>CM066259.1:7355438-7955438 GCA_033675135.1 Frankliniella intonsa
ATCCTGCCCGGCAGGACCTCCTGCTGCAGCGACAGGAAGGGTCCGCGGCGGCGCCCGATGGGTAGGCAACCCAACCTACACCGGCACGCCCCCCTCCCCCCCACCTGCGAGCAGCGCCCCGACCCATGACCGATCGCGAGCTACCCATCCGTGTGCATTCATTCAACATAATCCAGTGAAGAGACTCAGGACACGGGCCACTGAATGAAGTACGCGCTTAACCCTACACACACACCCGTCGCAGACCCATTTATTTTGGGTCATGCCGCGGAGGTTCGGGTCGGGGAGCAGGTCATGCAGGACAAGGATCGGGCCGCGGGGAAGGGAAGGGTCATGTCGAAGTCGGGTCAAGGCGCCGCACCGGGTGTGGTCACACGGTGTTTTTAGTGGTCCCGAGTTGGAACCAGTTACGCCCCCGGGGGTCACAGGTTATGTGCAGGGACTGGACTGGACGCCGGGTTGGCTCATGCCCCGGCCTGCCTGCCGGCCCCGGGCGCTTGTCTCTGTGCCCCGCGATATTACTAATAGTACTTACATTGCGGCGGCCGCATCTCGTGCGGGGACAAAAAGACACGAGAAGAAAAGATATTCCCAGCGCGTGCGCAATGCGCCCGTGCCAGCAGATGATCGAGGGGCGTGGCGGGGCGGGGCGGGGCGGGGCGGGGCGGGGCGGGGCGGGGCGGGGCGGGGCGGGCGTGCGCGCGCGGCCGTGTAATGGCAGCAAAAGACTGTACATCCCGCGGGGCCCGCGCGGCCGGGCAGAACCGCAGCTGAATAATATCGGCATGCACGTCAAGACTACAGGAAAAGGAGAGGATGCAAAAAGAAAAAAAGAAGAAAGAAACTGGGGATAGAGGTAACTAGAACGAATGAGAGAATGAAGTAGCAACGCGAAAAATGAGAACAAGTAGTAAGCGAGCGAGCGTGCCGGGCCGGGCCGGGCAGGCCGGGTAGTGCCATAGGCTGACATGATAGACAAGAGCGCGGAGCCCGGTGCAGCTGCACTGCACCAGCGCTGCAGGCCAGAGGCAGCGGTCAGCTGTTCCGAGGGGGGGAGGGGGGTCTAACCGGTTGATACGCCAAACACGCACGCACACACACACGCACGAGTGTACTCTACTGGCCTGCGAGGCGCGGCGACTACCTGGTGGAATGAATCACTTCTTGCTGGTCGCCCCGCGCCGGGCCGGGCCGTGCAGGGCGACTCGGCTGTGTTGGGGCAGTTCAGGGCAGCCACCACCACCACCCCCACCACCACCACCACCACCACCACCGAGCCACACCGCGCAGGCCAGCCAACCAGCACAGCGTCCCCAACGAGAGTTGCGAAATTAACGCTGCGATCATCTCTGCGGCACTCTAAGAAACATTTAACTGAAAGCTGCAGTGAATAACCCTGCATCACAGTAGGTTACAGGGCAGAAGCTCCGGCCGGCCGGCGGGCCACAGGGCAGGGCAGGGCAGGGCAGGGCGTCGCGGCGCCGCGCGGCGGGGCGCTGCACGGTGCGGAGGCGGTGCGGTGCGGTGCGCCGGGCAGGGCGTCCGCCGCGCATGCGCACGCCGCACGCAGGAGAGCGGCGCGACCAGGAGCTCAGCCTCGGTGAAGGCGAGGAGGTGGCCCGGCCGGGGCCCAGCACGGCGGGACGCGCTGCACGGCGGCGGCAGCGCCAGCTGGGAGGACGGGGAGGAGGAGGAAGGAGAGGGCGGAGGCGGGTGAAGAACTTCACTACACTTACTCCACCTCACACACGGCGCGTTTTTACCCCACATCGGCGAGAACAATCGGGATGCGTGTTGCGCACCCGCCCGTGTGTGTGTGTGTGTGAACCGATCGAAACGAAACAAGCGTGTGGAACCGTCTGGTGGCGTATGTCAGCGGGAGTGAGAGGGGAGAGGGGCCCTGCGAGAGGTGCCATCACCGTCACGCCGCCAGCGGGAGCCGAGCCGGCTCTATATACGGAGGTCCCGTGACGAAAAAGTAACCGTCACACAGCACTTGTGGGGCCGGCCCGGCGCGGCCTACGGGGATGTGCTACTCGCACGGCCCGCCGCGCGGGGCGGGGCGCAGGGGCTCCGAACCCGTGACACTGTGACGGTATGTGGACCGTGCGACCAGTACCGGCACCGGCCACGCGCGCGGGCCTGTGCAAGGGAGTGACTGTGTGTGACTGTGTGTGTGTGTGTGAGTGTGACGGATTGTGCAACGGCCATCCCCGCGGCGTGCTTTTGGCTTACGGGATGCGATTCGGTGTCCACCACGACAGCGATACTTTCACACACACACACACACACAGGCTGGCTGGCGCCCGCCGGAAACCTTAAGCCGCCCGCCCCGCCCCGCCCCACCCCGCCCCGCCCCGCCCCGCCCCGCCCCGCCCCGCCACGCCCCGCCACGCAACGCCCATCCACAGGCCATACACAATAATTTCTGCACGCGAGTTTAATAGTGGCGGCAGCTCGCGAATCAGTCATGAAGAAGAGAGGAGGGGAGAGGAGAGGAGAGGCCGAAACGTCCCGCGCGGCGCCCGCCCTGCGCGGCGCACGGAGCGGGTAATTGCTGCTCGTAGCCCCAGAGCGCCCCGCCCCGCCCCGCCCCGCCCCACCCCGCCCCGCCACACCACGCTACGGTCCAGGCCGGGCCGGGCCAGCGGCGGCATTCTTATTTCAAAATCAAGTTGCTGCTGCTTCGCTGTTGCTGCTGTTGTGACTTTGCACGCGTGTCGGCAGCTGAGCTGGGCAGAGCGGGCGACGTTCACTTTTCCCATTCACCACCAGGGGGGCGGCAGGAGCAGCAGACTCATGTCTCGTGTCTCTCTCTCCTCGTCGCACTCACGGCAGTGCCCCATGTCGGGTGTGGCCGCGCCATGAGTGCGACAAGGATAGAGAGGCATGAGCGGGCCTCTTAGGCAGTCGGACCGGGCGGCGGAGCGTCCAGCGAGGGCCAACAGGTGAGGCAAAGGTCAGGGCTGCAGGAGGAGAGAGAGAGAGGGAGGGAGAGAGAGGGAGAGAGAGAGAGAGAGAGAGAGAGAGAGAGAGAGAGAGAGAGAGAGAGAGAGAGAGAGAGAGAGAGAGAGAGAGAGAGGCGCCACGCCCTGTTGGGCCACCGTGTGGGCCATGAGGAGGTTGCACCCTGCAGCGCGCAGGACACGCGGCTGGGAGACGCGTCGGTCTTGCACTGCCCCGCTGCACCACGCTGCCTGTGGGCTGGGCGGGGCGGGGCGGGGCGGGGCGGGGCGGGGCAAAGACAAGGAAGCTGCTGCACGTCCCGTGCTAAACCATAGCAGCGACAAAAAAAAATAGTGTCACGCGGTAAAGTCGTGAACCGACGACATATTCCTATACTCTGCTCTAATAAAACGTGTGTCGATCTCAGTGCGTGCCCGGCCCGGACCGATACGCAACCAGATAGGAAAATAGTCTATGAGCTGAGGAATAATAATATTCACCGTTTTCCAGCCGCCCCCCGGGCGCGGCGGCGGCGTGGCGGGTGCGAGCCGGGCGGGGCGGGGCGGGGCGGGGCGGGGCGGGGCGGGCGACTCTTACCCAACTGCCGCACACAGAGTCATTTTGTGAAGCTGATTAGCGCCATGCAGACCCGCCCCGCCCCGCCCCGCCCTGGTCACGGTGCATGTGGAGCACACGGGCGCAATGGTCACAGGTCTGCGACAACCTCACCAAAAACATTGTTTTAAAAAAAGACAAAGACCACAATTACAATTAAATTACAGATTTAAAATACAAAAGAACAACTCCCGCCCTGATTTTTACGCCGCACGCCGAACCGGGGCGGCGGCCGCTGCCTCGCCTCGACCCTCACTGACCCGCCCACCTGACACACACACACACCGACCCAGCAGCGTGGAATAGTTCCAGGATGATCCGCGACTGGACTGGACGGGACCGCCACGCCGCGCCCCTACCCTGGAGGCCGGTCCTGCACTGCACTGCCCTGGTGGTGCAACCCGCCCCGCCGCGCTGCTGGTCAGTCCGCGCCCTGCCCCGCCCCCGCCCCGCCGCGCCCCGCCGGGGGCTGGAGGGAGGGGGCGCCGGTAGCGCTCCGGTATAAGACCGCGGACCAGCCCCCCAGAGTACGTCACTCTCCAGGAGTCACACTCGCCTGCCGGACGCACCGCAAACATGGCCTGCATCAAGACTGTCGTGAGTACAAAAAAGTGCCGTGTGTGATATATGTGCGAGTTATTGTTCGTTTTACATTACGATTAGTGTTCTGCAGTTTCCTTTTTTAAACGAAGGTGTAAATGAAATGACGAAGTGCATTCGCGATTTGTGAAGAGCGGGTTAAATTTACCACGTGACATGAGAATAATTATGGTCCAGACCCGATGTATTTTGAAACATATTTAACTTAAAGACGCATGCAAAAAAAGACAATGATAAGATTCCAAGAAGGGCATCTTTAATTCCCGCGAAGCGTTCGGAGAACCGCGATCACGCATCACTTGAGCCAGAAATTGATCATTGACGCCTTTAGCACCTGTCGCGACTTGTCGGCGGTAGTCGGCGCGCAACGTGAGATAAGATTTCTTTGGGCTAGTAACACAGGAATCCCGCGAAGCGTTCGGAGAACCGCACCACTTGAGCCAGAAAATGATGAGTGACGTGACGCCTATAGTACTTGTCGGCGAAAGTCGGCGGGCAACGCGAGATAACATTACATTGGGATAGTAATCCCGCCCTGCCTTACTCCAAACCTCCGCGCTTCCGTCTGCGTCCCCGGCGGTATCGGCTGGTAGGTAGGCAGACCCGCAGTGCAGGCGTGTCTCGCGGCTGCCTACCTGCCGGGCGCTCACCGTCAGCGGATCAGCCGGGAGGTGGTGGAGACGCAGGGGAAGAAAGCGCCGCCGCAAAGCACGTGCCATACTCTCTCTCTCTCTCTCTCTCTCTCTCTCTCTCTCTCTCTCTCTCTCTCTCTCTCCCTCTCTCGACCCCTTGACCATTCCCGTCTCGTAGTCGCGATTTGGAGGAGGGCCACGCCGCGGCATAAACGAGCGGCATTGTGTGTTTCCCACCCCGTGCTGGTCGCCCCGCTCCGCCCCGCCCCGGTGTTGCCTCAGAGCTTTGTTGTCACACGCCCCGCCCCGCCCCGCCCCGCCCCGCCCCGCCCCGCCACGCCTCGCTCTAATTCATGTCATGTGTGTGTCCAGGTGATCCTGCTGGTGGCCTCCCTGGCCCTGGCGGCGGCCGTCCCCATCCCGGAGCCCGGCGGCTGGGGAAAGAAGCACCAGTAAGTACCCCACTGCGGAAAAAAAAATATTGCAAAAAGGAAAAAAAATATATCAGTTTTTGCTAACTTTAAATAAGAAATGACGTCGAACACTGTAGCGTGCTGATCGAAGGGGTGGGTGAAGTTGTTGCGTAACAACGGTAACACTCGTCAAAGTGTTCAACGGCCTGCGGTCATTTTCGAGCCGCATCTCGCGGGCTGGACGTTATGGCCGGGCCTCGGTAACGCCCCGCGCGGCCCCGCCCGGCCCGGCGGCGCTGCGACCACAACAAACGACTGTCACACCGTAACGCTTCGGCGTCACGTCAGGAACAATACGCGCGCGAAAATCGAAGCGTCCGCCGCGCGATGGCCACGTTTTGTTTTGTTTTTTTCTTCCCCCGTCCGTCGTAAATAACAGGCTATAGACTCTGGAAGTGGCGGCTAAGGACTGTGTTGTCCTGTTTTGTTTTTTCACCACACGCTCGCGGTCTGGCCTGGCCTGGCCCACTAACCTAACAATGAGTAACGCGACTGACAGGCCGCATGTTCCCCTCCCCGCGTGTTGTGTTTCCGGGGGGCTGAGTTTCTTTTTCCCGATTTCAGAGCGTTACTGTTTTGTCTCCGAGCTCCAGGCTGGACTTGACTGGAGGACACACGAAAATATACCGAAACGGATAGGAGCGCGCGCGCGTGTGTGTGTACGAAGGACAGAGTGGCGTAACGCTACGAGCACGTGCCCTGAGTTACAGCGTTACACGGCGTCACGAGCAGAGGCGACCACGTGGTGCGGGGCAGCCAGCCCCTCCCAAAGAGCTTGGCGCGGGCGCCAAACCGCCGATTCACATTCACATTGACCGCCTTGTACGGCGCGGCGTGGCGCGGCGCGGCTCTCGTTCCGCCGACCATTACAGCAACTACCGCCCCACCAATTAGTCTGTATTTTTCGGCGGCAAATCGCCCCACGCTACGCTACGCCACGCCGCGCCACGCCACGCTACAGCCGTCGCCGACGGTACGGTGGCCTCCCCATCCCGTTGCGAAAATGAAAGGATGCAGTGTATCATATTGCGTCCAAAAAGTGAGCAGGCGGTAGCGGGGAGCTGCTGTATCTCGTGTCAGTGGTGGCGCTGAGCGCTGCTCGGAAGTCTTTCATCAGAGGGGGTGGGGGCGGGGGCACGCGTGCGTACGGTGCGGTCAGGAATAACTGCGGTTGACCCCCCCCCCCCCCCCCACCGCCACGCCCCAAACAGACCCATTACTATATCGGCGCCAGCACTACGTTACGCTACTGCTGGCGCTGAATGGAAATCAGCCCTCTCTCTACCACGATCACGCATACCCACCCGCCTCCGCTAGACATTCCCCCCGAGCTTTATATTCGCTAATCTCCGCCCTGCTCTCCCGCAGCACGCACTACATCATCCACGTGCCGTACCACGTGCACACGGTGCACCACCACCACGTCAAGAAGGTGCACGTGCCGGTGTACATCAAGGAGCACCACCACGAGGAGCACCACCCCGTCATCAGCAGCCATCACGGCTGGGACTGGGACTAGAGCGGGGCGGGCAGCAGGCCACGGCGCCAGCGGCCAGCGCGCGCAGCCAGGCGAACGTCATCGAATCTAGTCTCAACGGTGAGTGACGCCCCGGAGTAACGCTATAGTAACGCCGCCCTGGAGTAACCGAGGGGGAAACAACTCTAAATTTTGGTGTACACATGTCGTGAATTTTCGTGAACTTTTGTGAGTTTTTGTAAACTTTAGCTCGAATTTTTCCAATTTTCTTTGTGAATTTTTGTGAATATTTGTGAATTTTTGTAAATTTTTGTAAATTTTTCTGAAATTCTCTGAATTTTTCTGAATTCTCTGAATTTTCCTGAATTTCTCTGATTTTTTGAACTTTTCTGAATTTTTCTGATTTTTTGAATTGCTTTGAATTTTTCTGAATTACTAGGTGTACAAAATTTTTAGAGTTGTTTCCCCCTCCCCTCGGGAGTAACGCTAGTAGCACCCCGGAGTAATGCTAGTAACTCCCCGGAGTAACGCTAGTAAGCCTATGAGTAACGCTACGCAGCTCGTCCAGCGCAGGGAGGGCCGGTGGCGGTACGCGCTGTGTGACAGGCCTGCCAGGTGGGGCAGGGCCGCGGGGGCCGGGTAACGCTGGTAACGCGGATACGCGGCCCCGAGCGTTACTCCAGATCGAGTGATCGAGCGGCCAGCCCGGCCCGGCCCGGCCCACACTCAGCTGCGAGCGGCGCATTTGCGTCCGCTAGTGCTGTGTGTCGCAATAATTAAAAGAGAAAGAGGGCGAGTGCGCCCGGCCCGCGGAGGTTTTAAATTATGACGCCCGTCCAGGTTTCGACCATTCCGCCTGAATTATACCTTTCATTTGATCGGACTTTTCTGGTTTACTAATAAAATTGTTTTTTTTTTTTTTCCCACGAGTTTAGGCCCGGGACTTCCTTAGGCAGCCTCGGTGCACGTGTTCCCATATGTACAAAGTCACCACAACCATCATCACAATTCGCCCATCATCAGGATTACGAAGTCTCGTCTTCAGGATGCAGATTCCTTCATTGACCAAAACCATCATCAGACTCATTAAAAATAAATAAAAGACAAATTTTAAAAAAATTGTGTTTTTCGTTAATTAATGCCCTTGGCGCCCTGGGCCAGTGCCCGTCTCTGCCTGCGACAGCGCGGCGGGACAAGCTGGTCGAACAGAAGCAGAGAAAGCAAATCAATCCGTCGAAAGTAAGAGGATGGCGCGGCGCGGCCTGGTCCGCCCAGATGAGCGCCCCCGACCGTGAAGCCCTGCGCAGCCAGGTGACACCCGGGGGCGGGGCGGGGCGGGGGCGAGGCGGGGCGGGGCGGGGGCGGGGCGGGGGCGGGGCGGGGGCGGGCGCGGGGGCGGGCGCGGGGGCGGGCGCGGGGGCGGGGGGCGGTTCGTACAAAAGGCTCTCCAGCCCGGGGCACAAGACTTTCCCAATCACGCGGCCGCTATGACCGCGCCAACACCGAGGTCCGCGCCTCCAGGATGCGAGCTCCGAAAAATCTGCCTCTGGTGAGTAAAAGTGTCTTTCCAAATCTAAGAGCATCGTCGCGTATGGATCTCTCCGTGGCGGATCTAAAACGGACTCGTTCCTTTACTTTTTGCCGGGCACCGTAGACCGTTCTGGGGCTGTGCGGACCCGCGCACCTGCTGCTGGCCCTCCTGGCCGCCCTCGTCGTCGGCGTCAGGTCGCACGGACGGGGCTTCCAGTGAGTCACGAATAGACATTAGAACCCTCGCAGATGATCGCTCGGTGTCCATACCCTTGACTTGCTTCACCCTCTGCAGCGCGCTGCTGCGGGCGCCGGCCCCGCACGCCCAGCTCGTGCTCCCGCACGCCACCGCGCTCCGCGCGCACGTCGGCCACGTGACGCCGATGACGGGGTCCCTGGCCGGCACCCTGACCCTGCCGCTGGCGGCGCCCCCGGGCGCCGGCGTCGAGGTGCCCGGCGTCGTGCACCACCACCACCACCACGTCGTGGTGCTCCAGGGCGGCGGCTACCCGGACGACACGCCGCCCTCCAAGGAGGCCATGGCCGCGCTGCTGCAGCTGCCCCGGACCATCATGGGCCACCAGCACCACCTCCCGGACACCGCCATGGCTCGGGTGCGCGCGACCGCATGGGCTATGGGGCTGGCCAGGGCCGCGGGGCGCCAGGGCGTATAGGCGGCATTTGGAACGGTCAGTCGGCTTATGGCCGGCCCGGCCAGGACCACTGCATGGACAAGACCAGCGTTGCTCAACCGGTCCAAAACCATCGCGGCTGAGGCAACCGAACACGTCCCGCTACTGGCGAACGCTGCCCTGGTCAGACCATAGAGGTCACAGGTCACTTCTCCCGCGGCCACCTTCCTCCATAGCAGTCTACTTTTCGCAATGCGGGCACTAATATTTTGTTTCCCGGGGGTTGGAGTTGGAGTTATTTGTCGGTGGTCTTTTGACAAGTGAGAGCAATGAGCGGTTTTTACAAAAACAAAAAAAAATGTTTTTGCAGTCGCACACGGTGACCCCGCCTCGAGTGTACCAGTCAGTTTCCACCGTCGGCGGCGGCGTGACGCACCAGTACCACTTCCACAGCGCGCAGGACCTCGCGGCGGCGGCGGGGGCGGCGCACGGTGCGGCCGAACCGCCGCCCCCGCCCCCGCCCCCGCCACTGCCCCCGGCGCCCGTGCTGCCGCCCCCCACCGCTGCCCCCGGCCCCGCCCCCGCGCCCGCGCCAACACCCTTCCCCCAGCACGACCCGGACGCCGAGTGGTACGCGCGCCAGCAGGCCGCCCGGTGAGTAGGCAACCCAACACACGCCGGAGCCAGCGTGGCTCCGGGTAGGCTAGGCCCACAGGACTTAACCCCTGCGCTGTGCTGCGCAGGGTGCTGGCGCTGCTCGGCAAGCTCAGCGACCTCGGCATACACGTGGACGAGGTGGACGACGACCCACCGGGCGCCCCCGCGGGGGTGGGCGTACCGTCCCCGGGGCAGCCGCGGCCCGCGGCGCCCCCGGCGGCCAAGCCCGCCCCCGCCCCCGCGCAGCCGCAGCCGCCCCCGCGGACCCCCACGCACCCCGACAAGCAGGTGGAGCACGTGTCCCTCGTCATCCCCCACGTGGTGCAGGACACGGGCGCGCACGTGGGCGTCCAGGTGGATGGCGACGACGAGGTTATGAAGAAGGAGCTGGTCAAGTACCTGATCAAGGTGCAGAAGAAGCACAAGGAGTTCAGCGCGGAGCACGGCGACGACGGCGACCTGGACGACTTCTCCGGGTGGAAGAGCCGCTCGGATGACGCCGGTGGCGACGGCGACGTGCTGGCCGGGGGCGACCTTGACTTCGACGTCGGGGAGGTGCCCCGTCCTTGAAGAGGCCGTGACCCTGGTTGAGCTGGGGGCCGCCGCAGGCCGGGCCGGGCGCGGGTTTCTGAAACAAAATAACAACTTTCTGTACTCCTACTAATTTTGACGAGCATGTTTTGCCAGTGTCCTTGACTGGCTGTCGCCTAATCTTAGAACTATAATTCCACTGAATGGAGGACGGTGCGATAAGCTCTACCAAGTACCGTCAGCCGGTGATGAACCACGTTGAGTGGGTTGAGGCAAAGTGAAAGGGTAGTGGTGCAATAAGTCAAGATGAGTTGCACTACAATTCTTTTTTCTTCCCCACAATCGGTTCAGAAAGTATGTCATCAGATAACATTTTACAAATGAGTCATCAGATTATGTATAACACATCAGCTTGTAAAATGTTTGGCCAGTAAATTATCAATAAATTAAGTGAAATATTGTACTGTTATTATCCCAACGGAGATCTTCGATCCCTGCGTGGGAGGCGGCAAGCCAGGGGGGCAGGAAGGAAGGATTACTACTCATTATACTTAGTGAACCGGTCGATAAGAACCGGCGACATTTGATACAGTACTCAGCTTATCATTATATAACAAATTCAGCATATGGGACCCTCTATGCCAACTGCTTTTGGATGACTTGCACATGGTGCAGCCTTCGGGGCTTGTTTGTAGTGACAGCAGCCTTATCTGTCGTCACTCCGTCACCCCCCCCCCCTCTCCCCCCGCGGGAGGCTCTGATGGAACTAACTAAACGGAACGAGCGAGCCCAACCTACCGACCGACCGCGTGTGTCGGACAGTAGGCGCGCCGCGCCTCGTGCCGCCACGGGCGGGAAGTCCAGTCCAGCGCGCCAGTCCGACGCCAACCATGACGGCCGACGGGTGCGCGCCCGTGGAGGTCCCACCCCTGGTGGACAAGGCCCTCAAGCAGGTCGCCGCCGAGCAGGGGTACAAGAAACCGCGGTCAGTGCCAGTCCGAAAAAAAAGGAAATCACACCCACTAGCGTGGTGGCTTCGTTGATGAAAATGGTGGGAGTGGACGTGACATGATGTGTTTGATTTTGTGTTGTTTAGTTTCACGGTGACCTCTGGCTCGACCGCGCGCGACGGCTACCTCAGCACCATGTTCCGGGCCCTCATCCACGACGAGGTAAGGCGGTCCCGCCCCGCCCCGCCCCCGGCCCCGGCCCCGGCCCGGTCGCTCCAGGACACCGCGTAATTATGTTCTGGATATATCCAGACACGCACAGCCTTAAAGATGTTTCCCGCGGACTGTACAGTACGCACAGTCCTGCAACGCCGCAAAGGGCACACTTTTTAAACATTGTGCAAAAAAGGCTTTTTTTTTTTTAACTTTTAAAAGGCAAACAAAATTATCCAAATACTAATATACGGTCTTGACACACTCAGTCCGGGGCATTTTTATACCATGTAATTTTAACACGGTAACGTGAGCACTGTGTGGTCACGGCGCACGTAAAGTGTAGTGGCCTTGCTGACGCTTACCTCACCTTCAGGACCCGGCGGGAGCCACGGACCTCAGCGTCATGTGCAAGATGTCCATGTCCGTGATGGAGAACATCATGTCGGACGTGTTTGCCGCCGAGGGCCACATCTACCGGGAGGTGCTGCCCGCCATGGAGACGGTCATGAGGGACTTGGCGACCTCGGCGCCGTGGCCGCGCGTCTACCACCTGGCCACGTCGGGCCCGCTGCCGCACTGCGTCACCCTGGAGGACTTCAAACCCCGCGGCTTCGGGCCGCCAGACCGCAGTAAGCCGCTCGACCTGGACCACTGCCGCCTCGTCGTCAAGCAGCTCGCCAAGTTCCACGCGGCCGGCTTCCTCCTCAAGCACCACAAGCCCGACGAGTTCAAGGCCCTCGTGGCGCCGCTCGTGAACCTCTTCGAAAGTGACGAGATGCGGAAGAACTTCAAGCCCTTCTTGAAGGAGATCGCGAAGCTACCGGGTAAGCGACGCCGCGCCCATTCCCTGCGTGGTAAAAAAAAACAAAAAACAAAAACAAAAATTAGCTTCATTTCTTTTCCTCCTCGGCAGGGATGCTGCTTGACAGGTGGCCCGAGAGCAGCAAGATATACAAGGTGATGAAGAAAGCCTGCGACGCGTCCGTCGAGGACTACGGCATCATGGTGGAGCCCAAGTCGTGGCCGAACGACTTCGAGGGCTGCTGTCTGGTGCACGGCGACTGCCAGATCAACAACATGGCCTTCAAGTACGACGAGGTGGGTACCGCGCCGCGCTATGTGTCGCGCGGACCGGGCTGGTCGCACTGACGTCCTCCTGTTCTTCTTCTCCTCCCCGCAGGTCACGGGGCGGGCCACGGACTGCCTGCTGTACGACTTCCAGATCGCGCACTACTCCTCCCCGGCGGTGGACCTGGCGCGCATCCTCATCATCTTCACGGACAAGGAGCTCCGGAAGGCCCACTTCGACGACATCTTCCGCGGCTACCTCCGCGAGCTGCACGCGCACCTGCGCGCCGGCGGGGTCCAGGACCCCGACGCCATCTTCTCGTGGGACCTGCTGCAGCGACACATGCGGCGCACCGCGCTCTTTGGCGTCATCATGCAGCCCCTGTTCCACAACATCCTGTTCTGCGACGACGAGGTCATCGCCAAGGTCCGCGACGCTTTCGCCAAGGCCGGCGCCGGAGAGGAGGACAACTATACCATGGACTTGACGCCGAGTATGGCGAAGACCTTCCAGGACACGGTCCAGGATATCGCCGACCTGGGCTGGCTGGGCACTGAGGAGGAGATCGACAGCTGGAGTAGTGGGGAACAGTAGGCTACTAACCGGGTCACAAATGACCTGCAGTGGCGATGACACCGGACTGAACCGTTGAAACAAAAGTATCGCAATAACCCGCAACAAACTTTTTCGTTCCTAAGATTACAAAAGGATGAAGAAACTGCTTTCATTTTTATCCTGTGATAATAGAAGACGCTAAATATATTTTTAAATATATGACAGATCACTTACACTGTATGGCGAGTTGTTCTTTCTGACCTAACCAAACCATCCTCTCTCACCGTTCTCACCCTCACAGCCCCTTCAACTGTTTCTACTGTCTGCCGCCCGGCGCGCTGCGGTCGGCAAAAGCCAGTCAGTCGCCTTCCTGGCCTGCCGGCGGGTGTTAGAGTAACTCAACGTAAAGCCAAAATTAAATTGGCTAGTTTTATATTTTGACGCTGCGATTTAAGTTAGCTAACTTTAGAGACAACATGGGCGTGGCCAGGCGACCGGGTGAGTAGTGAGTCTGCGTGTCATTTATCGTGAAAGTCTTTCTTATCTCCCAGCCGGGCGGTAGCGCCGCGGCAGTGGCTTAGGTTAGGGTGGCCGCGGACACTTGTGCCCTTTGAATCGTCGCCCACAACAAGCTTGCGCTGCGTGCAGAGTGCACGAGAGGCAGCCCGGCCCGCCCCCGGCGCAGATAATATTTAATTTCAAAGGTTGAGGTTATGTTTGCGAGTGGGTTACGTTTTGTCAACACTTACCGTGTCGGCGGGGCTAGGAGGAGCCGCAGCTTCAGGGATGTGTGTGTGTGTGCGCTCTGTAAACGCATCAGCTACACAGCCAAACGAGTTCCTTTCTATTTTTAATGGTTCCGTGATATTTATCAGCGGCGGGCGGGGGAGGTAGCGAGACACCCCCCAACCCCCTCCTCCTCAAATCTCACTCGCGATCGCGGTCGATTTCAAACGTGAAATACAAACCAAATAATAACAATAAAAAAAGTGGTAATTACACCGAGCTGACTCTCGTTAATTTTTTTTCGTTCCCGTCATTCAGACTGAAATGACAGATTGAGTTTCTCGTTATGGTCGTCCCACCGAAAGAATAGGCTATCTATCTCTCTCGCACTCATGGGAAAGCGTATTCTTTTCACTCATTTGGTGTACTAAACTCTCGGCAGTTCCACTATAGCGTCTAATAGTTTTCTTTTAAAAAAAAATCAAAATCAAACAATCAGTAAATAAAGAAAATTATCGGCATCCCGTGACAGAGGACTAATTTCTAGTTCCAGGAAAGAACCAGCTGGCGACCCGCAGGTGCCCCGTGTGCGCCCTGAACTCCGGCTCGGGCGAGTCCGCGCGCCGGTTCCGCACCTCCAACGAGATCCGGCTGCACCTCTTCCACGTCCACAGTGACGCCAGCTCAGCCGTCGTCCGCACCGAGGCGGTACGTTTGACATTCATCCCCATTTTATTTTTATTTTTACGGCCGGAGATGAGCAGGAATCGTTATTTAAATTGGTGTTCGTTCTGTCGTTGCAGGTGGCCAAGTTGAAGAGGCAGCTGAACAGCAAGGCGGGTGTTCGTTCTCACGCCTGCAGCAAGTGCAAGAAGACGTACAGCAACAGTGGCAACCTGCGTCGCCACTCCAAGCTGTGCAAGGAGGAGGAGGACCGCGGGGAGAGCGAGGACAGCAGCCGGGAGGAGCTCGACAAGACCGCCAACAAGGACAAGTTCAGGGAGGTGCTGAAGGCCGTGTTCCCGGAGGAGGACCGCGGGCAGGGCGAGGACAGCAGCCGGGAGGAGCTCGACAAGACCGCCAACAAGCACAAGTTCAGGGAGGTGCTGAAGGCCGTGTTCCCGGAGGAGGACCGCGGGCAGGGCGAGGAGAGCAGCCGGGAGGAGCTCGAAAAGACCGCCAACAAGGACAAGTTCAGGGAGGTGCTGAAGGCCGTGTTCCCGGAGGAGGCGGCGCAGTCCGCGGCCGCCCCCGTCGACACCAAGGACTTGCTCAAGACTCTCGTCGAGGACGCCTTGTGGCCGGCCCCGGCCGCCTCCCCATCGCCGTCGTCGGAGGCCACCAAGAAGGCCATCGACAAGGCCATTGAGTCCCTGGCCTCGCCCCCGCTCCCCGCCGCCGTGGAGAACAAGGCCGCGGTGATGCAGCCCGTGGCGGCCTCCACCCCGGTCGACAGCGGCTGCCTGATCAAGAGAGTCCTGCTGGACTCAGATTTATCCAGCCCTTTCGCCTCGCGCGAAATGACTCGAAAGGTTGGTCGATCTTCTCATCTGTCGCTCTTAACGTGGTTGTCTTCCTTTCGAGTTTCTTATTTCCTCTTTCGTTTGTCCCTCAGCTCAAGGGTGTTGTGCCAATCTCGCCACTGGTGACTTCTGCTGGCCAAGGTAGGTGTGGGAGCGACGCCGGGCCGCGTCGCGTCGAGATGTCACTGATTGTGCCCTCCTAAAAGCTGCCCCTCTCCTCCACAGAGTGCTCGCGGCCGCCCTGGATGGAGTGCCCCCAGTGTTCTCAGCGGCTCAACTCCTCCGCCAGCCTGTGGGCGCACATGAGGCGGGCCCACGCTCACCGGAGGAGCGGACGCCCGGAGGCGCCGCCCGGAACTGGCTAGCAACTGCTCCGGGGACTCTGAGGACTCCAGGGCGAACCGCGCGCTCCGCTCGCTGCAACGGTATGTGGAACTCGACGTCTTGAGCTAGTCCCACGCCCACGTATCCGTCGACTTACTTCTTGATTATGGGCCGGTTTTGATTGTCACCGCTGTGTGTCTGTGATTTTTCTTTAGCGTTTACGTTTTTGTTTTTATCATGTTGATTGTTTTCGTTTATTTTTGTACGTATCCTTGCATATTCTTGCACGTATCCGTCGACTTAGTTCTTGATTATGGACCGGTTTTGATTGTCACCGCTGTGTGTCTGTGAATTTTCTTTAGCGTTTACGCTTTTGTTTTTATCATGTTGATCGTTTTCTTTTATTTTTGTACGTACTTGAATCGTTGAAATGCACGCGAAATACGCCTCTCTGATGCCCGTTTTGTTTATCCCCGCCGCTCCTGTGTGTGTCCCTCGTTGTGGGGAACGGCGAGACCCCCGTCTGCCATGACGATCGCGCTGCTCGCACCACGCCGTGGTGGTGAGACTCGCGCAGCCCCGCGCCGCGCCGGGGAGGTAGGCAGCCCAACGGGCGTGCGGGCGCGACCCGGGCCCGGGCAGCCAGAGCGCGAGCGATCCCACCCCGCGGAGCAGTCCCGCGCCGTGTAGGTAGGCAGCCCAACGCGCACGCGTGCTAGTGGAGCCACTCCCGCCACCACAGCAGCGCAGCGTCGATAAACAGCAGCATCAGCCCCCCGGTGGAAGTGCTGGTCCTGCAGCTGTGGGACGTTGGCGAACCTGGTTCTCACGGGTGGGGTCGAGCCGGACCCGGTCCCCGCCCCGCCCCGCCCCGCCCCGTCAGACCGGCACCGGCCGGGTCTGCAGGTCCTACTGGCTGGCTAGTTTCGCACCCCTCCTCCCCCGCCCTCGCTCCCCGCGCACGATCGCCGTGTCAAACCGTCTTACGTGACGAATAATTAAAGGCCGATGTCCGTGTACGTATCGCGGCGGCCGCCGGGCCGGAGGCTTCCGGGAGTGCCGTGTCGACGGCGGCATCGGGGGCGGCAGGCGGTGTTAGCAGAGCCGAGCCGAGGAGGAATCGAAATGCATGTACATTTCGACAGGTGGGCGGGGGCGGGGCGGGGGCGGGGCTGGTTGCGCAGTAGGGCGGGCGGGGGCAGGGAGAGAGCATTGGCGGGCCCGGAGGTGAGAGAGGAGCCCACCCGGCACGGCCCTCTGGGCCCGTGTCGTCTATTAGCGTTATTGCGGGGCGAGAGGAGAGGAGAGGCGCGCCGGGTTCGATCCCCGCCCGCGGGGGAAATATTTCACACTGATGATGATGGCACCCACCTGGCTGGGGGGCGTGGCGCGGCGTGGCGCCGCCAGGTGGGTGAAAGCAGCTATGCACCAGCGCCGGTAATCAATAATAAAAAAGTCGATAAAAATATATTGGGGAAGTACGATTTCGCGGTGCTAAATGGGTGGCAGTGAGTCACCGCTGCGTTAGGCAGGGGCGCGCTGGGAGAGAACGGGTTTAGATCGGGTTGAACTGTTGCCGTATCACTGGTTGTCCTACCTCATCCGCGCGGTGGCGGTGCTGAACACGTGCTGAACACGTGTCGTGCTGTGGAAGGTATCCCGCTCGTCTCTCCTCAAATCCTCCGACACACGCCTGTTCGAAGCTAGCGGCGTGAGCGTCTTTCACTTTTCGTATTCGCAGCGTGTTAGGCCCCTCGGCGGGGCGAAGCGGGGCTCACCTCCGCGGGAGCTTTGAGAACAGCAGCGGTGGGATGCGCCGGCACGGCTCTGCGCGGCGCCTGGCATCCGCGGCGGGCGCGGGGCGGGGCCTGCGCTGGGGTGTCTCACACGCTGAAACTTTAAGCACGAGTTGCGCATGGCTGCCGATGTCGGATTTGAACCGAACGCGCCTTGTTTGGTAGACCTCGCGCCGCTCAGACCGGATCAGCGCAGTGTTTAAAACCACTGACTCTCTCACCACCAGCACGGCCCGCCGCGGACTCGCCCCTCAGGCTCGCTTAACAAAACTGTTTCAGCGCTTCTCTTTCTCTCTCCCTCTCGCCCCTCTCTCCCTCTCCCTCACCTGTCGGCCGGTCGGTGACGGGGCCGTATCGGTTTGGAGCGATGGACGACGTCCATTAGGACGAGTCGTGCGTCGCCGTCCCGTCCCGTCCCGGGGGTAAAAGGCGGCGACGAGGCGACGACAGCGGCGCGGCGCGCTCCAGACGGAGGAAAAAAAATACGAGCAGGATAAAAGCAAAGTAAATTCAAAGAAAAGTCAGTCGTTGATCCTCGCGCACCAGACTGTTAGCGATCGCGGCGGCGCATCTGTAAAAGCATTTCCGAGCGATAAATTTTTCGTCCAAACCGTTTTGCTTTCTCGCGGGAAGGGAAGGGACTGCTGCCGCGGCCCGCTCGAATGTGCGCGCGGTGCTGGCTGCGGGGCGGGGCGGGGCGGGGCGCGGCGGGCCGGTCACTCTGCGGCTCGCTCTGCTCCGAGTAAAACAGGTATTTCAAAGATAAACTGCAGCGCGCCAGGCTCGGCCCAGCCCAGCCCGCTGCAGCCAACGTCCTGCTCGGCCGCCCCGCCCCGCCCCGCCCCGCTCTGCTCGTGAAATGCGACTCCCGCTCAATACAGTTTTGTGCCACTCCTGTGTACGGTTCCACGTTGAGCAGCAGGCTCTTCTTTGATGCTGGCAGCGGTGCGGTGCGGCGCGGCGAGGTAGCATTGCCCGCGCCCGCCCACCTACCTGCTCTCTGCTCTGCTCGTGTCGGACCAGCCACATCCGTATCCTCCGCGGGCGGGGCGGGGCGGGGCGGGGCGGTCAGATCGCCGGACCGGACCAAGTTCCTGGCGGACTGGCACAATCGCGCGCACTCGCGGCGGCGCATCGGGGCGTGGCGGGGCGTTCCGGGGCGCAGTGGGGCGGGGCGGGGCCTTGTTGTGCTCACGGCACACACGAGTACAGCTACTTGACGGTGTCCGGTCCGGTGGTGTGGTTTGCGGGTGCGCGCGGCGCGGCGTCCGGAAGCAGCAGCGGGTCCCGCCCGCGCCCGCGCACGCCCACCTCATGCGTGTCCATAACACCCGCGGCTCATGTGTGATATACCTCCACCCCGCCCTCTCCCCCGCGTCGCGGCGGACAGTTTCAGTTGTCTAAGTCAGCTTCTTGAACTGCTTGAGCTGTCAGACAGCTGACTCGGCGCGCGCCGCCGGCCGCCGGCCGCCGCGCTGCTGACCGGGCCGCGCGGAACCTAATTACAAGCTAACGGAACCCTCCCCTATGCCTCTCCGCTAAGTGATTGTGCACTGACCGCTGGCCGCCCCGCCACGCCCTGCCACGCCCCGCCACGCCCCGCCACGCCCCGCGGAAGTGGACCCGGTGAAAAAACCTCAGACATATCTTAAGGTTTTTGGTTCCGCTCTATAAGGCGCACGCCGCCTCGCCGCCTGTTTAATCGGTTAAGGCGGGTCGGAGTGCCTTTCCTCCGAGAGGGACTTGTTGGGGGGGGGGGGGGGGGGAGCGTGTGGTCGCGGAAGCTGCCGTGGGGCTGGGCCGCGCGATGTCATGACGGCTCTGAGAAAAAGTCGCTCGCAATGCTCGCCGGTGGGGCGGGGTGGGGCGGGGCGGGCGGTAACGCCATTGACCGCCCGCGCCGGTACAGCACGCGGTGGAAAGTGGCCCCGGTCAGGCCCAGCCCGTCGTGCGTTAGGCCCTCTTTGTCAGCGATCCTGCGCCGCGCCCCACCCGCCCCGCCCCGCCCCGCCCCGCCCGCCCCACCCGCCCCGCCCCACCTGCCACGCCGCGTTCGACTACTGCCTCCTTTTGTCCCTCTCGCCGCGTTGCATGCGAAACTCCGAATGGCTTTTCTCTTTTTTATATATTTTTTTTCTCCGGGTCAGTGGTAAGCGGGCGGGGGTAGGGGGGTGTTTTCTACCCGCGGTAAGTCTCTTTTTTTCTCCCGTGGTTTTCCTCCCTCTTTTTTTTTTTCGAAACTAAGACTCCGTTATACGGAGGTGTGATACACACGCGCACGCCTCCTCCGCTGACATTCTCATAGCGGCTCGTTTACGCGCGAGGCAGAGGCCATTCATTATACGAGCGGAGAGTAGCGTAGCGTGTGTCGTGACGCCCGCATCATGAATGGGACGCCGCGCCGGCTGCCGCCGAGTTTTTCATACCTCATTTGAATGAGGATGGTCTTTTAATTGACCGGCCCGGCAGCCAGGCCAGTGAGAGCGCGTCGCGTCGTGAGGCGGGGCAGGCAGGAAGAGAAGAGAGCAAAGAGGAATTCGGCTGCCTTGTGCAGGTGCAGGAGCGGCGGGGCTCGCCTCGCCTCGCCTCTCATATCGTTATTCCGAGCTAGCTACGCTCGCTCGCTAGCTCGAGCGCGCGCGGGGTTCGAAACGTGACACAACGCATACGCACGCCCCGGCTCGCTCGCCTAGGCCGTTGACTTGACTCGTGGCGGGGCGGGGCGGGGCGGGGCGGGGCGGGGCGCGGCCTCACGGGACGTATCCCTGCGTCCCAGTGAAAGTCTCATTCCGCTCCTCCACTCTGCTGCCGCGCGGCGCCGCTCATTCCACTCCATCGATGAATCACACCTTTCTGCTAAGGCGGTGGCGCGCCATGGCGGCCGCGTGACGGGCGGGGCGGGGCGGGGCGGGGCGGGGCGGGGGTGCTGCTCACGTATCCGCGGTGTGGTCTGCAGGCAGCGCTGCAACTCTGCGCGCGCCGGGTGGGGCTGTGCGGGGCGGTGGTGTCTCATCAGACGGCTTCTACTCTAGCGTGATTCACTCCCTCTAGTTTATCCTCATTTGCCTGCTCGTGAGTGCTGGCCGGGCCTCGACCCCTGCCCCTGACGTGAGAGAGAGAGAGAAGGAGAGAGAAATAAGAAAAGAAGGGCGGGCGGCGCAAAGTGTCATACGCGCGTGGGAAATACTCCGGGCACGTAGGACTTTCGCCGTAAGCTGCTCGACGCGACGGTCTGGTCTATGCATGCATGTGAAGAGAGAAGCAAAAGGAAAATGGTACGGCCGGGGCGCGGCGCGGGGCGCAGCGCAGCGGGCGCTTTTCCTCCGGCAGCCACCCGCACTCGGCCCGGGGTGCCCTTCTGGAGGAGCTTTCCGTATCCGGTGGGTCCACCTGGGCCCTGCTCCGGGACTTGTCCAGGGAGGTCCCTGTGCACCGCCGGCCACGGCCCACTGCACGCGCCCTGCCAGGCCCAGCAGGTCGCCCTCCTGGACGCAATATCCCGGGTCCCGAGCGCGTCCGGGCCCGGGTAGGCTCCCCGCCCGCACCCCGCCCGCACCCCGCCCGCACCCCGCCCGCGCCCCGCCCGCGCCCCGCCCGCGCCCCGCCCGACAAGCGCACACATGGAGCATGGAGCACTGCTGCACCACGCTCAAGTGGGCCTTCGCCTTCATCAGCATTGTGTGCAGATGCGCTCCGGTCGTAGAAAGGGACAGTAGACGAGGCAGACCGCGGCCGCGCAGGAATATTTAGCGGTTTCCTTCGCTTTCAGTCGCCCGCCCCACCCCGCCCCGCCCCGCTGCGCTGCCGTGCCGTGCCGTGCCGCCGCGCCCGGTGTCGCACAGTCACCGTATACGCGTACGCGCATCGATGACTAATAATTTCCCTTGTGCCAATACCCCTTCCCTCCCGCCCCGCCCCGCCCCGGCGGCGCCGGCCGGAACCGCATGACCTTTCCCTGTGGCCGATGCTTCCTTCCGCTGTTGGTCCGTTTGCACGCGGCGTGGCTCGGCGCGTCGCTTTCGACTAGGGATGCCCGCCCGAGAGATAACAGGTGGCAGGCCTGCTCGTCCCCGCCCCGCCCCGCCCCGGCCGGCGCTTAGGGGAGGAAAGGAAGCGACTGACTGCTGTGCGTCAACATTGCGCTGCGCCCGCTATTTGCCCAAAGAAAGTTTTTCCTCCATGCCGCTATGCTATGCCGCTATGCCGCGGCGGGTTGCATGGCGGTGCTTCCTGCGCGCGCGGCATATATATCCGGTCGGGGCTGGCCGAAAGGTTTTCTCTCTCTGAGTCACGCCAGGCCAGGAGACGAGACTCTGCTGGGCGGGGCGGGGCGGAGGTCCTCGACCTGCAGCCTGTAGCCCAGCCTCCCGCAGGAATGCCGTTTGTCACGCGGGAGATTTGAAATGTGCGCGGCTGCGCGCGGGCGCGGGGACTTCCCTGCTGCTCCTCACAGCGTGCTTCCCTGGCCCGGGCCGGGGTCGCGGGAGTCCACTCCAGGCTCCAGGACTCTAGTTGAGGTGAGGTCGCGACACGTGAGACCCGTCTTTGAGGTCCTTAAGGTCCTTAAAAAAAAACTTTTTCCAACTTCCTGCTCTCTTTCTGACGCGTGTATTAAGATGCAAAGTCTTGTTTCTTTTGTGTGGTATTGCGCTGGCGGTCGTGGGGAAAGGGCGGCGCGTCCGTCCTGCCCCGTCGTGCGTCGTGCACTCCTCCATCAGGACGCGAAACAAAAACGCGCTGGGTGGCCGTCGTCATTGTGCACGGGAGGGGCGTGCGTGCGTGCGTCGTCTGGTAGGTGTGCAAGGCCCAGAGGGAGACCAGCGGAGGGCCGGCCGGAAGGTTTTTAAAAAGTGAAAATGCTCAACGACAAAAGTTGACGGGGGCCTTGTGTGTGTCGTCTGCCCGTACCTCGTGTGAGTATGTGTCCGAGGAGGCGACTCTCTCTCCTCATTACCATCCGGTAACGCTGCACACGCGTAACCCTTTGAGCCCCGGTGCACCCTGCCCGCCCGCCGGCCACGCCCTGAACGACGTTACGCTCGCGCGGAGCGTTACGGGCCGGCCGGGCCGTCGTTAGGGGCGCATTGGTGCTTCGTGACGTTAGACCAGACCCATCACCCCAGTCACTGAGAGTGAAACTCATAGGCAGTTCCTCTCATTAAAAGCCCCAGCCGCCTCACTGCTGCCTGTACTACTGCCCGGGCTGCAGTGTACTTCCGAGCAGACGCGATAACGTGACAGACAGTGGGCATTATCGCCGATATCCACAATTAACCGTGACGTGCGATAGCGGAGGAGGGCGCGCAGTCTTATCGCATTGCGTTCTGTTGTGAAGAAAGAGAAAAAAACGTGCACGTTTAACACTGGGTGCGTAAACTTTTGCACTGCTTGTCCGCGGAAGTCATTCGCCCAAAGATGTGTAACTGCTGCGTAATTAGAGGGTCCGGGGGAACTTTTCTTCAAACATTAACGGAACGTGGCATAAGCAGGCAAGCGGCATAAAAACGGGTGTAGTGGGGTCCTCTAGTTTCTCTGGCGCTACTGCTACTCTTTAACCCCGGCCGGCGCCTCACTGCCCCGCCCCGCCTTGCCGCGAAGAGCTCCCTACTTTCTTCCATTCACACGGTCTTCTCCTTCTCATTGACGTTTGTTTTGCGAGAGAGCGCGCGCGCGCGGTGTGCCCTGTGTCGCTCCGGGTGAGCGGCTAACGGGACCACTATGTGGTCACGCTTACGTGTCTCATTTTAAGGCCTCAGAAACGACCTGTTCTGAAAATGTTGGACGAAACATCCCGCGCGACATTGGCAAAAAGGTGTGCCCCGGGTGAGGATCGAACTCACGACCTTCAGATTATGAGACTGACGCGCTGCCTACTGCGCTACCGAGGCGGATGGAGGGGGTGCCGCGCGCGCGGCACGACTAGCGCCGAGCGGACGCATCGATCCGCGCGCGCGACTTCCGCGCAGACGCGCCAGGACGACCCGCCGGCGACGGTGCTGCCGCGCGGCGGCGCGCTGCCGAAGCTCTGTTTCCGCGCGCGCGGTTTTTGAATCCTGCCGCCCGCCAGTGCGGTTTTCAACTTACTAAACGGAATGGGTCCAAAAGTCTGCGCGCGCGCGGGGTAATTTATAAATTTGATGGCTGTCGGGCAGCGCGGCGGCGTCATTAGCAGAAGTATTATCGAGCGCTCGCGGCCGCGCCGGCGGCGCTCTGCCGGCCGGGCCGGACCGGAAGTGCGGGTGAAGTGTGTCAGCCCTGCCGGCCCTGCCCTGCCCTGCCCCGCCCCGGCGCGAGGCGCGAGGCGTTTTGTTCTCGTCCATAACTTAGAGACAATTGCGCTGCCGAAAAGCCTTCGCCTCATGAATATGGAGCCGGGCGGGCGGGTGCCCGGGCCGCATACGGCGGGGCGCTCATATGTGTCTGCGGCGCGTACCCGCTTTCTTTCGGACGGCACAGGCGAGAGTCAGCGAGAGTACACGAGGCGTAGAAACAAAAACGCCGCGCGCTTCGAGACCATCGAGTAACGTCGAATTCGAGGGTACGCGCCAGCTTTGGCGTGACGTAAGGGAGTTTTCAGCATCCGCTCCACCCAGTGTTGCCAGACAAGAATTTTGCCTGTGTGGAGCGCGGGCGGTGTCAAAGCCTGGCTGCTAGGCAAAATGAGAGCCCCGGTGGGGAGAGATTGCCTAGCTAGCAGGCGTTGAAACCGCTCCCTTTACTTCTCACAGGTGGATCGTAGGCAATATTTGCCTACTTACCCGGGGCCATGGGCTCCACCCGCTACTCGCAATAAGGTACACTAGGCCCCTTCACTCGCTGTTCCGAAAGGAAGTGAACTCTGTGTGCCTTATTGCACAATAGTGCGTTGCGCAACACACCTCATCACGTTTGGGGACGAGGGCGGCTCTAAATGGGCTGCTGCTCTGGGTCAAGTAGGTTAGGTCGCCCGGTGAACTATACCTGAGCGCGCGACCGCAGCGGACCCAAGTGGTTCCGCTCTGCCAAAACGGCGATTGGGTCCTAGCTCGTGTGTCTGTGCGCGCGCGCGCGCGAGCCACGTGCGCATGCCGTGCGATATGTAACTATATGCGAGTGGCTCTCACAATACAAGAAGGCGGTGCTCAGGTGCTAGATGAGGTGTTGTGGCGTGACCGCCGCCGCTAGCTCCGCGAGTGACCGCACGGCGGCGCGCTGTTGTGTTGCCTAACCTACAATATACACACTAGCTTATGCCTATGGCGCGAATCTTGCATGGGAAATAATATAAGTTGATAGGGGGAGCATCGAGGGGGTATGCACTCTCAAAACCTGTGACCCGACTATTACGTCTATCACGCACTCAAAAATGTCGGGATTCAGCTAAAAAAAGCCCAAAACAACCCAAAAATAGGTAAATTTCGGAGAATTTTGGCTATTACGCCACTATTACGCATACTATTACGCGTGCTATTACGGGCAGACTGACCCGACTATTACGCGAGTGCATACCCCCTCGGGGAGCATGTATCCGTCTCACTATAAAAATACGGGGGTGGGTGGTTGGCGCGTCACCTCCATCAGAAATATGAAAAGTAGGTTTACCGCGGCCGACCATAAAATCAATCATGGTTGTTGAGACATCAATATTATGGGCGGGGTCTTTGAAATTGCGCGGTTGTCACCGCCATAATATTAGCGTCTCAACCAGGACTACATGGTAATCCCTGAGGTAACCTGGTTGCTACAACTTTTCATTTTTCTGGGTGATCACGTCGCTTCCGTCGTCGTCATGAGCGTGAGCTTGAGAGGGTCCGGGCAGGATAAGCGGAAGTCGGCTCCCGCCCGGTGACATAACGTATGCGATGCTCCGGACGCGATCATATCGCGACTCCACCCTGCAGGGCGGCATCATCAGCAAAGACTTCCCGTGGGACCCACCCGTCACATGATGCACGTGAGCCCGCCAGGCCATGCCCGCCTCCTCCTGTGTGCTTTATTCTTTTCTGCAATACGTAAGACTCTCCGGCCGGACCAGTTACCAGCTGCGACCCTAATCTCGACCACGTTATCCGAATGAGCAAGCGTCGCTGGTGCTGTGGTTGTTGCAACGGCCCGGGCCGCGAGCGCAAGGTGCGGCACTTGACACAACAACAACACAACAACAATGGCGGCCGCAATGAGTATGCTCTATCCCGGAGTCGTGTGAATATGGCACCTCGACGCCAATTCTTTCTAACACCCTCCGCGCGAGAACGCCACATAATAACTTCAAATCTATCCCCCATCTCTCTCTCGCGCCTGCCTCAATCTTGTCAAACGCCTGGCGCCGGGCCGGTGTCGTATGTTTCGCCACCGCAGGTCGCGGCGCCGCGCCGTGATGATGAGGTTCTTTGCGTCGTGCAGGGTGGTTAGGTTTAGACGGGCGGCTCGGCTCGGCTGGGCTCGGTTGCTACACTTGTTTGTCGGTGTCCGGCCAGGGGCCTGGGGCTGGGGCTGGGGCTGGGGCTGGGTTAGCTGCAGCTCGCTTTCGAATGCGCCGCTGCGCCGCCCCAAGTTTCCCATCGTCATGAAATCCTCCTCTCGGCTTGGCGTGGACGGCGACGCGCCTCGGCCCCGGGCACCAGTCGCGCTCTGCACTCTCAGACTAATGTTTTTCCACTTACTAAATTTCTTACTTTTTACGCAGCAGGATTAGTGAATAATCTGACACTTTTTCTGTATGTTGTGTGGATCCCTCTGTGCCTTATTAATTCATAAGGGCGCGCAGCTATAGAGCAGCAGGACTTCCCTACTAGCTACAGCTCCCCAACAGGAAACAGGAACCTCAAGCAGGAAAAAGAAAAGAAATCACAATCGCTATGAGAAACTGGCGCCATCGAAAATCAATGAGCGCTGTAGATAAGGGCGAGCTCGTCGGGAGTCCCACGACACGGGGAACCGTCGGGTTGCGGCAACCGACCCGGGCGGGGTAGGGCGGCATAGCTTCTTCGGGGACCACCACTACGACTGCCACTACTTTACTTTGGGCGGGCGCGCAGCAAAGATTTCGAGTCGAGGAAATGAAGGTGCCAGGCCGGGCGGGGCCGGCCGGGCCGCGATGTTGAAATAATCTAGGCGCCCTACGAAAAGGGAATTTCGACAAAAGACGCGGAACGGCGAGGGGCGCTGGACGGCTGGCCGGCCGCCGGCTGATCGTTATCTTTTTATTCTCTCAGACGGCGCCGCCCTGCGCGGTGCGGTGCGGCGGTGCACCGCTCATCGCGAAATGTCATAAGCGGCGGTCCGGTCCGGCTCGGTCCGGCCGGCGAGGTTAAGTCGCGCTCGTGTCGGACACTTTTTAACGAATCCTTGTCGCCGCGTGTCCCGTTTCCCACGAACGTGAATCATTTCGCCACGCGCAATTTGCCGCCGCGCCGGCTGCTCTGCTGCTGCTGCTGGTGAGGTTAGTCCTGCTGCAGCAGGACGACGGCGCGGGGATCCTGTCGTCGTCGTCGGCGGCGTCCCGCAGGAAGTCGAGTGCCTCAGAGGACGTACGCAAGTAGCGTCGTTGTCACCACCGACTTCCCGCGCGGTCCGTCTCGTCACCTGGCTGACGCTGACGGCGTCCTCCTTTTTCCCTCCGTTAATTTTAAAGATATTAGAAAGAGAGTGTCACTTAAGTTCTCGTTTTGAAATTTATTTGACAAGTGACGCGTGTCGCGGCCGTGAGGCGCGCGGCGGAGTGCGTTTGCCCGCCCGCGCTGTGCACACACACTTGCGGACCAGGGGTGGCCGTCGGCGGCCGTCCCGACGCCCCCGCCACCTCAGCAGCGTCGCGGCGCAGGCCCGCGGGTCAAGGCTGTCACCCTCCGCGTGACGTCACGCCAAGCAACTCGAAAACTGCCCTAAAAAACTAAAAATGTATAGGAGTCCTGATGCGGTGTGGAGGCGGTAAAACAACTCGCGGTGCGATTTCCGACAGTGTCGTCGCCGCAATGCGGCACACTCGGGCCCTGGTGCTGCTGCTGGTTGTGAGCGCATTCCAATTAGCCTGATCGGGTGGCGCGGCGTGGCGCGGCGCGGCCGGCCGGCAGAGTCGCCTGCGAGAGGCGATCCCCAGCCGACACTTTCACCACCTCTCTTTGCCGCAGAGCTGGAACCGCCTGGACTCCAGGAGGCCCTGCTGGACTGGAGCTGCCGGCCGGCCGGCCGGGCCTGCGGGCCGCAGCAGGCCTGCGGGGCTGACCACATCCAGCAGGACGCCTGGCCGCGCCGCGCACCCCACCGCAAAACTATATCCGAATAATAATCGTGTTACGCGAAACGTTATGGAGAAAAAGTACTCGTTAGGGAGTAGTTCCGCAGTTCTCGTTCCGCAGTTCAAAGCAGTTTTATTTGGGCAGGCTGGCAGCGCTCGTTACGTCGTATTGTTTTGTAGTAACCACTTTGCAGGACTAAAGGCTCCAGTCCCGTTGAATGAATTGTCTGACTGCAGCGCCGGCCGCCGGAGCCGCCCCAGCGCGCCCGGAATGTAGGCAAAAAGGGGACTGTCATTACGGGGAAGGCCTTTCGCTTGCAAATGCTCGCGCATTCCTCGCCGGGGGGTATGAGGTATTCCAGCCCGGCCCAGGCGCGGGTTCAAATCCTGTGAGAAATGTTCCGGGGAGTGGCAGCAGACGGGCCGGTATGGAGCGGAGCGACTTGCGCGAACCGGTCCGTGCGGCGGGGCCGGGGCGGCACGGCGGTGGCGGCGCTTTCGAGATGGACCGGCAGTGACCACCACGACATCGAGATATCGAATCAAGACTCCCTCACCTCACCGGCGGTGCGGTGTTGCGGCCGTGCTGAGGTCGGCGAGGAGGAATCCCATTCAGAGCCGTAAACGCTCCGGACGTGGAGGAGAAAATAAACGGACTGAATAATAAAGAAAGGTTTCGGCTGAGGTGCGCGGGGCATCGCGGAAATAATCTGCGGGATTTACAATGAACCTGCGGGCGCAAATCAGACACGTGGGCCACCCTGTCAGGCGGGGGCGTTTGCTCCGTTTTCAGCAGCGCCGTGTAGCGGTCTTATCCCCTTTCCGCCCCGCAGAGGCGGCGCGGCAGGCGTGCCACCATTCACCACCCTCCAGGGGAAAGTAAGTGTCTGCACTGTGTGTGTTTGGCGGGGTCAGGTTGGTCGCCCCGCCCTGGCCTGTTGTTGGGGCCCACAGCCCCGCCCCGTTCCGTCGCGCCGGGGCAACGAGGCTGACGGGTTGACGGGTCGCATGTGGAGCGAGCGGGGCGCTCAGTTGGGAGAGGTTTGGGCGGCCGCGGCCGGGGCAGGCCGGGGTGGGGAGAAGAAAGTGAGTGACCCGGTCTCATCGCTAATTCGGCTGCCTTCTTGGGATGACAGGCCCGGCGTGGAGTGGCGTGGCGTGGCGTGGACAGGTATGCACCGTCCCTTTAGCCCGCCCGGCCCCGCCAGGCACGACCTCTTTGACCCGTTCGGGAGTCGGATCGCCTCACCTCGGCCCCGCGGCCAGGGCAGGGTAGACTGCTTCATGTGGACGGCGGGGCGCGGCGCAGTGACACGATTTTTGCTGCTGTCACTATTTTTGTTTGAAAAGAAAACAACAAACAATTTACACTTTTGCTGATAAATTCCGCTCTCTATGGCTACTTTTGACTGAGAAACGAGCTGTATAACCTTTCTGACTGTAATGCAAAGGGAAGGGTGGCCAGTTAGTTCACTTGTCGTCAGATGGCTGTATGAAACGCGAGTACGGCGTGCTTCCAGAGTCGTTCAGGTCCCCGTGCTGTAAGAGGGAGAGAAAGGGAAGGGAGGGGGGGGGCGTGTCAGGACGACGCCGTTGCCCGTGAACACCTGCTTAGCGCTTAGCTCATCCTGGAAAAAAAAGAGAAATGATGGGATGGGACGGGACGCGAGCGAGCGAGCGTGGGGCGCAGTGAGGTGAGGGCGTCGTGGGAGAGAGAGAGGAGCTGCAGCAGCGCGGCGGGGCGGGCGCTGTTTAATGTTTCATGATTCTTTTAACGAGAGTGAAGAGGTGAGGCCCGCGCCGACCCGAGCCGACGCCCCCAGCCCAGCCCATGGACGTCTTTTGACTTGCTCGGAAAAGACGTGTCTCATTGGGCACAAGGCTCGCCCGCCGCTCTCCCTCTCCCCGCCTCTTTTCACTATCCGCCTCCTCTCTCTCTCTCTCTCTCTCTCTCTCTCTCTCTCTCTCTCTCTCTCTCTCTCTCTCTCTCTCTCTCTCTCTCTCTCTCTCTCTGGCAGTCGGGGTTGCTGTGCCTTGCACTAATGCCCTGCCGCCCGCCCCTCCCCCACCTCCTCCCACCGCCTTGTTGACATGGATACGTCGCGTTATACAGGGCGTGACGCATTCCGTAGCTTTACTCCGATAGGGAAGGCGGCGGTGGAGACACGCGACTCGAAAAAATATATACCATCACCAGGATGATGATGATGATGATGTTGACGTGGACACGGCGGAGCGCGACGGGGATGACAAAAAGAGCGCGTCGCCGAGTTACATTTTCACGGTGGGAATCACGTTACTGGCGTCGCGAGCACGCGGACGACGCGGGGGTGGGGTAGTCGATGAGGAAGTCGATGCTAGTGGGATATGAGAAATTCAGGGCCGCGTAAGCGTGTCTTCCTGCCTGCTCGCGCCGCGGGGCAGCGGGGCAGGTGCTCCCCCCCACCTGATGGGTACCCGCCTCCCTACCTGCCCGTAGCGCCTAAAGCGGGTGTTCAGTGTGTTCTCTCTGGCGGGCGGCGCGGCGCGGCGTGTTGAGGAAGGACCGGGTGTGGAGGGGGGGGGGGCGCCGCGCCGGTCAGCATTCCTCAGAGGAAGACATGAGGGGGAGATGCAGCCGATGCACCGGGCGGGGCGGGCGGGCGCACCGGGCCGCAGCGCGGCGCTGCCCTGCAGGCTGTGAGCGAGCGTCTACTCTACTCGTCTCGAAAGGGAGATGCTGCCGGAGGACGAGGACGCCCTCGTTGGCCTTTAGTGTGTCACACGTCGCGGTCGGCGCGCACCGCACACCGCTGCCGCTGGCGCCGCCTGCCGGCCGCCGTGCAAACCAACTCATTTCTGAATAATCTGGGAAAAAAACAGTCCGCCGGGATGGTAGTGTACTACGGGCCGACCTAACCGTCAATGAGGCCGGCGGGGCGGCCGCCAGGTGTGTCGCGCCGCGCGCATTTGGACGTCAGATCCGGAAGGACCGAGTCTAGTAGTCTAGTCTAGTCTAGGCGAGTCTAGGAGAGCGGACTGGAGCCTGCTCGCCAGCCGTGCCGTGTAGCACACTCTGCCTGTACTGCCAGGCAGTTAGACCTGCCCTGCTGCTGCTGCTGATCGGACCAGGTCGCTTCCGTTACCGGCTGCGGCCGCAGTGCGTGGCAGCCCGGCCCGGCCCTGCCCGGCCTCCATAGCCGCCGCAGTTACATCGGGCAGGCCAGGCCGGGCGGTGTAAGTGGAGCGTGGTCGGTCTTATGGCCGTAGCGCTCGCCCATTTCATTGGCAGGGCGTACTAGTGCTGTACTCGGCGGATCGCGCCCGTTTCCGCGGTTTGATAATAAAATAAGCAAACTGCGAGAAGGAACCGCGTCTGTTGTAATTACAATCATTTCGCGGGTGGTTGTGTTCCCCCCTTTTTAAAAAGTATTATTCGAGCTGTTGCGGGGGTGCGGAAGTACGGGCGCCATTAAGCCGTTGTCGCGCTCATTTGTCAGGTGTCGACAGGACGGCCTGCCGGCGTCGAGATATCGACAGCATGCCGACGAGAGCTCGATCACCCTCGCCTCTCAGCGCGCGCAACCCGAGACGTCTTTGGGGATCATCCGCGGGCGCGCGCGCGCGGGAGCTGTCCCGTCCCGTCGTACGCCGGACGATAGTGGCGCTGCGGCGCGGGGTAGCGCGGCGGGGCGGGGCGGGGCGGGCAGACGGGCCGGGCCGGGCCGGGCTGGGGGTCCGTTAGAATCCTCCTCGAAGCGGCAGGGAGGAGAGAGGGGAACGGCGGGGCGGGGAGAGTCCTTCGTGACGTCACGCGCACTCACTCTCTCACTCGCGCCGTCTCTTTCTCGCTCTGCCCCCGTTTCTCCGTCCTGCTCCTCCGCGGGCCGCCCCACCTGTACCCTTACCCTCTCCTGCTCCCCCCCCCCCCGCCCGGCCCAGCCCCGGCTGGCGCGGCCCGCGCTCCCTTCCCTTCAGTCCGCCCCGAACCTTCGGCCGCAACGCAGCTGCCCCGCGCCGCGCCGCTCCGCTCCAGTCCGCCCCGTCCCGCCCGACCGACCGTGCGGCGTACCGACCAACGACCAGCCTGAGGATTACTGCTGTGCTCCGTGTGTGTTCGTCTGTTTGTGTGATTGTTTGTGTGACCGTGTGTCAGTGTGCGCGTGTGCCACACGGTGGATAGTGTTCCGCGATGCGGCCCCGCCGGGGTGGAGTGTGGTGGACTTTGGTGATAGCCGTCGTGCTGGGAGTACCCGCCTCGCACCAGCAGCAGCAGCAGGATGCAGAGGGTGAGTCACTTAATCACTATCAGTTCATTCATACCGCAACGCCTCGCGAAATGGTGGAGAACATGCACTTAACCCTAGGTATCTCTCGAGATCGGCAATCGGGACAGGACTGTGCGCGCTTAGCATAACCTCAAATCAATGGATTTATAGAGTAATCTCTGAACGAATGAATGGAACCTTCGAAGTCCTGCGGTGCAGCGCGTGGGTACATTTGTTAACGGCTAACCCACACGAACATAACCTAAATGGCTCGATTGCTGTGCGTTTTCCAGACCCTAGGAAAGTTTCTCATGAATTGCTTTCCCAGGATCTTCTCCCGGGCACACTTTCTTTCTCCGGCCCTCTTGATGCGTCCGCTTCCTTTTTTTATTTTACATGTATGTATATAGTTCCCTTCTCGCCCGGGTGTCATCCCCGCGGGTGATGCGCTCGACCTGTCGATCGTCGTCCCGTTGCCTGCTAATTGAACGGGCCGCACGCGCCTAGCGGTGCGCCCCGCCCCGCCCCGCCGACGGTTCCACGTCAAATGGGGATGCGAATCTCAAACAAGGGCAGCTGTGGGACTAGGATGGGCAGTCTCTTTCAAACAATCCCACACTCCTAAATCAAATCTAAGATTAAATTAAGTTTTTATTATTGTGTGCTCGCGCTCACCACACGGCTCCTCCGGGAGGGTGCTCTGCTTCGTGCTGTGCGTGATGCAACCCTGCTTGAGCCGGTGGAAGCTAAGCGCTAGCCGCTAGCGGGCGGGGCGGGGCGGCAGGGCTCGGCACGGTTCCGTTCTGCGGCCCGGCCCGGCCCGGCCAGCAGCTCCGCGTAATGGTCAAGCAGAGCACGCCTCAGGAGCGGCACAGTTAGTAGCTGCAGCCGCCCCGCCCCGCCCCGCCTGTAAAGTGAAGGAAAACACTGTACTTGATGTGCGAGGTCCTGGGCAGAGCAGCAGGGACGCGGCAGGACTGCTGCAGGCCTGCTGCACCATGTGTGTGCATCGGGACGCAGCAGGGCAGGTGATAAAACTCTTGAATTCTTTTTCCAACCCCTCCCTGCTGCTCCTGCAGCGTGGCCGGCCCGGCCTCAGGCCCGGGGCGCGGCGGGGCGGGGCGGGGCGCTCGTAAAACCTTCGAAAAAGTCTCGGCCCGTCCCGCTCCCGACGCGTCCATGTTACAACAAAAATGTGTCGGCGGCAGAGAGGAGAGCGCGGAATGATGAGAACAGTGGCGGGGCGGGGCGGGGCGAGGCGGGCTCGTTCGGGGAAGCAGCGTCCTGCGCTCCTGCAGGAGTAAGAGGCGGGTGATCGCGGTCCCGGTGCTCAGGGCTGTGGAGCGTATCATTGGGCGGGGCGGGGCGGGGCGGGGGGTATGCACCGCCCGCCTAGATGTTTGCGAACCCCAACGAGACAGTGTCGGCGGCAGCGTCCGTCACCGGCGGGGCGGGGCGGGGCGGGGCGGGCCGCACTGCAACACAGTGTACCGTAGGCACCTGACCAGCCTGGCCGGCCGGCCGGCTCCAATCCAAACCGAGACCGCAAACTAAAAAGGAACGAGTGTACTGTATCCGCCTCTGGCAGCTGACCGGACCAACAGCAGTGCTGCCATGAGCCCGGTGGCATGGCGCTGGCGCTGGTCGGGCCTGCTTGATGTAATGTCTCCATGGCGCGGCCGGCGCCGTTGGCAGCCCTGCTTCTGCTGCTAATGGCGGCGGCGGAGAGGATGGCGGACTTCCGGTCAGGATGTCGCCGCGGGCGCGCGCATCCTGCACCTCGAAAACAAATAGCCAACTCGCCGCGCGCAGCTCGGCAGTGAGTCGTCAAAACTTGAAGTCCGCGTCACACGAAGCTATGCGCCGTTTGTAAAATCTTCGGGGGGACTTGAGGGCAGTTTATCAGCAGGGAGGTCCGCGACGGATCGTGTCACAGCACTAGGAGTTTGAAAACAAGTTGAAATTGTTGGGTGTTGATGTTCTTGTCGTGCGGAAACCGTTGTCGGCAGTGTAAAATGTCTGGTGCTTTTTTCTTTTCGTTTTGAGGAGGAGGAGAAGGAAATGCAGAGGCGTTGTCGCGATCGGCCTGGTGCTCAGTCAGGCGGGCCGGACCGGGCCGGGTCGGGGGCGCATCAGTGACACAAAAACGCTCTCGTCCGTGTGTGGCGGGGCGCTGCGGGGCGCGGCGGGGCGGGGCGGGGCGCGGCGGGGCGTGGCTGATCGTTGTATATGAACAGGCACGGCCGAGGGGCCCAGCTCGTGTACAGCATAAGCCTATACGGAGCGGAACAAAACGCCCCGGACCTGCAGGCTGCAGGCGCGGCCGGCGGCGACCTCATGCAAAAGACATGCGGCTTTATATAGGGGCCCCGACCCTATATGTGACCATTACGACCAGTACTTGTTCCGCACTGGTCCCTCTCAGGTACGACCTGGTCGACTCGACCCGCTCCCACCAGGGGAGGCCGGCGCAACCGCGCCTCTCGGCCGTTCAAGTCTCCTGGTCAGCAGAGCGCCGCCCCCGCGCCGCCCCCGGCCGCCCCCGCGTCAGGGCACGCATTGTTCTCGCGGACGCCGCGGCGCCGCTGGCTGCAGCTTTTGGCTTTTCGTCGCCGAGCTCTAGTGAAAGTATTTACAAAAGGTGTCGTTGTGTACCATTTTTTTTTCGGTGGTATTGTTGGTACTTTCCACGTTGGCGACGCCCTGCCGCCGCCGCGGCGCCGCGCTCGTCCTTGGCCGGCCCTGGCGCCGGTGCCTGTGGGCGGAGCGGGACGGGATCGCGCGCATGTCGTAGGGCAGGGTGACCACCCCATGCGCCCCCGGTCGCCGTCCTGCTCCACGCACTCGTTGGCCTGCAGCAGAGCGCGAACCCTGCTGTCTCCTCGCGCTCCGCTGTATTTTTATTATTTCGAGATTGTCGGGCACGTGTCTGACGGCGCACTGTGGAGGGCGCGGAGGGCGCGGGCGCTGCCGGTCGCACGGGCTGCCTGCACTTTTCGGCTTAATGAAAAGCAATTTGAACGCGGATTGGCCAGCTCTGGTGCAGCTGCTGCCGCGACCGCAGGGCTTCGCGGACATTACTGCTGCAGGAGAGAGAGAGAGAGAGAGAGAGAGAGAGAGAGAGAGAGAGAGAGAGAGAGAGAGAGAGAGAGAGAGAGAGAGGAGAAGCAAAACCAGAGCGCGGGTCCGGGCCGGGCTGCGGCAGAGCTGAGCTGAGCAGTTGTGGTCTCTTCTCTTCGCCTCGCCTACTCCTCGTCTGGTCCTGTAGCGGTGGGAACCTAACCGGTCTTTCGGGAATCTTGGCGCATCTATTCGCGGCACCTGGGGCCCCGGGGCGGGGCGGGGCGGGGCGGGGCGGGGCGACCGAGCAGCAGCAGCGAGGGCGTGGCAGCAGGGCGCGGCCGCGGGGCGGGGCGGGCCCTGGGCCCTATTACTACCCGTCCTCGAGACGAACTCGCGCCGTAAAATTGTCACTGCCTGAGCTGAATTTAAATTGAAATCCAAGCTAAAATTTAAGTGCTGAGCCCGATCAGAATGCGCCAGGCAAGGCTAGATGTGCCCGCAATCAGATTAGCCACCTTGGCGTGACTGAATGAATGAAACGGCGAGTATTCAGATTGAGCAGGCGAAGGTGGGCGAACTTTTAGCGCAGCCACACACGGCGGCCACCTTGTATTTATTTTTTGTTGGACGTTTTCATGTCTCCCGCCAGGAGTGAAAATGAAGTTTCGAGGGCGCTGTTCTGTGTCGGTCTTGCCGGGGCCGGGACAGGCCATCGGCACGCTGCATCTAGGCGGGGCGGGGCGGGGCGGGGCGGGGCGGGGCGGGGCTGCCGTACCGGGTGCGGCCGGCCCGGACGGGGTCAGCCGATGCCCAGCGAAAGTCGTGTCAAGTGTGTCGAGTACACTGACTGGCGGGGCGGGGCGGGGCGGGGCGGGGCGGGCATGACCCCGCGGAGGGTGCGGGCGGGGGCTGGTCGTCGTTGTGACTCAGGCGGTGACCACCGGGGCACGGGGGCGGGGCGGGTCGCGTGGTGTGTGTGAATTCCGATGAGGGACGCAACGCTAACGGGAACAGCAGCGCTGGGGCGTGGCGGGGCGGGGCGGGGCGGGGCGGGGCGGGGCGGGGCGGGGCGTCGGGACGTGCCCACACAGGTGCGGCGCCCGTGTGTGCTCGCGCCCGGCCCGGCCCGGCCGCGCCTCCTAAAAGAGACTCCTGGGTGTGGCCGGCGTCTGCCGTGCCGTGGCAGTCAGCTGAGCCTCGCCTCGCGACACCAAAAGTGGAACAACTCTGGAGTTCAATGTCATGGTTTTCTTAGCAAACTTTTGTTTCTTAATTTTTTCTTTAACTTTTTATCATGCTCAGCCATAACTTGGCCCGGAGTTGCTGTTAAACTGTTGACGTTTCTCCTGTGGGACGACACGGGGACGGTGGCAGCGTGCTTCATGGGATCTCTGCGTCCCTAAAGTCACGCAACAGGTAAATGTCAGGTGACAAAAAAGAGGGCACCCCGGCCGGGCCTCCCGTCGGGAGGGAAGGTCTGCACTGCAAGGTCTATGATGGGTCCACCGCGTTTATGGCCGTTCGACCGCCCTTCTCATTTGTACCGACGCACGACCCTTTTTTTTCCTTCGTTTTTTTTTCCTAGTTTGATGTTGAGGTGTCAGGTCAGGTTAGCAAGTGCTCTCGGCTCTTGCACTACAGGTACCCTCTGGGGTCTTCTTGGGATCTCAACAAAAGCTTTGAAAACCGTTTGGGTGGGTATGAGCCCCCCCCCCCCCCCCCTCTCTCTCTCTCTCTCTCTCTCTCTCTCTCTCTCTCTCTCTCTCTCTCTCTCTCTCTCTCTCTCTCTCTCTCTCTCTCTCTCTCTCTCTCTCTCTCTCTCTCTCCACCCTATCGCACGGGCCCCTTCCTATTGAGCCTGATCTGCCCGATCACCGTTCGGCCCGCTGCCGCGCCGCGCGCAGTACACCATGGCAGTATCATCCTGGTCAGGCATCCTGAACGAAGCGGACCAGTAAAGTGCCCCGCCCCGCCCCGCCCGTCGGTTTTGTTGTTGCGTCAAAATAGTCAAGGGACCGCGGCTTTCAAATCCCCCCCCGCTCAAAAAAAAAAAAAAAAAAAAAAAAAAAAAGAAAAAACTCATTTTTTTTGTAGCATTTAAAAGTGAGTTTTGGATTTCTCGAGACCTTCCCCACGCTTGCATCCACCCCTGGAAAGGGAACTATTCTTGACGAAAAACAAGAGTTTCTCAAGATCACATGTAAAATCTCTTCTTGATTTACGTTGTAAATATGGGACTCTACCACCGGTACAAACGGTCTTTTTCGTGTGCAGAGTAGCTGGAAGGCGAGTAGCACCACAGGCGGGTGCATGGCATGGCCTGGCCTGGCCGGGCCGGGCGACCCTGGCATTGGCCGCCACCGCACTGCTCCCCCTCCCCACCGCCTCCGTCCTGACCCGCATCCTGGCCCGCCGGCCTGGCCCAGTAATTGCCCTTGTCACTCATCACTCTCCTCCTCTCCTCTCCTCTCTCGCCGCGCCGAGTCGCGTCTCCATCTCGATTTAAATCTCTGCCGCCGTCCCAAATTTCTCGCCGCGGCGCGCGCCGAATTAGCCGCGGCCGCCGCGCCCCGACCTGCGGTCGGTTTTACTAAGAGGGCGCTGCTGAGGATCCGCGTCGCATTTTGTCACTCCGGCAATGAGAAGACCCTTCCGACCTCGCTTTTACTGGTGTTATTTTTTTTACTGGTCTTCTTACTGGTGTTAACTGGTGCTCGAGATCACTGCCCTCACCGTGTGTGTGTGTGTGTGTGGGAGGGGGCGTGGGCTGGTGGTGTGTCCGCTGCTGCTGGGGTCAGGATGAAAAACGCACACGCACACACACACACACACACGTGGAGGCGCGATGTAATGTGAGTCAAGGTAGCGGTCGCTGGGCGTGGCGGGGCGTGGCGGGGCGTGGCGTGGTGCGGCGTGGCGGGGGGGAACAGCTCCAGCGCGGCGCACCGGCGCGAGGAGTGCGTCACACTCTAGTTGTTCTCTCTCACTCACACAGACGCTCCCACACGCACACACTCACACACACTGCCGCTGCCTCGGGCGCTGAAGGCGCGCTGCTCAGGCTCAGCTCTGTGCAGTGAAAGAAAAGTGCAGGCGGATGGATATTCTGTTGTGGCGCCGTATTTCCTACTCTGAAGGTCTGTGCCAAAGCCCTTGACGGAGCGGCTCCTCGGTGGCCGAGGGGGAACCTCTACGATAGCATCGCGCCGACGAGGAGCTTCTTGAAATGAGCCCCCCGCCGGCGAAAGTTTTCATAGACCCTTTTTTTTTTGGGTGGAGGCGGGGGGGGGGGGGGCCCTTCTATGTCAGGTGGCAGTATGCACCCTAGCCTCATTGGTATGCTGGTATGCAGGTGTGTCTTGCGCTCTCGTGTACAAAGTGACTGATTTAAGAATGTGACAGTGCCATCATAGGACCTGCGGGTCATCGGGGAAGGACAAGGAAAGAAGCATCGTCGTGAGGGTGAAAATTATATTGCACCATAACACAACCAACGGTGTGCGCGCCGTGTGTGAAGGCGAGCCCCCCCAACCTCTTCCATTCGATGGACGCAGTCAGTGTGCGAAAGTTAAACAGCATTAGCATAGGGGGCTTGTATGATGGTGAGTGCGATGGGAGAGGAGAAGGAGGGGAGAAGAAGAAGAAGAAGAAGAAGAAGAAATATGACGATGAAAAAAGTACTCCCGACACTGTAGGCAGCAGGTATCAGAAGCGCTACAAGTCGAGGTCAAGGAGGCCCTCTTTTCTTCCGGGCCTAAGGAAAGCGTGATGTCGACCATTGTCACCTCTTGTGTTTCTACGTCTCCTCCTCCTCCTCCTCCTCCTCCTCCTCCTCCTCTTCCTCCTCCTCCTCCTCCTCCTCCTCCTCCTCCTCCTCCTCCTCCTCCTCCTCATCTTCTTCTTCCTCCTCTGCCGTAGAGACTCCCCCCCCCCTGCCTCATTTCTCTGTTGCACAGCACTTTCTCCGGTCGGTTGGCCTGCCTGCCTGCGTCTCCTCGCGGCCGCGGCGGCGCTGCTGCCCGCAGCCTCCCTCGCGCCGACCCGACCTGACCCGACCCGCCTGCAGTGGTGCCACCCGTGCACCTGTCTTTTAAACAAAAAAAAAAATATTGTTGAGGTGAAGCACTAGCTCTCACTGGAAACGTAAAGTGGGTGTGTGAATAGTGCCGCTCGTGTCTCGTATATACTCGTAATAACGCGAACGCTTTACGTGTGCGGTGAATGACTCGAAGCGTCCGTAACGAAACGCAGTTTGTGAATAACGCCCACCTGATCGTCCGCCGGGCCGTCTGTCTGTCTGTCTGCCCGTCTGTCTGTCCGCCCGGCCGTCCAGGTGGACGCTCCTGACGCACCGCACGCGCGCGGCTCTTACTTTCCCTCCCACGCCCCTCCCCGCCCCCTCTCCCCCTCCCCTCTCCCCCCCTCCCCCTCTCCTCTCTCCAGCGCTCTGTCTCCGCTGGAGTGATGCCGTGACGCCTACTTTGAGTCTGAGCTGCTGCAGAGATGCTGCTGCTTCTGCCACATCAAAACCCTCTATTCAGTAGGAAAAAAAAATAGTTTCCTTATGCAATTTTCAATTTTATCTCGCTTTCAGTTTTTCGAACGATGGAGGTTATGGCGGGTAGGGGGGCCTAGCAGAAGGTAGCCCGCTCTTGTGGGTCGCGGGGCGTGGCGTGGCGCGGCGTGGCGTGGCGTGGCGTGGCGGAGAGTGGCCGGGAGGCGGTGCTGCGATCCCACATTTCTCTTTTTTTTGACGTCCCGAAACACGCCCGGTCCTCACATTTGCCTCGGCGGGACCCCGCCTCCTCGCACGAGGCCCGCGGGCTCAGGTGTGTAAGAGAGAGAGAGAGAGAGAGAGAGAGAGAGAGAGAGAGAGAGAGAGAGAGAGAGAGAGAGAGAGAGAGATGCAATGCACTTGACCGATAGAATACAGCGAGAGAGATAAGGCAAACGCCTCCACCGTTTCGATGAAAGTGCCGGGAGCAGCTGCTACTGGCGGAGGACGAGAGGAAGTCGGATGGGCGGGCGCGGTATAGAGAAAGCGTTTTTGACAAATATTGCGCCGCGCGCTGTCACGGGTTCAAGTCCGGACGACGGCGTTGTCTTTTTTTTTCTTCTCCTGGTGAAGAGGGAAGTCTCCGGAGAGGCGGGCAGGCAGGCAGGCCGGCTCGTGACTGGCTCACCTGTCCTGTCCCGGGGCCCGGCCCGGCGCGGCCCCGCGCGGTGGAAAGTGATGCTCGTCGTGGGAGCGTGTGGCCGGCCCGGCCCGGCACATGCGGGAGGAAAAGGGAAAAGTTCCAGGGGGAAAAAAAAATTATGTCCCGATATGAGAGAGGGAGACAGATTGGCGTGGAGGAGAGATTTGCAGGAGGGAAAACGAAAGTCCTCGGGAATTTAGGGGACCCGTTTTCGCGTATTCCCCTAAAAAACGGATATGGAATTCTGTGCCCCGCCGAGTCCCCCAAAACTGACCCTTTAAACTCCCCGCCTCGCGGACGTGACGGTTTGAGAGACGGGACGGGGGTGTGCAGTGCAACTCCCTCCTCTCCTCATGTTTGTTGTATGACCGGACGGGGAGGTGGCGGGGCGGGTCACGCTGTGGTTTCTCCAGGGCCCGGCTGGAGCGGCTGGAGCAGCTGGAGCCACGACGTCCTGCGGGGCGATGCAGGTCCGTCCGGCACGAACCCGCGAGCTGTGCCCTTCCACTCGAACCGAGACGGATGGGCTACGGGGACTATTTTTGGCAGAGGATTTATTTTATTCCCTTGAAAAAACAACAAAAAAGGAAAAAGGATTATTTTTTTTAGGGCGGCGCGGCGGGCTCCTATGTCAGTGCATATGCACTACCCTCAATTTTGTTATTTTTGTTTTTAAATTTTTTTTTTGCTGTGTGTGTGTCTGTGAAATGATATGTTTACAAAATCTATTCTGATTTTTGAAAAGAGAAGTGTTTTACGCGGAGCTATTTTCTGGTGCCGGCCGCAGTGCGCCAACCTCTTCCCCCTGACACGTGGTGGTGCATCGTGATGCAACGCCCTGCAGTCGCCCGGCCGGCCCGGGCCCGGGTCCGCGTGGGGCGGGGCAGGATCACGACTGGCTCTCGAGAGTATCGAACCGCGTCCTCCTGTCTCGATCACTTTCATTCGTCCGCTGGTGGTGACCCCGGCGGGGGCCTCTCTCGCGCCCCTCGTGCGGCCGCGGGGCCCCCGGCGGGGCTCGTTAACAGGCGGGGGGGACGTACCGTGTCGCGTACCCCGGCGGGGTAGAGGAAGGGCCTGGGCGGCAGGCCGATGATGACGCGACCGACTAGAATAATGAAAGAGAAATGGGGAGGAATGAACTCTCGGCACTGCTCTGCAGGACTCCGGTGAAACGGAAACACCTGGAAGAGTGTTCAAAATTGGCGCGAGGTGCGGCTTTATTTCTGCGCATGCGCTGTCGCAGTGAGAGGAGGAGGTCGGGCGGGCGGGCCTGGCCCAGCCGCACGTCTCCCACGGTGCGGCTGCAGCTGCATGCAGCCGCCCGGCCTCGCCCCCCCCCCCCCCCACCAGTATATTATTATTACGTTTTGCTAAACGGAGTGTAACTTTTGCTTTTTAATTGTTCGCCCCGCTCCGCGCGATTTTTCCACATAATTTATCTGTATATAATAGTAAAGAATTATTGATGCCCGCTGCGGTTCGCATGGGGCCGAGCCGCGCCGCCCCGCGCTAGCGGGCTGATAGAAAGCGACTGAGTAAGTGCGGGAACGCGGCGGGGCATGGGACGGGATGGAACACGTGTTGTTACGGAGGCCCCGTCAGAACATCCCGTATATTATTTCCTATCTCGTTACGCAAAAAGAAAAATATTTAAAAAAATGAAGTATTAAAAAAAGTGTATGGGTGTGTTATGTATTATACGTAGTAATTTTGTTTTTCGTCATTTTTCATAGCACAAGCACATTGCAATTTTTTTTTTACCGACGCCGCAATGAGCAGAAGTTTTACTACTTGAGGATTATGATGAGAGGAGTAGGTGGTGGAAAGCTGGGTAGTTTTATCACGCGGGAAGTCTTATAGCACACACACACACACAGTCACGTGACTGAAGTGTCGGCAGGCAGCGGGCTCCTCCGGAACACGCCGGGCTCCTGGTCGCTGGTCGCGCTGCTGGTCCTGCTATCGGTCCAGCAGAGAAAGTCCAGCGGCGCTAGCGAGGCGCGTGCCGCCAGGACCCGATGCCTGCCTGCCCGTTAATTTCTTCTTCCTCTTCTTCTTCTCCCTCAGTTTTATATCATGTCCCCGCCACGCGGTCGACTCTGTAGACAGAGAGGAATTCGCGCAAGTCAGAATATTTAGAAAATATATCATTTTACGCGCCTAATGTTTTTTTGTGAAAAATTTTATTTAAGATTTTCTAAATTGCTTGGTGTACAAAAAAATCCAGAGTCGTTGCATTCTCGTACAAGCTACTTGTACAGATAAAACGTGCTCATTTGAGTTGGGCTAGCTGTTGTACTAGAGAGGGTCCTGCATTGGGAGCTGCTAGGCTGCGCCGCGCTTGGTCACGGAGTACACTTTACAGCCCGCCCCGCCCCGCCCCGCCCCGCCCCGCCCCGCCCCGCCCCATAGACGGCGGTGCGTTTGCCAGTAATTGAAAGCCCTCACCTCACGGCTGGCTCACGGGGCTGAGCGCGGAGCGCGCTCTGTGAGGGCCGCAGGGCACAGGCAGGCTGCACTGCCAGCTGCGGCGCTCTCAAGGCGCTCGGGGTAGGCGACCCGCTGCGCTCGGGCGTCGCGCGGTTGCCTATCGGGCAAGGCGCTCGCCGGCCGGGCGGGCCGTGCCCGTGTCGCAGGGGAGTTATACCGTGTACCCCCCCGGTACTAATCCCCGAGGACATTAATACCCCCCCCCCCCCTTCCAGTCGAGACCTGACGTAAGGAGCAAAGCTTCCTAGAGTATTTATTTTGATTTTGGAGTCTTTTTTATTTATTCCGGCACCACAACACTGGCTGCTCCCACCGGCGCGCCCCGCACCTTCGCCCCCATTCAATCCTCCCGGATTAATAAATAATAAAAGTGCTAATCGCCAGAGCCCGCCCCGCCCCGCCCCGCCCCGCCCCGCCCCGCCCCGCCCCGCCCCGCCCCGCTCATCGTTTTTCCCACCAATAAATCTCGACAACTCGATTACCCCGCGGTGCGGCTCGACTAATGGACTGCGCCTGCCTCTTCAAATAGTGATTAACGTCCGACTACTAATTTATCACTCGCACGACTCAACGTTTGGCCGCAGTAAACTTAAAAAAAAAAAAAAAACAGAAAGAAATCAGGCGAGCTTCTATGGAAGTGTACACATCCCAGGCTTCTATACCTTATCGTTACTCTTCCGTTGTATTTTCTTTCTCTTTGGTTGTAGTAGCTTCGTGGTAAAAAAATATTTTTCTGGTTGAAGTAAGGTCTAATAATTGCGAAATTCTCTGTTTGCTGGTTTTCTGTCTCTCTCCCTCTCCCTCTCCCTCGCCCTCTCCCTCTCCCTCTCCCACCCCCTCACCGGCCCGGTCGGCCGGCACGTGGCAGCCAGCCCCCGAGCGCTGTGCCGGGCTGGGCCGGGCTGTGCCGGGCCCCGTACCGTTACCCACCTCCTAGGAGGCGCGCGGGGCCGGCCTGCCTGCCTGCCTGCCTGGCACCGGCGGTATGGCTATATGTGTGGCGCCAATTAACACGGGTATTATAGCGGCTCTCCGTATAAGCCCGCCCCGCCCCGCCCCGCCCCGCCCCGCCCCGCCGTCCACCTGTCTGTCTGTCCGTCCGGCACGGCGCAATGCATCCTCCGCCTTGTCATTGTGGGAGCAGCGGCAGCACGACTGACACGCCGCGTGCGATACCGTGTGACGGCGGGGCGGGGCGGGGCGGGGCGTTCCGACACATGGCAGAAGGAAGGCGCGGTGGGCCCGAGCGGTGCCGGTGCAGCAGCTTGGGTGTGGCGGCGGGGCGGGGCGGGGCAGGGTCGCGACCCTGCAACGGTGTATCCTCATCAGACAGTCAGCAGGCAATCAAGGGAAGAGCCCCACTGTGTGTGTGTGTGTGTGTGTGTGTGTGTGTGTGTCCGCCATATTGATTGTGCTCCTCGTTCGCCGGAGCAGAGCGCCGTATGCGGAAGGATGCGGCAGCAGCGCCGCGCCAAACAGGGAGTGGCGGAGAGGAATGGGAAACAAATTGTCCTCTATCGCAATCAGTGATATTATTCCTCTCTCTCTCTCTCTCTCTCCATGTCATTTTGCATCACCTTTATCGTCTGACAGCACGCCACCCTATTTCTCGCCATTATTATTAACGGTCTCAGCCACGGTGCCTGATGTATATATATATATATATAGCACTGCGGGCGGAGTGTGCCATAATTTTGGTCTTGCGCGCGCGCGCACACACACACTCACAAAACGTTTAATTGCCCTTGATAAATGCCGTATGCTGCAGTGGCGGTAGAAGTGCCGTGTGTGTGTGTGTGTGTGGTAGCTTCTCGGAAAAAAGGCTTTTCGGAGTCACGCTAACGCTAAAGGCAGTGAAGTGTGTGTGTGTGTGTGCGCGCGCCCCCTGGCTGCAGAAAGGCGTTGCCCCTGCTGGGTGGCCACACACACACACACAGGTCCAAGTTATGTTACGTTAGCGGTGCCCGTGTGCGTTGCCAAGTAGGAGACGGGCATCGCCCGCAGCGCCTACTTGGGAATCCATTTTGGATTAAGTCGGCCGGTTGCAGCGAGTGCAGAGTGTTTCTTTCGCCTCTCAAATGGGCCGCCCCGCCCCGCCCCGCCCCGCCGAGGTGAAGCTGGTGATGGGCCGGCCTGGCCGCGCTACACTGGACTGGAACTCTTTGCAGATATCTCTCTGTGTGATGCAAACCGATTTGAGGAGACGTGTTGGGCAGAGCGGGGCGGGGCGCGGTGCAGGCAGAGGTGCGGCTGTAAGTGAATCACGTGGTCCAGCCCGCCCCTGCCTGCGGTCAGCGAGGTGGTCAGTTGGGCCCCGCAGCGCGATGGCGCTCACTGGCGCAATGGGGGGTTGCAGCGGGTGTAACACACAAGGGTGTGGCTCCAATACCTTTTGTAAGTGTTTAATGTATGTGCAAAAAAAAGGCATTAAAACTCGCCGAAGGCTTTTATTTTCAAACCGTATGGGCTCCCTTGAAAAAGTATGTAACACGCCTGTAAAGGTGTTGAGATACTCCTTTTGTTTTTTTTCTTCCACACTGGAAAAACAAAGGTGCTAAGTCCTACCTTTAAAAGGCACTAACAAAATTTAGTGCCTTTGGAAAGGCACTAAGATTTAGTGCCCCAGGAAAGGCACTAAACTTTGTTAGTGCCTTTTAAAGGTAGGACTTAGCACCTTTAGCTGACCAGCTGCATATACTCCATACAAATTTAGTGCCTTTGCAAAGGCACTAAGATTTAGTGCCCCAGGAAAGGCACTAAACTTAGCACTTGATTTTAGCGCCCAAGGAAAGGCGTTGCTTAGCACCTTTGTTTTTCCGGTGCAGTGATGGCTTGTGGAGATTTACTAGAGTGATATATGTTGGAAAAAAAATAATCCCGGGGAGTGTGGTTGATGATTCGACGTCTGTCGGAGCGTTCGCTAAAGGCTCGGTGACGCTGACTGATAGGGAGAGAGCAGTAGTTACAGCATAAGTAGCGTCATTAGACTGGGCGCCGCTGTACCAACCACGAGGAGGGAAAAAAAAAGAAAAAGTTGTCCGTAGAATGAATTAGAATAGGAATTTAAAATAAAAGCACAAGATAAATAAGTGATATAAATATTCATCGTGGTTTGAAGCAGGGGGGCGGTTTCACGTTTTGCGCGGTGGTGCTGCTGCCGTGACGGTACTCCTCACGTCCGACAAGAACCCCGTCATTCTGTCCGCGTATTAGGAGAGCAGCGCGCGGCGTGGCGTGGCGCGGCGTAGCGGGGCGTGAGCCGCTCACTCCAGAGGCCCGCTCCAGCTGACTCCAGCGACTCCAGGCGTGAGCGCAACGGGAAGCTTTTGCATGCGAGACCTCCCTGTGCAATCATATCCTGATGGTCGTGGTGATAGTTTCCCCTGGGCTCTTCCCCTCTGCCCGTTCAAATCGCACTCACAATTACTTCTTGCTTCTTAGAAGGGAGAAAAATTCATTCCCTCTATTTTTTTCCCGCTAATGTTTGGTCGTAAAATCGCTCCACTTTTTCTCTCTGCCGTTACTGAGGAGGGAGAGACAGCTATCGTGTGAAAAATTGTTTAATTTTTTTGTCTTGCAGTTTTATAATGCCTGTTAAAAAAAAATATTCTGAATTGTGCGGTTTGCAAAAAAATTCAGAGTCGTTATCTAGTCAGCCGTTGCGCGTGTGTCGACATAGCTGCGATGCTCTTCTTGATCGCGACGTGTTCTAGGGCGCCACCCGCCGGCCGGCCGGCCCCTCCCGGAGAAAGGCCTGCCAAGGACGCCTGTGGTGGACCGCTGGACCGCTGGTGCAGCATCAGCTCATCTCGGCTGGTTATCTCACGGGGGCGATATACCATTGTGCGTGCCGCAGGCCGCGGGGCAGCGCAGGGCCAGGGACACCTGAGATATGAGCTAAAAAAAATGGCGAATGTTCGCAAGCTTTATTGGCTGCGGGTGAAAAAAAAAATGAATGCGGTGAAGTATAGTGATACTGCGCTGTTGTAGGCAGCTGGCTAGCTCGCCATCTCTCTCTCTCTCTCTCTCTCTCTCTCTCTCTCTCTCTCTCTCTCTCTCTCTCTCTCTCTGCAGGCGCACTGCGCTTTATTCGTCGGAGGGTTTATTTTCACTTGCAAATATCCGCCGCACTTTCGCACACTTCACACGGCGCGGCTGGGGGGACGTCGCCGCCGAGCGGGAACTCCTCTTACGCCCCTTTCCTTTTTGCCAAGTGTGGGCGGGCGTGTGTGTGTGTGTGGTGTGGTCGTGAATCTGCAGTGAAAGCGCAGTGCGGAGAACACTTTAGGACCTCCTAGCCGCTTCTTGACCCGGCCGGACCAAACCGGCCCAACCTGCTAACCCCGGCGCGGCGGGCGCGGCGGGACGCGTCCACAAGTCATGCACACACACACACACAGTGCAACACACCCTCACCGCTTCACTTCTAGAGAGTCTGTATAAATTCTTCGCCATGCTGGTCACATGAGAATGTGTCCGACTACTAACGACGATTATTTTTTTTGCCATTATTTCTATGACCTCTGTGTACTGTATGCTGCAGTGGGGGTCATTTTCAAAATCGATGATCATTTCAACCAGTAACCCCTTTCTTTTGCTTTACGTAAAGAAGCTGGAGTGTCGCCTTTCTGTGACAAGCAGTCGTGTCATTTCTCGGCCCGCCTGCCTGCCAGGCTGGTCCCCGTGCCCGCCCTGCTCTTTGATCACAGTCGATTGACCGTCTTGATGGCGTCTCTCTACGGAACAACAGCAGGGTCTGCCGCTACCTGCTGCTGGTGGCCAAACTACTCTCTTTGAACGAGGCCTAACGGTCCAGCGCGCCGGGCCTGGTCCTGGCCTCTCACAGCCGCGTCCTAATGGCGCTGCCGTTAGCGCGTGTCGTGTGGTAGTGTCAACAGCGGCCATTCTAGTTTTAATACTCCCCCGCTCACCCACTCAGAGTTAGATACTTTCTTTAAAAAAAAATTTTTTTCGCTTTGCCTATGTTTTTGAAAACTTGGCAGTATGCACGGTAAAAGAAATTGAATTTCAGGACCCCCGGTCTGGGATGCCATTGGCGTTCTCCATATAAGATCCAAGACCACGGGTCTTGGAATTCAAGAAACTTATTTTACCGTGTGGAAGGAAATGAATGGGTGACCTGGTTTGCATATCCTCGGGGGGTCGCACGGTAGGGCGTAATTAGAGGGGGGCGGGGCGGGGCGGGGCGGGGCGCGGCGGGGAGCTGACCCGCCGCGATTGACCGCTATCCATCAGTAGAGGTGCTCCTGAGACGGACAGGCAGACAGACAGACAGACAGACACAGTGTCTAGACGCGCCGCGGAGCTCGTCTGCCTCACATTGCTATGAGCGGCGAAAAATAGCTAAGCCCTTTTGGGTCCTCCTGGACCCTCCCGTCCACGTCACTGGTCCTGCTGACCCTCCTGCTGTTCCTGTCGTGCTCCTGCAGGAGCAGGCGTAGGGCCTGTCTCTGTGATGGTACTGCACCTCTCCTGCAGCCACCGCGCCCGGCCTACATCTGCGGGCTAATCGCCCCGATGAACCCCTTGCTGTGGTCGCTCGCCCCGCCCCGCCCCGCCCCGCCCCGCCCCGCCTCTGCCGCGGCGCATTCCACTTTCCGTGATGAAGGCGCGGCAGCATCACGACCAGGGAACGCCATCGCGGCCGGGGCGGGGCGGGGCGGGGCGGGGCGGGGCGCACTCAGTTTCGTTGGCACCCTTTTGGACTCGCGCGCGCAATGAGACTCACAAACAAAAATAGTACATAAAAAAATATCACACCTTGTCTCTTGTCTTGTAAAGTTGGCAAACCAAATTGCTGTCTGCGGTCCTTTACACGCAACCCGCGCATGCGCGTGCGCGTGTGTGTGTGTGTGTGTGCGCCGACATTGACCAATGCTGGCCTTTCACGACGCCGCGACCTTTCTCAAATTCAAGATCGTCCAGCAGGGCAGAGATCAATGCCAGGCTGGGCATGCACGCAGCGGGTCACGTGGTCAGCCGTGCGGGAGAGAGAGAGAGAGAGAGAGAGAGAGAGAGAGAGAGAGAGAGAGAGAGAGAGAGAGAGAGAGAGAGAGGTACCTGTGCCACCTGCTGCCGGGGCTGGGCCGGGCTACCTCCCGCCCTGCGCTGCGCGCCTGCTACCTCTGCCCGCACTTACGCCCCCGCCTCTCCCGCCCGGCTGGGCTGGTGTGTGTAACTCGATCGCCCTCAGCCCGACGTGTCGGGAGACCGCAAAAACGCCGCAGCAACACCGAATACGCGCCCTTTGGTGCCTGTTTTTTTTGTTTTTTTTTTTAATAATTCTTCGTCGGCCTCCGGTGTCCGGAAGTGTTGGGCTTATTCCGTGCGGTGTTGAACGTCACGGACCTAATGCGGCGTCGTGTTTCTCTTTCAACTTGTAAATTTTTTTAAAAACAGAAAACCAAAATTTCTGCATGACCAGGATGGTACAAGGTACGAAACGCAGTGGACGTCGTGATGCACCGCTAGGGCCCCGCCGCGCCGCGCCGCGCCCCGCCCGGTCCGGAGAACTGTTGCAGAATACTTTATTGTCCCTGGCCAGCCCTGCCCGCCCCGCCCCGCCCCGCCCCGCCGTGCTCCGATCCTATCGATGCTTGCGCCGCTGTCATTCGAGTTATTGTTCTCGGTTGGGCCGGTACCGTATGGCTCCATGTACACGAAATACCCTCCGTGTGTCCAGCTCAAACACCTGAGAGTTAGCGCTTTGCGGGCCCGTTAGGACTACTACTCGCTGAGCTGAGCGCGCGTACCCGCCGTGTATAGTGGTGCCCCATTACTCATGTATTACTTTGTCTTCCAGGCGCCTGCAGCTTCCCCGGCGCCCCCGCCCACTGCACCGTGCGCTTCTCCAACGAGAGCCTGGGCGACGGCGCGGTGGCCACCTACACCTGCGAGCGCGGCTTTGAGCTGCTGGGGCCCTCCCGGAGGGTCTGCCAGCACGGCGCGTGGGCGCCCGAGGGCGTGCCCTTCTGCGGTGAGTAAAAAAGCCATTTTTTTTTTTTTTTTTTTTTTTGTGGGGGGAGGGAATTTTTTTTTACAAAAAGAAAAAGAAAACGGTAATAGAAAAACACGAATGATTTTTTTCAAGGCAGAACTCCCTAATTAAAATGTGGGGCACCCCTTCAATCATCGAAGAAATGCCCTCGTAATTTTTTTTTTTCAAAGTTTCTGAAAGGTTTTAATTTGTTTTTTAAAAAATTGACCAGAACCACCTCGAAAGACCAGTCATGACTTTTTTTTACCGTGCAAAAAATTGCAGGCTTGAAATTATGATTTTGTCGAGGTGTTGCTGCAGGGTAAAATACTGTTAAACGCGTATTTTCTTTGACTCGTGCTGCGCTCGGCACGCGCCTGCTCGGTCCCGTCCGCGTCTAATTACAAGGCGGTGTGGCGGGGCGGCCATATGGATCTCCTGCTCTCCATATGCCTTCTGCTCTCCTGCCAGCCACTAGTCACAGCCTGGTGAGCGAGCCGGGCCGGGCCGGGCCGAGCGCTGCTAGTCGGTCAGTGGATGCAGGTCCCGTTGCACAAGCTGATGCGGTGTGTCCGGCGGGGCGGGGCGGGGCGGGGCGGGGAGGGCCGCATCGGAACCACATGTTTAACAACCCGGGGAGAAAAGTCATAATGGCGGTAACAAGAAACAGTACAAGTACTACTCGGACTCGTTGGATTTTATTTTAGTTTTGGTTGGACACACTGTACCCGGCGAGTGGGGTGGGGCAGTGTTTAGTAAGCCACGCTGTCGGGCAGGAGCGCGGATAATTTTGAAATTTGGCGGGCTCGCGTATTGCGACAAGCGCAGCGCGTCGAGGAGGTGCATCCCGGTGTCATGTCGTCACGCCAGGCTGCATCTCGCACGGGCGGGCGGGCGCGGCTTATTGTCAGGCAAAGTTACTTATTCGCACGCGGAGCAGCCACGAAATAACGACAAGAGAGCGCATGGAAATTTCTTCTAAATACAGCGAAAATAGCTCAAACAAAATCCATTATTTCCAAATGAATCGAGAATTTTTGTTTTAGTTTGGTGCGCCACTGTACGTGGGGAAATTAACACCGTGAATAAGCCCGCTCTCAACAAGCTTTTTCAAAGCAGAAGGGCGGGCTGAAATAAATTGGCAGGTGCAAATTCATATTGAGCGGCCCATTTGTTTGAGCCCCGGGTGAGTGTTTGCATGGAGGTCATTTCCAAACGCTGTCAGCTCGTTGTCAGCTCGTTGTCAGCTCTTCGTGTTGGCCTTGTAATTGATGACTGCGCTCGTTACTGGGTTACAAGCGCGCCCCGCCGCAGCGTGCCTGGACTGGACTGCGGTCAGCGGTGCGTTGTTGGGGCGGGGCGGGGCGGGGCGGGGCGGGGCGGGGCGGGGCGGGGCGGGGCCGGCAGGCGCATCGTGTGCGGCCCGAAACCATGTTCGGGGACGGCTCGAAAATATGATAACCAGCCGCAGTCATCTCCGGACAATATGTCACTGAAATGTGCATGTAACGGAGCCGTTAGTTTTATTACCACACTGGAAAACGAAGTGGGTGAGTTTCGACTCGCTCACTTGTTCCTGAGGAGGGCGTTTGCGGCACCAGGCACAGCGCGAGGCGGCTCCAGGGAGCTCCAGGCGGTTCCAGGCTGCTCCAGGTGGCTCCAGGCGGCTCCCGTTGACTCGTTCGCGTGCTGCCTTTTCAAAGCGATTACTCCTTTAACACCTTTAAGAGGTGTTAAGTCACGCTCTTGTTTTCCCAGTGTTGGGTTGACTTGCACCCCCCCTCCCTCTTCGAGAATGGCTCGAGTTCTAGAAATAGAATTGGGCAACGCAGGCAGTCGCGATTTGTCTCTTGCATACTCTCTACGCCCCGCTCCGCCACGCCCCGCCACGCCCCGCCACGCCCCGCCACGGCGAAATGGCAGACGCTTTTGCGGTTATTGTTGGAAATGCGAGGGAGCGAGCGATTCAGCAATTTGTGTGGATCGTGAAATAGCAGCGGGGCGTCCCGGCGGCTGCTCCGCGCCGGCGCCGGCGAATCCGTCACGGGAATATCGGTTTAATTTATCCTCGAGGGCCCCGCGTCGTTACGGACCTTTTGTAAAGTGTATTAATATTCTCTTTCTATCCTCCATATTTTTTTAAAAATAATTTTCTTTCTATTTTTTTCCGACGAGCCACTAGACTTTCTGTACCTTGTCGAATACGAAGATGAGCCGTAACGGAAGCGGAAATGTATGTTTTCCTCTTGGCGATGCAATTTTTCAATTCTCGCCGGATTGTTTTTTTGTTTTTTTTTTTCCCGTCGCACTTACGCCCCGCTGTCTTTAACGCGCGGTATGATTATTTACCCGCGAGTTCCGCGCGCTTTTGCTAAAATTGAATGACGCGATTCTTTTTGCGACCCTAATGGCCCCCAATCGCATTGTCTGAGCCAACGTTACTGGAAATAACGCCTTTTGTCGAGTGATGGCCGGCCCGGCCGCGCTCCTGCGATGGAATAACCTCGCCTGCGAATAGCTAGCTATGGGCGGCCGTATTGTGCGATCCGCCGGTCCATTATTTGCAGTACGCAGGAATGTTTTCGCCCGGCCGGGCCGGGGGGGCGGAAGGGCCGGCCGCTATTAAAAGGCGACTGTTGCGCAACGCGTTATTGGCAGAGCGGAGCGGCCGTCGCGTGAGAATAATGAATAACTGAATAACGTATTTCGTCCGCGCGATGACAGGCTTGCGTCACGATTCTTTGGCGGGTAGTTGTATTATGTGCATGCGAGGCGGCGGGCGGGGACGGGGGACGGGTGAAATACATCCATTAGTATCAAAAGCGTCGTGAGAAAAAAAAAAGAAGACATTACCGCGCGCGGTCAACCCCGGCCTGCAGGCAGTGAAAGTGGTACACTACACAACGGGAAGGCGGCGCGGCGCAGTATCGATAGTATCGATAGTACGACTACCGGGGCAATAGTGTCGAATAGGTTTCTGTCTGCGGTATAGGGCGTATGTATAGTAGCAGAGGCTGGAAGGCGCCGCGGCATACCGGGACCGCTAACATATCGAGTTCTTGCCGACGGAGCGGCTATAAACTATGACTTTTTGGGGCCACAACGTTAAGTATAATTTAAATTTTAAGAAAAAATTGTAAAGAAAAATAGCAGAGGAATTGAAAATTTCACAGTTATTTTTTTTTTTTTTTTTTTTTGGGGGGGTGGGTGGTGGATATCAAAATTTCCCCATCGTAAATATCCCTCATCATCGCTGCTTGGGTGAGGAGTGCCATTCTCTGAGCGTGCAATACAACGTTTTGCCGTATTGGGTCATCGCTGTTTCGTCGGCACCGTCTCGTCTTTCCGCCTTTGCGTACGACGCCCGACGCCGCAGTGCCTGGTATTGTCGAGGCGTTTCCCACCGCGGGCCGGGCCGGGCCGGGCGCCGCGATGGGGTCAGTGGGATGGGATGCTATCGGTGCCTGCTGCACCAGGGAAGGACCTGGACCACTCGGTGCGAATCAATGAATAAATCAAAACGGAAAAAGTATCATTGGCGGTGTTTCTCACACAGCATTTTCCGCACTCTGAGTCGTACCTCCCCAGCGCTGGAGACTCGCCCGCTGAGGGACTCGTTGGCACCGCGATGTTACCACCTGGTCCGGCCCGGTGCCACCGCCAGCAGGTTTTCATCAGAGGAGGGTTCTCTCGCGCGGGGAGAGGTGCCGGCGCCCCAGAGGGGACGGGACGGGGCGGGCCCGTGGGAGGACTCTGAGTATTGTATACGGCCTGACCCGATCCGCCTGCGAGTACTGCACTGCACGTGGAACAGAGCCCTGCGGCTGCTCTGTGTTTAAGTAATGAGGTACCGAAAGTAAGTGCCGCGGACCAGAATGGCTCGCGCCGTCGCCCAAGAGCCAAGTGGCGGAGGAGGTTCAGTGGGGTGGGGCGGGGCGGGGCGGGGCGGGGCGGGGCGGGGCGGGGCGTCCTGCTCGCCCGGAAGGAAGAGATGCAAACAGAAAGAGCCGCCGTGCCGTGCCGCAACAGGGCGATGCGATGCGCGCTGAGCGAGTCTGATGGTCCGGCCCTGTCCTGCAGATGAGGAAGCGGAGGGTGCTGCCTTTGGCGCCCCCCCCCCCTCTCCCCTGGCCCCCCCTCCCCTCGGCTCTTATTGTTGTATTTTTATTCGCAAAAGCGCGACGACGATGAGGCCCGCCGAAGACGCAAGTCATACTTTACGTTACGGCGCTGTTGCAGTGGTCTAGCACTTTACACGTGTTACACGCTTGTGTCTTCCTATGCAGTGGTACAGTACTCGGTCGTGTGACCTCTCGGAGAGGTCGCGCGGGTTCGAATCAAAACTTTACGCCGATGTGTATGTATTTATCGGGTGCCGCGGTGCGATGCTCGTAAGTGGAAGCCATCACTTTATTTTTATTATTACGATGTGGGCGGTGAGGTAACGAGGCCCTGCCTGCCCTGCGGAGCCCCGGGGCTGCCGTGACCGAAATTGTCCCGTTTCCACTGGCTCGTTTCAGTTTAGTGATTGATCGTTTTGCGGCGCACCGCACGTTTTGGCGCGCGCCGCCGCCCCGCCGCAGAGCAAACGTCGGGGCGGGGCGGGGCGGGGCGGGGCGGGGCGGGGCGGGGCGGGTGGAACCAGACCAGAGGACGAAGAAAGTCGTTATTTATAGAGGACGGCCCGGCCCGGCCCGCTCACCTTCCCTGCGTGCTTTCTTTCTCCTCGCACTGACAACCTTCCCATGGAAGATTAAAGTCCTATTTAAACGAAAGCAAAACTAAAAAAAGAAGTGTCTAAAAGCTTAACATTGGGGGAGGGGGAGGGGGGGAGGGTCTTGCATTTGGTTTGAATTCGTGGCGTTTGGGGTGGAGGTGTTAACGTGCTAACCACCCCCTGGAGTGCACCTGCGGGCTGCACCTGCTAGGACACATCCCCCCCCTCTCTCTCTCTCTCTCCTTCCGTTCCTGTTTCTCTCTTCCCCGCTAATCACCGGCGGCGCTCCGTTAAAACAAACTCCACCGCGACTTTTATTTAAGTGTTTCTTTTTTTTTTGTAATACAGTCCCTTTTAGAAAGGTGATTACAGGAAGTGAACGGCTCTGCTCGGCTCGCCCTCCGCTTCCTTAAAACCTACCCCAGCCGCTTAGCGGGCGCTCTGAGCGGAGCGGAGCGGAGCGCGCATAGCAGAAATAAGAACGGCGGTAAAAGAAAAATGTCATAGCCGCGCAGTAAAACGGAAAGGTAACTTTGTGTTTCTTAGCTCTCGGCCGTTTATGCAGAAAGTAGTGCTGCTCGCAATTTTTTTTTGTTTTCATTATTTTTTCCGCCAGACCGCGCGTGCTGCATGGAATGGACTTAATGTGCTCGCATTGGCTGTGGGCGGGGCGGGGTGGGGTGGGGCGGGGCGGGGCGGGGCGTGTCCGGGGTGTCGGCAGGCGTATGGAGAGCCGATCATGTTTCCCCGCGGTGGAGGGGGATGGGGGGGGCACCACTCCGCACTGCACTGCCCCCATTGTACTCAATTGCCCCCACTTTCTCTGTTTGGTTGGACCCGCGGTGTGGCGTGGCGCGGCGTGGCGTGGCGTGGCGTGGCGTGGCGTGGGCGCCCACAATGCACATTGTTGTGGCGGGCGTCGCGGCGCCGGGGAGCATCCTCCTCCCGGCGTCGTCACATCTATCGGCGACTAGTGCGAGAGAGAGAGAGAGAGAGAGATAGAGAGAGAGAGAGAGACGCTGGCGCGTGCTGCCTGGCCATTCATTGGAGGGGCCGCCCAGCTGCAGGGTCAGGACGGACGGAAGACAGAAGAACGGGGAGGTTGAGGGGGAAAAAACGAAGGAAAAGAGATAAATTTTTGCTTTCACTCTTGAGGAGTCAGTGGGCGCGGGTTAAGGGTTTGGCGGGTGACTGGACTGGGTCAGCGCGCGGGGCGGGGGGCGGGGCGGGGCGAGTCGCCGTCAAACAAGAGAAGGCGATCGTAAGGCACGGGCAGGGCGGGGCGGGCATGTGTGGAGGCGTGGAGGAAATGCCCGCTCGGGATCATTGCGGACTTTCGCCGACGGATTGACATGGAGTGAAGGTGGATAAAAAGTCTCGTACGAGGCGGCGCTACGGGATCGGCTGATCATTCGTCTAGAACAAGTGCATCCTTTTTTCCCCCCCGCGGGATTATACTAATTCTATTTCCCTACGGTTATCATTCTTTGTGCTGCTTCTTCTTTTTTTTTTTGCGCAAAAAGTCCTGTCCACGCCCGGTAGGTCTGCCGGCCGGCCGCGACACGGTCGGGCGCGCGCGCTGCCGCCGCCGCCGCGGCAACGTCTCTCTTCGATTTGCATAGAAAGATGAAAAAAAGTCGTCCGAAAATGTAGTGGACGTGACACTGTCGCAGAAGATGGGGAGAAACTCTCCTCCCGGCGGCCTGGCCCGGCCTGGCCTGGGCGACATTTGTCTTGGTCTTCGCCCATATACGTCCGCGCCGCCGGCCGGCTCGTGTGGGTTTTTCTCCGCACCTTTCTCTCTCCGCGCAATTGTCAGCGCCGGGCCGGACAATTACAGCCCCGGGTGGATTTTCTTTTCTTTCGTGATCCAAATCGGGCGGGCGCTATGTGACCCGCGTCGGGGATTCTCCCATGAGGCTGTGGGCGCCGCCCCGCCCCGCCCCGCCCCGCCCGCGACACCAGATCTGGTTCTATCTCCAAGGGCATTTCTCTGCAGGCAGAGGCGAGAAGAGTCGTGCACGCCCCCGCCCCGCCCTCCCGAGGGACACTGCAAAATTAAAAGACTCGGTAATGAGCAGTGCGTATTGGCGCCTTTCTGTACACGCGGTGCCGCTCGCCCCCGGGGAGGATGCGAGGAAATTATCCAAAGCATTTAAACGCGTCAAACTTGAAAGATCGGCGGGGTCGCGCCCGTCCAGCCGGCCCGGCCCGGCCCACCCGTGCTCAAAAGGAACCCGTTGAATCGGCTGGCTCCTGGAGTAAAGCCGGTTGCCGACCCTCCCTCCGCCTCTGACCCATATAATAAGCGCGCTGTATCACTGGAGAGGCAAAACCATTTTAGCAGATGATACATCTTACATCTTAGCAAAAAAATAAAATAAAAATAAACTAAAGAGATGTTTCATCGGCTTGTACTCTCCAGCAATACTAGAGCAGGCCAGGCCGGGCTGTCACAGTCGTCGGCGGCGGCGTGTGAAAGGCCCTAGGGAGGAAGCAGGCGAGGCTCCTGCCCATGGTATTGTTACCTTGCGGCGCCCGGCGGCGCGGTTCTCCTGAGTGTAATTTTTTACGTTCTCAGGAAAACGTTATAAAAATGAAAAAGATGACGTGTGATATTACAACTATATAAGACTTCAAAACGGTCACTTCTAAACTATAATAATCAAAATAAATATAACACCATAGAAATTTTTCAGCTAGAATAAGATTTTCAATATCATCTTTCATTTCCAATCCTGATTGGAATTTTTTTTTTATTTATCGTCTCTCTCATTTCTCTGACTCGCTGGCGTGCGGTTTGGACGGGTGGGAGAGATCTATAAAGCACACCTTCACTTTCTAACAGCCGCGGCTGCCGGGCTGAGCCGGGCTGGGCCCGGGCAGGGCCGGGGGCTGAGTACGCAGACCCTCCTATTATACGCCCCGGGGGACGGCACCCTGCGACCTCCGACCTTTCCCCTCGCAGCGCCCGCCCCGCGGGTGCTTCCCGTTTGAAAGGCGCGCTCTTTCTCGTTTTGGTTTCGTCGCCCATTCATTCTCAGTGCAGTGAGGCGGCGCAGTTTATTTCTGTTTGAGCCGGGCTGGCGGGCCTAGCGGCTCACCTTGGCTCACACACACACGTTCGGGTTCACGTTCAAGATCAAGTTGACGTTGTTGGGGGGCGTGTGTTGGCAGCCAGCCATGTGTAATATGTGTGTCGGGCGGGGTCGGGTCGGGTCGGGTCGAACGGGACGGGCGGCCAACGACTTTTGGCTTACTTTGCGGTGAAAAAAAAATATACTATTTTTCATTCAGCGAAAACCAAAAAATCTGAATTGTTTAGCACCCACGGTACCTAGTTGTTTTTCACCCCACTTGCCACAATTTTTTTTAGGGGTAAAAGAATTATCTTTTTTAAAATATATATCGCGTGGGTTTACCGAAACGCGTGGCCCTCTCTACTTACGGTGGACTTTCTAAATTTTGCGGTGGACGATGTCGCCCCTCTTCGCCGTCATGTCACGGCTTATATGGAAGCGGAGCGATCCGGGTGAAGTCTCTGTGTGTGTGCGTGTGGGCGAAGCCTTTTTTGTTTTGCGTCCCGGCGGCGGGCAAAGATTTCGGTAGGACGCAGGGTGGGAGATCGGGAAGGAGAGAGAGAGAGAGAGAGAGAGAGAGAGAGAGAGAGAGAGAGAGAGAGAGAGAGAGAGAGAGAGAGAGAGAGAGAGAGAGAGAGAGAGAGAGAGAGAGAGAGAGAGAGAGAGAGGAGGGGGAGGGCTACCGGGCCAGCTGCTAAGCCCCCGCGCGCCGCTTCTCAGCCTTGACCTAGAGGCAACAACAGGTCCCGGGGAATGCGACCGGCGCGCCGCGGCGCCCCGGCCGGCGGCAGGGGAAGTACCTCCGGCGGCGCGTCCCCCCTCCCCCCCCCCCCCTCCCTCCAGTGGCTCGCGAGCTGGTCGGTCGGTGACCAGGGAGTGTGCGGCGGCGTGCTTATGAACGGAGACAGGAATACCTTCTCTCTTTTTTTTTTGCGGGGTGTACTTTGGACCACGCGGGCGAAAAGTACAGGACAGTCCTGGGAAACTAATTGACCAGACTCTTTATTTCTGTAGTCTTTTTTTTTTTTAACCGTGTAGGCAGCCCGCGACCCACACGTCCGCTCTCGGCGCGGCGCGGAGGGGCCTAACCGCGAGGCGAGGATGGCGGTGCTTGTCGCGGAAAGCTTTTTGGAAGAAATGGCGGTCGCGGGCGGCGGCGGCTCTGGGGCTTAATGCACAGTGATTGCGGTGTGACAGCTGCGGGCGCCAGCTGCTGGGTGCCCAGCACCACCTGACTCGGGGAAATGAGTTTTATTTTTATTTTTGTTCTTTTTAACGACCTGTTTTAGTCATAATTTCGTTGAAGAGGAAACTTTTACACTCTTTTGCCTGCTTGAGGAAATTGCTCGAATTGAGGGTTTTGTTTCCCGTCGCCGTGGAGAGTTGAACGCGCGCGCGAAGCTCACCCCAAACAACTTTATTCATGAATTGATTGTAATCAATTTTCGTCTGTCTTTCGTCGCCATAGAAGTTAAGCTGATTCTTGTGTTGCATGTCACCGCTACCGTTGTCAAAAAAGAAAAGGGTTGCTATAATTTTTAACTGTGTAACAGCACGAGGTCACTGCCGCTACCGCGCTCGCCGTACGTTCCTCTGGCTCTGTATAGCGAAACTTTCTCAATGTTTATCATATTATTAAGTACATGCGTGTGTGTGTGTGTGTGCGACCCCCGCCGACGACATGAGGTGGGCGGGGCCCAGGTGACCTCGCCATGCAAACCGTCATCGTGTACCTCATCCCACTCACGTGCTCGCCCCCCCCCCCCCCCCCAAAAAAAAAAAAAGAACACAAACAAAAAAGCAAGGTAGCACCACCGACCGTGTGAAAGTATACAGCAAAAGTAGCAGCATGAGTCAACCCTTGCGGAGGTATATTTTGGAAAGGAAAAAGAACTAACGACGTTTCCTAGCGTTTTCTCGGGTCTGTCGCGTCTCGTGAGTTTGCGCGTTTCGGTTCGTCCTGCGGTGAGATGAGTCAGGCCCCATAACAGCGCTGCAGTCACGTTAGTTAGTTGACGAATCGTAAGGCTTACGCAAGATTTCGCCCAAAACCTTTTCAGATGATGTTTGTATTAGCAGAGCTGACCACAAACTCGCAACGTTTCTACATTTTATTTTTTCTCATCGGCTCGTGGTCGCGCTTCTTGTGTACACTGCCTGTACTTCCCTCTATGTGAGTGTGTGTGTGTGTGTGTGCTCTGCCAATGATACTGTCTGTATTGTACTTTGTTCGCGCACGCGTTCGTTCCTTCGTTTGTGTGTGCGTTGGGTTCGCGCGCGCGTGTGTGATGTATATGTGTGCGTGTGTGTGTGTGTGAGGCCGACGGAATGTGTCGAGATCCCGTTACTCCTCCACCTGTACCGGAATGCCTATCGCTGCCTACCGTTGGCCCATTCGGCAGACAAGTCCCCCCTTCTCTCCCTCTCCCTCTCTCTCTCTCTCTCTCTCCTTTCTCTCTCCTCTCGCGATCGCCCGCAGGACTGCTTATCATACCCCTGCCGAATTAAGTCACGTCACGTGGTGCAAGAGAGAGAGAGAGAGAGAGAGAGAGAGAGAGAGAGAGAGAGAGAGAGAGAGAGAGAGGCAGGAGGGGCCAGCACAGGTGGCCGCCCCCCTAAATCGTTGGCATACCCCGCCGGACCCCGCGGCTCCCCAAAATGATTTCTTATTAAACACTTTAATGCATGCCGGCCGGAGCCCGGGCCGGACAGGTTTGGAGCGTCCAGACTGAAGGCGGCCTGGCCCTGCCGAAGGCTCCGCAGCGAAAGTCAAATATTTCACGGTGGGCAATCGGTGTCGACAATTAGAGAGGTGAGGGGAGGTACGGGGCGGGGAGGGGCAGGCGCCCCCTCGCCTCGTCGCGGCCCGATGGTAAATCCACTTCAAACGTCACTTTCGCCCCGCCCCGCCCCGCCCCGCCCCGCCCCGCCCCGCCCGGCTTCTCTCTATTTCGTGAGCTTCAAACTGTCGTTACCCGCGCTTCTCGTCGTCTGCCGAGCGAAAATAGAATTCTTCTCGTTCTACTTCCTCTTTTTTTCCCCTTCTCTCTCTCTCTCTCTCTCTCTCTCTCTCTCTCTCTCTCTCTCGCGAGCTTTTCCCATCCTCCTCGTCTCATTTCTATCGGATGTTCTGATTGAGACGGCCGGACGGCCGTCCGGCTATTGGGTCGGATGCAGGCCACCTTAATGAGGTGTCGGATCAGAACGCCCCGCCCCGCCCCGCCCCGCCCCGCCCCGCCCCGCCCCGTAGGACGCGTGCTGCTAGTGGCGTTCTGTTATGGCTAGCCCGCAGGCATCGGGCCTCTGCTCGTCTAGTCGGTGAAGCGGACGCGTCACACACACACACACACACACACACACACACTCGCTGTCGTGCCGGGCCGGGCGGTAAAACCGCGATAAAAACGACGCCTGTAAAAGTTTTACCACGTTTAACCTTATAGGGTCCAGCCGCTCCTCAGAACTCGCAAGCGTTTAATATTTATTCCGGGGAAGCAATACCTCGGGGTATTATTATATACCTTTGCTCTCGTATGGGCTCGCAGAAGAGGACAAAAATGTATTCGGACCGCGTGGAAATAATCTGTCAAGGCAACAGAGAGGGAAATAGTGCACGGAAGGAAAAAAAATTAGATATATTATCTCGAAATTAGGGAAGAACACGTGTCGCTGGTTTTGTGTGTGACTCACATTTTCCGCTGCCGTGGCCACCCCCTCCCCCCCTCCCCCACCTTTCACCTTCTCCGGCCCCGGCGCGTGCTCCGGCGTGCCCCGACACGAGTCGTAGAGCGTCCTCCAGAGGACGACGCCGGGCGTGGCGGGGCGGGGCGGGGCGGGGCGGGGCGACCTGCGCGCCGCGACGAACTGACCCGGAGAATACTGCCGGCGCCGCGGCGCTCCGCTCCGGTCCGCTCCGGTCTGAGGGCAGGACAGGACGGGACTGATCTCTCCTTCACCGCCACACCGGTCAGTTTCACAAAGTCCTGTATTTTTTTTTCTTTTCCCCTCACGGTAAAATCAAATGACTATTTTTTTATTTTTTTTTGCGGAAAAATGGGAAAAATTAAATGCCTAAAACTTAAATAATTAAAAGAAAATTCCTCGGATTTTAAGGAAAGCTTCAGCAAGAAACTGGTGTTAATTTCCTCAAAGTGAAAAAAGGAGACGTTTTTTTTTGCGAGTTGTCTCTACCGTCTCGTCGCGTGGATCTGATCGGTCCGTAGACCTCTCTCAGAGCGCTTCCCCGCTCTGGCCTGCTGGCCTTGTCCTTTTGGTTTGTTTCTGTGTGTTTCTGTGTCTTCGTCTGGCATTTTCGGTCCGCACGGAGGTTATATTGCGAAGTGCGATGCTTGAAGGAGAGTGAGGTGTGGGCGCGGCGAAGGACCCTGTGGAGTACAGGACACCCACACACTGAGAGAGAGAGAGAGAGAGAGAGAGAGAGAGAGAGAGAGAGAGAGAGAGAGAGAGAGAGAGAGAGAGAGAGAGAGAGAGGTGTACTCACGCGTGTTGCGGCATGGCGCTTGTCCTTCACCTCGCCCAGCCCAGCGTTACCTTTACTCGCACGCGCGCACACACACACACACACACACACACTTTTGCCCCCTTCCCCCTCTTCCTCGCTCATTGTCTGGTCCAGCTATACTGCAATTAGTCGAACGCAAGCAGCAAAGTGATTCATGCTCGAGGGGCTGGCTACTTGTTTCTGCTCATTGTACCGCTGCTGGAAGGGGCTCCAGAGGGACCGTCCCTCCCCTGCCGACGCACTTTTTGACGGCGGACAGGGCCTTGATTGGGGAAGTGGAGCCCGGTTGCGTCAGTCCGCGCGCCGCGCGCACGCCTGCAGCGCCACTGGGGCCGCTGGCTGGTGTCGTCCGATCCGGTCGCAGCCAGCGGATGTCTATTGTCTGCTAGGGCAGGGCGGCCAGGCTCGGCCCCCCTGAGATGACCAGGGCGGGGCGGGGCGAGGCGGGGTGGGGTGGGGCGTGGTGGGCGCACCTTGCCGTGGCGTCGACGGACGGGCTCATCGGTGCGACTTGGGGGGGGGGGGGGCGGGGCGGGGCGGGGCACTCAGTCGTGTCCTCCCCCCCTCCCCTCACGGCCTCCGCTCAGCGCCGCTCCGGCGTGGCTCTTGCTGGTAGGTTGGGTCCATCCATAAAGCGGCCCGCAGGAAAGTCCAAGAAGTCTTCGTAAAAAGAATTTAAAAAAAATTCTTTGAACAAGAGTCTTAACTGTAAAGCCTATCGTTAAATTTGGATTTTGTACCCTTGGGTTTCCAGTGGGGTTGAGGCGCCCTCCCTCCCTCCGCTTGCGCAATGACGCACTTGTTGTAGCCGCCCCGCGCCGTCCCGCCGGTCACCGGTCACTGCGCATGCGCGGCGCAGCTGTCTGGTAGTTTAGGGGGTTACGCTATCGAGTCGCTCCTCGGGTCACCGCCGCCAGGAAGTCAAAGCGCTGACCAAATCAGCAGGGCCGGCCTGGGGAACGGAAAGGGAGAGTCGCCCTGGGTGCTGGCCGCCCCGCCCCGCTGACCCCCTCCTCTTATGCGGCTGAATGTGTTTTTTTTTGTTACAATTTGCAATCAACTCATTCAATTCAAAGAGCAACTTTTGAATGAGGATGGTTGTCCATGCTGAAGAGGTACCTTTTTATTATTTTTCTTTGAGCAAAATAAAATCTGGACTCCTGTGACACTTTATGATAGCCCGCTGTGGCTGGCAACATTGTCAGGCAGGCGAGGCGGGCAGACCGTTTGGTTCGGGCGGGGCGGGGCGGGGCGGGCCGGAGCCCCTGGAGAGCGCTGGAGCTGGAGCCTAGCCTAGGCCCGGCTGCTGCCGCCGCTGCCCGTCCAGGCCCGGCCCGCCTCGGCCCCATCCACGGCGACCCGTTACAGAACGGGAGGAGTAAGTCCTGTGTCCGGCCCGGCCTCCAGCAGCCTCCAGCAGCCTCCAGCAGCCTCCAGCAGCCTCCAGGCTCCAGCTCAGCGTGCTACGTCCGGCCCGGGGTGGCACGAAATCTGGAGTGCAGGACCAGGACCGTGGCATGCGGGCGACTCGCCACAACTTTAAACGCGGTCGTGTAAATGTGACAGGGGTGTTTATTATCGTCGTACGATCCGAAAACCCAAACGAACACAGTTTCTTGGAAGAAGAAGAAGAGATGATTTTTTTTCTCGCGTCAAGTGAATTTTTTCGGGGGGATAAGGAAAGTAATGCTGCTGCGCGTGCCGACTTTTTTTGTACACAATATTTTTTTTTAAGTTCTTAGCTTATGGATATATAACTTACTTGAAATTTTTCTTAAGTAATTAAGTATGGTTTTTTTTTACGTAACCACGTGTAAAAATTTCCTGTCGTCTGTGCAGTAATTCCCGCGGGTTGCGCCATGACGTGCTCGAATAACGCGTGCGGGGCGCGGCGCGGTGCGGCGCGTCTCCGCTGAGGAGGGCCCGCGCGAGGCTAGGCGTCGCGGCGCCCGGGGCGGGGCGGGGCGGGGCGGGGCGGGGCGGGGTGGGCAGGGCGTCGCGGGCGGGGCGGGGCGGGGCGGGGCGGGGCGGGCAGGGCGTCGCGGGCGGGACGGGACGGGACGCGGCCGCAAAACGCACTTCCGCAAAACAGTGAAAGCAGCTGGGCGGCTAAAGGCAAAGGCGCCCAGACACAATAACGAGAGGGCCAAAGGGCAGTCCGGGCGAGCAGACAGACAGACAGACAGACAGACAGACGGGCAGACATTAGCGGTTCGGCAATGTTATTAGATCACCAGGGGGCCTACCCTAGCCCGTGCGTCCCTTTACTGTAAGGCGCGTACCAAAAGTGTGAACACCTCGCGGATCCTGTAGCGCACGCTCTAAAGCGCATCCGTCTGGTACACACACACAAAGTCCAGTGCACGCACTCATACGCACTCATCTCATACGAAAACACTAACACACACACACACACGCGCGCGCGCGCGCACACGGAACCTTGTGTGCCGTTATAGCCGGGCCTTCGATCCATCCACCGCCGCGCCGTCCGCGCCAGTCCACTTACTTGTGTGTGTGTGTGTGTGTGTGTGTGTCTTCTGAGAATTAGCCTCGCAGCGGACCCTCTGCCGCCGCGCCGCGGACCAATTCTTTGATGAATCACTACCACCACCGCGGTGCCTGCGCCCGAGCGCCTCTTCCTTGATGGCCACAAATTGGGGAGAGAGAGAGAGAGAGAGAGAGAGAGAGAGAGAGAGAGAGAGAGAGAGAGAGAGAGAGAGAGAGAGAGAGAGAGAGAGAGAGACATAGATTATTAGTAAGAGAGGGGGGGGGGGACGCTCCCCTGCGGTCCCGGCCCGGCCTGGGCCACCCATGCAGAGCGTCGGCGGCGTGCGCTTCCTCCGCCCACCGCGGCGGCGGGGACGCTGTAACACTGCGCTCAAAAGTGTCTAACTGTCACTCACTTACAAGTGTTGTACGCAGTGCCGAGTGGTTTAATATGCACATTTGTGTGAATGAAATCTATAGAAAAAGCACACCGGAAACCCAAATGTGTGAATGTTGATGGACGTAGTGGTTTGAAAATATTTTTATTTTTAGTAAAGGGTGGCTCTGATGAGGTTGATTATTAGTTATCAGTGACGCTTTTGTTTGTTTATGTGGCCCGTGAGGGAGCATGGTCCTGGGGGAGGGGTGGGGGGAGACGCGTCCCCAGCCCAGCGCAGGGGCGTTGATCTCGTGCTGGAGGGCGGGGGAGGGGGGGGGACCTAATCTCAGGTGCGGGGCCCCGACCCTACCCATCCCACCTCTGTCTGTCTGGGCCCGGCCCGGCCCGGGCGCTTACCCCTTTTTACATTCCATCACCTACCCTCCCGAAATACATGCAGTAGTGTTAATTACGACACGAAAAGCCATGCGGTTGACGTTTGTCGGTGTCGTATTTTATTTTTTTATTTTATTTTCTGGAGTGAGCGGTAAGGAGAGCAGGGAAAAGTGTTCTTTCGCGGTAGAGGTGGACCTTTGCCTGCCTCCGCTTCCGGTCGGGTCGGCGCAGCAGCGGAGGTGACCCAGCCATCCCAGCAGAGGAGAGCGACTCGTTTCCTCCCGTGAGCCAGGCGGCCCGGCCAGGCGTCGTGAAATATGGAGCGGCAGAGGGCAGGACTGCAGCCTGCAGGAGCGGGAGCAGGAGCAGGAGCGGCAGCACGCCGACCCACATTGCACTGCCGACTGTCCGTCTGGTCTGGTCTGCCGATGACGAGCGGAGTGGGACGAGTCACGCGCACAGTAGTGCAGTGCAGTGCTGGGGCAGAGTCATCGGGGGCAGCGTCCGGCCGCCCCGCCCCGCCCCGCCCCGCCCCGCCCCGCCCCGCCCCGCCACCGCGCCTGCTACTTACCTAGAACTGGACCACCGCGGGCCCGGCCGGTGTAAGTCTGCCGCAGCGGCGTTGTCGCGGCGTCTGACGTTGTTCAGGAATCACTTGTGTGCGGGCGTCGTCACCTTAACTGCGCCGCGCTTCTCTCTCTCTCTCTCTCTCTCTCTCTCTCTCTCTCTCTCTCTCTCTCTCTCTCTCTCTCTCTCTCTCTCTCTCTCTCTCTCTCTCTCCCTCTCTCTCTCCCTCTCCCTCTCCCTCTCCCTCTCCCTCTCTCTCTCTCTCTCTCCCTCTCCTTTCTCCCTCTCCCTCTCCCGCTCTCTCTCTCTCTCTCTCTCTCTCTCTCTCTCTCTCTCTCTCCCTCTCCCTCTCCCTCCCTCCCTCCCGCTCTCTCGCGACATGTCTCGCTGCGGGGTGCCCTGCCTGCCCTGGGGTGCGCGCCTGCGCGTAGGCACGCACGTCACGTGACTCGTGTCCGCGGGGCGGGGCGGGACACAGAGCGCCTCGCGTACCTCGTCTTCTTCTCCCTCTTCTTCCTGCTTCTCTTCCTCTCCTCCCGCTGCGCTTTGCATAAATCAGTGAAGAAAGTGTGTTGAGCGCCCGGCCCGCCATGGCATGCTCTCCGCGGCACTGCCTGTGGTGTGCTGGTGCAATTTGCCTGTCGTTATTCGCCGTCCCCAGCCAGCGTCTCCCTGCCTCTATCTCTCGCACGTACACGCCGAGCCGAGCCGAGCCGAGCCGTACGCACAGACACGCGGTATGAGGACCGCGCGCGCGCGCAAAAAGAAAGTAAAATGCATAGTGCAATTGGGGGTGCCCGTGCCAAAAGACAAAACTGGCAAGAAAATAAATATAAAATAAATGTGTGTTGTGTTTGTGTGGTATGAAAAATAAAAAATGCGATGAGATTTTGGCTGAGCTGAAGGCAAAGGCCGCGGGTGCGACAGCGTGACGGTGTATGAGTGAGTGAGAGGGGGAGGAGGAGGAGGAGAGGAGGAGGAGGAGGAGGGGGGGAGGGGGAGGGGGTCACGAGAAGCGGCGCGCGACTTACATGTGTCGCGCGAGGATCGGGCTCGTTGGCGACGACGAGATACGGCGGGTGAAAGCAGCAGTCTCATACTCGCCGTCATCCGCCTCCCGCGCACGCCCCGCCCCGCCCCGCCCCGCTACGCCCTCCGCAGACAATAGCAGCCTGTCATCTCTTGTCATACCATCGCACACGTCACACACATACACAGACAAAAAGATACCCGAGTAGTACCCGAAGCGCGTTTCCGACTCTAATTTTTCTTTCTTTTTTTCCGCAGTGCTGAACGTGGCGGCGGGCAAGGCGCCCATGCAGATCTCGACGGCGGCCGGCGGCCTCCCCCAGAAGGCCATCGACGGCTCGACCAGCGCCTTCTACGCCTCGGACACGTGCACGCTGACCAGGGCGGAGCGCGCGCCCTGGTGGTACGTCAACCTGCTGGAGCCCTACATGGTGCAGCTCGTGCGCCTGGACTTCGGCAAGCCCTGCTGCGGTTAGTACACCTGTCATACGCGCGTGGATGTCACACACTTGGTGTGTGCATTCATATTCGTATTAAAAGCTCGAAGGAAGTTGCTATTTTTTTTTGGGTGGCGTTAAGGTAGTTATTTTTTATTTTACCGCAATTTTATGCAAGCACGCGAAAATTACTCCGCATGTTGCAATACCCCACGGCGCCCTGCCCTCTGCAGATGACGCGTAACCGTCAGGGTGACGCCGTGACGCCATCCGGATGCTAAGGCCCGCCTCGGCCCGCCCGCCAGCGCTCGCACCCCTTTCATTGGCGTTATGACGGGGGTTTTTCGCTCAGCAGAGACTGACTGACGCTAACGCGAACTGACCGTTACGTCACGCGGGGCCGGGGCGGGCAGGGGCGGGCAGGGGCGGGGCGGGGCGGGGCGGGGCGGGGCAGGGTGGGGCGGGGCCCGCTCCCGGCGGCTGATCGCGAGGAGTCGGTGGGCGGACAGACGTAGGCGTCACAGGCGTGACGGAGCGGAGAGCGGCAACCTGCTGCGCAGCCCTGCAGGCGGGCTGCCTACCCTCACGGGCGTCTGACCTGCGGCCAGTACTCTGCGCCAGAACCGAGGAGGAGGATGAGGAGAGGGAGGGGGAGGATGAGGATGAGGACTGCCCCAACCTCGACGGAAGCGGGCAGTTTGTGGAGGAAAGTGAGCGCTGTGCCCTGTCCTGCCCTGCCCGCGCGGCCTGAGGCCAGTAGTGGCGGCGCGGCGGGAACAACGCGGTTTCAGCTGCCAGGCGCCAGGAAACACCGGCTCAGCTCGGCTCTACCGGCGCAGTGGCGCGGCGGCGCGGCGTGGCGGTCGCGTCGCGGCCAGGGCTGACCCACCACGCCTGCCGGTGTCGTCCAGCGCGCGCCCGCCCCGCCCCGCCCCGCCCCGCCCCGCCCCGCCCCGCCCCGCCCCGCCCCGCCCCGCCCCGCCACGGGCTGCTAGAAGGAGGCCAGCGACACGGTTGGCCGACACGCGACACACGACCCTTTTTGAAATGTCGCGCCTCGCCTGCCGGTCGGTCCGGCCGGGGCTGAGAGTGTCGGCGACATTGTGATGGGAGAGCAGAGCGGCTGAAGGTCGCGGCGCGGAGCGGAGTGTGAAATACAAAGGGCGGCGCAAAACTGCAAAGGACATGTAGGACGCGCGCGTGCGCGAGCGAACCGTTTTTATTTTGAGAGGAATATGAAGAATAGTTTTTTTTTTGTTTTTTTTTTTACGCTCGTGATTGATTTGTGTTCTTGCGTCGCCGCGGCAAATTTCGAAAGAAAGGTGGGCGAGGGCTGCGGCAGCGGAGCGGAGAGAAAGCAGTGGGCTGAGTAGAGGGATGCGCGGGCGGGGCGGGGCGGCTAGGAGATGTGTGAACGTGAATACAATGAGCGCAGAGGACGTTGCTACCGGCCTGTTCAGTCGGGTCAGGTTTGCGGCCGTAGTCGGCGAGCTGCTGCTGGAGGGGAGGAGGAGGAGGAGGTTATGAGAGACACACACGAACCTCGGCTCGAGGCCGTGGCAGTGGCAGGCCTGGCGCCTGGCCTAGCGCCGGCTCTCTCACGAGACCAACGCCCCCGTCGCGTAGGAGCCTGGCCACCACGCCCCGCCACGCCACGCCACGCCCCGCCCCCCGCCACGCCTTTGGCATGCTCCATCGGACAGGTCTATCGCGACACTATCGCGGCCTCAGCGGCAGCCTAGAATGCATAGCGGGCCTCCGGGCGGGGCGGGGCGGGGCGGGGCCGGCTACAAACGTCTCGCGAGAGGGCGCTGCCGTACGCGGCGCCGGCGGCCCGGTCCGGTCCACTAAGTTAATCGAGCTCACTGCAACGGGCGCAGGTTGGCAACGGTGCCCCGCCCCGCCCCGCCCCGCCCCGCCCTGCCCCGCCCTGGCCGCGGGTTTGAATGCACCGCCACCCTGCTAGGCACCCGGAATCATTCATCAAAAGTCGTTCCGCGGGGAAAGACAAGGCCGTGGCTTATTGCTCGCCGGAGGCTGCAGCGCTGATCGATGTACCGATCACACGGTCGAAGGCTCTCATCGAGAGCTCGCCCCGGGCGTGCGAGCGCTCGCGCAGGGGGAGAGGGGGAGGGGGCAGTTGAGCGTCTTGTCACTTTCACGCTCGTAGCCGTGCATGCTCATGCTCGTGCTCGTATAGTGATGCGCTTGCGCCGCGCTCCGAACGAGATGCAGTACACTGCGGCGTGGCGCGGGCGCACGCGGACAATGAGATACAGCTTCATCGCCCCACCTGCGCGCCCCGCCCCGCCCCGCCCCGCCCCGCCCCGCCCCGCCCCACCACGCCCCGCACTGTCTGCCTCACGCACCGGGTCTCTTTCGCTTTCCAATCCCAGCCTCTCATCCTCCTGCTTGATGTTCTCCCGGAGGCCGCCCCGCCCCGCCCGCCGCGCCCGTCTCGATATCAAAAGGCCTCCTCCCCCGGCTTGTGAATGAGCTGCGGGGCGGGGCGGGGCGGGGCGGGGCGGGGTGAGTGGGGTGGCCGCCTCCACCCGGCTCGCTCGCGAGCTGACTCATCGCGAAAGGCGTCCGATGAAGGAGATCAACGATATTTGAGAATAATAGAATGGCGCCCTGCCACCTATTGGTGTTCTAAAAATAGAACGAGTTAGTGTTGGCCCATTTTCCTTAAAAAAAAAAAAAAAAAAAAGATTCAGGCTGAATCAGCAGACGGTATTATAATAACACAATCCGCGAGTGTTTTAGGTACAACGATTTCATTGTTTCTATATTTTTTTCTTTCTTTTAGGAGCGGGCAAGCCGGCCACGATCGTGGTGCGGGTGGGCAACAACCGTCCGGACCTGGGCACGAACCCGGTGTGCAACCGCTTCACCGGCCAGCTGGAGGAGGGCAAGCCGCTGTTCCTGCCCTGCAACCCGCCGCTGCCGGGCGCCTTCGTCTCCGTGCACCTCGAGGGCCCCGCGCCCACCCAGCTCTCCATCTGCGAGGCCTTCGTCTACACCGACCAGGTGAGGACCGGGGAGGAAGGACGCCACGCCACGCCACGCCCCCCAAAAATATACTCTGTCCGCGGGGCGCAACAGGGACTTTAAGAAGAACTTTATCAGGACGGGTGTCGCTTAATTGTCACGCCCGCTCCTCACCCCCGCTATCATACCGCTGTGGGCCCGGCACCCGCCCCGCCCCGCCCCGCCCCGCGCCCGCCGCGTTCCCATCGTAAACTTGCGGGTTCTTCAAACTCGCCATTACACTTGGGCTGTAATGACCGCTCGGCCCGCCGCGCCGCTCCAGTGCGCTCGAGTGTGAACGCCTCGGGGCGGGGCGGGGCGGGGTGGGGTGGGGTGGGGTGCGGTGGGGTGGGGCGGGGCGGGTGTGCTGCTTAACCTTTTCACCCGCAGCGCCGCGAAGGTTATGCGCGCGGCGTGGTTGTACGCGTCCTCCTCCCTTAAAGGCGTACGCCTCCACCTCAGCAGGCAAAAGAAATATATAAAGTAAAAGTTTTGTACACACACTCACGCTTACGAGCGAAGGTTTTCGCGATCCGCGGGGCGGGGCGGGGTGGGGGCGGGGCGGGCCTCATGGGCGGGAGCTGACCCTGTGTCCTGCCCTGCACTCCTCGTTACGCCCGCCCACGTGACAGTCAGGTGTGTGTGTGCGCGCGCGCGTGTGCTGCGGCGGGGCTTTCTCTCCGCCCCGCCCCGCCCTGCCTATAACCCGCCCGCGGGCCGGGCCGGGCAGCCCGCTATGATATCATGCCTCGTGTTCATGTCGCTGCCACGGCTTCCTGCACCGCCCTCCCTCCGGCCGGATGACGCAGACGTCATGCGGACATGTGCATGGCCAGAGAGAAAGGCCTGCTCCGTGGAAATCACTGTTTGCTTTTTGTCCCGCTCCACACGCGGCTTCCTGGCCCGGCGAATGAGGCGCTGCTTAGCTCATGCCAGGTCCAGGCAAGGTGTACTTGGCCTCTCTCTGCGCCATCTCGCGCGGAATGATACTTGTAGGCCGCACGCTCCATTTTACCTTTTTTCTGGTTGGTGTGAGTTGTCCCCGTGCCCCTAGCAGCCTTTCTTATCTCATCATCCCCGTCCTGTCCCTTTCGCCTTGATCGCGGATTTCACGAGCACGAGGGGGACGCCCCCCGCCCCGCCCCGCCCCGCCCCGCAATGGGATGCGCCTTCCGATAGGATAAAAGCTGCGCAACGACCTCGACAACGATGCGGGAGGGGGAGGGGCGGGAGGGGGATCCTCGCGGAGAAAGAGAAAGCCGTGCTGGGCCGGCCCGGCCCGGCCCGGTCGGGCTGGAGGCGCGTCGCGGGCGTCGCGGCGTCGCGGAGCGGAGCGCACGGCGCCGCGGCGCTATTTGCAAACGCTTCATTTACCCCCGCGAAAAAGTCGCGCCGTCGAGTTTCCTAGCCTGCCTCAGAGTGACGACGTCAAAGTCGCCCCCGCCCCCACCGTCCTGCTGAGGTTCTTCAACCCCCTCATCAGCCCCTTATCGTCCCTGTCGTGGAGACTCCCTGTTCATTTTTTTTTCATCGTCGCCATTTCTTATTCCCCGTGCCAGGCGCTGCCCATCGAGCGGTGCCCCCAGTTCCGGGACCAGCCCCCGGGCAGCACGGCCACCTACAACGGCAAGTGCTACATCTTCTACTCACGCCAGCCGCTCAACTTCCGCGACGCGCTCGCCTTCTGCCGCGCCCGCGGCGGCGACCTGGTCTCCGAGAGCAACCCGGCCCTCCAGGGCTTCATCAGCTGGGAGCTGTGGCGCCGGCACAGGTGGGCCTTTTTATTATTTGTAATTTTGTATGCTCCTGTACCTTTGTGCATTTTTCGTATTTTATTTTCCTTGTTCCCAAAATGTTTATTCTTGACTAATATTTTTTTTTATTCTTGACTTTTTAAAATATTTGATCTTGACTATTTAAAATTTTTATTCTGGACTATTTAAAATTTTTATTCTTGACTATTTAAAATGTTTAATCTTGACTGTTTGAAATGTTTCCCTCTCCAGGAGCGACACGGCGAGCCAGTACTGGATGGGCGCGGTCCGCGACCCCAAGGACCGCAACAACTGGAAGTGGATCAACGGCGGCGACGTGGCCGTCTCGTTCTGGAACCTGCCCGGCGGCGACGAGGACTGCGCGCGCTACGACGGCTCCAAGGGCTGGCTCTGGTCCGACACCAACTGCAAGGCCAGCATCAACTACATCTGCCAGCACCGTGAGTCGTCTCGTCTCGTCGCTCCGTCTTCCATTCGCAGGTTTCTTTACTTTCGCGCGGACACGGAAATAAAATATTTCCCTTTTTTTTTTGTTTCCGTGCAGAACCTAAGGCATGCGGCAAGCCGGAGCAGCCGCCCAACTCGACCATGGTCGCGAGCAGCTTCAACGTGGGCGCCACCATCGAGTACTCGTGCGACGAGGGCCACCTGCTCGTCGGCCCCGCCACCAGGACCTGCCTGCCCACCGGCTTCTACGACGAGTTCCCGCCCGTCTGCAAGAGTGAGTCCGACACGGCCTGGGTCAAAAAATTACATTTTAAAAAAAGGAAACACTTATATTTTTCAATTAAAAAATTAAAAATTTAAACAATAAAATATGTCCAAAATAGGTATCCAGTGCGGCTTCCCCGCGGACATTTCGCACGGCTCGTACCGCCTGCTCAACGGCACCGTCTCGTACCTGTCCCGCGTGCTGTACTCGTGCCAGGACGGCTTCCGCATGCTGGGCCGCGCGCTCCTCACCTGCGACATCGACGAGCGCTGGAACGGGCCGCCGCCCAAGTGCCAGGGTGAGTGCCAGAGTTCAGTCGAGTTAATTAATGAGAGATTTGGGTGAATTTATTTGCCTGTCAGGAGTGGAAAATTTGTCCTTGTTCCAAGGAAGAGCGTTTTTACGCTCGTTTTAATTCTGCAATTTTTTTATTTTTTTTTAAATTTTTTTTTTAATTAAAAAAATGAACGCCTTTACAGCCATTGAGTGCGAGGAGCCGACGGTGATCCCCAACGGGCGCGCCGTGCTCAAGACCAACTCGACGCGCGTCGGCTCGGTGGTGGAGTACGGCTGCAGCACGCGCGGCTACAAGCTGCTCGGCCCCAAGACCATCACCTGCCTGCCCACCGGGCAGTGGAGCCAGGACCCGCCAGTCTGCAAGGGTGAGTCGAGGGTCGTCGCGGTGGTGACCGACCTAAGGACACGCGGTCGCCAGTGGCAGTGACGCTGATCGCTTACTTGCTCTTGCAGAGGACGTGAAGCCCGCGCCCGTCGGCCCCAGCGGCAAGCTGCCCGCCAGGACGTCGCCCGCCACCCCGCGGCCAACACCCTCCACGACGGTCACCCACGCGCCCGCGCCGCCCGCGCCCACGCGGCCCGCCACCGCGCCGCCGCCGCCCTTCCTACGCCCGCGCCCCGTGCCCTTCAGCCCGCCGCCGCCCAAGCCCGCCGCCGCGCCCAAGCCGCCGCAGCCCGAGGAGGAGGAGGAGGAGGAGGAGGTCGAGGAGGAGGTGCTGGAGGAGGAGGTGAACGAGCTGCAGGAGCTGGGCCGGCCGGCGGGCGCGGGCTCCGACAGCCAGGCCAGCGGGGCCGCGCACGTGCCCAGGATCGTGGTGGCCTCGAACCAGCCGCCGCAGCCCAGCGACACCCCGGAGGGCTCCAACTCCAGGGCGGGCCACGCGCCCGGCGCGGACCTCCCCGGCGCCGTGGACGCCGAGAAGAGAGACACGCTCGGGGCCAAGTTAAATCTAGGTCAGTTAGTCCCACATCTCAACGTTTTTAAAGTTTTACCCTTATTGACTCTTTATTTTTAGTATGATTATTTTTAACTCATACTTTTTACTCTGGAGCTCATTTTGCGTGGAAAATTCTCTGACATTCCAGGTGCCATCATTGCCCTTGGAGTGTTTGGAGGTTTCGTGTTCCTTGCGGCCATGATCACCACAATCGTCATACTCATCAGAAGGTATGTTTGCACTCTGCTTTGCATGCCTGGTGTTTCCGTCGAGCAGTCAAGACTCCACCGAAACTCATTAGAGAACCAGATAAAACCAGATAAAGACGCTTTGTGTTCGAAAGATTTAAGAGAGTCCTCCAATACGATCCCTACTTCACCAAGGTCTTTACTTTTTCTATCGTAAAAGAAGAGAAAATCAGCTTACCAAATATAATTTATTACCAGGAATTTTTCTTCCCCACCCTATTCTCTATTTTGCTTTATTAGCAGGAATCATTGCTCTTCTTGTATTTCTGTCCTTTACGTCACCTGGCCATGATTTTTTATTAACTAAAATGCAGTGTGTATTTTGTAGCCGTAGTCTGCAGCCCCACGGTTTTCAAATCACTATAATCACCTTTCACCATTAGAAATCTATCTCTCAGAGTCACTCGCTCTTCAGTTGCTCATGCTTTTATGGCAACTTAAAAAGTAACTTTTGGGGCATCCACCTTATTTATCATGTCCAATACTATTGGCTACATTGCCTACTGGCTACATTGCCTTTCACTCTTCTTTCTCCATCTCCCCCTCTCTATTCATTTCAATTACTTCCTGTACCCTTTGCTGCAGTTCTTGGCAAACTATGGGACTAATATTAATTCATTTCAGTTTCACTGGCTGCCACTTTTCCACGAGCCTATGTGCCTCGAATCTGTTTCCCCAAAACCCGATAGACAAGGATAATCATTTATTTTCCATCATTTTCCATGTGTGTGAGATCATGAATTTGTAATTCTCCTCCATTGAGGCACATAGCACTCTGGATTAGCAGCAACCTCTTTTTTTGTTCCTTTCATTTTTCTTTATAGAAAAGTTATTTTTATTTTACTCACTAACACCACTTTTGTTGTTTTTTTCGGTTCTCCCCTCCGCCCTGCCCTGCCCTGCCCTGTCCTGTCTCTGTCCTTGTGCCCCCGTATGGCTCCGTATGGCTCCGTATGGCTCAGCGGTAGGAAGCGCAAGCTGCCCCCCGCCCGCAGCATGCCCTCGCGCTGGTACACCCTGCTGGCGCTCCCCTTCCCCGACCAGCAGGTCGGGCGGCGGGAGTTCACCAGCAAGTACCACAGTCGGGCCGGCTATTTCTCGAACCCGCTCTGACGGGCCGGGACGGGACCGAGTAGGCAAACAGAGTATACCATGTGAGTGAGCGAGCGAGAGAGAGAGAGGGAGTGGAGAGAGAGGGAGGGAGGGCCGCCCTCACCCCCTCACCGCACCCCCACCCACCTCACCCCGCACCGTACTGACTGGATGCGCACCGCCACGCCCTCACCGTCACCGCACGTCGCAGCAGTCTGTCACCCTGCATCGCCTGTTCGTCACCCCCACCCCTACCACTACTCTAGTCCTCCCCACAGGGAAATAGTCTAGCTCACCCAGTGTTCTCCGCTCTGCTTCGGAGTCTAGTCGTAGGCGCCGCGCCGCGCCGCGCCGCGTAACGGAGGATGCATACAATCGGTCGCGGTAAATGGACTGTGAAATTCGGTCATCCTCGGCCTGGGCTCGGCTCCGGCTCCGGCTGCGGCTCCGGCCCGGCCCAGCTCGGTCTCCCGCACAAGTGGAGCGCGTTGGGCGCATCGTATAGTTACCCATATTTTTCAAAGAGTCGATTGTCGTGGTATTTTTTACGACAGCGTTACCGTAGGTTCTAAGTTCGCGTTAGTGCAACCCACCCCCCGCTCCCGCCGCCCCCGCCACGTTACCCTCCACAGCTGTCGCCTCGGCCCCGCCCCCGCCCCCGCCCCGCCGGCCCGGCCCGGCCAGCACCGAGCACGGGGCAAGTAAGACATTCAACACTACGAGCATTGTGCCAAGCATGGTCACTAACGGCTGTACATTTCACGAGCATGCCGCACAAGTGCCTGCGGATGTCACGTGGGGTAACGCGGCCTCACTTTTAGTTGCTGTATATATATCCAAAATCACGCAACATTTAATTTTTTTGTTGAAAAAAAAAAATTAATGAAACTGGAAATTTTCACAGCGCATTTGTCAGCAAGCCATTTTTTTTAACTTTGTTCCGTTAAAAAAAAATATATGTTTTGTTCCGTCGCGGTGCCCCAGCAGATACATGACACCCTGACTCTAGATGAATTGGACTGACGCGTCGCGCCCTCTCCGTTGCACTAACAGGTCCCGCGAATACTCTGCTTCTTATCCCTTCTCTCCGAACCCGAAGCACACCGGCGTCGTGGCCACGAGCCCCGTCCCGGGCCCCGCCCGCACCCTGGGCTGCACCCCGAGCCCCCGCTGGCGGTAGCCACCCCCGTCAGGCCCCCGCTACACTCTAGCAGCCGGTAAATCAAGCCCTCTTGTACCCGCCTGCCTTTGGACTGGAGTATAAATGTCATGGTTCAATCCCCCCTCCCCTGGGAATTTTTTAATTTTAAGTAAACATGTATGTTGGCGTAGTTTTGGTTGTGTGTAAAGTGTAGAGTAATTAACGTATCCCTGGCATGTGTATTTAGTTTCAAGAACCTTTATTGTGAATGGTATACCGTTGTTACAGCATGTTGTTGTGTTTGTTGCCCGTCTTGTCTGCATATGTGTTTTTTTTTTCATTTGTTGCACGAGTCCTGTTGGATTGCTCTTTGTAAAACTGCATCGCAGAGAGTTGCACTGCTGGGAGTAATCACTTTTACCATCGGCCCCTTTTCCCTATAATTTTTGTCCACGTTTTAAAACACGCTAAAATGGGTTCCCTGTGAGGAGATTTTAACTTGGAATATAGGCAACCAGGGTGTCCCGAGACAGCCGAGCGCCGCGGGCTTGCCTATGCTGCAGGCGCCCATGTTGTGAATACCGTCCTGCATGCTTCATGTGGCACTTGCTGCAGTCACTATACAGCCATGCTCAATATTGTAGATCACGTGTACTATAATTTCCGTAAGATTTCAAATCAATATTTTTCAAAACATAAATTTATTATTTTAGTAGTGTACAAATGCATGAGGGCTGCGTGCAATGAGGCATGAGAGGAGTCTTGCATTCACATTTTGTAGAGTGATTGTATAACAATTACACTGGAAAACCAAGTGTGCCAACACTTGTAGGTGTGCGAATTTTAATTTTGTACTCTTAAAAAGGTAAATGTGTGAGTTTTCCTAGGAATTTCACTCACTTGATGGGACAAGTTTACAAATGGAAATTCACACACCTAGGTTTTCAAGTGTACATTAGAAGATTTTAAGATGATAAAACTGCAATAAATTAATTTCTTATAATAATGGGAATTTTTTAAAATATAAAAATGTAGACTGCTCGTACCTGCTCGACTAACGGTTTGGCTCTCTCCGTAGGAACCGAAGTGCCAAACACTACCGCCACCGAGCCTCGCCGGACTGCAACACGGTGGCCTCGTACGACTCGAGCAGCTCGGAGAGCCGCGGCGGGCTGAACCGCTACTACCGGCAGGCGTGGGAGAACCTGCACCAGTCGGCGGGCGCCAAGGCGGCGCAGCACGCGGCCCAGGCGCAGGCCCAGGCGCACCAGCAGCAGCACCACCACGCCGTGCACGCCGCGCTGCGCCGCAAGGAGACCATGGACGAGCCCCACTACCGCGCCGGCATGCGCGACGGCTCCGAGCTCGTCGTCACGGACGTGGCGGCCGCCTACCCGGGCGTCAAGCCGTCCGCCATCGCGGCCGCCGAGAAGAAGCGCCACCACCACCACCATCACCACCACCACGGTGGCGGCGGCGGCGGCGGCTCGACCCGCGACCAGATGGACTGGCGCCACGGCGGCCGGCCGCAGCACAAGAGGTACTAGATGACCCTGAATTCTGCTGTACAGACGACGTGAGTTTTTTCTTAAAAATTTCTGAATTTTTTTCTTGATTTTTTTTTCTGGAATATTTTCGATGGTTTTATTTTTTAAAATTGCGTGGTGTACTAATGAGTTCAGAAGTGTCAACCTCTCGGGTAGTAGTGGCGCCAGCGGCGCCCCGGCGGCCCGGCCCGGCGGGGTGGAGTCAGTGCTGGTGGCCGCCGAGCCGACAGTGCAGGGCAGGCAGGCCAGGACGATAGTGACAGTGCCTGTGTCCTTCCCCCTTGCTCCCATCTCTCTCTGGTATGGCCGAGTTTATCACGACAGCAGTGATAATGTAATGTAGAATGCCATATTTTCCAACATGACAAGAAAAGGCTGACAACAGTTGTGTTTGTGCGTGCGTGTGTTGTTGGCTTGTTTCAAACAATCGAGAAACCATTCTTTTGTGCTACGGGAAAAAGAATGAGTTGTGTGGTCCGGCTGGGTACCATGTTGCTAAAATTTAAACAATGGTGAAGCACCTATTGATGTAGGTTTATCGCAAAGTCCTGTATTATGATATGCCATACTCTGCGCGTAGGTAGGTTTTTTTTAGGACTGCTGCGCGCGGACCGATGACTCGTAGTTTGAATACTTGTCTTATTTTTGCCAGTGTCACTCAATCGTGGTTGGTCGCAATGGCGTCGGAGCAGAAGTGGCTCTCTCTCTGGTTCCAAAGAGACTTTGCACCTACTTCATTTCGATGTCATTTCGACCAACAGTTTCCCACTGGTAGTATTTGTGTAAATATTTGTAAGCATGTGATTCTTGTATTGTTTTGTTTTTCATTGAATCGTGCAGTATTAAGAGTTGCTAATGTACTTAAAACGTACGTAGTTTGTTGGAAGACTGAGTAAAATGCCTTTTTACCCACATTGCTTAGAAAAAGTTAAAACGAAAATTAAAATAGAAAGATTATGGTGCTGCAACTTATCCACCTTTGAAAATATATTGGTAACATTGACATTTGCTCAGCGCCAACAGATTGCCAATTGTTGTGATTTGAATTGAATCCCTTGGCTTTATTTGAGATTCCCAGACTGGGTTACTCCAAAACCAGTCTGGTAGTAGACTGGAAAGTAAAGCTGATGCGAATCATCAAAATATAATGCTCTTGATAGTAGTTTACAAAGATTGAAAATTATTTTTGGTTAAATCTATGTATCAGTTATTATATATTTACCAGTTATTCTTACATTAGAGTTTATAGTAAAATTTTGTACATATTCACTCCAAAAGTGATTTTTGTAAATTAGGAATGATTTAAATTTACCAGATTTCCTTCTATTTATGTGTGAGACCTCTTTCCCTTCGTAGAATTACCACTATAGTGTGTGATGTTTTCTTAATATATTGTTACATAACTTATTAATTTTGCTCCGAAAAACCGAAGATAAGCCTCAATATTTTTGTAAGTAACAGTTTTTACTTGTAAATGTCTGTGTAAATTGCTTTTACTCGAAACCCTGATCCAGGTAATTTGTTTGATATTTTTGTATCGACGTTGATTGTGATGAAAGCCTACAAAAGTTGACCAAGCAAATGCTGAAGTAACTCAAGAGGTCATAGAGCTGTAACTATTCAAATTGGAGAATGTTTTTTTCTGGAACATTTCACCCTCCGAATCGAAGTGTATTGTGAAAATAGACTGCAATAAAGATATTTCTAAATACACCCGTGTTTTCAAGAGGCGGTGAGGAAAGGCAGCTCTGAAGTGACGGTGGCAGGCAGGCCCGTGGCGGCGCTCGCGATACCCCGCGAGTCTCCCCCCGCCGCGGGCGCGGAGTCTCGCCGCGACGGCGGCGGGCGCAGGCAGCGCACAGGGTGGCGCCGTGTGGCGTGGCGTGGCGTGGCGGCGCGCGGCGGCCGCGGCACTGGCTGGCTCTCTCCGCGGGAGTAGCGGCGGCTAGTCGCCGCCCGGCTCTTTGACGCAGCACCACGCCGCTCCGCGACCCACCGCGACCCACCGCAGCGCAGCGCTCGCAGCGCTCGCACCTCCCCGCGGCACCTGAGTCTGTCAGGCAGGACGCCGCCGGCCGCACCGGGCCGGACCAGTCGCGCCCGCTCGCCCACGTGCGCAGGAAGGACAAGAAGGCCGTGTGGTGTGTTCTCAGAGGAAGGAACCGAGTGACAAAGAGAGTGACAAAGAGAGAAGCTAGTGGCCAAAACAACGCCCCGTGACGCAACCGGACAGTCGTGTCGTCCCCAGTGATAAGTGTGTTGAGCGCGTGTGACCCGTTCGGTATTCCGCGCCGTCCCCGCGCGCGAATCGCAAATTAGCTCGCGGCCGGTACAGGGCTGCGGGTGGCCGGCGGGCCGCCTGCGCCTCCGCGCGCGGCAAATTGGGTTATCGTCCTCCTCTAACCCAGTTAGGTCAAGTGGCGGTCCAGTCCGGGCGGGCGGTCACATCATCGGCATCGCGGAGGCGAGGCGGGGCGGGGCGGGGCGGGGCGCGGCGGGGCGACCTCCTCAACTTGAACCACTTCCCTGCGGCCGGCGCCCTTTGTGAGAGTGAGAGGAAGAGGGACGGAGAGTGAGCGAGATAGCGCGAAGAGGCATCAAGAAGTATAGCAGCGACCTGATAAGTGCCGTAAAAGCGTCGCCGTGCAACTGCGCGCGACCCGACCCGACCCGAGGCAAAGTGAGCAGCGGCCTCGTTGCCTCCAATCAAAGGGCCGTAAAGACGCCGCTGCCGCGCCGCGCCGGGATCAGCTGGGGATCAGGCGCGCCCCGCCGCGTATGGGGGATCCCCATCCCCCCCGCGCCGCGCCCCGATGACGTCCGTGTGAAGCCAGCAGCCGGGTGGAGTGGAGACCCTCAGCAGTGGAGCCCCGGAGGAGGAGGACGAGACCCCCGCGCCGCTGGCAGTGCGCGCGGACGGGACGCCAGGGCCATGCGCGGGCCGCGGAGGAGGCCTAGGAGGTGCTGAGCGGAGCGGAGCGCAGCCACCGCAGCGCGCAACAGCCGAGGTAAGCGCAGCGACGAATTGACCTGAGCGGGGAAAATTCAGAGGAGTCCTTCGCTCAAAAAAATCAGTGTACACCCTTCCAAAAATCAGCGGGAAATTAGTTTAAAAATCACATAAAATCAAGATGAAAAAATCTGAAAAAATTAGTAAAAATCAAGGAAAATAAAGGGAAATTACTAAATTCCAGAAAAATAGGTGTACGCTTGAATTTATGGCGGAGGACTCATCGGAAAATTCCCGTGCACCCAGAAAAGCGTTTAGTTTAAGTGCGGAGGTGACCGTCTTTATCAGGGCTGGGCGGGTAGTGTCCCGCAGTTTGAATCGATGGAGTGGCGGTGGCCAAGCCGGCCGGAGTAAAAAAAAAAATCCATTTGGCGTCGCACACGCGAGCGGCCCGGCCCGTACCTGGGGCGTAACTGATGATGATCGATGGTGAAGAGGCCATCGTGCCCTTAAAAAGGGCCCTTTTTCGGGGGTGCTGTGTTAGCACCTTATTTGTTTATTTTTTTTTACCCGTGTATCGGAGGGGAAATCTCTCACCGGCGGAGCGAGACGGGCTACGTGTGAATAATACAGCAGGCGAGGAACGCCCGGCGGGGCGGGGCGGGGAGGAGTAGGAGGGCGACGCTATTGGCTCGTAGATCAGTGCGCTGCGCCCCCTCTGCCTTATTGAACTCCGCACGGTGGGGGAAGAAATAGGAAACCGGTAGTGGCGAAAATCTTAACGGGATATAAGTTGGGAAAGAGCGCGGCGAGTTGAGTCGTTCCTCTTAATCAGGGGTCTCTAGCCGCAGCCGCCCCTGCGCCCTTCGCCTCCCTTATTCGCCCTCACCCCCTTTGACATTTAACCCTTCCGGCTGTGACGCCCCACATATCGTGCCCCCCCCCCACTCCAGGAGGTGATGGCAGCGTCTCTTATCACCCGACATACATTAGGGGGCGGTGCTTAAGGGGGCCTTAAAGTTCGTGCAAGGCGGTGGGCGCGGGCCCGGGCCCGGCTCTTGGCTCTTGGCTGGACTTTCCTCGGGCCAACGCACACTACACTGCGGGGCTTAAAAGTGGCGGGCGAAAAAGAAATGGCGTCAGTTGGACACTTTTAACTTTGACAGTGTCGCCACGACTCCTAAGTCATAATCAAATTAGGTGAAATTATTTCGTGTTTTGTCTTGAGAAAATCTAGACTCTTCTTCCCACTCTAACGCTACACTGTGGAGAAAAAAACCGTTCCCCAGCTTGGAGCTTTCCTCGTACGAGGCCCACGCGCCTCGGTCAACAGATTACAGTGGCAGAGCGTTGCCGTCTAAGTGTCACCCCGGGCCCCGGCGAGCCGCTCGCATCGTAAAACTTAATTTTATCTTTGAAAGCGCACGATTCGAGGCCGGAAAGCAGCGGGGTCGCTCAGCGTAGAGACGCACATGGTATTTTCGTCACACAAAGCGAATCCCCCTCTTGTTATCAATTTGCATCGGAATAAACTGAGGAGGGGGGGGAGGGGGGAGGCGGCGTGGCCAAACGTACCTTGTTGTCATCCGGTCCCCCCTCCCCCGCCCCTATCACAACAGCCAGGCACACAGAAAGCTCCGCGAAACTGTTGGACCTATAGGACTTCCGCGGCGTAGTTTCCGCGCTGATTGAAAACAATCAGTGAATGCCCCTTAACTGGATTTAATGTCTAAACCCTGTTTCCTCTCAGATATTTAATGGCATAGGCTCTGCGTTTTCAAACCCCAAATTTTGGCCAATTACGTTGTTATATCACGATTGAACTATGATGGGGGGAGGCGTGGCGGACCGGGCCGCGGCCGGGGCGGGGCGGGGGGCCGCAGGTGGTGGGTGACGGCAAACTCTGGCGGGAGCTGGGCGGGCGGGGCGGGGCGGGGCGGGGCGCGGGGCGGGGCGGGGCGGGGCGCGCCCGACTTAGCCTACATTATTGCGCCCCTCTGTGCGGTCTGGAGGAAATGGGCACCTCGTCTCGTCCTCGTCAGGCTGTATGACTAACCGCGAGATCAGCAGCTGTCTGGCAGGAAGGGGAAGGGACGGCGGAACACTTGCGACCGTACTGATTGGAACGTACCCCCGCCGTAAACGCTTTGACGGATGCCATAGGATTGTGTGTCATGTGGAACGAACGCGGTGTCGTCTTGGTTTGCTCTTTGAGGCGTATGGCTACGGAGCATACTATATTCGCACACAAAGTGTCTGCGTTCGCGGTGGGGATCCAGGCACGTCGGTTTGCTTTAGCGACACCCCCCCCCCCTCCGCTAAGGGGGCCGCTCCTAATGGCTGTCCAAACACGCGCACGTACGCTCCCCCACGGCGGCCCCCTCCACGTCGCGGGTTCTTAGGCTCCGGCCACCGTGGACGAAGGGTGTCGCGTCGCGTATGCAATCCCCTGGCGTTCCTCCTCCCCCGCCCCGCCCCGCCTCCTCATCAGTGTTACTCACTTGACACGGAGGTGTGGTGCGCGCGGCGGCTCGCCAGACTCGTACCCGCACAAAAATACACCCACCGTGCAAAGAAGAAATATCTGCATCCCAAAAATCTGATTATCCTTGACTTAATCGAGGGCGAGGAAATCACACGCCATTATTTCTTTTGGGTCCCTACGAATTACGTTCTAATTATTATTTGCACGGTGCTGCTGTCATTTACCTCCCGGTGTTCCTGGGAGGAAGAAAAAAAAAGACAGCGCAGAGCGCGTTCGGTAAAAGTAATGTGCAGCTGGAGAGGGCGATGCCTCTGCGCTGACAAGGGCGGAGGAGGAGGAGGAGGGGGAATAAGGAAGGGGAGGAGGAGGGCCTGTGGCGGGCGGTGGAATGGCTTGTTGTTATCATTACGTGATTTGGCGAGCGAGGTTTTTGGCCGCGCGTTCAGCCTGGCGTTACGGTCGCTTTACAGCACCCTGGCCTAAACACGCCCCGCCCCGCCCCGCCCCCGGCTGGACATTTGTGTGCAAATAGGGGGGGCTCCCCGCCCCGCCCGGCCCCGCTGCGTGGCCGCGGCCCTACGGCCCTACCTACGGCTTCCTCTCCGTCCTAACCCTTCCGCTCGGTGTCGCCCTGGGATCATTTGCATATTGCCAGGGAGCAACAACTTATTGCTCGCGTCTGCGGCGTCGCTGCGGAGGTGGCGGGTGGCGTGTGGGGCAGGGGCGGGGCGGGGCGGGGCGGGGCGGGGCGGGGCGGGGGTGGCCCAGTGACGGAGCGGGAGGGTGCGTCGCCACCCCCCGCCCACTGAAGCCGTTTTGACGCTAACGCGACGCGAAGACCGTCCCGTCCGATACCCAGAACTTTGTTTGCAAGTCAGTGTTATTGACAGCAATTAATGTGTTCTCTATTGGGAAAGCGCGCCGGGGCGGGGCGGGGCGGGGCGAGGCGAGGCGAGGCGAGGCAAGGCGAGGCGCGACGCTGCTTTTAGTGCGCCACGGCGGCGGTGGCGCTGACTCGTGCAGTGGCCCCGCCCCTCCCCGCCCCGCCTCACCCCACCCCGCCTCACCCAGCCCCGCCCCACCCCGCCCAACCCTTACCTCACCACGCCACCATACGGCAGCAGAAAAAGGTGGCAGCCCCTGCTGGCGGGGCGGGGCGGGGCGTTCACCCGCGCGTGCTGGGTCCGGGTGCGGGCCGGGGCGGGGCGGTGGCGGGGCGGGGCACATCTGATCGGATAGTATCTCTCGTGAGGTCGCGTTCTCTCTCGTAGCGTGCCGCTCGCCGCGGTGGAAGGGAAAGAGGAGGAGGGGGGGGGGGGTTAAATGCTGCCCCGGGACGCTGTCCCGTCAGCCCGCCGCCAGTCCACTATTATTCAGTTCCCCGCCCGCTTGATGGACGCGGAGGCACTGTACAGCAGCGCCTGACCCGCCCCGCCCCAGCGTGACATCTTGTCTATGGAGATAGAATTGTTTTGTATTTTATCGCGCCGCGGCGGGGCGGGCTGCAGGCTGCAGTGCCTGGAGGGGGAGGGCAGGGCGCCTGCAGGCCGGCCGGCCCGCCGGACACGCGTGTGAGGCGGGTCTGCCTACCTCCAGGCCTCCAGGCGCTCCCCGCACCGCTCCGCACCGCTCCAGCCGGCTCGGAGCCGGAGCGCTTTGAGAAGCAGTGCATTCTGTCCGGAAGAATTTGTACTGTTCGACTATCTAATTATGGGAAAATTTGTCCACCTCTTAAACAGTTCAAAAATTGATTCCGAAAGAGGCGAATGGGCGGTGGACACGTCAAGCACGCACCGCCCAATTTCGATTTGTGTTAGCATCGCTACTATCTTAGTACAAATTCTAAATCTATGATAGGGCGGAAGTACAAATGGAGTACACATTTTTGGCGTATAGAACAAATTTTGTAGTGTGTAACTACAAATTAGGCATGATAGTCATGGCACTAATTTGCCTCTATCTCTGTGGGGACCCGGCAGCTCAGCTCCGGCCAACCGTGGAACCAACTTAGTTAGTGCCCCGTACCTGCTGAATGGCGCTACTGCTGCGGGCTGGGAGAGAGAGAGAGAGAGAGAGAGAGAGGGAGAGAGAGAGAGAGAGAGAGAGAGAGAGAGAGAGAGAGAGAGAGAGAGTGGGGCTCCCGGGAGAGGAAGCAAGAGGCAGAGATCGGTAGACGGTCGCCCATATAAGCGCGCTCAACTGATTGTGAGGGTCACTTCTCATTAGATGCCCCCCTCTAACTCAGCGCGGCGGGCGGGGTGTGGTGGGGCGGGGCGAGGCGGGGCGGGGCGGGGTGACGAGGGGACAATAGACAGGCCCAAGTAGCGGGCGCCACCGGCCAATGAGTGGCCACTTCTGTACAGTCCGGCCTGGCGCCGCGCAGGTTGTCAGTGGTTTGGGGGGGCGGCAGGTGGGGTGGGGCGGGGCGTGGCGGGGTGGGGTGAGGCGGGGCGAGGCGGGGCGGGACGAGGCGGGGCGAGGCGAGGCGCTAGGTGGCAACAACACCGGGGCGAGGACAAAAGAATCCGACCTGAAGGGGATATAGGCGTGTTAACTACCCCTACCTTAAAAATTTCAAATATTTTAACTACAATATGCATGTCGTGGGCTCACGAAAAATAATAAGTTGTCATTGAGGTCTGAAAATAAATATCAGAAGTGCGTGTGATTGCGGTGCGAGGGTATACATAGGTGTGGGTATGTGAGCCGAGCAGCCGGTACCCTCACCGACGCCATGATAATAGCACGTGTCGTGCGCAAGCATTTCGGCCAGCTGCCGGGCGGGGCGGGGCGGGGCGGGCCCATTACCCGAGGCGTGGTGGCCGGGGCGGGGCGGGGCAGTTCGATCGCGAATATTTTATTATATTATTCTCTCTTTACCGAGCGCGCGCGCTCAGTCGTCCGTTCGTTCAGGTTTGTCTGCAGATTTGCGATGTGCGAGTGTGTCGAATTAATGTACATCCCCGCCCCGCCCCGCCCCGCCCCGCCCCGCCCCGCCCCGCCCCGCCCGCCCCGCCCCGCCCCGCCACTTGCCGACTCACTCTGCTTCCATTTAGCACGTGGCCCGCGCGGACAAATAGCGGCGCCTGTCTGCGGGACGCGTGGATAAATGGCACTGCAAAAAAAAAAATAAAGCTGCAGACGGGGAAAAAAATCAAAACCAGACAGTCGGGTGAAAGGAAAGTGAACGAGGGAACTGGGGAAAAAAAAATGTATTGCACGAGGTTGACTTGACAGTTCAATTTATCATGCGAGCCAGTCAGTGGTAGTGCAGGTCCATGGTAGACGCCCTTTTAGCTTAGCTGAACACGGTTTTATCGTGCGTGTAACTTGTACTTTGTGCTCCACTTGCGCCTGCAGTTATTAGTTATGAGAGATGCCACCCCTGCAGCCCTGCAGCCCTGCAGCCCTGCAGCCCTGTAGCCTCCTGCCTCCTGCAGCTGCTATGCGCAGCGCAGGGGAGGTGAGGGTTTGTTTACGTCGCGTTATATTGCGTGGCGCTGGCGAGCGCTGCACGGACCGTAGGCCAGCCAAGTGCGCGCGCGCGCGCGCGTGTGTGTGTGTGTGTTCGAGTGTCCGTGCATGTGTGTGGTGATTTATTTCAATGTTACGACTCCCGGCCCGGCCGGCTTTGTAATGTAACCGAGCGTGCAATGTCCCTGCTGCTACAGTACGGCGGGCGGGGTGGGGCGGGGCGGGGTGTGGCGGGGCGGGGTGGGGTGTGGCTGGCTGGCCTGTTGGGGTCGTGCGGGTCGGGAGATCCTGTTGAGGGAAACGAGGTGGGCTCGGGGCGGGGCGGAGCGGGGCGGTCGTAATCATTGACGGTACGCCATATGTTCCACCCGCCTAGAGCAGTGGAAATACGACCTGCATCATACTTTTCCTCCTTATCGCGAACCATACCGTCGTAAAAAGAAACTCTCTCTCTGCCTCTATCTTTCTCGTGAGAGGTCCTCTCTCGGCACGTACTCCTTATTTCCGCTTTCGGAATTTTCCGCCATCAAGCTCTGCTTTCCCCCTCTCCAATAAGGCGCTCCCCCCACTCCACCCCTCATCGGCATCTTGGCTAGGAGATAGAGGGGGGATGGGCGCAGAGTGGTCAGATCACACACACACACACACACACACGCACACAAGCTGACTCAAGTAGTTCAAGTTCGATCTGGATCGGCAGCAGCTGCAGAGGGGAGCTAGGCCCCTGCTGATGGCAGTGAGCCCACAGGCTCCGCGGAGCCGCCTGCAGGCCTGCTGCAGCAGGAATCAGCAGGACGATCTTGTTAAGCTCCCCTGACTGTAAAGCTCCCTGGCGGTTCCTGTAAACCTGCTGACCTGCCGAGCCGACCTTACCTCACCTGTCGGTCCCGCCAACCCGCCTACGGCATCAAAGTGTTCCCCCCCCCCCTACCACGACCCCTCAAGCCCGTTTGGTCATCCTCGGCCACAGACCGCAGCCGGCTCGCAATTCCCCCTGGCCCCTTTTTCCACCCTCTTCTCGCTCGCGCTCGCGCTCTCTCGGCCCCTCTCGCTCTCTCGCTCTCTCGCCCCACCTCTCTTTGCACGGGGCCCGCCTGGCTCACATACCTCATGCCTATCGAGTGGTTCGGGAGAGAGGATATTGCCTCCGGCTGCGCTGCGGCCTCGCCGCGCATCATATCCCGCCCGGAACCACCCTGTGCGTAACACTGGGAAAAAGAGCAAAACAATATTAAAATTTACCCTGAAGTTCACCTCTCTGTATTATAAGAAACAATCATATTCGGTATAACAAAAATTAGTACTCGAGAGCTCAATGGTATGTTAAGCGCTAGAAACGGTATCATATTTTTCCCCCAAAAAATTATAGAATTTATAGGGAAAAAAATCCTTTCTGGCCGCCTGCCCTTCGATTTCACAGATGTTTATGTTTCGCGTTTTTATTTTAAAAAAATATTCACATGCCGATAAGTTTTAGTTGCCGAAAAAAATACTTCGGCGGTTTTTTCGTGAGGGCACATGCGTTGCCCTGGCAGCTCGCGAACCATATCTCCAGTGGGTGACGCCCCGCCCCGCCCCGCCCCGCCCCGCCCCGCCCCGCCCCGCCCCGGCCCGACACATTCCGCAACCTGACTTCTGATGTCCATACCGTGCTGGCCCGGCCCGGCCCGGCCCGGCTGCCCCCGGCCGGTATGTATGGTATATTGGAAAGCAAAACACGGCATGAGAGTAGAAGCCGTGAGGCCGGGCAGGGCGGGGCGGGGCGGGGCGGGGCGGGGCAGGAGTGAGCCTTACCTTCTATTTCTCTAGGGAGGGAGTCGGACCCTCGGTCGGACCGGGCAGGCCGGCCAGCGCGGCGAGGTCCAGGCAGCGGGGCGGGGTGGCGCGACGCGTTCTGAGCTTGAGCCCCGCCCCGCCCCGCCCCGCCACGCCCCGCCACGCCACGCCGCACGGAGCTGAGAAGCCCTCCCGAGAGGCGGCTGGGACCGGCCTCTTGTCCGCGTTACTAAGTCACGTGATTGTGCTGCTGATCTCGTCTCTGGCGCCGCGAGGCGTTACGCTTTTGAGGTGTTCGTCAAGGGGCGCGCCCCGCCCCACCCCGCCCCGCCCCGCCCCACCCGATGAAACTACACTTTAACTTCAGTTTTTCGGTAAACTTTTCACTATAGATCCTTTTACCACCCGGGGCACTTGTCTTTCCAGTACATAAGCAGTATGCAACGCCAATGCCGAAAAAAGCTTGTTTTTTTCCACTTTTTCAACCGTTTAATTTCCAGTGTACCCGTGCCTCTTCCATTGTCCGGCCGGTGCCGGGCCTGTCGACTGCCGGCTAATGCGCGCGCCCGCATATTCATCGCGGACGTTACAGCTCCTTGTTCACGCCGCCGCTCGCTCCGACTCGCTCGAAAGTACACAGAAAAAATAAATAAAAAGAAACAAGGGATCTCACCACTGTCGCGTGACCCTTGAAAACTTTTCCGCCCGCGCCGCCGCGTTCGTGGAGAGTAGCTGCTCAAGAGTTGGCCCCCCTGCTCTGCCGCGCCTCTCCAGGTCGCGCGTAATTACCCGCGGAAGCCCCGCTCGGCCCGGCTCGCCCCCACAAGCACACTATAAGCCCTTAAGCTTAATTTTTCGCTGTCGCCGCGCGAAGCCCGATGCTGACAGCGCGGTAGGTCCGCGTTGTGTTAACAGCGGCGGCGCGGCGGGGCGGCGGACCGGCCGGGCAGTAAAGCCTCCGTCCGTGCAGCAGCCTCCAAAAATTATTATAATGCGGGACATAACCTTGACGGGATAGTGGCTGCTAAACCTCGGCGCCCGCCCCGCCCCGCCCCGCGCCATAAGGATGCTGCTGTGCGGCTGGGCAGCTTTAGTGTAGAATAAATAAAACAGGGATAGAGCCCTTCCCTTAGCCGCTGCCGGCCAGCCCTGCTGCCCGGCCCGGCCCGGCCAATCAGAAAAGTATTACAAAAAAATGAGAAAGGGCTGGATATATAAGTCGTGCTGCTTCAGTATAGCTATATATAAGTCCCCATGGAAACTTTGGCGTAGCGACACGGTTTCCGGCTGCAGCACGGCGCTTGGTGGATATTTTTACGAGAAGGAGGGAGGGGGGGGGTCGTCATTGATAAGGGTGGGTGCCGGGTGCGCCTATGGTGCGTGGACAGGGGTCAGTGGCAAAGACCGAAGACCGTGCGTGCAGACCCGCTCAAAGCGAACGACGGTTTTCTCTCAACACACGAGTGGGTCTTTGCGAGGAAGGACGGAGGGCGCTGGACGGAAACGGAGGCAAGCTCGCAATATTTAGGGTTCGCGCTCCGAGAACCGGGCCGAGCAACAGATGACCACCCTCCAATTTGCGACGTATTCTCTCTCTCTCTCTTACTCGTTCTCTCGTTCTCTCGCTCTCTCGCTCTCGTTCTCTGGCTCTCGTTCTCTGGCTCTCGCTCTCTAGCTCTCGCTCTCTCTCTCTCTCTCGCCCTCCCTCTCGAGTACAGACGCAGAGGGTGATTGAGAGGGCACGTACATAGGTATACAAGCAGAGAGAAGGGTTCCTGAAACGCTGCTTTATAATCCGTTTAAGCTGAGTCGGGGCGTGGGCTGGGCTGGGGGTACTGGAGTCCCAGCCAGCCCCACACCCCCGGCCCGGCCCGCCTCTGTAGGGGCGATGGGGAGGACGGGGCTGCCGGGGGCGACGGGGGCGCTGGGGGCGAAGGGGGCGCCGCGATACAGCCGCTTGGGGCAGGGCGCGACGGCCAGAAGACGCGCCCGCTACAAGGTCCAGGAAGGTATGTCCGCAGCGCCTCGGGGGCTGACGGGAGGGGCCGTCCCGGGAGTGGAGGCCAGAACACGGGAATCTTGGGGAGGGTCTCGGTGTCTCCCCCGCTCCGCGCTCTCTCTCTCTCTCTCTCTCTCTCTCTCTCTCTCTCTCTCTCTCTCTCTCTCTCTCTCTCTCTCTCTCTCTCCCTCTCTCCAGCCCCCGGTGCCGTGTAGCGGTCCACATTCCTGGGCGGCGGTGACCGCACCGTGACACTGTCACGGTAGCGGAGAGGGTGCGCTAGGGGAGCGTGTCACGTGTCACGCCCCGCAGGACAGGTGTATGCCATTTCCGCACCAGTAACGCTCTGCCCATAGTAACGCCCCGTCGACTCCACCGGCGCATTCACTTTGGCATTATTGCTTCCATCTGTAATCCGTCTCCCTCGCATTCCTGGCGGACCCGCGGCGTCGTGTCGTCACCGAGATAAGCGCCACCGCAGCGGCGTCCAGGGCCGCGCCGAGCGACCAGCGTACCCCAACGACCAAAAAGAGACCCGTCCCGAGGACGTATGTCACTCTTGGTTTTCCTACATTTTAATAGACAACAGTAGTCACTTTTTTGTTCCGTTTTTTTATTTTTCTTTCGCATCCACGCCGTCATGATGGTCATTTTCGCGAATGAAAGAGCTGCATGATTTTCGTACAGTGCTTCCGCCCGCGGCAAACGCTCGCATACCGAACGACTCTCGCTGTTTGAAACTCGTAGAATTCGCGACAGTTTGTGTCAGTTTGGGCGGGGCGGGGCGGGGCGGGGCGGGGTGGGGTGGGGTTCCTGCCGATTGAATTTAGTGTGTCGCACTTGTTCGTAGACCCGGGCCGGAACGGGCAGCTCCCCCTGCCCGCCGCGAACCGCGTAGCAATGTGCTATCACTCGGAGGGAGAGGGAGAGAGAGAGAGAGAGTGACAGAGACTTGTCGCTTATCTCGACACAAAGAGTCCGCGAGGGCCTTTCGGCTCTCGAGCTCGAGAGAAATCACCACAGCAATCATTTTATAAACACCTGTGGAACGCGTGGACACTGCAAACAGGAAATACGAGGAATACGACAAAAAAAAAAAATTAATCGTCACGTACAGCATGGGCACTCATTGATGAGTTCCCTTTTATACCGACACGGCGTCCTCATTCGACTTTCTTTTTTTGTTGTAAAAAGAAATGTTTTAATCGTCCCGTGTTGCGCGGGTCGGGCAGGACACGTGGTGGCCAACTGTTGCGAGCGGGAGAGGCGTCCCTGTAGTAATGAGGCAATCGTGCCGGAGCTCCAATCTGCATGCCGCCTGCGGGGCCCGGCCCGGCCCGGCCGAGGCCGTGGTCTGCTCCGCTCTCTGCTCCGGGCCTCGGCCAGACTCGGCTCCCCAGGGCGCCCGGCCCCCAGGACCACGCGGTGCCGCGCCAGCACTCACTGCCTGCACCGGCCCGGCCCGGCCCGAGAGCAGGGGTACTTGTATATAATTCAGCACTGCGTGGTGCCCCCTCCCACCTCTCTCTCTCTATCTCCTTCTCTCTCTCTCTCTCTCTCTCTCTCTCTCTCTCTCTCTCTCTCTCTCTCTCTCTCTCTCTCTCTCTCTCTCTCTCCTTCACTCTCCCTCCCTCCCTCCCCCTCCCCCTCTCTCTCCTCTCCCCTCCCCTCCCCCACTCCCTCTCTCCCGGGGGGCGTGAGGTGGACCACGCCCGCCCCACTGTGCAGTATTCCGGTCGGTGGCTCGCGTCGCTCAACAACAGTTGAACGTGGCCGTCTGTTTGATCTGCGTCTGATTATCTGCGGACTGCGCTGGGGGAGGGGAAAGGGGGCTATCGGGCCAGGGAGAGCAGGGCTTTGCTGCAGTCTGAGCACGTGGGATAAGGAAATAGACCCCTGCACATGCGGGTCTGCATGGCGACGGCACGGCACGGGCGCTGCGCACACTAATAAAAGCTTACGCTGATGTACTGGATGCAAACCCCTCAAGCTGTCACGTGTTCTCTGGACACACTATACTGTGTGCAGCACAGGGGCGGAGCACCCCCTAGACTACTAGCCAGGCAAGCCTTCGGCTTGAATGCTGAGCTCAATCCCGCCTTAAACTTGAAAAATTACGTACGTGCTCTGCAAGTGAAAGGGTGGCGTGAAAACATGGAAAATTTTTGCGACAGTAAACCTCCCGAAGGAGGTTGCGGTTCCCGCCAGGCACAGGGCTTTTACCCCCCGTGGCAGCCAACTACTTCGGTGTTCTTATGGGAACCGGTGCTTCTTGGACTGCGATCCTGTCGCGCAATTCGACAGATTTGATCCCCGTACTGCCAGATTTAGTCGTACGGTGGTTAACCGAACTGCCCTGTCCCCAGAGCATGGAATAGCTATTTTTGGAGCCAGATTCTAGGACTTATGACCCCACGACCGACCACCAGTCGTGGGCATGGGACGGAACTTCCTGGCAACCCGCTGTCGCTACCAGTGAAGAACCTACCTGGGTTTGAACCAGGCCCCATGTGCCGAGTCTCACAGACACCCCACGGCTTTCGCGGCACCACTAGACCACTAGACCGTCGGCTATTCCACGAGGGAGCTCGGTTGAAATGGGGGGTTTGAATTCCACTCCAAGTTGTCCTCAGAAAAATTAAATATTTGGCTAAGATTCGAACCTTTGTCCTGCGACTCTCCGGGCGGACACTATGTCGGCACGGCTACGACGCCACGGTACGAGATGCCGGACCACTAGGAGGCATGCTGGGCTAGAAGCCACAGTCACCGCAGAAATGAACCCGGTGTCATTAGCACGCCTGCTCTCCGGGCGGTGCTGGGCCGGCCGCGTAGCGTCATTGGTATCGACACTGCTCATACTACCAGGTGGGCAGTGGTTCAAATACCACGTATTTTTTTTTCTTTTTTTCTGTGAACCAATTTTTCTTTCCAGCTTTACCGTCGCACTGTCGCAAAAATTTTCCATGTTTTCATGCCACCCTTTCGCTTGTAAAGCACGTACGTAATTTATTATTTTAGGGGGTGCTCAGCGCAGGGGATCCCCACTTCCGACGCCCCAGGTGCAGTAACTGACTGGTACTTGTTCGCGCTCAGGGCCGGGGCGGGGCGGGGCGCTCGAGGCGTTCTACTTTTAATTTCTCGTGCCGCGGCAGGGCCGGGCTGGGCCGGGCGGCGGGGGACCTTGGCGGCTCGTAGCGACGGCACTGATAACGTCCTACTAACATTATCGTAGCGGAGAGAGAGCAAAACAAAAGGCGGGGCAGTATACAGGCGAGGCGTATAGCGGAGCGGGCCGGGCGTCATGCACTGTTCTCGGGAGCATCGGCACTTTTTTTTTTTTTTTGTTTTTTAGTGGCGGCAAGTGTCACTCGCGGTCGTTCCCTGCGCGCGGTGGCGCGCTGCCGCGGAGTGGCGATAACATTTTTCACTGCTTCCGGTTCCCTTGCAGGCGCGCAGGGAGGGGGGGGGGGGGGGGCGGGGGGGGGCGGGGCGGGGCGCGGGCGGGGCGGGGCGGGGCGGGGCGCGGCGGGGCTACTGCACGGGCCATGCGGGCCGCGCACGGCGTGGAGGCGGAAGCGTCTGCTCGCACGCGTGCGGATCGCATACGTCATCGGACGCTGCGCCCGCCCCGCCCCTCGCCCCGCCCCGCCCCGCCCCACCCCGCCCCACCCCACCCCGCCGCTGCGTCGCTCCTGGCAGCAGCGGTCCGCGGAGTCGAAAAGGGCCCGCCAAACACCCACCTCATAAACGCCGCGCAGCCGAGCGAGGAGATATATAAAGCAACTCGCACTCGCACGAATTAAAGTACTGAAAGTGAGCGGCGGAACCGGTGCGGTGCGCTTAAAAGCGCTCTCACCCGCCCGGTGGACCGCCCCGCCCCGCCTCGCCCCGCCCCGCCCCGCCCCGCCCCGCCCCGCCCCGCCCCGCGCTCCGTACGGGTATTTAGTCTGTACCAATAAAACGTTGGCAGGACCCTACCCTCCGAGTAACGCAGGCCCGGCCACCAGCGCGCGCCAAAAAGCCACAATGTTTTTTTTCTGAACCGACTTTTCCGCCCCCGCCTTTTCTGGAAATGAAATGTGGAGTGTGTACACGTACACACAAAGACACGCGGTGCGCCGAGCCGAAAAATGGTGGCGCCACGCCACGCCACGCCACGCCACGCCACAGACATGCATATTTAATCCCCTACACCTGAAAAGGGTTATTCTGCTCGGGTCTGCTCGCAGTTCTATTCTTAAACCAAGCGGCGGGCGAATACTCGGGCCGACCGCTGACTCGCTGTGAGTGTTGTTCAGCTGAAATGTATGCGCGGGGGGGGGGGGGGGGGGGATGATAATAAAGGTGTGTGCAGTGATTGGTATAGGAGCACGGGGGGAGAGAGAGAAAGTCCATTCACCGCAACTAACGAATTTCCTCCCGCGGGTTCCCTGCTGAGCCGCGCTACAGTGACGGATGAGGCCTTTCGCGCGTCGCCCCCGCTGTTCCCTCCCGCTTCTCCTCCTCCCCCTCCTCCCCTCCTCTTCCTCCCTCTGCGTCTTTAATCGAGACGAATGCTTCCCCCCTCCACCTCGCTTCCTCCTTGCCCCCGCCCTGCGGATTGGTTTCGCGAGGCGCCTCCGCTGCTTCCTAGACGACTGTGATGCGCACCGTGTGAGTTTGTGTGTGTGTGTGTGTGTGTGTGTGTGTGTGTGTGTGTGTGTGTTTTGTTTGGTCTGTTGGCCGGATAGTGTACCCGGGCAAGCAGCGTAGTGAGCGTACGGGAGGGAGGGAGAGAGGGAGGGGAGGGAGGGAGAGCTGGCAAGGTAGCTCACCTCACCCGGGGGTTAATCTCCCATCATGACGGAATAACGCATAGCAGCTTAATGTGAGGTGGACCACAAAACGGAGGGGTTTGGTAGAGCACAAAAAAAAATCGCTTTGCTTTCAATTTTTTTTTCTTTTTTTCTTTTTTCGAAAAAGACTGTGAGCCGTTCAGTGTAGTAGAGACAAGAAAATCGAGTGGGGCGACACACAAAAGTAAATATGAAAACGGACGCCACGCCACGCCACGCGCTCTCGCAAGTTTTTGATTCCCGGTCACGATCCGTTTTGTAATGGTGTTTCCTCTCTATTGTTTTGTTCGGCTGCTGCTGCTCCTGGTCCATTTGGTCCGGAGAGGGAGCGGGTGGGCTCCCCTCATCTCCACCCTGCCCGCCACCCCGCCCCGCCCTGCCCCGCCCCGCCCCACCCCGCCCCGCCCTGCCCCGCCCTGCCCCGCCCTGCCCCACCCCGCTGCCCCGCCCCGCCCCGCCCCGCCCCGCCCCGCCCCGCCCCGCCCCACGCGGTCAAACGTGTATAGGCCAGACTGGCACCTGTGCCGATCTCACGAACCAGCGCGAATACACGCTCGCGCACACACGCACAGGGGTTCGGTCAGGGGCAGGGTAGGCCTCCGCGGCGCACCCCCGCCCGGCGGGCTGCCTACCCACACTCCCGCAGGCGCTCTTTGTCAAGAGTTTGTATTGTTCTCTGCCACCGCGAGCCGCCTCCACCACTCACTCCCCTTTCACTCTTTCTCGTTGCGAGTAACGTGATCCAGATATGAACGCCATACCGCCTACTCGCGTGCGCGCCCCAACACTATAGGAAGCACAATGTGAGAATGTTGGACTTGCGTCAACATTTTTCAACAGTCTGTCACACACGGTGGTGTGGACGTGCCCTACGCACGCACGCACGCAGCGGGGCGTGTGACATATTTTTCCTGGTTTGTTTGCAGAGTAGCGCGCGCCGCGACGACTCGTGCGGCGCGCGTGGGAAAGCTTTCAACTTTTTAATTTGAAAAGTGAGCGGCGGGGCGGGCGCGCGGCTTCCCGCAAGGCCAGCCACGCGCCTCGCCGGGGTGGACTGGCCGAGCCTCCTACGATGAAATATGAAAATCCCACAGTCTCCGCGCTATATTTCTCCGTCGCAAAACAACAACAAAAAAAAAAAAAAATAACAAAAAACAAAAAAGAGTCTCGCGAAGACAAGACGTGCTCTTGTCCGTCCCTTCCGCGACCGTTCCGCGTTTCCGCCGCCGGGGACAGTCGCGCTGAGCGGACCCTATTCTAACCCTAATTTTTCTAATTTTTTTTTTTCGTTTTATCTTTCTGCTCCCGACAAATTAATTTCCATGCAAAACGGCCGCGGGGCGCCGAAAAGACGAGCCAATTTGCAGATAGCGCGGGCCGGGGGGGGGGGGGAGGGGGCTGGCACCGACAGGCTTAAGTACGTATGCCGCGCACACGTTCTACGCAATAAGGCAGTCATATTTTTTTTTAACAGTTCAATGTGATATTTAATTCTTGAGGATAGATTTTCTTTTAGCTCGATATCCTCTTCTTGTATCGGGGACAGTGTGGCCATGTACCGCATGCGCTGGGCGGACGGTCCCCTCGGGGAGAGAAGGGGAGAGAGAGTGAGTGAGAGAGAGAGAGAGAAATGGAAGGGAGGATTCGAGACCTCGGAAATCGAGAGCTCGATGGCTCCTCGGCCCTGCTGTGCGCGTTTTCTGGGAACTGATATTGAATGGCGTAGCGTAACGTAACGTGTAGGGAATCGAAAACCAAAGGGGCGAGTCGTAGCGGTCGGGACTGGGGGTCTGTTGTGATGGAGACAGATAAGGTGGTCCGGCCCGCTGCCGCCTCAGGGGTAGGGGCGGGGCGGGGCGGGGCGGGGCGCACACTATCGCCATTATTCAGGAATAAGAACTTATTGCCGCCTGCTTATGCCGCAAAGTCGCTCTGACGCGCTAAGACAATCTAATTACGAGCGCAAACTCCTTCCCCCATCGCTTCGATACCTGCTTCTGCCGCGCCCCGCCCCGCCGCGCCGCGCCCCGCCGCACCGCACCCCGCCGCACCCCGCTTTAGCCGCGCAAGCGCCACCGCACCCAGCCTAGCACACGTTAACCTGCTGGTATAAATACGTGATGAGGGGCTGCTTTCCAATTACCGAAAAGCAGAGAGAGAGAGAGAGAGAGAGAGAGAGAGAGAGAGAGAGAGAGAGAGAGAGAGAGAGAGAGAGAGAGAGAGAGAGAGAGAGAGTGAGAGTGAATGAGAGAGCGTGTGCCGAGGAGGGCGGGGGCGGCTGCTTGCTTGACCGCTCTCTTGCCGGGCCGGGCTGGGCCGGACGGCAGGGCCGGGTTTTCTTCTGCTCTGCCTGCCCCTTAAAGAGCTCTTTGCAGATGATGTCCTGACCCACCCCCTTCCTACTTGCTCCCCCCGCCAGCCCCCGCGGTCATAAGCCTAACGTACTGTAAAGGCGGCGGCGCTGCAGGGCTTACCCACCTCATCCACATTTTACGGAGCCTTAAGGTACGCCCGTGAGTGCGCGCGCGCGCGTGTGTGTGTATGTGGGGGGGATGTTCTCCTTCTCTCGCCTTTTTCGGTCCTTCTCCGCCGCACCCCGCCCGCGCCGCCCCCACGCCGCCCCCAGGGCTCGTATATAATCAACAGGTTCGCGCCGAACAAACAGCCGCTAGTTAAGCCCCATAACATATTCATTGCTCCGCACCCCCTGATATATTCGGCAAAGACCGGCGGGGCAGAGACAGCCGTTCCTGGCCGCGTGGGGTGCCGAGTGAGAGAGAGAGCGAGAGCGGGATGAGAGGGAGAGAGAGAGAGAGAGAGAGAGAGAGAGAGAGAGAGAGAGAGAGAGAGAGAGAGAGAGAGAGGGGGGGGGCGAAGCCTTATAACAAACAACAAGCCACTTTGAGCTGCCGGCAGTTCAGGCCGGACCGGGGCGGCGGCCTCAAAAGTCCTCAAAGAAGGCCGATATGTCTTGACGAGGACCCCGGGCTCCAGGCCCCGGGCCTGGGCCTGGCCAAGCGCCCCTCTGCGCTCCGCCAACGCCCAGCCATCTCTACCGCCCGCCCCGCATGTCACATATGTGCCCTTATTCTTACCCTCTGGACCGCGCAATGGCGGGGCGGCGTCCTTGCAGCGCAGATTGTGTATGTGCGTGTGTGGGCGTGGCGTGTGTACTTGGCTCTCGGTATGATACTGGGAGCTTCCCCTACATGTGTGTGTGTGTGTGTGCGCGCGCTACGTCTAGGTTGGTGTCTGGGACCAAAAGGAAAAGGACAGAAAATTACGGTGCGCTCTGCGCGGGGCCCAGGCCCAGATCACAGGCACGCGCTAGGCTCAGAGCAGGGCGTCGTGTGTGACCGCCTCCACCCCCAACCCCCACCTCCCCCGGCCACCCCGCTACCCCCCGCGCCCTCACCCCTTCACCCCCTCCGTCAACAAGTAGTGACCTTTTGTCTCCCCCCTCCACCTCTCTTCTACTTTCATCCCACGCGACTCGACTCACTGGCCACATTTGTTCCCGCGTTTTTTTCGATCTCGTTCCCGTCCTGCTGCCGGTCCTTGGACGTCCCCGCCGTGGCCTCGAGTTCATCACGCCGCCTGGTACCGGACGTGATGGAAATAATTACATTTTATTTGCTGTGCAAACGCTCCGCGGCCGCAGTCACAAAATGGGAGGGCTAAGGTCCGCGCGGGGGTAAACTTTAATTTAAGAAATGGGAACTGTCAAAGTCCAATCAGAGGGTAAATAAAATGATACGCATGTCGTCTCGCGCGCTCACCTCCGACTGTGTAGTCAGTCTATCTCCCCGCACTCTTTCATCTGGACTTGTCACTGTACTTGTCCTCGTCTGCCGCGCCACGCGCCGCCACGCCACGCCACGCCACGCCACGCCACGCCCTCTGCGGCGGGAAAAAGATAAAATCCAGGCCAACTGGCTCTCAGAATAAGGTGGCCTTCCGGGGGAGAGCGAGAGATGTGGCAGAGGGGGTGCGGAGTGGGGCGGGGCGGGGCGGGGCGGGCGGGGGGCGACGGGACGGACATCTGTTGCTCTGCAGGGGATTTCGGAAACAATCCGTCCCCTCGGCATCCGGTGCAAACTGGCCCCCAATTGGCTCTGCCCGAGGGTCCTGGGAGGAAGCTGATCTGGAGCTGGAGCTTGAGGGTATGGTTGTGTTCTGCCCGCGAGTATCCTGAGAGGAAGCTAGATCTGGAGCTTGAGGGTATGGTTGTGTTCTGAGGGACTGCTCTGGGTGTTGCAATAGGTACAAGTTCCAATAATCTTGTGCCTTTTTTTTTTCAAATTGTCAAAAATTAAAATGTGTTAAAATTCTTTATTTTTTCAAATGACAAATTTGCACTTTTGGGACACTTCCGCATTTTTTAATTTTTTTTAAATATTTTTTTTTTTGCCTATTGGGTGCAATTTGAGCTCGCCTCCCCTCCAGTCTAGACGCTACGCTCGGCTCGGCACACGGCCCGGATGGGAATATAAATCCAGGGATTTCAGACGGCTATGGCCGTTTGGCCGCCGCGCCGCGCCGCGCTGGATAGTGAGGGCGATGATGATGGTGACGGTGATGGTGATGGTGACGGCATTGTGGGTAGTGATGTTGTAGCTGGTGGTGATCACGGTTGTAGTGCTGCCCGGCCCGGTGTGATGACCATAGCAATAAGTAGACAGGGCTATCGTTACAAGAAAAAAGGGGTTATTATCGAGAGAGCTCTCTCTCTCTCTCTCTCTCTCTCTCTCTCTCTCTCTCTCTCTCTCTCTCTCTCTCTCTCTCTCTCTCTCTCTCTCTCTCTCTCTCTCTATCTCACGCCCCTTTCTCTTTACAAGCTCGCCAAACTCTTTGGGTCTAGCGTGACACTAACGTGACAGCCTCTGGCCAGTCCGCTAGTGTATGTGCTGTCAAAGCTCAAAATACGACAACCTTCCTCCCCCCCCCCCGCCTCTTTTGTAATTTGTGGGCCATGGTATAATGCGACGACGGCGCGGGGCCGCCGCCCATTCTGTGCGGACTTTGCTCGGCGTGTGACATCACGTGACGTGCACGTGACCACTGTGAAAAAACACTTGAAGATTTGCAGGAAAAATTTTCCATGAAGCATGTTGTGAAATTACCATTCAAAATTGTCAAATTACACGCCCTTAGTATCGACTGACGTAAATTTTCAGTACGTGAATTGTAAATAGAAAGTTCCAATTAAATTGTAAATCGCCGAGGATGTTTCTCACAGTGTCACGCCAGTGAGTGTCCCGGCCCCGGGCTCACAGCGGCGCCCTCACCCACCCCTGTCTCCCATTCTTCAGCCACTCTCACTTTCCATATTCTCTGTCCACTTTTTCCGACCTTGCGACCGCGTTTGTGACTAGCATATTATTTTTTGGCACTCCAAGGCGAGCTCCAAGGAGAAGGGCAGCAGGAAGAAGAAAGAAGTAGTGCAGAAGAGTCATAGAGAGAAGGGGTTAATTATTTTCGCGATCCGTGCGATTGTCTCTCCCGCGCGGTTTCCTCTGGTTCTGTCTGGTGTATCTATGTGAGCGCGAAAAAAGTTTGACGGCGGCCCGAAAGCCCCTCGAGACACGCCCGGCCTGAGGAGAGATAGGCTATCCTCCGAGGCACCAATCCTTGACGAGGAGTTTAGCAACGCCCGGGACTTACTTGGCGGGCGGGGCAGGGCGGGGCGGGGCGGGGCGGGGCCGGATGGACTGTCGGCGCGCGCAGCTAAGACGCAGAGATCGGGAGGTGGGGAAAAAACCCTTTTCCAATAAGTCTTGACGGAGTCGAGGCGCAATAAACAGCGCCTATCCATATCCCATCACTAATAGCTGTACAGTATTCCTTTACTTTTGAAATTCTTTATTATGAATATTTTTGATCGACGCAGGAGATGGGCCGGGGCCGAGGCCGGGGCCAGGGCCCCTCGGGACGGTCGAGGCCCGGAGCGTGAAGTCTCTCAAGTCCGGCCAGCCCGTGGCAGGGGGGGGGGGGGAGGACTTTACAACACCGTAAGCTCCTTTTCCGACCATGTGCCACTCGCACAAAGGCTATGCGCCGCCGCCTCTTTTCGAATGAGAGAAACAAACTTAACTGTTCGGGCAGCTCTCCCTCAAGGCGGTCCTGCTCGCCAGACACGCCCCGCCCCGCCCCCTCAAAAACCTAGTCTAGAGAAGACGATAGGGAAGCTTTTAATTGTTGGGTAATTTTAAAATAGTCAAACTAAAGTTGTGCTGTTTTTATTTCATGTTTTTAAATTTTTATTTTTAAGGGCTCGGAGAGAACCGCGTCGTCTAGCGCTGCAAGGGGCGTATGTTGAGAGTGTTTCGGACCAAACTTAAATTGGGCGCGAGTGAGCAAAACTAAATATGACGGGCCAGACACTGCAGAAAATAACTACGCGGAAGGAAAAATGAAGAGGAGGGGAAACAGCAACAAACGAGTCTGGGGGTAAACGAGTCTGAGGGGAGGGGAGGGGAGGGGGTAGCAAATATGATGAGGCCCCCTGGCGGCACCCCAGCCCCAGCTTAGACTGGGAGTGGCCCCGCCCGGCCCCGCCCTGCCCCGCCCCGCCCCGCCCCGCCCCGACGCTGGCCGTCACGGAGATGATTATGTCGAGGGTGCTATTTCAGCATCCTCTCAACGCCGGCGGTTTACAAGCCATGCACACAGAGGAGAGAAGAACAGGAAACAGACAGACTGTCGATCAAAAGCGCACAGGCCCCAAAAAAAGAAGACATATAGTCATGACGCGCCGGAAAACTAGGGCGCCATGTGAGCCTGCCCGTCAGGATAAGTGAGGTGAGCCGAGGGGGTCAGCAGCAAAACAAAAACGTAGACCTCCCGAAGCGTCTGTGTGTATGTGTATGTGTGTGTGTGTGCGTGTGTGTTCGTTTGTTTGTGGCGGGGGGCCCGAGGTGGGTGGTAATGAAGAAAATTGGAGTGCAAAGGGGACCGGGACCCGGGAAGGGGGGAGAGAATGAGGGTGGGGGTAGGTGAGGGTGCTTTAATGATAGTTAGGCCCCTGTGCGCGGGTGAGGAGCGTCCTGCAGGTGTCGTTTTCACGACATCTAAACCGGACGGGGGTGCGGGTAAAGGGGGGGAATGAAGGACACAGTGCGAGGGGGCAATGACTTCTGAATTAGGTGTACAAATTTGGTGAGTTGGAATGGAGTGGCGTGAATTGTAATGTATTTTTTGAAATGTTATTGTATTTGAATTAGCTTGTATTTTTTATTTGGGCTGAATTAGTGGCGTATTCTATAGAGTGCAGTAATTTTCCCCTCGACACAGGGTCCCTCGCTGACTCAATAATAACTGTCGGCGGGGCGGGGCGGGGCGGGGCTGGGTGGGGCGGATCGGGGCGGGGCGGATCGGGGCGGGGCTATCTAAACCCCTGCTACTTCCAGGTGCAACGTACTCTCGAGCCCCCTAGCACGGCTGTCCTGCCCGCCCAGTGTATCTCTCTCTCTCTCTCTCTCTCCGTACACTTCCTGGTGGTTCGGCAGGTGGGGCGTTGCGGGCTCTCGCTGAAGATAACCGCGTAATGACAAATGGTCGTCACTTTGGGGAAAACGATTACACGACACGGCGACTAAACGCACCCACCGTCTCTCGGGACGGCATCTCTCCTCCCCCCCCTCTCTCTGTCTCCCTCTCACTCCCCCCCCTCTCTCTCTGTCTCCCTCTCACTCCCCCCCCCCCGCTGCCCGTCACCACACCCAAGCCCCCCCGTCGCCCTGCTCCAAGTTTATGGAGCATGCCGACAGCGCTGTCTCTCTGGGTCACTTGGTTATATGGGACAGGCGCAGCAGTGTGGCGTGGCGTGGCGTGGGGTGGCGGGGCGGGGCGGGGCGGGGGGTGGCGGGGCGGGGCGGGGCGGGGCGGGGCGGCATGACAGGGCGGTAACCAAGGGGAGGGCTAAAGACACCAAAAACGTGTGGTGAGAGGAAGAGTTTTTTTGTTTTGTTTTGTTTTTTTGTTTTTTGCGGAGTTAAGTAAGACGTTGGTGCAGGCTAGGCTACTATAATGTTTGGTATCAGTATCGGTTTCACACGTATTTTCTGGCTTCGCTGATTTTTTTTTTTCTGTGAAATCGGATGCGGTATTTTTAACAGTGTCCCCCATGCCTTGTTGCAGATGCGGCTGCGGCTCCTGGCGCGGCTGCTGCCGGCGCTGCTGGCGCTGCTCGCGCCCGCCCTGGCCGCGGCCGCGGCCGCCTCGTTCGGCGGCTACAGCGAGGACGGCACGCTCTGGAAGTGCAGCTCGCGGAACACGACCTCCTCGTCGGCGTCCTCGGCGTCGTCCGAGGCCGGGACGGGCGCGGGCGCCGCCGCCCACCTGGGCGAGGTCACCTGCAGCTGTGACGGCATCAACATGACCAGCGTGCCCGCCGTCATGCCCAGGATGCACCGCCTGTAAGGAACATCATGCATGTGCATGTCGCACACTTTTGGGTTTCCATAGTGAAACCGACTCCAAGTCTTGTCTGGGATTCCCACTGTGTATCCGCTCCTCTCATGCGAGGCTCATATCATGACGCAGTCCCTTCTCTCCGGGTTGCTTTGGACTGAGTCCAAGAGGGGCGCAACTACTGCTCGCCTCGCCACCACTTCTGGCTCTGTATCTAGTCCTGACGAACACCGCGGAAATTTTTCCACGTCATAAACTTGTCGGTATTATTAGACTTGGCGGCAGAAATGCGTTACAGTCGACACGAGAACGTGGAGATGGAGAATATCGAGCATAGCGCCAAGACTTTTTAGTCTGTGGAGCAGACTGGTATATAATTGAGGAATTATAAAAATAATTCGGGCAGTGTACCGACGCCTCGGCCATGACGCCGCCACCCCCGGCCCGACGCGTACGTCCAGTCCGGTCATATCCACAAGGACGCAGTGTTGCGGGGTGCGTCTCGTAGTGAGGGAGGGGACACGTGCCGAAGCAACAAGCGTTCCTTCTTGTTGTTTGCGTTGTTGTTGGTGGTGGTGTTTATTGTCCCTCCCTTTTCCCGAGTTAATACAGAATCTGATATGGGGATGCGCCATTTCCATTTAACGTCGGCGAAAAGAAAGAAAAAAAAAGTTTGAAGTGAATTTCTCAGAGTCAAGTCAGCAAGAGGTTGACCTTGACAAAGAAGCAAGGGATGAGAGTATTTTTCCACTGTAGTGATTTCTTACACCCCTCTACACCGACCTTCGCAGTTACATGATGCTTCTTGAACCGGAAAAAGGGAAACAGAAAAAAAAAAGATAATGAATACTGTGTGGAGAAAAAAACCGCGGGAATCGCTACAGCGAAACGCAGCAGGGAGGGAAGTCCTTAGGGGCGTGGCAGCCGGCAGGACCGTACCGCCAGGAGTCGTTTGTTAACGAGTTTGTTGAGGCGGGGCGGGGCGGGGCGGGGCGGGCGGGGCGGGGCGGGGCGGGGCGGGGCGGGGCGGGCGGGGCGTTCCGAGGTACTTGATACCCGCCTCCAGGGTCGCCCTGCCCGCGGCGTTGTGTCTATGTACGCTGCGATTAAGTCCTTTCCTCCACACTCGACTCATTAGACCTTAAAGCGCTCCCATTAGCCAGGAAAGCGCTCACTGCCGTCACTGTCGCCGGAGCTAGCCGCCTGCCCGGCCCGGCCCACGCGAACTGACCATTATACCGACAACGCCGGAAATATTTTTTAAAACAGAGTGGTGGGGAAAAATTAATTTTGTTGTATTGATATCTGTCTTGTGTTCCTCTCAGGATCATCGAGAACACTCTCGGGATGGAGGTCCTGAGGAAGGACGCCCTGCAGCCGTACAGCGCCAGCCTCTCGGACGTGTAAGTACCCGCAAAATTTGCATTTTTTTCTTCTTTTTTTTTTTACAAAGAGATTGTCACATTTCCAAAGTTAGACATGCAATTTACGCGCGATTTGGTCGTTATTCGCTTATGACAATCGTGGTCGTGAGTGTGAGCACACGCAGGGCAGCATGACCACAGTGTGGTCATGCGCGAGGGTGCATGTGTGTAGCCACGTTCAGACCATTGGCGGGCAAATATGGCGGGCGCAGCGTCCCCGTCAGCAAACAGGACAGTGCGGCGGGAACGGGTGCGGGTGCGTGCGCGGTGGAGGGCGCGGGGGCGGGGCGCGGGGGCGGGGGGCGGGGGCGGGCGCGGGGATGGTCGCGGGGGCGGAGGGCGGGCGCGGGCAGCGTGGTGGCGGCCGTGGAGGCTGAGCCGCTGGACCAACAGATCAGCAGCAGTCTGTTGACTCTCCTCACTGCGCCCTCCACTCCCTGCAGAGAATCTCTCTGGAACGGCACTCTCCGTATTATGAATCTCTACTAGTGGTGACAGCACCGGTGGGCAGTGGTTCGAAAGCCGGTCACATTTTCTTTATATTTTTTTTAGTCAGTCGCTGTGCTTTTTTGCAGTTGCCCAAGTCACAAGGACGGTATAGCTGGAAAAAAAAATTCCACAGAAAAAAAATTTTAAAAAAATTAGAAAAAAAATGTACGCGGTTTTTGAACCACTGCCCATCTTGTAATATGAGCAGTGTCGATACCAATGACGCTAAGCGGCCGGCCCAGCACCGCCCGGAGAGCAGGCGTGCTGATGACACCGGGTTCGTTTCTTCGGTGACTGACTGCGGCTTCTCGCAGCATGACTGCTAGTGGTCCGGCATTGGGTACCGTGGCGTCGTAGCCGTGCCGGCATAGTGTCCGCCCGGAGAGTCGCAGGACAAAGGTTCGAATCTTAGCCAAATATTTAATTTTTCTGAGGACAACTTGGAGTGGAATTCAAACCCCCCATTTCAACCGAGCTCCCTCGTGGAATAGCCGACGGTCTAGTGGTCTAGTGGTGCCGCGAAAGCCGTGGGGTGTCTGTGAGACTCGGCACATGGGGCCTGGTTCAAACCCAGGTAGGTTCTTCACTGGTAGCGACAGCGGGTTGCCAGGAAGTTCCGTCCCGTGCCCACGACTGGTGGTCGGTCGTGGGGTCATAAGTCCTAGAATCTGGCTCCAAAAATAGCTATTCCATGCTCTGGGGACAGGGCAGTTCGGTTAACCACCGTACGACTAAATCTGGCAGTACGGGGATCAAATCTGTCGAATTGCGCGACAGGATCGCAGTCCAAGAAGCACCGGTTCCCATAAGAACACCGAAGTTGTTGGCTGCCACGGGGGGTAAAAGCCCTGTGCCTGGCGGGAACCGCAACCTCCTTCGGGAGGTTTACTGTCGCAAAAATTTTCCATGTTTTCACGTCACCCTTTCACTTGCAGAGCACGTACGTAATTTTTTAAGTTTATGGCGGGATTGAGGATTGCCTGGCTAGTATTTCATGTTTAACACGCGGAAAGTACTCGCCCGTGCGCCGCGCAAGCAACCTCAAGAAAGGCGGTGGGGCGGGGCGGGGCGGGGCGGGCAGCGTACATCCCCATGGAAATCAACTCAGGCCCGTGGCCAGGCCAGGGGTGTTGCCGGGCGTTCCGGTGGGCGTTCCGGTGGGCGTTCCGGGGCGGCGGCCAGGAGAAGGTGTAGGAGTAACAGTGGTGCTATTCCCTGGTCGCATCGTGTCGTAAGGACGTAACTGCGCCCTGACCCCCGGGGACTTGCGTGGGTCTGGTCTACGCGCCCGCACCGCCGCGCCAGCGCCGCCCGCCGTAGCTGTGTGTGTGTGTGTGCGGCGCGGCTCTGAGTGCCACCCTTGTCGCCAAATTGCCTTTCATATTTAATGCGGCATTTGTCGTGTTCGGAGCGGCTGGGCCCGGGGAGGGGCGGGGCGGGGCGGGGAGGGGAGGGGAGGGGCAGGGAGAGGAGGGGTGCGGCGTGGGAGGGAGACGAAGCGACTTTAAGGTCTCGAGTGCATTTAGGCTACCATCAATAGATTTTTTTTTTCATAAAAATAGGAGGTTGGTAATAGCTAAATCTTCTTGTTTTCTATTTTAATTATTTTTTTTTAGAGGTGGGGGGGCCTTAGAGCGACCAAGGGAGTGCGTCGCGGCGAAAATTGTAAACTAAAAGTGTGAGACTTCGAGATAGTCCTGCGAGAACTTGGTCCCAGCAGGAACGACGACGGAATGAGATTGGCCGGAGGACGTCGACGACATAGCGGCGCCAGGAAATACAAGGGGGGTGGGGGTGGGGGTAAGAGCTCGAGGCACACCTGGGCGCGGAAATGAAGAGGCTCTGAAAGAAGCGACGTGTGGGTGGAGGGTAGGGGGGGGGGGGGGGCTAGGTGACGTCACACCCGGCGGAGCGCGGCCAACGCCCCACACATCTGCGCCGCTCCCACTGATTAGTATTAAGTAGAAATGTATTTTTTTTTGTACACGAAGCATTTTTTTAAAATTACAAAAGTTTTTAAAATATTTGAAAAATCCAGCACAGCATGAGAGTAGAGCGCCGCGCCGAGAGGGTGGTCTACATATGTACTCCTCTGGCCTGCAAAAGCTTCCTCTCCAGGGCGCCCCCGCTCTCATCAGTGCAGCGAAAGAAAACTCTGATAATTGCACGTGCTTAGTACAACACACCGCAGCATTGCGGAGAGTTGTACTTCTACCCTCCGCCCTCCCGCTCCCGCCCCGCCCCGCCCCGCCCCGCCCCGCCCCGCCCCGCCGCGGTTTCGAGTGGCATTTCACTCTAAAACGTCAGTTACGCCCCTGTACATGGCGCCTGCGCTGCGGCTGGGCTGGTATGCGACAGCCTCCTCGCTCGGATGCACAGCTCGCTGAGCCCCATCAGTCAACCCCCCCCCCCCCCACCCCCCACCCCCGGCCCGCGCAGCCAGAGGACATATGTTCCTGTCCGGGAGCCCGAAAGTTGCTTGCCGCTGTTATTTTCTTTATTATTTTTTTTTATTTCGGTCCATTACCCCCTTCCTTTGTTGTCTGTGTGTCGGTTGTCGTCTTGCTGCCCGCCCCCGCCTCCCCCGTCCCGTTCGCCTCGGTGATCTGTCGGTGTTCAGTCACTGCCAGTGTGTGAGTGTGTGTGTGTGTGTGTGTGTTCCAGGGAGCTGCGCTCTCTGCCCAACCTCGAGGCCATAGAGGAAGGGGTGTTCAGCACGCTCACCAAGCTACGCTCAATGTAAGTCTCCAACGCCAATCGAATATTATTTATTTTTTCTGGTTTGAATTCCTAAACAGCGACACTGTGCGTTTGCCCTCTCTCTCAGCTACATCCTGGACGTGCCGAAGCTCAAGGTCATCCCCCCCGGCGTGTTCCAGAGCCTGTCGCCGGCCTTCAAGGTCCTGTGAGTATCGCGCGGCGAGGTTGTGCTGGGGTCTGTCTCCCCCTCTAACCTATTACACGCACTTACCGAGCCTTCTCTTCCACTTTAGGAGGATAAGCAGGACGGGCCTCAGCCAAGTGCCCCACATCTCCAGCACTGGACCGGACCAAATCCTCGACCAAATGTAAGTCATCGTCCGAGGCGAGGGAGAAAAAAAAAACGTATTTTTTATTTTTATTGCGTGCCACTTTGCGGGGCGTGGATACACGCCCCTCCGCTCTGGAGTGGTGTCACTGACCCTCTGCTCTATTTTTTTTTCTCTTTCTCCACGAGCAGAGACTTGGAGAGCAACGAGATACAGAGCGTCGCCTCGCAGGCCGTCAGAGTCCGGGCCAACAGCTTGTGAGTATACTGCCCCGGCCCGCCCCACCCCGCCCCGCCCCGCCCCGCCGCGGCAACTGTCCCTCGGGGACCTCCAGCAGTACTAGCAAGGGCTGCGACCGAGGGTCGGGCCGAGACTGCGTCCACGAGAGAGAGAGAGAGCGAGAGAGAGAGAGAGAGAGAGATTTCTGAGTGTAATTTCATGACCGCGTCGTCTCCAGGTCTCCACCCCAGGTGTGCCCCCTGTCCCCATCCGTAACACTGAAGGCGAGACGTCGGCGCGACGCCCCCCCCCCCCAACATCCCTCAACTCCCTACCCCCGCCCCGCCAACCCCGCACAGCGCAGAATGTAATGCAAGTGGCCGGGCTGGGCGGCGTGGGCGGAGCGGGGCGGACGCCTGTCGGATAGGCAGTCCCGCCGGGCTCGCCTGTCGCGCGGGCTGGCCTACCCCGCCCCTGCAGGCGGTCTGTGGGCCACGCCACGCCACGCCACGCCACGCCACGCCACGCCAGGCCACGCCACGCCAGGCCACGCCAGGCCGAGCGTTAGATAGAGGCGGCTTCGGGTTTCGCCCGCTGATCGCGGTTGCGTAACTGCGCGACAGTCAGGGGTGGCGCTACGGCGGGGAGGGTCATCGCCATCGCCGAGGCCAGCGCTCACCTGCGCTCACCGGGCCTGGGTCTGTGTTGCAGGGTCCTGGACTACAACGTCATCGAGGAGGTGCAGGTCGCGGCCTTCAACGGCTCCGAGATCGCAGAACTGTAAGCATAGTACAAAGTGATGTGCGGAACGCACGCGCATCCCAGGAATAAAAAAATCCGTCGTTGAGCGCCGCCGCGCCGCGCCGCGCTGCTCCCCAGGATGAGTGCTGCACACGCGCCGGCGTCATCCGAGAAGCAGCGAAACGGTGTCGACGGGCTGCCGCGGAGAATGAGAGAGCGCGGGGAAACGAAACGCCATAAACGTATAGACATCCGGGACGATTGTGTTTCAGGAGCCTGAAGGGGAACCGAAAGCTGACGCGCCTCTCGCTCGGGGCGTTCCGGGGTCTCTCATCGCTCCGCAAGCTGTAAGTGGAGCCCGCGAGGGCGGCTGCCGGCTGCACGGGGGCCGGGCCACGTCGCCACACAAGCAATCGTTCACTGTGTTTTCAGCGATCTGTCTCAAACGTCCATCACGGAGCTGCCGACGGAGGGGCTGCGGCACCTGGAGGAGCTGCGGGTGGAGAACACGGACACGCTCACCACCATCCCGTCCGTCTACAACTTTGTGGTGAGCAACACGCCCCGCGGTACATGGAGTAGAGAAATGTCCAAGGGTCTTTAATTTTTTTTCATTTTTTTTTTGTGAACCGATTGGTTTGCCGCAGGACCTGAAGACGGCCCGGCTGACCTACGCCTTCCACTGCTGCGCCTTCGCGCACCCGCAGATCCACGACATCAATAAGCACGAGGAGCACCTGGTACGAGGCGGGGCGGGGCGGGGCGGGGCGGGGCGGGGCGGGGCGGGGCGGGGCGGGGCGGGGCAGGGCGGTGCGGGGGCAGAGGACTAGCGCACTCACCAGCACTTGTTTCGTCCCCCACAGCGCATGGTGGACAACATCATGACGGCCTGCCGCGACCTGGAGGCGGGCCGCGTCAGCCCGGAGGTGATGGCGGAGCTGCTGGAGTCGGTGTGGGGGTCGCGGCCGCGTGCCCGCCTGGTGCGCCGGAGCGCCGCCCCCGGGGGCGGCTCCGGGGCCGGCTCCGGGGACGGGTCGGGCGGCGGCGAGGAGTACGCCGAGGAGGACGCGGGCCTCGGCTGGGGCGACGTGTACGAGGACAAGGCCCCTCTGGACGAGTACGTGGACCAGCCCTGAGGACAGTGTGCATGTACGCGATGAGAAGCAAGTCGATCAACGTCTCATCCATGACAGGTGGAGCGCCGACGCGGGCCTCGGCACCTCGCCGCCGCTGCACGTGTTCCTGGCGCCGGAGCAGGAGCACGGCGGCTTGTTCGGCGACCTGGTGGACGTGGAGCCCGGCTACGCCTCGGACCAGGCCGAGACCCTGGAGCGGCGGGGGGGCGGCGGCGGAGGCGGCGACGACGCCGGCGGCCACAGCCACGGGGTGTTCCACGACGTGGCCACGCTGCCGCCCCGGATACTGCAGGCCATGTGCGGCAACGTGTCCAAGCAGTGAGTAGCCTAGTCCACCTCAGTCCGAGCGGCCCGGGCGCACGGAATTGTTTTAAGTGTCGACTGCAAAATTTCTTTACGCGAGATATACCTTTTGGGGCGTTTTAAAGCCTATAGAGAACAACACATCGAAAGCTGTCGAAAAGTTTATTCGAGGTCCAGTGAAAGTGTGCCGCGGACGGGACTTAGACAAATATGACTACATGGAATTTTTCTAAGTGTGTTTTTTTTTGTGTGTGTCAGCGTGCCGTCGGTCGAGTGCAGCCCGGCGCCGGACGCGCTCAACCCGTGCGAGGACATCATGGGCTACCCGTGGCTGCGCGGCCTCGTGTGGCTCGTGGTGCTCTGCACCGTGGCGGGCAACGTGGCCGTCCTGGCCGTGCTGCTGGCGCACATGGCGGCGCTCAGCGTGGCGCGCTTCCTCATGTGCCACCTCGCCTTCGCCGACCTGTGCATGGGCCTGTACCTGCTGCTCCTGGCCGCCATGGACCTGCGCTCGCACGGCGAGTACTTCAACTACGCCTGCGCCTGGCAAGTCGGTGAGTCACGGCATGGGGTGGGGTGGCACCAAGTCAGGTATCCCAAAGGTTTCGTCATAATCAACAACGCTTTGCTTCTAGTTTTAAAAGAATTATTTTACTTCTTGGCACCTGTGAATTGTTGTCCAGTAGTTGCGTGTGAGAGGAAGTTGAGCGCAAATATAAAATACGTTTCGGGCGAGGTGGCTTAGGGGCCTATTTTCTCACTAACGAAGTCCGGTATAGTACCCCTAGACCAACCCCCAAGGGTCAGTTCGTCCGAAAACCCAGTTTGTCTGCGAGAAAATGCAGTATTCCTGATAGCGCGCATTGTGTTCGGGCGAGGTGGCTTAGCGGCCCATTTTCTCACTAACGAAGTCCGGTATAGGACTCCTAGGACTTGCGATGTGTTTTTTGGTCCCAGAAGAAGGTCACCTGTGAGTTTGGTCGAAATCCGAGACAATGTTTTTTCGACCAAAATTCGCAAAAACGCAAAGGCTATAGCCTTGGCATTTTTACGATTTTGGGCCAAAAATTAATATTCTTCGAAATGACGGGGGTTGTACGGGGGGACTCTAACGCACCCCTAGACCAACCCCCAAGGGTCAGTTTGTCCGAAAACCCGGTTTGTCTGCGCGGAAATGCAGTATTCCTGATAGCGCGCAATGTGTTCGGGCGAGGTGGTTTAGCGGCCCATTTTCTCACTAACGAAGTCCGGTATTGGTCTCCTAGGACTTGCGATGTGTTTTTTGGTCCCAGAAGAAGGTCACCTGTGAGTTTGGTCGAAATCCGAGACAATTTTTTTTCGACCGAAATTCGCAAAAACGCAAAGGCTATAGCCTTGGCATTTTTACGATTTTGGGCCAAAAATTAATATTCTTCGAAATGACGGGGGTTGTACAGGGGGACTCTAACGTACCCCTAGACCAACCCCCAAGGGTCAGTTCGTCCGAAAACCCGGTTTGTCTGCGCGGAAATGCAGTATTCCTGATAGCGCGCAATGTGTTCGGGCGAGGTGGTTTAGCGGCCCATTTTCTCCCTAACGAAGTCCGGTATTGGACTCCAGGACTTGCGATGTGTTTTTGGTCCCAGAAGAAGGTCACCTGTGAGTTTGGTCGAAATCCGAGACAATTTTTTCGACCGAAATTAAAACGCAAAGGCTATAGCCTTGGCATTTTTACGATTTTGGGCCAAAAATTAATATTCTTCGAAATGACGGGGGTTGTACGGGGGGACTCTAACGCACCCCTAGACCAACCCCCAAGGGTCAGTTCGTCCGAAAATCCGGTTTGTCTGCGCGGAAATGCAGTATTCCTGATAGCGCGCAATGTGTTCGGGCGAGGTGGCTTTGCGGCCCATTTTCTCACTAACGAAGTCCTGTATTGGACTCCTAGGACTTGCGATGTGTGTTTTGGTCCCAGAAGAAGGTCACCTGTGAGTTTGGTCGAAATCCGAGACAATTTGTTTTCGACCGAAATTCGCAAAAACGCAAAGGCTATAGCCTTGGCATTTTTACGATTTTGGGCCAAAAATTAATATTCTTCGAAATGACGGGGGTTGTACGGGGGGACTCTAACGCACCCCTAGACCAACCCCCAAGGGTCAGTTCGTCCGAAAATCCGGTTTGTCTGCGCGGAAATGCAGTATTCCTGATAGCGCGCAATATGTTCGGCCGAGGTGGCTTTGCGGCCCATTTTCTCACTAACGAAGTCCTGTATTGGACTCCTAGGACTTGCGATGTGTGTTTTGGTCCCAGAAGAAGGTCACCTGTGAGTTTGGTCGAAATCCGAGACAATTTTTTTCCGAAATTCGCAAAAACGCAAGGCTATAGCCTTGGCATTTTACGATTTTGGGCCAAAAATTAATATTCTTCGAAATGACGGGGGTTGTACGGGGGACTCTAACGCACCCTGGACCAACCCCAAGGGTCAGTTCGTCCGAAAATCCGGTTTGTCTGCGCGGAAATGCAGTATTCCTGATAGCGCGCAATGTGTTCGGGCGAGGTGGCTTTGCGGCCCATTTTCTCACCAACGAAGTCCTGTATTGGACTCTAGACTTGCGATGTGTTTTGGTCCCAGAAGAAGGTCACCTGTGAGTTTGGTCGAAATCGAGACAAACGAGCTCGATCGAAATTAAACGCAAAGGCTATAGCCTTGGCATTTTACGATTTTGGGCCAAAATTAATATTCTTCGAAATGACGGGGTTGTACAGGGGACTCTAACGCACCCTAGACCAACCCCCTAAGGTCGTCTGTCCGAAGACTCCGGTTTGTCTGCGCGCAATTCTGATAGCGCGCAATGTGTTCGAGGTGGCTTTGCGGCCCATTTTCTCACGAACGAAGTCCTGTATTGACTCCCAGGACTTGCGATGTGTGGTCCCAGAAGAGGGTTACCTGTGAGTTTGGTGAAATGGATTCGCAAAAACGCAAAGGCTATAGCCTTGGCATTTTTAATAGCCTCTTCGAAATGACTTAGCTAATGAAGTCTGCGGTATGGGTCACTAACGAAGTCCGGTATTGGTCTCCTAAGACTTGCGATGTGTTTTTTGGTCCCAGAAGAAGGTCACCTGTGAGTTTGGTCGAAATCCGAGACAATTTGTTTTCGACCGAAATTCGCAAAAACGCAAAGGCTATAGCCTTGGCATTTTTACGATTTTGGGCCAAAAATTAATTTTCTTCGAAATGACGGGGGTTGTACGGGGGTACTCTAACGCACCCCTAGACCAACCCCCAAGGGTCAGTTCGTCCGAAAACCCGGTTTGTCTGCGCGGAAATGCAGTATTCCTGATAGCGCGCAATGTGTTCGGGCGAGGTGGCTTAGCGGCCCATGGCCCATTTTCTCACTAACGAAGTCCGGTATTGGACTCCTAGGACTTGCGATGTGTTTTTGGTCCCAGAAGAAGGTCACCTGTGAGTTTGGTCGAAATCCGAGACAATTTTTTTCGACCGAAATTCGCAAAAACGCAAAGGCTATAGCCTTGGCATTTTTACGATTTTGGGCCAAAAATTAATATTCTTCGAAATGACGGGGGTTGTACAGGGGACTCTAACGTTCCCCTAGACCAACCCCCAAGGGTCAGTTCGTCCGAAAACCCGGTTTGTCTGCGCGGAAATGCAGTATTCCTGATAGCGCGCAATGTGTTCGGGCGAGGTGGCTTTGCGGACCATTTTCTCACGAACGAAGTCCGGTATTGGACTCCTAGGACTTGCGATGTGTTTTTTGGTCCCAGAAGAAGGTCACCTGTGAGTTTGGTCGAAATCCGAGACAATTTTTTGTCGACCGAAATTCGCAAAAACGCAAAGGCTATAGCCTTGGCATTTTTACGATTTTGGGCCAAAAATTAATATTCTTCGAAATGACGGGGGTTGTACAGGGGGACTCTAACGTTCCCCTAGACCAACCCCCAAGGGTCAGTTCGTCCGAAAACCCGGTTTGTCTGCGCGGAAATGCAGTATTCCTGATAGCGCGCAATGTGTTCGGGCGAGGTGGCTTAGCGGCCCATTTTCTCACTAACGAAGTCCGGTATTGGACTCCTAGGACTTGCGATGTGTTTTTTGGTCCCAGAAGAAGGTCACCTGTGAGTTTGGTCGAAATCCGAGACAATTTGTTTTCGACCGAAATTCGCAAAAACGCAAAGGCTATAGCCTTGGCATTTTTACGATTTTGGGCCAAAAATTAATATTCTTCGAAATGACGGGGGTTGTACAGGGGGACTCTAACGTACCCCTAGACCAACCCCCAAGGGTCAGTTCGTCCGAAAACCCGGTTTGTCTGCGCGGAAATGCAGTATTCCTGATAGTGCGCGCAGACAGATGCACTCGCCCTGAGCTGAACGAAAGTTTTATCTTTTCGCAGAGCGGGGCTGCATGGTGGCGGGCTTCCTCACCATCTTCTCGTCCCAGCTGTCCATCTACACGCTGTGCGTCATCACCCTGGAGCGCTGGGTCGCCATCACCTACGCCATCGACCTCAACAAGCGCCTGCGCCTGGGTGCCGCCGTGTACATCATGGCGGGCGGCTGGGCCTACGCCATCACCATGGCCGCGCTGCCGCTCGCGGGCGTCTCCTCCTACTCCAGCACCAGGTACGTACAACATTACTCACGGGGCTCCGCGCCGCGGGCGGGCGTTCTGCACAATGGAGCACCCCAGTGGGGCGGGGCGGGGGCGGGGCGGGGGCGGGGCGGGGGCGGGGCGGGGGCCGGGTGGGTAGCCGTTGTGGGCGTTCAGACAGTAGACAATGTATCTCTGGCCGCAGCATCTGCCTGCCGATGGACTCCCGTGACGCCCCCGGCATGACGTACCTGGTGGTGCTGCTGTTCGTGGCCGCGCTGGCCTTCGCCGTGGTGCTCGTCTGCTACATCCACCTGTACCTGTCGCTGGGCCACAACACTCTGCACGGCAGGCCGCCCGCGCGCCCGGGACAGCCGCCGCGCGCACGCCGCGGCTTCAGCCTCTGCGCGTCCGCCCGCCCCCGCCGCCCGCCGCCCGGGACGGACGACGGCTCGAGCCGGCGCCGCAAGGAGCTCAGCTTCGCCAACAAGATGGCCATCCTCGTGCTCACCGACTTCACGTGCTGGGCGCCCATCGCCTTCTTCTCCATGACCGCGCTCGCCGGCTCGCCTCTCATCTCCGTCACCAACTCCAAGATCCTCCTCGTCTTCTTCTACCCGCTCAACGCGTGCGCCAACCCCTTCCTGTACGCGATCACCACCTCGCAGTACCGGAGGGACCTGTGCATGCTCCTGGCCAGGTAACGACACTATGGCGACGGCGAGACAAGTGTGCGAATGTCGCGAAAGCATTTCACACTTTTGCTTATCCTGGAGTGAACGGTTTGCGTTTGAGCTAATGTGATTTGCGTTTCAGACTGGGGCTCTGCACGCAGCTCGCGCACCGCTACAAGCTGGCGTACCATTCCTCTCCCACCTCCCACAACTCCAACAACCAGCCCATGGCGTTGTGCCACCGCAGTGCCGCGGGCGGCGGAGGGAGTCTGGGCTTCATCGGCGCCAGCTTCGCCCCGGACAACACATGCTACGAGGGTCCCGGCGGCCCCGAGACTGTCACGTCTCTGCTGTCAGTCACACCGCCGAACTGCAGAACTGTTCACCACCACAAAGAGGAGGCCTTCGTGTGACAGGGCAGGGCAGGGGACTGCACACCAACCACAAACTGTGAGCACCTGTCCGACCCCCATCTTCAGAAACTGAAAGTGTGATAGTTTTTAACATGCTTTACCAGTAAAATTAAGGGAACTGACCTATTTTCCTCACAAAAACGGAATAATCTGTTTTTGCATAAAAAGTGTTCAGAATTTCCTTTTTTTTCTTTTTTTTTTTTTCAAGTTTTCTGAGAGACTCAGAATATAATTTAACAGGTGTGATATTACATCAGAGCCCCTTTTGCCAGAGGAACTTTCTCATGACATTCCTATCTCATCGTTAAAAATGTTAACTTGAGCGATGCACACTACGGTGTAAAATTAATCCATAGCTGCTGTGATACTAGTCATTACCAAAAAGCATCAGTATTATTAATTATAATTAAGGAATAAAAATTTTATACGCAACATTAGCTTTACAAACCAACAGTTTTTTGCTGCAATTATATTTTGATATTGTGAATGTGATTATCAGTTTCATGAACGATACTATGTACTGTTTTTGTCTCCAATCCTTAATATAATAATGCTTCAAATCATATGTCAATCAGGCTTGACATACTCTCATGCTTTCATGTAGGTGTGTTCAGGAAAATTCCTTGTCAGTGTATATAAAAGTAAAATATTTATAATTCGATTAATATCTTATTGGCTGAATCTTTCCCTAAGTCTTAACCTAGACTCTGCGAAGCCACCCTCTATCCAGTCGCAGTTGACACTGGCTTCGGCCCCACACATGGGATTTGTGCCCTGACCGTTGTCAGCAACAACTCCGCCTGTCCCCCTCCTCCGGCCGACCCGCTCGCTGAGCACTTGGAACAGCCGAAGGCCGAACGGGGTGTGGGGTGCCACTTCGACTGGCAGCAGGAAGAAACGGTGGGGGAACTCTGGTGCGTCCCTTTTCCGCTGTTTGTCTGCGAGGAAATGCAGTATTCCTGATGGCGCGCAATGTGTTCGGGCGAGGTGGCTTGGGGGCATATTTTCTCACTAACGAAGTCCGGTATAGGACCCCCATGACTTGCTATGTGTTTTTTGGTTCCAGATGAAGGCAACCTGTAAGTTTGGTCGAAATCGGAGACATTTTTTATTCGACCGAAAATCGCAAAAACGCAAAGGCTATAGCCTTTGCATTTTAACGATTTCGGGCCGAAAATAAATTTCTCTCCAAAGTGACGGGGGTTGTGCAGGGGCACTCTTAACATCCCCTAGACCAACCCCCGAGGGTTCCCTGTGAGTTTGGTTGAAATCGGAGACAATTTATTTTTGGCCGAAAATCGTAAAAACGCAAAGGCTATAGCCTTTGCATTTTTACGATTTCGGGCCAAAAATAAATTTCGCTCCAAAGTGACGGGGGTTGTGCAGGGGCACTCTTAACATCCCCTAGACCAACCCCCGAGAGTTCCCTGTGAGTTTGGTTGAAATCGGAGACAATTTATTTTCGGCCGAAAATCGTAAAAACGCAAAGGCTATAGCCTTTGCATTTTTACGATTTCGGGCCGAAAATAAATTTCTCTCCAAAGTGACGGTGGTTGTGCAGGGGCACTCTCAACATCCCCTAGACCAACCCCCGAGAGTTCCCTGCGAGTTTGATTGAAATCGGAGACAATTTATTTTCGGCCGAAAATCGTTAAAACGCAAAGGCTATAGCCTTTGGATTTTAGACGATTTTCGGCCCCAAACGAATTTGCTCCAAAATGACGGGGGTTGTGCGGGGGGACTTTAACGTACCCCTAGACCAACCCCCAAGGGTCAGTTCGTCCGAGAACTGTTTAAAGGTGCCGAAATACAAGTTTTGTAGGGTGCATTTCGCGTGAGATTGTTACGTTGCTGTTTGAATAAATGCGCGGTTGGGCGCGCGGGTGCGTCAGCAGAGCGCGCGGGGAGTGGTTCCCTGGGAGATAGGCAATTTCCTTAAAAAATACGTCATTCAGTTTTCCGTTTTGAAGTTGCGCGGGCCCCCCACCCCTCGTACCGCCTTGGCGGCCGAAACACCATCTTGGCGAGCGCCGCGTACTGTCCTCTAGCGGCCAGAGGTTGGCATCGCTGGGTTCCCGTCCCACCTCTCCCCTCCCCCTGCTTGATTCACAGTGGCCTTTACTTAACCTTTACTAGAAGGCGGTGGCCCCATACACGACACCACCCACCTCTCCCCTCCCCCTCCCTGCCCTGCCCCTGCTGCCGACGCCCCGGCCGCCGGCCGGATCGCTCTTTCACTTGGCTGCTGTTCTTGGAACAGGTAAGATCTCTAGCACTAGTTCATGGTTGACGCAGGTTGGCTTGGCTGGGTGCAATGAAACACCACGTGTTGGAAGTTTCATGCGTTTCCTGTGTCCATCGGGAATAGGTTGCACTCTAGTTCATGGTTGATGCAGATTGGCTTGGCTGGGTTTCAATGAAACACCACGTGTTGGAAGTTTCATGCGTTTCCTGTGTCCGTCGGGAACAGGGGTTTGAAGAGATTATGTTCAGATTCTGCTAATGGTTGCGTGTTTCCTTCGTGGGTTGTGAGGTTTGGCCTTCAGCTTAACCTAACCTTACCTTGATTGCTCACTCTTCCGAAATGCAGGCGTCGCGTTCATTTCATGTGCTTTCTCGATATGGCGGAGCCCTGATAAATGGGTTATGAGTTCGGAGCTCGCCCCAAGGTTGGAATGCCAGCCTCGTGCCTCGTGTTTCAGTATCTTATTATAGGGCTGTTTATGAGACAGGCGATGGGAATAGCGTTTCAATTTGGCATCTTCTCATTTATTTTGTAACATTTGACATACTAATGTAATGCTATCTTTTGTTATTTTTCAGGATGATGCTGATTCCTTCGCCTATCCAGTATCTTGAATGCTGATTGAAAGTGTGGAGCCTGGGGCCACCTGAACATCGGCCTCCACTACTGAAGCGCCTGCTGATGAATGCTGGAAAATTTTGGCCCTGCTTGGGATTCCTTCTGATGTTTGAGGCTGCATTGCTACATGACCAATAGCTCATGGTGTGTATTACATTTACTGGCTGATGCTTTGCTCCATTATCCATCATATTTCTTTGCTACCTGTTTGTCTCCAAATCTTTCCTGCCTTGCTAATAAGTATTGTTTGTTTCTTTCAGGTTACCCAGTTGCATTCGCTCTATTAAACCCTGCCCTTGACGGCTCCCACTTCACTTCCAAAGAGTTTACGGAGCTGCTTAGATCTCTACTGTTGTCTGCCATTGCTGTGCTGAAAAGCAGTTTTCATCTGTGATGGTACGTATTTCATGTTTCAGCTGTGCTCATTTAATTCTGAGATTAGTTGCTACCTTGTCCCTCTCCTCTCCTGTCATTCTAATAGGTTTTTCTTTATTTTTTCAGGTATTCACCATGTTCTGCATAATGTATTGAAGCTGTTATTTCACTTAACAATCTACGGAGGTGCTTGGATCTCTGTATCATCTCTGGATCATCTGTTTGCAGCTGCAACCTCATCTGCTGCGATCATGCTGTTATTTGAAGGTAAGCAATGTTTACTGAGAGACCTATTCGATCAGCTCCACTGTGCGTTCTGATGTGTACAAGACTCTGTCAAAACGCATTCTGAACCCGAGTCTCGGCCAGGCCCCCTCCCGGCTCCATCACTAGAGCTGCATTTGGACGTTTTGGAACTACTTCAGAGCGCTGGAAAAATTGTTAACCAAAGTAGAGACAGATTTTATTTATAACAACAAATTTTCTGACCTTAGCCTCAATTAAATTAATTAAATTGTTCTAATTTATATGACAATATTTTCATCTGGTTGTGTGATAAACAACTTCAACAATCATAAGCAGTAGTTTGGGTGGAGACCCTAGCGCAATTTGCTACCACTGGCAGGGGGGAGGAGGTCCCCAGAGTGGCTTACTTTTGGCACGTCCAGACTGAGTCTTGTCAGGGTTCTGTACGCAGCGGAACGCCCAGTGGAGCTGATCAAGTAGGTCTTGGTTAGGTGTTAAGGCATGGATCTTGGAAAGAAATCTGAGAAGTTAAGAAAGACATGTATATTTTGATTTGCACCCACTTCAAATAATTTTTTGAAGCGTCTTTGCTTATTGCTCTTTGCTTATTGGTTATTCCTGTGGCTAAGTCAAATGTCTACACACATCTGCTAGCTTGAGCAAAGTTGTAACTGGGACAAATATGGCTTACCTGTAATGGCTTACCCTTAATGAAGAGTGGTGCATTTATATTTATACAATTTGCAAATGAGTGCACAAAGAGAAATTCTGTTCTTTGTCTGACGAACAGCACATTGTTGCTGCTGCCTCAAAGATCTTCTCCCATTTGGATTCCAAATTCAGATCTTGGAGCTAAACAGCCATTTTGGCAATGTTCATTTCCTGCCTCACCAGTACACTGGACATGCTTTCAAGGATGATTCATTCAACGAATCTTATCCTGTGGAGTAAGGATTTAATTCTGTATAGCTCTGATCAGGTTATTGAACTTTTTCTCAAAATAAAAGAAATTAGGCTGCTAGTCTCTTTTGGAGAACATTTGTAGTAGTAAAAGCAGTAGTTCATATTGCAATTTGTAATTGAGCACTTGGGTGTTCCATCTCAAGGTGGTGTTCCACTAGCAGACTAACTGTGATTGGTTTGGGAAGACAGACCTTTGACAACAGGAACTGAGTTAATCCTTGAATTTGAAGTGCCTTCCTGGCACAGCACCACCTGTTTGGTTGGGCTGCTGTACAAGCTATAGTAAATAAATTAAAATATTTAGCAATTTAATATTTTAATTAACTTCTATTAGTATGAGTAGACCTTTCATGACAGTAACTTTGATAAACAATGAATTTTTTGAGCTTGCCTAGTACAGTACCACTCCTGTGGTGAATTTTAATGTCTAGTCTGTTTCTTTGATTACTTTCATTTTGAAATTCAGTGCCCTGAATTTAAGATCAGACAGTAAGAAATATTTCCCTTTTGCAGAATGGTGAAAAAGCATTGTGTTATTTGTATTTTAAATATCTGTTGAGGGAAGCTTTGACATAAGTTATGAAAGTCTACTTATTCCTTTTATTTGAAAAGTTCACTTGGTATTGCACCACTGTTCTGAATCAGAATATCTCTTTAACTCCCCTATGAAGTAGAAGGCAATTGGCTTTCAAAATTAAACTAACTGCCACTTTCCACCTTTGCTGGTTGTGAAATCAATAGAAAATTGCAATATTGCTGCTAGTACTTTGGTCTCCATTAAAATACTAGAAATCATAGTGGGTAAATTTTGACACTAAAATCGTGGAATGTTTTTGAGTTGCTGCCATAGTAACTGAACCAGAGATGCATGACATGTTAAATAAGTTACCTGTATAATGGTGAATAACATCACGCATTTGTTTGATAGTTTAATTGATTTTATTACCATTCATAGAAAATCACTTGCTGCTGTGTTAGTCTGCTCAGAGCTACCAATAACTGAAAGCAAACTTATGGTAGTAGTGAATTTTATGTCTGTTTGCCACTTTGGTTTGTGGTAATCATTTTAAATAAAATATTTGAAGCAGACGTAACTTTGGGCTCATTATAGCTTTACCTTCTTCCAATTGCTGAATATATATTGATTGCTAATTGAAATACCATAGCAAGATGGAAAATTTTGGCACGTCATCACTTGTACCTGCCATATTAAATTAATTAACAAAGGATTGGAGAATGTTATTTTTTTGCATTTTCTATGTCTTTTTAAATAAGTCAACAGAGTTGTGATGAAATGATACTCTTTTATTGAACTGCTTCTGATACATATTTGTTTTTGCAGGTTACAAGACGAAGTTACGGGGAAAGCAGAACCAAATGTGCAGCCGTTGACGATTCTTCAAAGCAAGCAACCAACTCAAGAAAGGACGACTGTGAAGATTCTTCGAAACTCAAGACGAGGATGTCGGCATGAAGAAATGAACTTACTTTGTATTTGAAATTACTTTGAACTTACTTTTGCTAATGTGAGCAACGATTGCTTCATGTGGAGGAGAGATCAGTCACAGTGGAACATGGAATGGCCCGAGGTCCTGGTACGCATTTCTCGGGCTCCTTTAGTGACATGTTATTGAAGGTTCACCAGGCCACTGCTTGCTCTCGGGTCCTGTGTTTCATCTCGTCGGCTGTGATTGAGTTCATATGAAGTGATTGTTGCGTAGAGTCAGTTTATGAGGGGTTTTAATTAAACTCCTCTTGACAGTTAATTTGACTAGTTTTTTCCAGATGGAACTTTGTTTGACCCCCCCAGAAATTTTACTTGGGCCGCATCACATAGGGATCTCGAGATAGCCTAAAAAAGGGCCTTTTTTTGCAGGCCTCCCATTGGCCAGCTGCTATTGCTTCTTTTTGTTCTTCTTCCAATAAAGCTTGTTTTTTTTATTCAACTGTTTGTTTGTTTGTTTGTTTATTTTTTTTTTTTTTTTTTGCCGATGTTCCACTGCTCCAAGTCCCAACTCAGCTGCTGCGCCTTTGAAGGCGCAGCAGCCGAGTTGGGACTTGGAACAGTGGAAGATCGGCAACAAAAAACAATTTTTTTTTTTCCCTCCTTGGTTGTTGGCTGCTTTCCTTGCTCGAGCAGCTCACTGGTGGAAACCAATGAGCAGCTGCTCGAGCAAGGAAAGCCGAAGCCAACAACCAAGGAGGGGAAAAAAAAAAGGTACAAGTGCTGAAAAGTAAACAAAGCATGAATGTCAACAACAACAAAGAGCAGAAGACACAGTATGACAAAGTGAGAGGAACACTGAGCTGGCCAAATACTAAGTCCCAAAAAAAGAGAAGAAGAAATTGGCCATGGCAGAGCAGCACAAATGTCAACAAAATTGTAAACAAATGTAAACAAAATTGTAAACAAAGCACTGTGTTCCTCTAAATTTCTCATACATTCAGAGAGAAGGAAGGCAGAGCAAGGCGAGGCATAGGACCCGCTGGGATTCGAACCCAGCAGTGAGACAAGTCCCACTCCAGGAGGCCGTATTATACCAAAGCCAGAGGGGAAAATAGCAGAGCACAGAGCAGTAAAAAGTATCCATTGAAAAATTGAAATACAAAAGCAAAGAGAGAGGAATCCCCTCTCATTCGCCCCCTCTCACCCACACATTGACCTTCAGGAGTCTGGCCTGGGTCAACATGCCAGCAAGAGGGGGCAAATAAAACGGAATCCCCTCTCATTCGCCCCCTCTCACCCACACATTGACCTTCAGGAGTCTGGCCTGGGTCAACATGCCAGCAAGAGGGGGCAACTACAACAAGTTGAAAGCAAGCAAAAATTTACATTTCAAAGGTACAAGAGCAAGACACCCACTCCTCACACCCTGACCATGAGGAGTCTGGCCGAGGTCAAAGTGCGAGGAAGCAAGCAAAAATTTAGATTTGAAAGGTTACCACTAAAATGCCTACTCCTCACACCCTGACCTTTAGGAGTCTGGCCGAGGTCAAAGTGAGAGGAAGCAGGCAGGCCAAATGGCGCAAAACAAAGCATTCAATGGATACTTTTTGCAATAGAGCAAGTAAAGAACAGCAGACACAGGGGCAACAGGGCAACACTCATATATCAGGAAGCAAAAGCCGTCACTCATCTCTGTTCTCCACAAAACAAGATTTACTACTTTAAAAGCCTCTATCCGAATTATTAAATGCATCCAGCATCTGACTAGTTGGCAAGATACCACCCTTAAATAAGATGGATGGAAAAGTGAACAAGTATTATTTCTAAAAAGCCAAATACCTTAGAAAGGTAATTGCACATCGATAAAATGCTGATGATATCTCTCATGGATATCAGTTGGCAAGATACCAACCATAAATTAGATCAACAAGTGAACAACTAGTATTTATACAATTGACAAACAAATTCTGGATAAAGACGAGTGACTGGCCATACACTTTAAACAATATTGCATTGAAAACAAATAAATCTACACAAGACTATTGTATTATTAAGTTTGTTTGAAAACTAGAAGGCGTTTTCAGAATGAACATGCCTTACTCCAAATGATAAATATCTAAACAATACTTTCAGTTCTTGAAAAAGAAAAGATCTCATTTACATTTAATTATTCTCACTACGAAGATGCAATATTGTTCAAAGAAGAAGAATCATCATGAGCACAGAACTGCGATTTCAAGTGGAAGGATACCCACTAATGCAACAAGCCCTACTGACTCAGCCAAGAGTCCTAGCTTCCCTATTTTCCCCCCAATGTTAACTTATACAAAACCCTTTGATTTTGAAATGAACACGCAAGTGTGCCTGATAGAAAATGCTACTACTGTTGTAGGCTGTCTGTCGCCTAATCGGAATCCATCTGGTCCAAGATTTCCTCACAGAGAGTACTAAGGACACCCCCACTATCACATTTAAACAAGAACGCAACGTAAAATAAATTTCTGATTCACACTAATGCCCAAATTAAGAGCTTCAAGTATGAACCTCAGCCTAACCATGGGTGTACCCATGAGGTGACCTAACCTTCATAGCTAACCTCCCTAGGGCACTACATAATGTGCTACAAGAAAATTACAGCCTTTCAAGGAAACAACGACATTCCGCTAATAAGAATATCATTGAAAAGTTACACCCAATGCTGATGGTTAATTCTAAGCTTACGGTAGGCACTCAGCAGAAAGAGAAACCATTACAGGAGCAAGGATGTTCAGTTTGTCCTCACCAAAACAATAAAATATGTGATATTTATATATAAAAATATCACACTCCTCCCAATTATTAATTAGTTAAGGAATATTAAGTTTGAAACAAATAATATCATAATTACACTTACCAGAATCAGCAGCCTAGCAGCAGCACACCGGCGTCCGCCATGATCCCTCCGAAAACAACAAACACCTCCGACTTCCGGCTCCGGCTGACGTCACTCGCCCGCCAGGTTTAGTGCCATTCAAAATACGATTCAGAAGGAATACTGAATTTCCTCGCAGACAAACCGGGTTTTCGGACGAACTGACCCTAGGGGGTTGGTCTAGGGGTACGTTAGAGTCCCCCTGCACAACCCCCGTCATTTCGAAGAATATTAATTTTTGGCCAAAAACCGTAAAAATGCAAAGGCTATAGCCTTTGCATTTTTACGATTTTGGGCCGAAAAAAAAAATGCTCCAATGTGACAGGGGTTGTGCAGGGGGACTCGGATGTACCCCTAGACCAACCCCCGAGGGTTGAGTTGTCGGAAAACCAGGTTTTGCGGCGAAGAAATGCGACGAAACGACGCAGAGGAAAGGGCCCACGCCAAAGCGATTTTCTCCCAATCCGAGTCCGGTATCGGGCTACTTGTACTTGCCACATGTTTTTAGTCCCAAAACAGAGTTATGCGGCACCCCCCAAATTGGCCTTACCGAGGCGGAGCGGGCGGAGCTAATGAGAGCGCCTGCAACACACTAGGTAGGCCAACCCGCCCAGCACGCGTGTGAAGTTGGCGGCCTATCCGCAGAGCCCAAGCGCAGGGGGAAGCAGGAATTGAATTCCTTGTACCCAAATTTTCGTGCCGTTACCCCCTAAAGAAATAATTGTGGGGGAACTTTAAACCTGTGAGTTTGGTCGAAATCGGAGACAATTTTTTTTCGGCCGAAAGTCGCAAAAACGCCAAGGCTTATAGTGTATTGGAAGTAAGATTGAACATCTGAATAGTTGAATAACAAATATTAGAACTTTATTGAGGAAAATACAATCTAAATATTTATACATATTTATAAAAGTAACACATGCATGTATGTACATACTGTAGTCTTAATAATAAAACATCACACAAAATGAGCAACACAGGTTTAACTTTTCTTAAGTGGTTAAAATATTCTTACTTCCTCTCTAATTGCAGGTGTATGCAACTGTACAGTGTCATTATGAGATCACGCATAACAGCCAATATGTCATTTAAAATCAAACCTGGCTTGATATATCACAAATTTCACCTATGCTTATTTAACACAAGTAATGTTTTTTTACCTCACTGCTGCAATTCACTTGTTTTTACCTGAAATTGTTTGACATTAATTTCATGCATTTGCCAAAAAAAAATGCAGTAAAGAAAAATTGATAAATAAATTAAATTACACAGTATGAAAATTTCTTATTGAACTGTGGAACAAAAGAATTTAACTCAGCAATTTTAATTAGAACAATCAAGTGTAAATTGCTTTAAATTACACTAGGCACGTATGAATGCCTAAGAATAGGATGTGCCAAACAATCCCACAGGTTCATGAGTGAAAGCAGCAGGAGGGTCTCTCTCAGGCAGGTAAAAGATCAAAATCATCGCTAACATGGACCATTGGAACAGGGGGGCAATCTTCGCAGGGACCGACTTCTTTTATTTTCCAGTCCCAGTCCATGCGCTGCACTGCATGCAGGGACTCTGCTTCATTGTGATGCCTCAGCAGCATTGATTCCTACAAACATCCTATAGTTAGGTTTTGACACAACATATAAAACTATCATTCCTTTCCCATTGATGGTATTTTACCTTGATTTTCTCCCACTTATCGTCAACATCCTGCAGCCAGCTGAGAAATAGTCTTCCATTGTAACGAGATCTCGCATTCCTGTCTTTTTCCTCTTGTTCTGGGGTGATGACGTTATAAACTTCCTCGTCTTTCAGAATAGAACAGGCTGAGAAAGGCAAAGCTTGATTTGCCAATGCTCGTGCAGCCCTGCCATGAACTCTAAGAATTTCTTGTTCAACTGAAAGGACTAATTTTTCTTTTTCAATAATGTGCTGCAAAAATTAGGAACAAAGTAGATAAAAAAATAGGACCACAATATTTGTTTTAAGCCATTGTACAAAAATTATGATTAAGGAACCTCACCTGCATTTTTAACTTTTGCCTTTCTTTTTCTTGATCCACAAATAAATCTCTTAAGCCTCCAACCAATGAAGCTGGCGGAGAGTTAGGTGCTGCAATTCGTGTGGATGCATTGCTTGTCAGAACGTATGTACACCTATTCATCAAATAGTCTTTAAAGCCCTGTGGTGGTTTAGGCTGCACAGGAAATAGATTTTTCCGTCTTCTCTCAATCTGAGGAAAAAGAAAATAACAATTCCTTAGTCAAAGATGCACAGGAAATATTTTAACATTACATTTTAGTTAATTTTAATTTTAAATCTTACCTGTTTTCTAATGTTCAAAAACAGTTGGTAACAATTTGTAATGGGCTGCTCATGAGGATGTACCTCAGTTGTTGTGTAAGTTGGCTCTGTGCTTTCACTGTTACCAGTGCTAGTAACAGGAGGTGGAAGTTGTTCGCGATGGGGCTTCAGCTTCCTTTTTCGTGGATGTAATTCCATTGAAGATGTTTGAGATGAAGGAGTTGGTGTAGGCTGAGGTGGCAAAGCACCTGCTTCAGTTTGCCCTGGTTTATCATCAACAACTGTGCTCGCAGGAGTAACAGATGATGTTGAGGACAACTTTCCCGGAGAAGGAGCAGATGCAGTTTCTGGGGCACTGGCTGCAGCATTTTCCACTGGAGCAGGTGATTGTTGCCTAGATTGTTGTGGAGATGTATCTTCACCACCAACTGATCCAGCAGTGGGTGAAGAGCTCCTGCTACCTGATGGATTTGTCCCACCATTACCTGGTCGATTGGAGCTCCTAAGAACTCGTTGATGAAGCAGTGCACTTCGTTGATCCTCTGTTAGCGAACTGTCCTTTTTATCTAGAGAATCGGTAGGGCTAGCTGATCCAGATCCGCCTCCTTCCTTCTCTGGAACTGAATCATTACTATTTGAAGATGCTACAACATAAGGTAAAGCTTGATGATGCCTAGATGTGCCATTCTTTCCAACTCTTGTTCCAGGTTCAGGTTCTAGAGTTGCGCTTTGCTGAGGTATCACAATCTTTAATGGAGGCACTTTAGGACCAACTGTTTCACTGCCACCTTTCCCTCCCAGGATGTCTTCTGCATCAACCTCAACACCTTTACTGCCAGAAGATGAAACAGCACTTCCAGAGCCAGTTGGCTTCGGACTATTGGAACCTGAAGATGTTCCACTTTTCAGTTCTGGGTTCTTTTCCTGGTTGGAGTTTGGTTTACTAGCTACATTATTGGATATTTTGCCCGCTGCTGGCTTGCTTTTGTCACTAGTAGCACTCCCATTCCTTCCATTGGCAGGTCTTGGCGTTGAGTTTCTAGCATTTTCTTTTGCAGGATTTTCGGTCTCTTTCCTTTTCTTTCTCCTGGTCTCATCGTCACCATCATCCCCATCCACCATTTCTGTGGCATTTCTTTTGCTTGCTGAGTGTGACGGTTCACTAGATGCATCAGATTTTGAATCTCTTTCTTTATTATCACTAGAATTTGTTGTTTCACTCATCTTGGAGGAGGGTTCAGGTGAAGCACTGGCACCTCGAACAGGCGTAGCCTCCTTACTACTTTTGAATTCATACACGTCTTCGCCACTGCCTTTGCCTTCCATATTCCCGGTCAGCTGAGACCTAATCATTAAGAGAGAAAAAAATAGTATAGTTATTAAAAATCATGATTGCATGGTACATTAAAAAGTAGGGACTGACCTGCTATTTGAAAGAGAATCTCTCTCTGTTGGCTTATTAGCAGCTTTCCGGTCATCCCTTGTTTTTAAGTGATGAAGCCTTAAAGTTACACGTGGAGAGGCAGACTTCTCTACAGCTGAAAAAAAGGGAAAAATAAAATGAATATAAGTCAAGAAAAAAGGCCTGGTTTGTTGACAAAGAAGGATCATCCCAAAAGTTTTGTAAATGGACAAAAAGAAAAGCTCACATTCTATGTAATTAAGAGATAGTATCATATTTTGTAGCGTAACAACCTACTAAGCAGTCCCCCAAATTTAAGAAAAAATAATCAAGTGCAATGCAAATAATAGCTATCAGTTAATATTCGGAACAAAACAATGGCGCGGACTTCGTTACATTTTCAAGGGTCACTGCTCCGCGAGACCATAACCTAAAAGTGTCATCGAAATATTTACGAGAATGTAGCCCCATCGGTTAAAAACGCCTTGCAGTTTTTAACTAGCACTTCAGATACCATTTAAATCAAAAACATATGCGCACACAAAACAAAAAAAAAAGTAGGCCACTGTTTCTGATACCCTTCACCTAAACATTTCAAGTCGAGTTCAAGGCTATTTCAGGTCACAAGCCACGACCTCCGTAATACTCGTTTTCTGCGACACAATATTCACATTCTCACCCTGGATATCAAGTTGGACGACTTGAGAAAACAAGTGGCAGCAGGAAAGTAAAGCACCAAATTGCTTATGAAGTTAAATTCATGTTCCAATGAAAGTTTTCCAAAGTCAAGCAAGCCGAAGGCAAACCAGCACAGAGAAAAAGGGAGGAGTGAGTGGAAGGGGGGGGGGGAGGGAGGGGGAGGCACCGTGACGAACAGACAAGCCGAAGCCGAGTCTGCAGGAAAAAGGAAAGGCGGAAGGTGGGAGAAGGAGGGGGAGCGCCCTAGTTAGTACAGAGCCCTGCCGCTAGATGGTGCTCGGGGGCAGCCTAGCGAGAGTTTGAGTCCAGTCGGCCAGTTACTCCCACCACGCGGGGTATCGACCATCACGGACACCCCGCCAAACAAGCAGAAGGGACGAGAGGACAGGGGTGCTATGAGGCGAGGTCCGTGCACTGGAGTGAAAGACACGCAGTTGTAGGTGTGTGAATTTCAATTGTCCTTTCTACTGTGTAAAATTCCCAGGAAAATTCACACACTTCACCCTTCCTTGATCAAGAGTAAAATCACGAATGGAAACTCGTACTGAACATTAAGAGGTGTGCGAAATTCACGCACTGTCCAGTGCGGGGGACTTCCACCCTCGTGTAATGCACACTAAACAGTTATGCATGATTTTTGCATCGTTATGCACGATTATAAACAACCATAGTTATGCACAAAATTTTATGCATAACTATGCACACATTGTACACAACTATGCACAAATTTGTACATTACGCACAGAGTAACCTTAGTTCTGCAGAAAATAATTGTGCATAGTTATGGTTGCTAAAACTTCTGCAAGGCTTGTGCACAACAAAGTGCATAAGGGTTTACTGTGTGCAATACCTTTGTTTTGTGGTGGTGCCCTCCGCATCTCAGAGGGTGCTCCCCGGGGTGCTCCCCGGGCCGGCGCGCTGCCGGACGCGGTGCTGTTCCTGCGGGTCGGCGGCGTCCTGGGCAGGACCAGCGCCCTGGCCGCGCCCTGGCCCTTCGTCGTGCTGACGTCGAGATCCGCGCCCTCCTCGTCCGAGAGCAGGTCCGAGTCCGAGTCGCTCGAGAAGGGCTTGGTGTCTGGAACACGAGGAAGACAGTGGCGGTCAAGGACGTGCACAACGGTTGAAGTGTGCCATACTGCTATACAAATGTGGAAATGTCACACTTTTGTGGGAGTAGGAATTTCCATGCATACACTAGTCACTAGTCTCAATACAAGGGGCACGCCGAGGGGTCCTTCACTTCGATTTTTCGTGTACATGACTAAAGATTAAAAATGAGTCAATGACTAAAAAATGACTTAAATTGACTGAAAAGGACAAAAACAACTAAAAATAAACTTACTACAATTGTCAAAATAATGACGAAAAGTGACTTTAAATGACGAAAATTGACAAAAAGTGACGAAAAGTGACTACAAATGATTAAAATTGACTAAAACTGACTAAAATTGACTTAAAAATGACTAAAACTGAAAAAAGGTTGGGTGACGAAAAGTGACTGAAAATGACTAAAAATGACTGAAAGTGACGAAAAAAGTGATAAAATTTCCGGTTGTACATGACTAAACGGAGTAAAGGACCCCTCGGGGCACGCCCCAATAGCGCAAATGCACTTAAATGCGCATTAAAATACGCATAAAAGGTAACACATTTATGGCGCATTAAATATGCATTGCGCGCATTACACGCGCCGTTGAAGCGGCAATGCACATTACAAGCGCCATAAACGTGTTACCTTTGATGTGCATGTAATGCACCCTGATGTGCATTGGCGCTACTGGGGCGGCGGGGCGGGGCCGGCGGGGCGCGATCCCGCAGTGTAGCCAGAAAAGTAGGCAAAAATTAGCCCAAACACAGTGGAGTAAAGCGGGCTGCATCTGCTCCTGCCTACTAGGCAACATGTACGCACCAGTGCCAGGGTGCTGCCTAGTAGGCAGGCGCAGATGCAGCCCGCTTTACTCCACGGTGTTTGGGCTACTTATTGCCTACTTTTCTGGCGACACTGCGATCCCGTGCAAGGAGAGGGCCTGATGCCGTGGCATACCCTACCCCATACACTGGCGAATGTCGCACACACTTAGCTGTGCAAACTCTCGTCCACACACTAGAAGATGTCAACGTGTGAATGCGAGATCGTTCGAATTTGACACAGTTGAAGGGGCAAGTGTGCGAATAGAAATTCAGACGCCCACACGCGAGTGACGTTCATTCAGTTGCGTTTCCATTGCGGTCCCGAGGAGCATTTTACCTAGCGAGGTCCGAGGCGAGCCGTGCTACCTGCACACTAAACCCTTATGCATTTTTTGTGCATAGTTATGCAGCAGAACGTGCAACCATAGTTATGCACATCGCTCCGCACAGAACTATGCACGAAATTGTGCATTATGCACAAATATACACAAAATAAACATAGTTATGCATAAAATTTGTGCATAACTATGGTTGCTCGTATTCCTGCAGCCCTTATGCACAACAAAATGCATGAGGGTTTAGTGTGTGACCTGCACACGCCTGGCATCACGCGCCTGACGCACGCGCGCGCACGCGTGCCTACCAGGCAGCTGGAGGCAGCCTCCCAGGGCCCCGCCCCGCCCCGCCAAGGGATTGCCTTTGGGTTGCCTTGCTGCCAGCGTGTCAGCTGACTTTGCCAGCGCTTTCCCGGCTGAAGTTCAGCCCCGGCCACACCCGGCCGGCCGCTAGGGATCGTCCGAGGGATCGACAACTCGTGTTTTTATTTTAGTGAACACAGGAGTACACTCGTAGAGCACAGAGTACAGCTTCGCACACTTGCACAAGAAACGTTGTAAATTTTCCTTGCGGAATTCCACACAGTTGTAATGTGCATAGGAGCGAATGACAATTCGCACACCTGTAAGTGTGCGATTTTCACACGACTGGGTTCCCAGTGCGGTGTCAGCTCAGCAGGTGCAGGTACCCGCAGGGGTGGGTGCGCGGTGGGCCGGCCCTGCCCGGCCCTGCCCGGGTCACTGACTTGCTATTGACCGTCTTGACGTTGGGTGGGAGGGGGCCAGGAGGGCTGGCCGAGCGGGGAGTTACACACGTCACTACCCGATGCACCACACGTACACTGCACTACGCGGCACACACACACACACGCACGTCACCGCACACAGGGACCTTCCCTCGTCACATGATATGCATCCATCACCTTTAAGACGCAACAATATCAACAGGTCAGCTACTTCGTACAGGTCGCAGTCGGCCCCGCACGCGGGCCGCAGGGGTGTCCTTCCCTCCTACCTGTCTACCTCGCTATCCACCCCCCTCCCCGCCCCGCCACACACACACAAACACACGTATACACCGAATGAAAAACTCACACAGTCACAGAGTGCACACACACACACACGGTCGATGAGTATTCCAAATTGAGCAGACTGTGGCGCAGCCCGCGGCGACGACGCGAAGCTCTCTGTCGGAGCGCGCGGCACGGCACGACGGCACGCACCCACACGGCGCGGCGCGGGGCGGCGGCGTAGCCTCCCGCGTGCTGCTCCCCGGTGCGGTCCCCGCGAGACCGCGATCGAGCCGAGCCGAGCCGAGCCGAGCCGAGCCGAGCCGAGAGGAACACCCTCTCGCCACCGGCCCTCGCCACGTTCTGCCTGCCACCATCTTGCCCATGTGTGCGGCGGGCCCGCCCCGCCCCGCCCCGCCCCGCCCCCCCTCTGGCCGCGCCAGCCCGCGAGGCCCCGCCCCGTCGCGGCCCAGGCCACGCCCAGCGGCGCCCCGCACCGCCCCACCGCGCCCCGCCCCGCCGCGCCGCACCGCGCCCCCCGCCCTACCACCGCCGCCAGGCGCAGTGGTGGAGTAATATTCCCGCGTAGGTGAGGCGGGATTTTATGTGCAAAATTTTCAGAGACCATAATTCTTGCATTCAATAAAAGTGGCTGCAGCCAGCCCTGCAGGCCGGCCAGGGCCCTGATGGCGCTGCGGCCTCGCGCAAGGCCCTCGCGGCCGAAACACAGCACACTCCAAATAAATTCACACTGTAAGCAGGTTTGCATTGCAAACCACCTTCTTCGCAATGCGAACAATTTCTTTCGTAGGCTGCAAAGAACTAGTTTGTAAGCTTACGAACTACTGTAATTCTTTGCACCGTCACATACAATTTATTTTGCAAGGTGCAAAGAATTAATTGGTTGGCAATGTGAAGAACATGGTTCATAATGCAAAGATAAATTATTCGCATGCATTTTATAGTGCAGGGCTGCAATTTCAGATTTGTTCAGCCGCCTTAGCTAGAAAATGTGCTGTCAAGGAGATTTTAAACAAAACTTCCAATATCCTGGGCTGAGAACCCAAGTATGTGAATGTCGCACACTCGCAGATGTGTGGAATGTGTGTAAATGTGTAGAGTTCAAAGGAAAATTTCGAACGTTTCTCTTTCATGTGTGCGAATCGGAATTCACACACCTACAAGTGTCCGAGGTTCGCCCACGTAGAGTGGGCTGCATCTGCGCCTGCCTAAGAGGCAACATGTACGCACCTGTGCTTGGCGCTGCTGCCTACCAGGCAGGCGCAGATGCACCGCGCATTACTCTACCGTGTTTGGGCGGCTTATTGCATACTTTTCTGGCAAAGAGCCCGGACTTCATTTGGGAGAAATTCGGGGAATAAATTAGTTTTGGTCCCGAGACGTCCTGTGACGCCCGGGGACGTCACAGGACTGGGACGTTTCAGGACAGCCCAGGACGTTTGAGGACTGGAACGTTTTGGGACGGCCCAGGACGTTTCGGGACTGGGACGTTTTGGGACCCCCCAGGACGTTTCGGGACTGGGACGTTTTGGGACGCCCCAGGACGTTTTGGGACTGGGACGTTTAGGGACGCCCCAGGACGTTTTGGGACTGGGACGTTTTGGGACGCCCCAGGACGTTTTGGGACTGGGACGTTTTGGGACGCCCCAGGACGTTTGAGGACTCGGACGTTTTAGGACCCCCCAGGACGTTTCGGGACTGGGACGTTTTGGGACGCCCCAGGACTTTGAGGACTGGGACGTTTCGGGACGTCCCAGGACGTTCCAGGACTAATAATAATTTATTTTCTTCTTCTCTCCGCCTGAGCGGCTTATTGCCTACTTTTCTGGCAACACTGGTCGCGGTGGCCAGCGCGGGCGCCCGGGCCTCGCGCCCTTGCACCCTTGTAGCGCACGCGTCCTGCCCGCCCCGCCCCGCCCCGCCCCGCCCCGCCCCGCCCGGTGCGCGAGCAGTGCAGTGCCCGCGGGTGCACCGCCCCCGCGGGGCGCCTGGCGCGCTCGGCGCACTTCACGCCCACGCGGTGCACGTGCTCAGTGCACGGCTTTCACCGCGCATCGCCCGGGTCCGAGCGGGCTTCTTTCTACATGGGGGAGCCCACCGCCCACCCACAGTCTCTGTCGAGATAACATAACGCTGCGACCGACTGGCTCTGCTCCGTTGTGTACGAGCGACTTCCGTCCTTCCTCCCGTCAGCTGTGGGGACTCGTAGCCCCGCCCCGCCACGCCACGAGCCTGGCGGACAGCGGTACTGACCTGGGTCATATCGGCCCCGACTCATGTGTGAGTCTGCCCACCTACCTGTGCGGGAGGCCCACGGTATAAATAGATGGACGCGGGGCGGGGCGGGGCGGGGCGGGGCGGGGCGGCGTGGCATGACGCGGGCACGGACGGCGCGGCGGGGCGGCGGGGCGGGGCCGGGCTGCCTCGACCCCCACGATACGCGCCGCCACGCCACGCCACGCCGCGGGCGCGGTGTGCACCTCGCGCTGCAGGCAGCGTAGGGGGCCCCCACCTCATGCCCCTGCTGCTGACCGAGGTGAGTGTGCACACTCGTGACTCAGCCCCGTGCAGAGAAGTCCCGTGCCCCCGCGCCCCGCCCCCCGCACCCCGGGGATCAACGAGGATGATGAGGGGGAGAGAGGTTCCTGGAAAAGCCTAGGCGATACAGGAAGCGTCGCGGAAATTCCAGGCTCGAGGCAGAGCCGTGCCGTGCCGTGCCGTGCCGCGCCGGGCGAAAGCTCCTCGGGCAGGGATCCAACTGCCGCGCAGCACGGTCAACTATATTCCCCGCAACTGGAAAACCAGTGTGAACCACTTGCAGGTTTGAGAATTTGCATTGGAACAGCTTGCCCCATAACTATGCAAAATTCACAAGAGCTCACGCGATATCGATAACACATTCAAGTGTGCGGATGAGAATTCACACACCTAGCGACATATACATTACACTTGGTTTCCAGCAACACTATGTTCAACGCTTGTAAGTGTGTGTCAGTTGAACACCTTTGATTTACAGTGCAGCGCTCTGCTTACCCGTCATGAGGAACACGACGTCCTGGCGGGCCACGTCCAGGGGCGTCTTGCCTCGGACGTTCCTCAGGTGCGGGTCGGCGCCGTGACGCATCAGGAGGCGCACCAGCTGCAAAAAATAAAAGAAAAGTCGTAAATTTACAAATATCTTTTTCACAGTGTTTGAGCTCGTTTACGAATCACAAGTCGATAACAAGTGTCCTTAAAATTTTGTTACCCCGCCGTTTGATATTGTAGCTTTACGACATTCATTTCTCGTGGAAAATTTCCCCGGTAACCCCTACAAACATATCTGACGCACCTTGAAGTGGCCGTTGACGGCGGCGTCGTGCAGCGGGGTGTCGTCGTCCCAGCCCTTGGCGTTGACGTGCGCGCCGGCGCGGAGCAGCGCGCCCGCCACCCGCAGCCAGCCGTGGTTGCTCGCCTCGTGCAGCGGCGTCCAGCCTGAAAGCAAAGCCAGCAGGAAGTTCAAACTCGCGCGCTGCAACCAGTTGAACCGCAAAAGCGATCCAAGTTTACGCGAAAAGAGTTGGAAGTTTTCAGTTTCTGAGTTTGAAGAACGAAGTGGGATGTTATTGAGGCAAAGCGTATGCCTCCACGTTAGCGTTAACTTTTTTGTAAAAGAACTTTTCCACTGTTGACAGTTAATTATTTTAAAATTGTAGCATTTTTGAATTTCGAAGTTTTTAAAGTTAGAATTTAAGAATTTAAACTTCTGACGAAATAGAAATTCCGAACTTTTAGAGGTATTTGTAATTAATGCCATACTGAGGACCATTCAACAGCACACGCCTTTGACCGGAAGGGCCCGGTGATAGGGCGCAGCTGGGCGCGAGAGAGTGGAGAGAGAGAGAGACAGAAGATGCTTGCGTTCGGGACTGCTCGAGAGGCCTGGCGCGGCCTGGCGTGGTCTGGCGGCCCGGGCCGGGCCGGCCCTCAAGGTCACGCGGGGGAACGGGACGGACGGGAGGAGGACGAGGCAGGATGGAAAGGATGGGAAAGAGCCGGGCCGGCCGGGATGTAAACCGGGATGAGAGCGGATAGCAAAAGCCAGCCGCGCCGCCCGCCTCCGCGGTGGTAAGCCTCAGTGTTGCCAGAAAAGTAGGCAATCAGTAGCCCAGACACATCGGAGTAAAGCGGGCTGCATGTGCGCCTGGCTACTAGGCAACATTAACGCACCTGTGCTAGGGTGCTGCCTAGTAGGCAGGCGCAGATGCAGCCCGCTTTACTCCACTGTGTTTCGGCTACTCGTTGCCTACTTTTCTGGCAACACTGGTAAGCCTATGTAAGCCAGCGGAAGCACCACCTCGTTCTCATATGAAACTCGCAATGCGAACGTCTGTCTCATTCTCACAAGCAGGCCAGTGCAAGTCTCGTTCTCATAAAGACAGCCGGCCGGTGCGGTGCAGCGAGGCTGTCCGACACGTCCCACTTGAGCAAGAAGGCTGGTCCGCATGGCGATGGAGGCTGGGGCAGTTCGTTCGTACAAGGAGGAAAAACAGGAAGCTCGACAAAAACATCTCCTGCTATTTTCTACTTCATTGCAGAAAAAGAAAGAGAGAGAAGTAGAAGAAGAATCGAACGAGGCCGCGGTGCTGCCGTGTGCCTTATCGGGACGGGTGACATAACGCTCTGTGCACGTGCGGCGGGTCACGTGGGCCGTGCACGCGCGTGCACGCACCGGGTGTACAGCTGCGTTAGTATAAGACGCGGGGATTTTAAAGCTACACTAACTGGGTGAGGGCTATAGCCTTTGCGTTTTTGCGATTAGAGACCCCCTGCACAACCCCAGTCACTTTGAAGCAAAATTTATTTTCGACCGAAAATCGTAAAAATGCAAAGGCTATAGCCTTTGCGTTTTTGCGATTTTCGGCCGAAAATAAATTGTGTCCGATTTGAACTGAACTCACTGGGGGTGCACCAGGGGTGCATGAGATACCCCTGCGCTGTCACTTTGAAGCAAATTTTATTTTCGACCGAAAATCGTAAAACTGCAAAGGCTATAGCCTTTGCGTTTTTGCGATTTTCGGCCGAAAATAAATTGTCTCCGATTGCGACCAAACTCACTGGGGGTGCACCAGGGGTGCATTAGATACCCCCTGCACAACCCCGGTCACTTTGAAGCAAAATTTATTTTCGACCGAAAATCGTAAAAATGCAAAGGCTATAGCCTTTGCGTTTTTGCGATTTTCGGCCGAAAATAAATTGTCTCCGATTGCGACCAAACTCACTGGGGGTGCACCAGGGGTGCATTAGAGACCCCCTGCACAACCCCGGTCACTTTGAAGCAAAATTTAATTTCGACCGAAAATCGTAAAAATGCAAAGGCTATAGCCTTTGCGTTTTTGCGATTTTCGGCCGAAAATAAATTGTCTCCGATTGCGACCAAACTCACTGGGGGTGCACCAGGGGTGCATTAGAGACCCCCTGCACAACCCCGGTCACTTTGAAGCAAAATTTATTTTCGACCGAAAATCGTAAAAATGCAAAGGCTATAGCCTTACAACACCTACACCTACAGACCTTCAGACCTACAAGGAAGTGTCCTGTGAGTTTGGTCAAAATCGGAGACAATTTTCTCCTGAAAAAACGCGCAGAAAAATCGAATCCTCTCGTCAAGGCCCAAGCAAGTCCCAAATGACCCGCGGGGTATGGCATGTCATGGCAGCAGGCCGGCCAGCGGGGCTTCCAGCTCGGCCATTAGCACAATGCCATCAGAGTTTCGTGGAACTCTGCTTCTGCCGCCGCCGCCGCTGATAAGGAAACCCGTTCGAGAGAGCCTTTCTTCAAAGGGCGTCCTGCTCGAAGCCTTCCTTTTCGAGCTCGGCTTCCAGCGACGGCGGCGCGGCCGACGACGACGTCAGGAGGCAAACCCGTTTCCTGTCCCGCCCTGCTCCGCCCCGCCCCGCCCCGCCCCGCCCCGCCCGGTCTGTCCACTCTGGCCAGAGCCTTTGCCCCGCTGGCCTGGCCATGGCCAGCCCCGTCCACTCCCGTCCTCCAACAACATCCTCTCGGGGTGGATAAGTATGACGCGTCGTTCACTGCGAAAGCCAACCGACAAACGGCCCTTTCCTTCACCCTAACTGTATTTGTATGTTTTTGTGCAAAGTTAAACACACAAATCGTTTCACACAAATGTGAGCGAAAAACTGCTCGACTTTGTTCAAATGTATGCACAAAACCGTTCAAATCACCGCACAAATTTGTGTGAAAAATTTGATTATTTGTCTTTGTACAAATAAATGATACAAATCCAGTTGGAGTGTTTGAATCAAATATTACTTGATTGGTTTTGGGTTTTCGCTGCTTAGTCGTCATCCAGACAAACTACGAGACGACGATTACTTGCATCGCAGCAGACCCGACCCGCCAAGGAAAACTTTTATGGTGTTGCCGGCCTGGCCTGGCATGGTGGGGCCGGATGTTGATGTGTTCAAACGTAAATACAGTAACGCGCGGGACGCCAGGGGCAGCGCGTCGCGTCCAAACACTCCAAAAAGTACGATCACCGAGGGAATATTCACGTCGGAAAATCGTGTGCGGACTACACTCTAAATGACCATGGACTTAATTGTTACTATAGTACCACAGTACTATAGTGTGAGGTTCACACACTTGGGTTTCCAGTGTAGAATAATAAAATCCCCCAGAACCTTCTACAGCCGCAGACCCAGCAGCGAGCCCCTCGGCTCGGGCCACAGCGGGCCAGAGCCCCGGCCGCAGCCAGACGGAGGGGAGACTTGGCAACGCTGTGCGGGCGGGGCGGGGCGGGGCGGGGCGGGGCGAGGCGGGGCGGGGCGAGGCGGGGCCCCTCTCAGCGCCACGCCCCGCCATAGGCTCTGCTCAGTCCGTCCCTCTCGAATGACTTAGGCCCCTTACGTTACGTCACAAGGAGGTGCTATGCACTTGCGCGTCAAAATCAGCTGATTTTCAGAAGGGGAGTGACCACCCGCGTCACAGTAGGAGAAGGTTCTTTAGGTCCTTCAGTGCGACTGCAAGGCCAGCCAGAGACTCGATAGGCCCCCGTGCCTCGAAAGATCCCGTCCTAATCAAGCCAACACTACACCTAAAAAATTGTGTTCTTAGTTCAAGAGCATTGCCTTAAAGTTTTAGAACAGTGTTCTTGATTTTAGAAATTCAACTTTGTTAATTGGCGAAATGCGCTTCACTCAAGCAGAATGTTCCTAAAACTTTAAGAACACTGAAAAATTAAGAACATAGTTTTCTGGGTGTATTAAACCAAGTGTTCAACTGCTTAACACTTGTATGTGTGCAACTTCCAGCAGTGTTGCCAGAAACGTAGGCAATAAGTAGCCCAAACACAGTCCAGTGAAGTGGGCTGCATCTGCGCCTGCCTACTCGGCAACACGTTTGCACAGGTGCGTGTATGTTGCCTATAGTAGGCAGGCGAAGATGCAGCCCGCTTCACTCCACTGTGTTTGGGCTACACATTGCCTACTTTTCTGGCAGCCCTGACTTCCAGACTAGCACGCGCAAAGAGTGCAACTCGGCAAGTGCACTTTCCTTTTTTCTTTTCTGCACCGGGCGACCGTCACGCTGCTCACTGACCGTCTTCAACATCAAACCAACGCAATCCTGGACGACGGGCCGTCAGACGGACAGTCGGACAGACAGACAGACAGACAGACAGACAGACAGACGGACGCGACACGCAGCTGTGCGGGGCATTTCCGGTAATAGGTGCGCCCCCACCTCGCCCCGCCCCGCCCCGCCCCGCCGGATTAGCCATCGTGACTCACCGAGGCGTCGCTAAGGCGTTACTCTCGTGACGGGGCGGGGCGGGGCGTGACGTTACCACCTGAGCGTGGCCGGCCTGGCCAGCCCAGCCAAGGCCCCGCGCCGCGCTACGCCACGCTACGCCACGCCGCGCGTTGCGTCCTTGAGCCAGTGACTGCGCGGGGACCAGAGCCACGGCTGTCCGTGGGGCCGCGGGGGCCGCGGGGGCCGCGGGGGCCGCGGAGGCTGCGGGGGCCGCGGAGGCTGCGGAGGCCGCGGGGGCTGCGGGGGCCGCAGTTCCCTCTGACCATGTCTGTAATGCGTACGCGCTATTTGGTGTGTGTGAGCGCGCGCGCAGGGCAGGGTAATGTAGGGTTTCTTTGGCGCCAAGGTAGGGCTGGGCGCGGAGGTGGGTAAAAAAAGGTGGGCGGGGCTGTGACGCGGTGTCGTTCTGACCACACCTCACCTTGGAATCAGCCCCCCCCCCTCCCCCCGCACCCTTCTCCTGCTTCTGCACATCTTCGGAACGAAGCGCATCAGCCAAAGTTGTCGTCTGGCCTCGCACGAGATGTGGTCGCGAAAGCAAAGCACCCGCACGAAAAAGAAATTATTGGCTTAAGTACACTGGAAAAACAAAGGTAGGAGATAAGACCCTTTTAGGGGTGCTACTCGTAATAGTGCCTTTACCAAGGCATTATTCAAACAGCACGCACTAATTTTGCCGAAAGGTGCGATATTTTAGTGCCTTTGGGACACAATCGCGCCTTTCTAAAGGCACTAGAGAATAGCACCTTTTAAAGGCATTAGGTCGCATCTTTGTTTTTCCAGTGTAGCTAATGCATTAGCACGTATAGCATTAGATAATAATTTAGCTGCCGCGGCCAATTTTTTAGCAGTAACAGCAGTCCACATATTCTCCCTTGTCATTTATAAGGCAGTTCTTTTGCTACAATTTTTCACCCCAACAGCGTTATTGACATAGTTTGTTGCAGGAGGATTTTCGAGCGCCTGTGGCTCCCGCACGCACAGAGGCTAGGGCCTAGCCGCTAGGCGCTGGGGCAAGGCAAGCTGGCGAGCGAGCTACTGCTATAGACGTGCAGCCCAGGCGGGTCCGCCCAGGCTCAGGGCGGACACAGAGGAGAGCGGCAATCTCAGCCCTTTTCATCATCATGTTCTTTTCATGACATTCATGGTCCCGGTGGGCTCCGCCCCGCCCCGCCCCGCCGCCACAGAGGCAGCGGTGACTCGGTGCGGTGGCGTAGCGTGGGGTGGCGACAACCCCGCCCCGCCGAGCAGAATTCGATGTCCAGCCCAGACTTATTACATCCAACCCTCTCCTCTCGCGCAGATGGGTCCTGCTGCAGCCCTCCAGAGTAGCCATCTGCAGCTGGGCCCTCTTCTAGGATACCCGGCAACCCGGCCCCAGACAGTGTTACCAGAAAAGTAGGCAATCATTAGCCCAAGTACAGTGGAGTAAAGTGGGCTGCACCTGCTCCTGCCCACTGTAAAAAATATCATTGTAAATTTACGACTTTTTCCGTAATTTGTGATTTACAAACGGTGTTGTAACTTTACGATCAAAGTCATAAATTTACGAAAGCCTTACTATGTGATATCGTAACTTTACGAAATTTCCCATGAAAAATGTTCCCGTACCGCTTGCAAACATTTTTCACACTGCCTACTAGGTAGGCAACACCTTGGCACAGCTGCGGGTGTGTTGCCTAGTAGGCAGGCGCAGCGCGGGCCTGCTTTACTACTGTACTCGTTCCAAGTGTAACACGCGCAGTGCAACTTTAGTGAAACACTCGTCCACCGTCATGTACAGTGCGGCCCCAGAGGGCTACTTGCCTTGCACTTTGGTTCGGACAGATGGCCAGAGGCCAGAGCACCAACGAGCACATGCTCCATGTTACTTGCGCCCTACATGGTCCTGCTATACGGAGGCAGGCTGGCTCCACACTGCAAGTGATCAACTGGCACACATTGTGTTGAACCGTGTTGAACACAGTGTTCAAACAGTGGATATTACTAACAATACCAATATTCCTCCGTACATGGCACATGGCTAAAGGCAGCTGACGACCCTTCGAGTAGAGCGCATGAAGGCATGAAGTCATGGGCTTGTATAGGCCTCTTTTGAGCTGAGGGTGTTCGAGTTTTGAGTTGGGGCTGAAACACACCCTTACTCTCAATGGCTTGAGCGTGCCGATTACACTCAGGCCCCATGGCTGACCCGTGCCTCACACGTATCCGTCAGACAGCACGGCGAGATCGAGGCGCCACCGAGCCACGCGGCGCCAGCAGCAGCAGCAGCAGCAGCAGCAGCAGCAGCAGCAGCAGCAGCAGCCAACGTAGCGCCAAGCGTTAGCCAGCTGTACCGCGCCGCGCCGCGCCAGGCAGGCCAGAGCTGGCTGGCGAGCAGGGCTGGGCTGGGCTGGGCCGGCCGGGCCACGGGCCGAGCCGCGGCGGGCAACGCGGCAACGCTGCACCGCGTGCCATTCCTCGGCGGTCGGGAGAGAACGAGAGCGCGAGAGAGCGCGAGAGAGAGAGGGAGAGAGAGGGGGAGAGAGGGGGAAGGGAGAGGAGAGGGGGGGGGGGGCAATGGGTGATAAAGGGTGCAGTAGGCAGTGGGCGCAGGAGTGCGACGAAGAGAGACACCAGAGAGAGACAAAGAGACCGAGAGCGAGAGAGAGCGAGCGAGAGAGCGAGCGAGAGAGACGAGTACACTGTGTCACACTTACTCGCGCGCGTACAGTGGCTGGCGCCGGACGCAGCGTGACATTGTGGTCCCCAGGCCTGACCTACCACGCCCCCAGCAGCGGTGCATCGGCGAGAGAGAGGGAGAGAGGGAGAGAGGGAGAGAGGGGGAGAGGGGGAGAGGGCGAGAGAGAGAGAGAGAGAGAGAGAGAGAGAGAGAGAGAGGGAGAGAGAGAGAGGGGAGGGGAGAAGACGACCCAAGTGCATCCAACGCTCACGCGCTCACGCTCACTCACCTGCGAAGTCGGCCACGTTGGGGTCAGCGCCCGCCTCCAGCAGTCGCTGCACCTGGATGAGGTCACCCTTGATGGCGGCCAGGTGCAGGGACGTCTCGCCGCGCTCGTTGCGGGCCTTGGACCTGGACGGCGAGGGGTTGGCCGCGGGGCTGGACGCCCCCGCCACTGCCGTCGGCCCCAGACCCGGCGCCGCCGCCCCCGCCCCCGGCGCCGCCCCCGCGCCGGCCGCACCACCGTCGCCCGAGGACGCTCCCTGTCCCGGCCCGGGCCCTGCAACAAGATCCATTCCAGCGGCTTTAGCGCCATAGCACACCTTGCGAAACGAGCTTTTAATATTTTCGCACTCAAAAAAGCTCGTGCCTGTGAATTTTTCAATACCAATGAACCAGTTCCCAGAAAATGTTCCCCTGTTACGTCACGTACAGTTTCAATAATCTCCGAACAGGTGCACACTTTTACGAAGCAAGCGCATTGTTATTGAAAATATCAAGTACCCAAAACAAATTCAAGTACACGATTTTCTGAGGGCTTAGGTGCCCCAGCCGCGCTGAATACCGTTGGTTGAGAAATTTTCGAGATGGAACAGCTGTTTTTACTATACGGTATGAAGCATGCTAATCACTCTGCCTGATAAGACCGGCTCTGATGGCCCTGATAGCTCGGGAGCCTGGTTCATCGCGCAAGTGTGCTCCCGCGCGAACGCAGGCTCAAACAAATAATGTCAACCTTCCTGTTAATTTCGCAGACTTCTGGGGACAAGTGTGCGACTAAAACATTGAGATACAAACAAAAAAGTGCAACATTCACACACACACACACACACACACAGAGTTTCCGGTGCACTTTTTATTACGGTTCCGGCAAGTGGCGTAAACGGTACCGCCCGCCCGCCCGCCGGCCGCGGTGTGTATCGGCATCGGCTTTGCCTGTACCGTCAGCCCACGGCCCCCGGCAGGCTGGCAACCCTCCCACACGCCTGTGCGGCGGCACAGCATCACACCTGCGGGTACGGCGCGATGGATCAGCACGGAAACGCGAGCAAAAGGCTCCAATAAAGAGAGAGGAACTGGGAAACTGGCAACTAGAAGTTGTAACGTGGAACATTTGCTACTGTATCTGCCGAAAGCTTCTACTGACAGTTCCAGTTTACCTACCACCCGGCAGTGGCGGCCATCGCATGGAGCCGGGGTGGCAGCTGCCACCGCGGGTTTTTGAAAAAGGAGGTAGGTTTTTGGTCGAGGAGGTAGGTAGGTCAACTAGCTTGCCACCGCGGCTCAAAATGCGATGGCCGCCACTGCCAACCGGTAAAACAAAGGAAGAACTGAGAGGATTTTAATTCGTTTGCAAAGGCAATAGCCTATAAAAAAGCGTTGAAACTACCGAAAGGTGCTAAGTTTTAATGCCCCCAGGCATTTTCGTGCCTTTCCAAAGGCATTAAAATTTAACACCCGATGAAAGGCATTAGGTCCTACCTCTGTTCTAGTGTATACACCTTATAAGGGTGGAGACATAAGACAGTCACACACCTGTAGGTGTGTGCATTTTGATTTGTACACTTGCACAGGTAAAGGTAAGAAATTTCCACGGAATTTCACACACACTTGTAGAAACAAGTGTGAGAACGAATGAAAATTAATTCTCACACCTACGAGTGAGCAACATCCACACACTTTGGTTTCCACTGCAATAAGGGGATGTAGAGCTCCGCCCGGCCCGGCCCGGCCCCCGCCGGTAAACGGATATTTATTGATCGCAGCCCGCACTGTACGCCCCGGGAGGGGCCTGGCCTGCCCATGGGGAGCTGTAGGCTAGGGGGTGGGGGTACTTCTTCTACCATGTCACTGACAGGCCGTTTTAACGCATCACCAACCACATAACGCTAATGTTTAAATCGCTGGTGACCTATAGGTGTACACAAGTATTCGTCATTTGGTGCACACTGTGTTTCCCACGGGATGTCCTGAGAAAACCAGGGAATGCCCTGAAAAACAATTCCAAGGCAAAATTTTATTGTAAATTGTAGGACGTGACGCTGAATGTACGGGTTTGCTCCGTTATTTTCGAGTGCACTGACGGCTTTTACGGTTTACAGTTCTGACTACTGTCGCTTCTTTTTACAGCGGCCCGTCCCGCCCGTTAGCAGGAAAAATAAAACGTCTACTTCTTGCTCTTGACAAAAAGTTATATAGAAATAAAATGGGGGAGAGCAGGGTAGGAGTACGAAGAGGGGTTCGGGGTAGGGTTAGAAAAAGACCGGAGTGAGAGGGAGGCAGAGAGGGCCCCGGAGTCCCCGGCAGCGACCGCCCCGCCCCGCCCCACCACACCCCGGCCCGGGGGTGGAAGTGAGAAAGACGACTCCCTCGCCCTCGAGACCGCCCCCCCCCCCCCCCCCACCGCGCCGCCCCCAGCCCGTCGGCAATCAATACCGTACCGCGTGGCGCGACGTGGCAACGCCGCCTGCCCGGGGCGGGGCGGGGCGGGGCGGGGCGGGGCGGGGCGGGGCGGGGCGGGGCGGGGCAGAGCGGGGCGGAGCGCGGCGGGGTGGAGGGCCCTGGGACGGGACGGACGGGCTCCATAGGCGCGGCACGGCGCACGATGAAAACTTAAAGGGGAACACCTCATCGCGACTTGCGCCGCGCCCACCGCGAGCCCCGCGGTCCGGGCCGGGCCGGGCCGGGCAGGGCGAGGACACGCACCAGCTCCTCCGGCATCCTCCGGGGCCTCCGGGCGTCACCGGCACCACATCGAGCACGACCCACACCACCAGGCCCGTGACCCTCCGGGCGCACGGCCTCCACCACCAGGCCCGTGACCCTCCGGGCGCACGGCCTCCACCACCAGGACCTGGACCCTCCCGGCGCAGAGCCTCCACCACCAGGACCTGGACCCTCCCGGCGCAGAGCCTCCACCACCAGGACCTGGACCCTCCCGGCGCACGGCCTCCACCACCAGGACCTGGACCCTCCGGGCGCACGGCCTCCACCACCAGGGCCGAGACCCTCCGGGCGCACGGCCTCCACCACCAGGACCTGGACCCTCCGGGCGCACGGCCTCCACCACCAGGACCTGGACCCTCCCGGCACAGAGCCTCCACCACCAGGACCTGGACCACCAGGGCCGAGACCCTTCGGGCGCACGGCCTCCACCACCGGGGCCGGGACCCTCCGGACGCACGGCCTCCACCACCAGGGCCGGGACCCTCCGGACGCAGGGCCTCCCCTACCTGGCCCGGGCTGGGCCTGCGGGCTCGTCGCCTCGCCGGCGAGTCGGCGCGCAGCTCCGAGCACAAGATGTGCGACTCGCGACAGCGCAGCGCGAGAGCTGCCAGTTTAAACTTTGCCCCTTTTCGCCTAATGTTTAAAGTTTTTTCTGTTTTTTTTTATTTGGGAGCGAATGAAACCTTCGCGGGACTCGGCTCGGCCTGCTGGCACCACCCGGCGCCCGGCCCGGCCAGGCCAAGCCCGCCGGAGGAATTTCAATAAAACTTTTGAGAGGTTTTCTCACACCCTTTCTCCTGGCCCGGTGGCCCGGCCCGGCCCGCGGGCCGCGGCTCGGGGCGCGAGGCGCGCAGGTGGAAATGTGAATTCCAATGTCGCGGCGGCAGGCACATGCGCCGTGCGCCGGTAGCGTGAGTGTGCGCGAGGCTGCGTACACTGGAAAAAACTACTGTGACATCACTGTAAACGCCGTGGCCACTTTTAACGCCAAAAGTTCGGCATTCGTTTCTGAATGCCACATACTTTGGCCATTTTCTTAAGGAATGCCAACTTTTGGCCTCTTTAAGCGCCAAAACTTTGCATTTTTTTATTGGGAGCCCGCAGTTTAGCATTAAGAGTGGCCACACGCAAAAATAAAATCACTCAGCTAAAATTAGATGTGAAAAATTAGCACCACCGCTTAAAACTTAAAACAGCAGGAAAACAAATAGCAGGGTAACTAGAAAATAAGCACTGTAACTTAAAAATTAGCTGCGCCTATACAGCTAAAAAATTAGTACAGCTGCTAATTTTCTTGCTCGGATGCGAATTTTTTTTTTGAGTGCACAGCGTTAACAGTGATGCGTCACGTCGATGGGTGTGACCAGTTTTGGTCACATTTTGAGCAACCTATTGGAGGGTTGATTTTCTACGACCATGGCTGGGCCGACGTGGTCTTAGAGCTACGACCACTTCGACCAGAGTGCACACCACTTCGGCAGAGTTTACAAGGGCCCAGGTACTGAGGGAGACGGCACATGCCTACATTTCACTTGTAAATGACACGCCAGCTCGGTGCGGGTAGCGTAAGGGGCGGGGCGGGGAGGGGCAGGGCGGGGCCCGAAACACCTCGTGAGCTCCCGTAGTTACAGCGTACGGCACACAGGGCTGCGAGCGGATTGCCTAGTCGCACGGCGCACGTACGGATGGAGTAACCGAAACGTAAGTGTCCGAAACCATAATAAAGTTGTCTCAGCCATGATTTCATGGTTTTTCCCGTGAGGTAACCATGCATGCGATAGTTGGCAAAACTTTTCCCTTTTTTTTTCTCTGTGTAATTGCTGCTGAATTTCATCTGGCAAAAGTACCGCAAAGTCGCATACCGCGTGCCGGTCTCGCGTGAGCAAGAATGAAGTCATCGAGAGCGGCGGTCCGGTGGGGTCCGGTCCGGTGGGGTAGGGTCGGGTGGGGCCGCTCCCTCCTCCCCCAACCCCTTCCGGACCCCGTCCGGACCCACCCGCTCACAGCTGCACTCCGCTCCGCGCTCACGACCGTCCCGTCCGCAGCGCCATCTGGCGGGCGGACACGCGGCGATACCCCACGCCCTGGCTGAGAGCAAAGGACCTCCCCTGCGCGCCCCTGCGCCCCTCCCCGCCGAGCTTCCAGTGCAAGCCGCTAGAGCTCGCCCCTCTCCCTCTCCTGCTCATGCCGCTCCGTCACTTTGCAGGGGCATAAAGTGTCCCCCCTCCTTCCTGGCGCATCTCATGACGGAGGGCAATAGGCCGCCAGGCACCGCGCCGCGCCAGGGCAGCACCGGGAGAGGCCCAGCTGACGGCGAGCAGGAGGTCCTTGCTCCCGCCCCCCGTCACCGAGAGTCCAGCTGACGGGGTACTTAGGCCCCCGCCCCCGCCAGGGCGCCGTCAGCTCTTGAGCACCCTGGTGCGCCTGCCGGTCCTAGCTGAGCAGTACACCTGCGGGCATCCGCAGCCTGCACTCTGCACCATCAACAGCACCGTCACCATCATAACCTCAACTGTCATGTGCTGACTGACAGCCTGAGGAAGATAGTTGCAGTCCACCGTCACAACCATAGCTGAGTCCCTTGGATTGATTGTTTGACGCAACTAGCAGGTATTTTTTTCAACACTTAAGCGCTTTAGTACGAGTTCATTTCTGTGGAATTAAGCGCTTACCTTGATTGTCATCAGATGTCATCTGCATCAGGAGTGCCAGTTGCTGACGTTCAGACACAGGAGCAGTAGCTCCCCGTATTCCCTTGGAGATTTTTGCACGAGCTGTAGAGCCGGGCATTTTGAACTCATCCCCTTGCTGAACAGAGCCTGAAAAGAAGACAAGACATTCCAAATTAAGAAAGCAGTGAGTGAACTAATATGAGCTATCGGAAAGGAAACATTAATGTGATGAAATATCAATAGTTTTAACGTTGTAACGCTATATCAATTGTAATGGTTTTGAAAACTACGTCCGTCAAAAGATTAAGCACATGACATAGTCTTCAGTAAATAAAATTATTATTCAGGAACCGGAGCAAAGATTAAGCCCTTTTCATTATGGTCTCTTACCATGTAATGGCTACACTAAGATATCGACAAAATTCTACCATTGTCAACCTGAAGTGCTTAAGCAAAAGTGCTTAGGCAGAGGAGTCAGTCTGATTGTAGAAAATGAGCAGATTTGTCTTGTCGTGAGCCAATATGAAAAGAACACAGCGCGGTAGCGCATCACTGGGGACTCTGCGCAACGACACACAAACGCACACTGAGCGGAGCGGGCGGCGGGCGCGCGCCCAGATGGGACTGCTAAGCAAGGGCTTTGAGGTTAGATGCTTACAGCACGGGACTCTTTCGCTGCCTCTGCAAAGCTGTGCCGATAGGTGTCAACATGCCTAGAGCGACCCACATGGGAAAGACTTGAAAACTAATCGTATGGGAGAGCTTTGGAGTTAAATTTGAGCGAGAAATGGTGGAAATCGATCGTGATCTGCCAGCAGAAGTGAGGGCTGCCGCCACTCTTGCACCTTAAAAATTGGTCTTTATGGGCGGGAAAGTAATTCTGCGATATCTTTATCACGTAATAAGCAAGCTGCTCGAGACTAAGGTGCTTCCAAAAGAATTTGAAGACGAATTTTGTTAAGGCATGCACCGGCCAGAACAACATTCCTTAAGGTTCAGACAGATGCTGCTTATTACAACGCTTGAAAGTTACTTCCCCGTCGTCAAACGATAAAGTATTACGTTCTGTTCTAAACCTTACCTTTTCTAAAAAGTATTAAACCACTTTTGGCCCGTGAAATGCACAAAATTGAAACGCTACGATTTCAAATTCAAATCGCGACAGATCACAACAAAAATACTGCGCACCGCCTTCTGTAACTAGAGGTTCTCTTGGTATTGCCCAACGACTTCTCTGGTATGATAAAGGCAGGATAAAGGTTCCTTTCCTCTGTTAGTTTTCGGCATCCCCTCGAACATCCTAGTTGAAGTTGGGGGAACAGAAAATAATATTGGTTTGGGCCAGTATAATATTTAACCAATATAACAAAACTTGAAATCGAGGATCGACTCGTCTGAATGTTGCCAAAGTTCATCTGTTCGCAGCTCCTGTAGTCCTTCTACTTTTCGAGCATTTTCTATGATGATCGCATACTGTCGACCCACTATGCCAGACCTTTTTGAATACGCTATACTGCCCACTTTCTTCTGGTGCGAAATATTGCGGCATAAACGTCGATTCCATCAGTTTCGGGGATTGTTTTTGTTAAGCGCTGACACAAGCTGACAACAGCGCGAACCAAGTCGTGGTGTCCGCTGCCGCCATGGCCAATTGGCGCGCTGGCGCGCTCTGCTCTCAAACAGCATCAAGAACATCATGATGGAGACAAAAGCCTTATTGTCATGAACCTCGAGAATGCTCAATGCCAATTCAAAAATCGGTTACTACATATCAAAATAAAAAAAATAATCAGAAAGCAAATGCGTGACCGGCATTCGAACCACTGCCCACCTGGTGCTATGAGAAGTGTCGATACCATGGTTTTTACCCGGCCCCCATAAAGGACGATACCGAGGCGGAACGCCTGCGACACACTGGATAGGCCAACCCGCCAAGCACTCATGTGGAGCTGGCGGCCTACCCGGCAGAGCCCAAGCGCAGGGGGAAGCAGGAATTCAAGTTCTCGTACCCAAATTTTCGTGCTGTCACCCCCCTTAGAGTTCATTGTGGGGGAAATAAAAATGAAGTGTGGGAATTGAACTCCGGTCCTGCGGTTGACAGTCGGACAACCGATGTAGACTCCGTTCTGCCTGTGCCCATGGCGGTGTACCCAGGTCGGACAAAACGGAGGTCGGAAAAAAATTTTGACCGTATCACGGGCGGCAGAAATTAGTTCGGCCAGGTCGCACAAAAAGAGGTCGGACAAACGATACGAACCAGTATAAGCCGAAGGCTAGCCTGGCTAGTATTCTTTCTGCCCCCTCTCTGTTCGTCCCGACTCTCCTCCCGTGACCTTGGACTATATGTACCATGGAGAATCAAGGTGAAGGGGGAGGGGGAGGGGAGGGAGAGCCCAGGAAGGCTGATCGAAACGGCTCGGAAGGGGATGGAAGAGGAGCGATATAGAGGCGCCTCCGAAAGGAAGGACGGAGAGAGAAGATCGATAACGGACGCGGTGATGCTGCGGACGTTAGAGGGTTGCGGTGGGTGAGGTGCCGGGGGTGGCTGGGGGGGCAGGGGGGGGGGGGGTCCGCTGGAGGGGGTGGGGGGAGGGGGTGGAGCAGACCGCGATGCAGCAGCGGAGCGGCTGGTACCGAGCGCGGCCAACAAGGACGGAGTCTCCCCGCGCACGCGCGCGCACCCCTCGTTAAGGCCGCTATTTTGAGCCCGCTGAACGGATTTCCTCCCGTTTTCTGAATGTGGCGAGTCGAGTGCGATCGCGGCCAGTGCTGGGAGCAGCAGGATCCTGCGGGACTCGCGAGCGGAGCGCCGCGACGGGGCCTTGTGGTCTTGTGACCTAGGACCAGAGGGTTGGGGGGGTTGGGGGTTGCGTCGTCTGCTGTACTGCAGAGGGGCGCCAGTGACTTCGAATGTGGGTCACTTTTAATTCCCTGTTGTCCGCATCGGCCGCGGGGATTTCAGCAGCGCTGCGGGGAAGACCGGGGCGGGGCCCGGGCCTTCTGCAGGTGTGAGCGTGAGTGCGGGCGCGAGCCGCTGACCGTAAGGCCCCAAGCTCGCGACGACTCTGACTCTGCCTGCTGCGGAAAGTGTCGTTACATAACCTGCCGCCTGGACTTTGTCTTATCTGTTTAACCGTCGCCAGCGCGCTTCGGGGCGGGTGTCATAACGCACAGTACCGTGGGATCATTCTTGGAGCGCTGTTGTCCATGTGGGTGCCTTTACTGATATTCGTTGGCCATTGTGGTTCTTATTTTAGTGAGCTATATATTCTTCTGACAGCCAATGCCCTGACTTTCCTTTACAGCCAAGTTTCCACAGCCATGGCTGTTCAGATTTTTGACGACAGCCATTTGGCCATCTGTGCCATAATCACTGTGGCGATGCAATTGATTTTTTTCACCATTGCTGCTACTTTTCAGTTTGACAAAGTAACTGACTTTGCGGGTGGTGTAAACTTTATCATCCTTGCTATTGTTACACTGTGCTTGGGTCAGGCAAGTAATCATCATTATAATACTAATGAGTTATTTTTATTTCTATCGCTGACTTAAATATTCTTATTTCTTTGTATTTTACAGACTTACGACAGCCGACAGGTTATGGTCACATTTTATATATGCCTGTGGGGAGCACGGCTTTCAGGTTACTTACTGTACCGAATCATTATCATAGGAAGAGATAAACGGTTTGATGATAGGCGCAGTAATATAATTAGATTTGCTGTATTTTGGACTTTCCAGGTAAGAAGGTGTTTTTATCAGAATAGTAATTAAAATAACTCTTGTCAAATCCTTGATAAAATTTATGTTTCACAGGCAATCTGGGTGTTTGTGGTCAGCTTGCCAGTTATTTTCATCAATGCTCCTCACAATGCTATTCCTAAAACTGCTAAAACCATGACTCAGCTAGACTCCGCAGGGTCAGGCCTGTTTATTATTGGCCTTCTGACTGAAACATTTTCAGACCTCCAAAAGTTCCAGTTTCGACAGGATCCTGCCAATAAAGGAAAGTGGTGCAATGATGGTGAGTCCTCTATTGTTTGTAAATTCCTTCAATCAGTTATTAATTGGCAACTCTGCTTCTGTAACCACCAGTTTTTGCTCCCTCTTCCAGGATTGTGGGCCTGGTCACGTCACCCTAACTATTTTGGTGAAATTGTTCTGTGGTGGGGAATTTTCATCATTTCTATAAATGTCATAAAAGGTCCGGAGTGGGTGGCAATCTTGTCTCCTATATTCACATCTTTAATATTGCTGTTCTTATCTGGCATTCCACTCCTTGAAAAATCATCTGACGAGAAGTTCAGAGAGTAAGTTCTTCTTAGCATCAGATTTTGCACTCTTAATTATGGTATGTGCTGTATTTCTTAACTACTTAAATTTCTTTTCCAGTAATCCAGACTACCGCTACTACAAGAAATCTACCTCTCCCCTAATACCAATGCCACCAGCTTTCTATGTTGAAGTCCCAAGATTTTTGAAGTTCATAGTTTGCTGTGAATTTCCACTTTATGATTCTTTGCATCCAAAAGAGCCAATACCTGGAGCTAATATCGGTACTATTGGTGGTACTATTGGGACCATTGGAAGCAGTAAGGGAGCCACAGAAATGTAGCTAATAGCCAAAGTCAGTTCAAGTGACAGCGGGGGAGTAAAGGCACATGCCGTTTAACTCTTGTCTTTGAACTGGCTTTTCAAACAAAGAAAAGAAAAATACAGTTGCCATTGCAACTAGTATTGATTTTCTTGTCCATTTAGGACATAAGGACTTACAGAGCGGTTGAATTGATTTTTTAAATAATTGCATACATGAACTATGTATGATGTTTGTCCAGTACTAATGCCTCCAACATTTATCTCTGAAACTAACATCTTCTTTGCTCAAGAAAGTGATCTTGCTAAATTGTGCCATGAACTTTTCATTCATTCTGTTCAGAGGCCACAGAGACAAGAAAACATTTCTTGTGAAATCTGTCACCCAACAAACATTTGTGGTGAAACTTCATTATGTTCAAATATGAACAGACCAATAAATCAGTATTTCAGCATTCAGTACTAAGTCTTAGTGCTGTTAGGTTTTAAAAGGTTCTTATTGAGCCTCAATGATACATAGTTGTTGTTTTGTCAGTTCTGTTTTTTCTCGCTATCCATTAATACATTGTCTTTGTTAAGTTTATTATGTAAAGCTAATCAATCTACTACATTAAGCGGGCAACCTAGTGTAACGGGCTACAAACAGGGTCTGAAATTGGTGATCCTATTCATAGTAAGAATAAAAATCTAAACTATGCAATTTTGAGCCATTCAGGCGTACTTAAGTTTTAAGTGTCTCCAAAATACAGTATTTTCTTTTCTTCGCGATGGTTGTGGTAGAGACCCTAGTCAGGCTCCCAAAGAGTCTAAATAAAAATTTGGTTGACTGTTCCAGACCAACGACTTGACCAGAACACAGCACGCCAGGAAACTGCAACAAGTGTACAGGGCTCCACTGTAGCGGGAGTAACTCAGGCATCAGTTGACTTGCCGCCAAGGACTAAAAAGGTTTTGTAGCTTAAAGTATCCTCTATTAAAGTATGTAAAGAGATTTGGGCTGGGACTGGGAGTTGAAGTGTCCCTTCAATAAAGTCTTAACACCTCTATGTTTAGCCCGTTACACTAGGATGCCCCTTTAAGCCCATAATGCTCACCAGTCACAATTATTTCATATATTTTCTTATACATAATAGATGCTCATCTGTAGCAACTTTCATTGCACAAATGTAATGCTAAGGCATTAGCGTTAGTTTAGAAACAGCAGATTTATATTTGTGTGTGTTTTGATCCAAAGATCTTGCTCCAAACATCTTAAGTTGTTACTTTTTTTTACTCCATTTTCTTAATTTCCATTATTTCCTTTATGTTAAGTTTGACATGAGAATTTTGCTTGGCACAATTTATGATACTATTGATTGCATTTAAAAATTACTGTGATTGATGCATCAAAAATTAATTGGTGTGATTAATGGGTGAACCTTCTCACCACTTATTACCATGTCACCTTACCCTTGAGTTGTGAACCTATTGCTAAAACAAAATTATTGTACTCATTTTCTCTGTTATAAAATTTCTGATTTTGTAGGAATTTAGTTAGGAACTTAATTAATCAACACATTAAGAATTCAAAGCCAAATTTCTAATCTTTCACTAGCATAATTCTAAGTTTCCTCCACATTTCTTCTCCCAGTTTAACCAGTCTTTAGAAAACTTTATCTTTGATATTTAAGGGTTGAATAATGTACAAATCACATCATGCATGCATTTGTAATATCTTACCATATCACTCACTGAAATTCTTTTACAAATGTTCAATACTGAATCAATGAAGTCATTACTGAAATCAAATAGACTAATTTGAACTTTGAATCTTCCAAATTTTCTTAAGGTTCTTACTAGTTCTAGGCCTTATTTGAAATTTAGATGTCCATTAAAAAGTATCTGGGTGGATAGCTGTTGTGTTGTCAGGAAAAAATAACTAATTGAGAATTGGTTTTCTTCTAAGAGTGTTGTTCTTGAAGGCAATGCATACTTACAGTACTCCTTTTATAGCAATACATGCCACTCTGGCGCTATTTTCTTTATTCCTTTCTAAATATTCCATAATATTGTACGAACTATTAGTAACATTGTAGTTAGAATGCCAAAGATTGAAGTGGATCACATATTTCATGTTAGCAGATTGATTAAAAGGGGGGAAGAAACAAAGACTACTGAAAAACCTGATCCAAACTTGGATCAGAGCAAATGGATTTCGCAAATAAAAGTCAGATCAGGTAAAGTTGATTCACACTATAGTGATAGTGTTGTCATATTTATGTTGTAAAGAAAAGGATTTAAGTCAAAATTTTGACTTTAGAGTAGAGTATTGTTATTTGGTCAGTGTCTATTTAGACACCCATTGTCTTTGTTCAGAATATACACGAGAAATTTGTTTCTAAACTAAATTGGTATTAGTAAGAAGTTACTTTCTTGTGTTGGTTTTGGCTCATTACTTTGTTGCAAATGTGCCTTGTTGAATTGTTGGTATTTGAGATGAGTTATGTTTGTAAAATAATACCTGTTCATATTTAGAGGTGTGGGACCAATGCGCTTGTGGTGGTAAATATTTCTAAATTTTGCGGGAAGCTTTGTTGCTGGCTTTTTATGGTGACTTCTTGTTAAAGTGCTTATATCAACATGTTCTTTGACACTTCTACAATGACACTGACACTTGAAAATGTAATGCAAAATTTCTGATACACAGAAAGATTACTGTACTGAAAGTAATACATTTGCCACTATCATCTTGTTAATGGCCATTTTCATTTACTGCACTCCTACAAGAATCTTAGCTCCATTGTAAGCATTCCTAGAAATATTTCATACTTGGTAAAGATAGAGTAAACTTGTTCTAAATAGGATTACATTTTAGATATGTGTAACATGATGTAGTAAGATGTATAGGAGTTGCATTTCCACTCATAATCTGGTGAGACAACCAAACTATTAAAATTTAAGGCTGTGTGCATTAGTTTATTTGCTAGGTGGATTTTGTAAATGAAAGTGTCATCAATGCACACACTCTCTCTCTCACACACACACTTACACACAACATGTGTGAGTTAGCCCTAAAATGTAAAACATACAATTCACTAGGGAGTAGAAGCTAAGTGGCTACTGTGTGCTGGCGCACAGTTCCCTATTATGTAAACGTCCACATTTCTTTCTCTTCAGCTGTTCTTTTTATTTCCAAAGGTTGTGATATTTTAAAACTGCAAGGTAAAAGTGTCCTGTGTTGTTGAATAGGCTGGTTCTTGTTAAGTAGTGATTTGAGAGTTGACATTCAATTGCAGCTGATATTAAATTTTAAATTGTAAATTAAAAGGAGGCTGGTTTAAAACCAGACTTTTTACTGAACCTAGTTACCTTCTATGAGTGCTGTAATCAATGTCAGCTGGGCATGCTTATTTTCTTTCAGGGTACTATTTTTATTGTTATTTGCATAATTGATAATTTTGTTGTTTGGTTTCCAAGACATCGTGAAAGTTTCACTCCTAAGCAATGTCTTCATTACTCACACATCCTCTCATGAAAGTTTAAAAGGAATTGTAGAAATAAACGATTTGAAACCTCAGACCTTAGGGCATTTTTGGAACCCTGTATTTTACAATGACCGAATAAAAAGGATCAAATATTACAACACAGTAATTTCATAAATGTCATTTATTCAGGATACAAATTAATAAAATATTAATTTGAAACTCTAAAATTGAAAGACATTTACCTACCTTTGGAGAAAAATTCATGCTACATATGACATTTTAATCTCCTAGTGGCTTAAAACTATGGCACCTTTATGAATTTTAGTGACTCAAACTATCCTTTGGCATTTAATTTTACACTGCACCCCAATGTAAAAAGTCATTTTCTCATCGAAATAAAGCAACATGCAGGCATGCAAATAACTACATATCAACAAAAGACCAAACAGCAGTCCTTCTGGACCTAGTCATAAGCCTAAACCATTAAGAAAAATACTGTTACAGGGTTAATAAATTACTGAAAACCTAAGAATAAATGTGGAAGATAAAATACTTATTAACAGATTGTTCCCTGCTCAATAAATTTCATTTGAAGAAATGTGAAATCACATTAATACAGACAACGTAATTATAGAGATCAAGAATAAGAACTGACATTATTTCAGACTTATGTTCAAACTATAAAACTAATAACACAGCCATCAAGTTAAATAAATTAGCACCTAAGGAAATAATTGAGCGGCATTGCCACAATTCAGGTTGACATGCAATCCAACACAAATGTAGCAAAAAAATAAATTACATTTGCAGATACAATACAACAGGGAAATAATACAGGGATAAAGGTCAGCTCACTTGATTGTTCTAATGGCAACTGAATAGATTTCCATCTTGGAACTTATGTTCAAATGCTTTAAACACCAAGAACTATGCTTGACCAGCAGGCACAGTCCTTCGTAACTTAAATGTTCCACCTCTGATTTCTTGCATGAGGCGGTCAACAAGGCAGGGTTCATCTGCCTCCAAAACTGTTCTCCCTCTACCTTTTCGTCCTTTCCCAACTACACCTTTTGCAACCTGCTTTCCTTCTGGCGCTGTTGCTGCTTCTAGAGCCTTTGCCTCCTCTGCTTTTTTCCGGGCAGCAGCTCTTTCCTCTTGCTTCTTTCTTTGTTCATTTTCCTGCAAAATAACAGTAATTAAATATACCATCATAGAGAATGCTAAAATTATAAATGCTAGACTGATAGTTACTTACCACACGAACTTGGTCAACTTTGTCAAAGAAATCAGCAAACAGTTTAAAGCATTCTTGTAACTGAAATCTGGACGCTGAGCTTCCATTTAAATCCTCACAAAAATGTAATGCAACGCGCTGTGCTGCTTTTTTGGCCTCTGACAAGCATGCTTGTAGGTCCTTCACTGTTGACATCGCTTCAGAGACAAAGTCTGTGCAGAAAGATACACACATTTAATTTTCTGATTTTATAACTACAAAGTGCTTTAGCTACCTAGTAATTAAATAGTTAAAGTTCTTACCAGAATATTGTTTCTGGACATCTTTTTCAGCTCCTTTTAGCATGCTATTGAGTTTATTAATTTTGTTAGCCAAGGCTTGAACTTCTTCTTCTAAAGCCTCCAAAGATATTCTGTGTAGGAATTTAAAAAAATGTTAGTAAACAAATAAGAATTTTTCATTAAAAAATAACAAGAAACTTTTCACGTTGACAAAATCTACAAACTGGCCTACCTCGCAGCAGAGCGCATCTGTTTCATTTCAGTGGTGAAATTTAAGATGTCCTTGTTTTGTTCTTCAGCCACTTCAACAACATAATGAAGACATGTGAAACGTGGTTTGTTGGTCCTCATATCCAAGAGTTTTGGAAGTGTGTTGAGCTTGAAGCCTGCTGCACTACCAGCATAACTACCAGCATTTAAATAATTTCCAAACTGGAGAATTAATGCAAGAAATTCTTTAAGTGATGCGTTGTTAATAACTTGATCACAGGTATTTATTACTGTCTGCAGCTGAGGCTTCAGCTCTTGAACTGATATGGGAAGCTGCTCTTTCTGTTACAACAAAAATTTTAAAAATTAATAAATATTAATCCCATGGAAGATACTAGTAAGTGTATAACAAATATGCAAGACAATAATTTTCTGTACCTGCAGCAGAGCTTCAATTCGTACAGAGTATGACGGAACATTTGCCAGAGACAAGAAAAATTGCTCAGCCGATCCTAGTGGCCCTCCATCTTTGGGGTGACTCCGTATGAGCTCCAACTGTGGCAAAATGGTTCAGTTCAGCATATTTTCTGAATAGCCGTGAAAATATATGACAGGAACTTCAATTTGGTTTACCTCTGTTTTGTCTGGAAGAAGTCTCTGTAATCCCTGCAGTCTTTCAGCCCCCAGTTTTGCTGAATCACCACACTTTATGGCTTCTATGACGTCTCCTGGCCCAGAGCGAAATTGCTTTAAAAATATGTTAACTGCCAAACTGCGCTTTGAGTCCAACAGGTTTACTGAAGTGGGATGTATAGAACTGGCTGCAGTGGCAGATTTTTTTCCAGCTTTAGACTCGGCAGGCGCAGCTGACTTTTGGCAAAACAGCTCCTCTATTTGGTGGAAGTCCATATGCACTCTCGGCTCAACATTAGGGAGAGCAGACCACACACTTTCCCTGCCTAGAAAAGAAACAAAATTTTAAGTCACTGGAACTGTCAGGGACAGGGACAGCACAGACAGAATAAAGCCACCAAACTCACCAATAACTTGGTTCGGAATCTTCGTCCAGTTGAGGGTCTTCAGCTTCCTCCGGGGGTGGGGAAACGTATTGTATTTAGCAGCCCCGCTAGGATTCCACGCTCCGTCGGGCACATCACCACTGAGCGAGCGCCGAGCGGGGTAGGTGAGGTAGTGGGTCTTGGCGACGCACAAGGGCTCCTCTACCGGCACCATGCCCGGCATGGGCGGGGGCGGCACAGGGGCTCCGGGCACGGGGGGCGGCGGGGGAGGAGCGGGCGCTCCGGGGATAGGGGGTGGCGGAGGCGGCGCGGGGGCACCGGGGAACGGCGGCGGGGCGGGTGCTCCGGGAAAAGGGGGAGGAGGAGGAGGAGGAGGAGCGGGGGCTCCGGGGAATGGCGGTGGGGGTGGCGGCGCCGGCGCCCCGGGGAAAGGCGGCGGTGGTGGCGGGGGTGGAGCGACAACTCCTGGAAGCGGTGGAGGCGGGGGCGGCGCAGGTGCTCCTGGTGAAGGGGGGGCCGGAGGCGGCGGCGGGGGCGGCGGAGGCGGCACCGCCGGCCCGCTCACTTCCGTCCGCGCTTTGCTGGCGGCCTCGGGTGCCCCGGGCGCGCCGGGCGTCATGGGATCCGTGCCCACGTCGACGCACTCCCGGAGAGGCGCCATGCCGACCCCCGGTGCGGGCGTCGTCGGCGTCGTCAGCCTGTCGGACGAGGTCTGGCTCTGGTTCAGGCTGCTGCCGACGCTGAGGCGGTCGCTGAGCCGGGCGCGCGCCGTGGTCTGCGTGGCCACGGACTTGGTCTCGCAGGCCGGCCTAGGCCCCTTGGACGACGCCGGCAGACTGCCATTGGCGATGTGGGCGGTCAGCTCCTCGAGGGCCTCCCATATCCGGTCCCTGGAAGGCATCAGGAGGGTCTACAGGACAGGATCTACAGGGCAGGGTCTACAGGACAAGGACAAGGGTCTACTCTACAGGACAAGGACAAGGGTCTACAGGCGGCTCGTTCGCCTCCCTACCCGAAGGGCAGCAGGAGCGCACAGACGAGGAGCAGGATAACGGAGCCGAAAGCATTATGACTCGCGATGGCGAAGCGAGAAAGGCGCAAGAAATACTGTACTTTATCCAGGTAACTGACGAACCAGAATTTTGAAATGAAAACAGGACGAGGTTCAACCAGGCTCAACAAGGCACGCCGCGTTGCCATGGAGACGAGACGAGGCAGGGGCTAGCGGGCCGGCGGCGCCGGCGCCAGGGCCGGCCTAACATCCCCGCAGAAACACACACTGTAATTCCCTATTCGGTTCACGCTCTGCTGCAGGCCAACGAGTGCGTGGAGCAGGACGGCGACCGGGTCGCATGGGGTGGTCAGCCTGCCCTACAACATGCGCGCGATCCCGTCCCGCTCCGACCACAGGCGCCGGCGCCAGGGCCGGCCAAAGACGCCCCCGCAGAAACACATACCGTACTTCCCTATTCGGTTCGCGCTCTGCTGCAGGCCAACGAGGGCGTGGAGCAGGCGAGCAGGCTCGCCACCCTACCCAAAGGGCAGCAGGATAACAGAGCCGAAAGCATTATGACTCGCGATGGCGAAGCGAGAAAGGCGCAAGGAAGACCGTACTTTATCCAGGGAACGAAATATCATCACCGCACAGCCCTGTAGCGGGGGCGGGGGCAGGGGCAGAGTGTACTCACGATTGCGGGTCGGCAGGATCCAGCTGGCTGAGGTTCAGGAGCACGGAGTGCAGGGCGAGGCTCTGCGGAGTGTCGGCCACCTTGCTGAAGACGGCGTCGAACAGCTGGTGGTGGCTCATGTGCATGGGGTTGCCCGCGGCGCCCAGCTCCTCCAGGGCGTCCTGGTCGGCGTGAGCCGCCTTGTCGAACACGGCCACCTGGATCTGAAGGTCGTCCGAGTCGCTGGCGCGGAGGCCGGCCAGCAGCTGTCCAAGACCCGAGCCTGTCCGGCAAAGGAAACATGCCTGTTACACTTTTATATCGGGGGCAGCAGCACCGCACTAGAAACCGAAATGTGTGAATGTGGTACACTTGTAAACGTGTGATTGCCACACCTGCCCGTCAAGTGTGTAAAATTCGCACCCTTAAAGTTGAGGTGTATACGAATGAGAACTCACACACCTACAAGTGTGTGACATTTACACCCTTGGGATCCCAGAACACACACTGGAAACTCAAGTGTGCAACTCACCCATGAGCTCGCTGCGCGTGCGCGTGCGCTCCGCCAGCCCCTGGTTGGCCATCACCAGGCAGTTGATGAAGGCCAGCAGCACGGTCTGGTACACGGCCGAGTCGGCCGTCCGCAGCTCCAGGATGACGGCGTCGAACCGGTAGCGGTGTCCACGCAGGCGCTACGGAAAAGCGAGAAGAGTTAAAAACCGGCGGCCGACGGGGAGAGCACACTAGAAATCCAAGTGTGTGGATGTCGCGCGCAACACATGTGTAGGAATGAGAATCCAACACACTTACAAGTGTGTGCGCGGTAAAAACAATATCTGACTTTTTGAAAAAAAGTGGAAAACTTGGAAAAACTCCCATAATTTTAGGGATTTTGAGATAGTCTCCCGAAAAAATATAAAAATTTCAAATTCTGAGGAAACATCCTCAAAAACCGAGGAGTTTTCCTAAAACTAAGAGAGTTCCTCAAAGTTTTCCCTTCTTCCTAAAAAAAAAATCAGACGTTTTTACCGCGTGGCATTCACTATAACTTATGGTCGAGAAATGCGTCGATTCAGCACGGTGTCGACCGACATGGCCGCGGCCGCACGCAAGTACGCGGGGCAGGCCAGGGGCCCAGCCCACGGCACAGGCACACGGGGCTCGGGTGACCATTAGCAAAAGTCGGAATTCATCTGCAAACTAATTGTAACTCACCTTAAAGTGCTGCAAGGCGTCGAGCGCCAGGGCATGTCCGCTCGGGGAGAACATGCAGATGGCACAGAGCAGCTCAAACACCTGCAGCTTGACCGTCGTGTTCTGCGAGCTGAGGACTGGAACACGAACAGACACCGTTAGGAAACGCGTATTCATCACTTTGTGCCCTTAGCACTTATCAGGGAGCGTGACCACATCATGGTCATGCCGCTGTACACTCACTGGTGGCGAGCTGGCGGGTGTGCGCCGGGTGGCCGACGATGTACTCGAGGCCGACGCCGCTGTTGATGACGGCGCGGGTGCAGGCCACGCACTCTATCTGGCTGCTGATGTCCGCCATGGAGCTGAGCCCCGCGGCGCGGCGCGCGCCCTGCCCCTGGCCCTGGCCCAGCCTCTCCAGGCTGTCCAGCAGCACGCCCAGCCCATCGCGTTCCAGAAACTCCAGCAGCCACGACCTGGAGAACACAACAGAAACAGAACCACAAGATTAGTCTCCCTGCGGGCTGCAGCAGTCGAATCGTGTTTCTATCGTCTATAAAACCAAGAGAGAAAACGCGTCACCGCTATGAAGCCATAATATTTCCCAGGGGCGTAAATCTTCGCCAGCCAATCAAAAGCCGACTGGAGGTCCCTGCTGTAGTATGCAAAATTCAGCTGCCCGCCGCGGGCCCAGGGGTCCAGCCCCAATACGACACCCGGCCCGGCCCATCACGCGGTCCCAGAACGATGGAATGCGCCCCGCCCCGCCCCGCCCGGACAGGTCACCTCGTCATATGAGCTGGAGCCACGCCGCGTATCAAATCTTCTCCAGCGAAAACACGGCGAGAACACGGCTCCCGTCTCGTCGGCGGGGCGGGGCGGGGCGGGGCGGGGCGGGGCGGGGCGGGGCGGGGCGGGGCGTGGCGGGTCTCGGCGGACCGTGGGTGGTCGCGGTGGAGGCCAGAGGCGCCAGGCGCGTAAGGGTCAAGTGGCACCTGCGAGGCGGCATGGCAGGGGCGGGCCCAAGAACATCACCTCCCCCCCCGCCTCGCTGGAACACTCCTGTTTGCCGCCCATCCAGCTCCAGCAGCCTAAGCGCGCGTTATCTCTGCCACCCGCAAAGTGGGTCGAGGTGGCGCGGAGCGGTTTGGGTGCGTTGGGTGACAGTCGTCAAAAGTCAAACAAGCCAGCCCAGGCCAGCCTAGCGTGTGGCCTAAAAGTTATGGCTCATTCACTCACCCAGTGCTCGCGGCCACCCCGGCCATCCCACCCGCCTAATCTTCGGGGCCGCGTTGGGCACAATTTGGCACAGTTTGGCCCCATTTAATGCTCTATGCCAAGCCTGGATAGAGGTAGTGTAGACTACCTCTATGGGTGGAGGGTGGACCCCTGAGCTCTCGACCATGTCCGCGGCGAGGCGCGGCGTGGCGCGGCGCTGCTGTCCTTATCATGATGATGACCAGGCCTCCCCGCCGCCTACCTCCACGCGGCGGCATGGTCTGTGCCCCCACCCCCCACCCCCCTCCAGCTCATTCCGAGTGCGCAGGCCAGGCCGGGCCGGACCAGACCGGACCGGACGCACGAGGACGGCGTCAAAGGAACGGAAGCGCTGCGGTGCTGGCGCGCCCCCGCCCCGCCCCGCCCCGCCCCGCATGCTGACCGCGTATGAAAGCACCGTGTCGTCGCGATGACTAACGCGCCGCCGCGACGCGCCGCTCCAGCGTCACACGCTGGGCTGGGCGGACAGACACGCGAAGGGCCCAAACCCCCACAACCTTTCAAAAACCAGATTCCACGCACGCAGCGGGAAAATAATTTATTACCTCCCGTGTGCCTCCTAGGCTTGGCGTATCCTACCACTACCTGTCCTGTCGCCTGCCTGCCTGCTGCCGCTGCTACCACACCACCACCCTCATTAAGGCTCCACCACCACCGCCCGCTTGGCGTTCGGGATATCCTTTGACGGGAACCCCTTTCGCCCCGTCCCGTCTCGTCTCCCTTGCCATTCACGGGCGGCGCGGCCGTTTGTCACCGCGTCACCCCGTCCGTCATAGCCGCCGTCAACGGGACTGCTGTCAAGGGCTCCGGGCGAGCGGAGGGGGGGGGGGGGCAGCAGACCAGGTCACCAGGACGACACTGGTGGGCGTGAGTGAGAGAGAGGCGGGGCGAGGCGAACACCGAGAGGGAAACAACTACGAAATTCAGTGTCAGCCGGATTAATGATTACCCAGGGATTACCTCAAATTACCATGTTACACCACCTCTATTTTCCCCTATGTTACCCCATTTTCCCAATGTTACTGCACTTTCCCAATGTTTACCCATATTACCCTAGAATTACGCCTGGATTACTCCTAGATTGCCTCTGGATTACCTCTGGATTAAATCAAATTTCCTTGGATTACTCCTCCCGGATTACCCAAAAGGCTGTCAGCCGGATTACCTTAGTCGTTCCCCCCTCGGCGGGGACCTTCCCCATGAATGGGACGCACACACCTGGCGTAGGACAGAGTGTGGTACCGCAGCAGCGGCCGCGGTGGCACAGTCGTAGCACATGGTAGGTGTGACTCGGCCAGGAAATGCACCGGAGGAGGAGGAGGAGGAGGAGGAGGAGGAGGAGGAGGATGGGGGGCGGGGCGCCTCCGCTCCGCGCAGCTTCCGGTGAGTCACCCGGGCCCAGCTGGGCCCCCCGGAGGCCCCCCCGCCCGGAGGCGCCCCCCGCCCCCCTACCGCTCCGGCCCCGCCCGCCGGCACGCGCTGGAATGCCATGAGGGAGGAGACGCGCCGCCAGCCGCCATGAGTGTCACTACTGTCACTGCGGCGGCGACTCTCATGAGAAGCAGTGAGCAGACATGCGGGTTTAAATTCACTAAGGAACGTCTAGCACACCTACAAGTGTATGATATTTAGACGCACTAGACGCGCTCCAGCAGCGGGCCTGGAGGCCGAGCGCGCTGTCACAGAGGTCAGCCGGCGCAGAGGTCTGCGTCTGATAACGCCCAGGCGCAGAGCACCCTCTCCTCTCCACACACATAAACACGGCGCGAAAATAACCCGTCAACAGCGAATGCCCCGCCCGCTCGCCTCTTCCCGACAGGGTGGGGCAAGGGCGGGGCGTGGCGTGGCGGGGCGTGGCGTGGCGGGGCGTGGCGGGGCGTGGCGGGGCGCACCCATGGGGCGCGCCGAGCCCCCAGCAGCGCCGCGCACAATGGCCACACGCCGCTGGAGCCCCGCGGCGCCGCCAACAACAGTGCAGACGGTTAATTACTGTTCGCCAAACGCAGTGTCACGGTCGTGACCGGCGTGACAGTCATCCTGCAGAGTGCACCAGGACAGTCTTCACCGTGACCCGCCGTGACCCGCCGTGACCCCCGCCCCACGCCAACGCGGCGCGGCCCCGCGCGGCCCGGTGCGCGGACGCGGAGCGACGCGTCAGCCCGGCTGGGTAGGCAACCAGTTCGTCACAGCCGACGAACGGGCGTGCCGGCGTCAAGACCGCCAGGGGCCAGGAGGCTATAGGGGTAGGGGCTGAACTGGACTTACTGCAGCGGGACACTGGAAAAATAAACGTCACATGCGACCTACCTCTCCAGGGGTCGCACTTGCAAGTGTGACGCATGGCACATTAGTTTTCCCAATGGAGCATGGAGGTGCCCAACTCAGTGAGGGTCCGTAAATACGCCGCCCGGCCCGGGCCGGCCCGGCCGCTTGCGTCATAACGGCTGTCACCTGGAGTGCTCGCCGGGCTGCCCGAGTGGACAGGGCATCCCCGGCCCGGCCTGGCCCGGCCCAGCCCGCGCCTAAAAGCCGCGCCGACGACCTGAACGACCCGTCGCGGCGGCGCGGCGCCGAGCGGAGCGGGGACGCATTCCTATACACCGCGCCATGGCGCTGCGCTTACGGGCGGAGCGGGGCGACAAGACAGTCTCCGCGCTGCTGCTGCACCGCGCGCCGCGCGCCTCGCCTGACGTGAAAGGAGTCTAAATATGATTTAGTGCTCATGTCGCATAACACCGAGTAGTACTGGTGGTAGTAGTAGTAGTAGAAGTAGTACTTGGGGCCCTTCCCCACCGCGGCCCGGCGCGGCCCGGGGCGGCAGCCGGCTCCGCGCAGCTCATCCACTGACCCACTACGCACGGCGCGGTAAATCAAATCCGCGGCGGGGCGGGGCGGGGCGGGGCGGGGCGGGGCGGGGCGGGGCGGGGCGGGGTGGGGCGGCCCGCTGCCGCCTGCAGCCGGCCCGGCCGGAGCCGCACACGAGTACATCCATCGCGGGCGCAGCGCAGCGCGGGCCGCAGGGCCGTTTGTTTTTGCCGCGCGGAGAAATCACGGTCGCCAATCACGGCGCTCATAGAGTGGCGTCGCGGCGGCGGCGGCGCCGGCCATCCGAGCCGTAAACGCTAAACAAGAGAAGGCCCCGCCCGGCCTGCCTGCCTCATGCCCTTCCCCTGCCCGGCCCGGCCCGGCCGGGCTGGGGTGGAATCTGCGACAGGGTGTGGCGGGCGGGGCGTGGTGTGGTGTGGCGGGGCGTGGCGGGGCAGGGCGTGGCGGGGCGTGGCGTGGCGGGGCGTGGCGTGGCGGGGCGTGGCGGGGCGTGGTGGGGCGGGGTGGGGTGGGGCGGGGCGTGGCGGGGCGCCGTCCCCGCGGGAAAGGGAAGGACCAGCAGCCACTACGGTGGCATTCGGTGGCGCGCGCGCGCATTCCTCCGTCGCTCCGCCCCGCCCCGCCGCGCCACAGTCCCACCGAATACCTTCCAAACCACTTTCGTCCTACCGGCGCCCCCCCCCCCCCCCTCTACCGTCGCCCTTAACCACCAATAAAAACCACCACCACCAGCAGCAGCTTAACGAACGTAAAACGTACCACACGGGGGCAGTGCACTGGACGGACACCCAAGTTTGTTCAAGTCGGCCACTTGAACTAGTAAAGTTGTGAGTTTTCCTTGGAAAATCGACCGTGTACGAATGTAAACTTACACACTTGCAAGTGTGCGACATTCACGCACTTGGGTCTCCATCCAGTGCACAGGAAACGGACGGAGAGGGTCATTGCCACGGCCAGGGTGGCCGTCGCGAAGGCGTGCACAAGTGGGCACGGGTAAGACACGATCTCCCTCCCCACGCTGCAGAACGCAACGCCGTGGAGAGCAAGAACCACACACCGTCTCTACAACAACACTACGCGGGAGGGCGGGGCGGGGCGGGGCGGGGCGGGGTGGGGCGGGGTGAGGCATGTGGAGGCGGAGGCCCGCTCCTCTAGGCCGTACCCTCACCATATTCATCACCATCAGAACCGCATGTGGACCAATGCTGCAGCCCCCTCCTCCCCACCCCAGCGAGGCTCCTGCTTGCTCCACACTCGAGTCCATTTTCAACACCAAAAGCTCCCCAAACCGCCATTCGCGGGCGGGGCGGGGCGGGCGCACCCGGGCTGCATCGCGCGGCGGTCATTTATAACGAGATCCTCGCCGCCGACGTGCGCGCGACCTCACCCGACCCGACCCGAACCTGGCGACCCTACCCGGCCGGACAGGCAGGTTGGTCATTTTGCAACAGGGCGTCATCATGGCTAACCCCGCCCCGCCCCGCCCCGCCCCGCCCGGTCCCGAACCTCTTGCACACTCTCTCAGCCTCCCACTCGCTCGGCACGCTCACATGTCCTGGGTCAACACGGTTATCTGTTATCAGCCCCACCCCGCCCCGTCCCGCCCCGCCCCGTCCCGCCCCGCCCCGCCCGCATCGAGCCGAGAGTGGAGGCCGCGGCCTAACCCACCGCACCACGCCACGACCCGGCAGGATAAAAAGGAGCCGCATAGCGTCACATGTTTGAGCGCGCAAAGTTGTTAACGGGAATTGGGCTTTATCGTGTTTGTTATCATAGCGGGAACGCGTTGGCGTATGGCGTAGGCGAGGGGATTCCCTCATGCCCCGCGCTGTAACGTGCGCGGCCCTGGTGGCGCCAAGAGGCGTGACCCAGTGCAGTGAAAACCTAAGTGTCAACGCACTACTGTAAACTGTACTGTATGAGGACACACGACACCAACAGTGTGGTGATGTACGACGCGTCATCCTCGTGGTGTCATCCTCCCTGTCGAGGCGCTTTTGCCCGGTTCCAAGGCGGTCTAGGAGGGCAGCTAGGGGGAGGAGGGGGGAGGAGGAGGGAGTTGCAGGACGAGCCTGATCGGCGAGTATGACAAAATATCTCCTCGCTCTCACTCTCTCTCTCCCGTGTGGAATGCTGCTGCGTGTCGTGGGTGGGTAGGTGGACATTTATCCTGCCCTGCCCTGCCCTGCCCTGCCCTGCCCTGCCCTGCCCTGCCCTGCCCTGCGCACGCACGAGCTAGTCCGGCCCGCACGGGACCAGCCAGCTCGCATTATTCAGAGAATGCTGTTGCAGTTATATTCTCTCCCCGCCCCGCCCCGCCCGCCACACCGCGGTGTTCCCAAGGTGAGAGCGGCACGGCGCCGGGCGGTGCGGGGCGGGGCGGGGCGCACCGTGATCGCCGAGCTATGAGGAGACACCTTTGGCCTTCGCCCAGCCCCGGCCGGTCCGGCCTGGTCCGGCCCTGCGCGCGCGCCTGCGCCTGCCCGCGTGCAGGGAGCGGCCCCCACCCCCCCGCCCCCGCACGGCTCTCCACGGGGGTGCACACATGCACATACACTGTAACCCGCAAGTGTGAGAATGTCGATGAGTTAACAACCCATTGGCACACTGCGGCAGAACTAAAAGTGCGAAAAAACAATCAGCTATGTAGTTTGCTGTAGCAGCTACTTTTTTTTGCTAATGTTGCAAAAATAATTTGCAGGCGCTGTATATTCTCCGTATGATAACCCAACACCGCCAACCATCTCGCCGCACGAGGGTTAATTTCTCAGACCCTTAACGACCCGCGTCGGCCTTCGTCGTCACACAGTAGCGCACAGCCTACTCCCCTCCGGTTACTTCCTGCCGCTAGCGGCTCATCTCCCGGCCCGGGCTGGGCTGGGTGCACCGCGGGTGTGGCGCGGCGTGGCGTCGGGGCGTCGCGGCGTCGCGGCGCCGTCTATGGAAACCGCGCGAGAGCTGCGCCCGGGCAAGCCCATGGAGGCTGTCAGGCTGGTGGCGGCCCGCCCCGCCCGTACCCTCCCTCACCCGTGACCCCTCACAGTGAGCGGCAAAATGACATTCCACAGGCTGTCGAGGCCAGGCGGGGCGGGGCGGGGCGGGGCGGGTGCAGCTCTCGGCGCAGCTCCACTGACTCCAGTTTTAGGCAGCAGGGAACACTTTCTTCTTCCGCCGTACAGCCATACGGCTTCTGCTGCTGCAATAACAGCTGCGCGAGGCGGGGCCGGCGAGGGGGAGAGGGAGGGGGAGCAGGCAGGGAAGTCCAGGGTGTCCTGCTGCCCGATAGGGAGCTGGTATTTGGAACACGTCTGGGGCGGGGCGGGGCGGGCGCGCCCAGGACACGCGGCAGGGCCGGCAGGGCCAGCTGGGCCCAGCGCGCCGGGTTCGCCTCCTCGCCGTGCGCTTGCCTCATGGCGGCTGATAAGGACCCAAGAAGGGCCACCCCGCCCCGCCCCGCCCCGCCCCGCCTGCCTCGCCCGTGGCCGCGATGGACCACGCCCCGCCCCGCCGCACCGGCCCTTCAGGGTCACGTTGGGAAAAATACACACACACACACACACACACACGACACACAACACAAAAACACAAACACTGTTCCGGTTTCCCATCCAGGATTCTCTGACCCTCGAGTAAGACTTAAAACCACCTTCCCCGACACGATAATGACAAAATAAAGTCTTCCAAGTGAACCGAAGAACAGCTTTGCTGTGCGAAGCGGAGCTTTCTGTTCGTTCCGTACGTTCATATGGTATTCCGACATTCTGGGAGTTTAAGCCCTAATTTAACTTTCAACATGGAAGGTGTTAAATACGGGACGGGGTGTCGCCAGCTTCACCGGTTCACCCCCGCTTACTAGTATTATTATTGTTCTAAATAACACGAGAAAAACCGTCCTCCTCCAGAGGTGGTGTTGACGCGCGGCGCTGGGCGCACCTGTGGGGGACGCAGGCGGGCAAAGCCTATCCGTCACCGCAACAATAACGACAAGCACGGCGATAAAGTCCCTCTCCCCTCACGTCGAGGATGCCCCTGGGGGCTGCGGGGGCTCAGCTCAGGGGTCCCCTGGGGAGAGGGGGGCTCCTGTGGACCCGCATGCCCCCGGGCACGGCGTACGCGCGCGCGGGAAACGGCAGGCCAGGCAGCAGGGTGGCAGCGGACAGACGACCCCGTCCGGGGCCGTCCGGAAATGACATATACAATCGGACGCTGCGGTTATGAGGCTTATTGTTCCGTGGGAAAAGGTGTAATCAGCGCAGTCAAGTAGCTTCGGGATGTCCCCTCTAATATGCTTTGCCGATAAATAAAGTCGCATGGCCGGGCGGAGCGGGGTGTGGCGTGGCGGGGTGAGGCGGGGCGGGGTGTGGCGTGGCGGGGTGAGGCGGGGAGGGGTGAGGCGGGGCGGGTGAGGCGGCGGTGAGTGAGGCGGCGGCGGGGTGAGGCGGGGCGGGGTGAGGCGGGGCGGGGTGAGGCGGGGCGGGGTGAGGCGGGGCGGGGTGAGGAGGGCGGAGCGGGGTGAGGAGGGCGGAGCGGGGTGAGGTACCCGCTGACCGCAAAGCAGCGAGCAGGCTGCTAAGCCGCTAAAACTTCCTATGTCCTCTCCTCTCTGTCCAGCTGGTCGCACCCCGCCCCGCCCCGCCCCGCCCCGCCCCGCTAAACCGACCCAACCGCGCGATAACCACGACGGCAGGGCGTTCGCCGAACCACTCGGTCTGCGCCCCGCCCCGCCCCGCCCCGCCCCGCCCCGCCCCGCCCCGCCAATAAGACTCGTGATGTATCCACTGCGACTGGAATCTAGATCCGCGACTAGACTGGCAGACCAGACCAGACCGGCCGGCTGGGCCGGCACGGCACGGCACGGCTGCTGTCGGTTAGCCGCGAACATCCCCAGCCACTCCGCTCCGGCTCCCAAATCTCTCCATCCTTGTTTTTTTTCCCACCATTATTCTTCCATGCTTTTCTCTTTTTCTTTTTGCCATCTGTACAGTTTCTTGCTGAAGCGTCGACCACTAATTTATAAAAAGCCCTGCTTCCGATCAAGGTTAGAATTTTCAGTGAATGTTGGCAGCACCTGCCACTTGCCACTATCGGTCCAGAGGGAAGTACACCGAGTCCCCGGCACAGAGGGTGGGGTGGGGTGGAGTGGGGTGGGGTGTGGTGGGGTGGGGCGGGGCGTGGCGGGGCGGGGCGGGGGCGGGGCGGGGCGGGGCTGCGCTTGGCCGCGAGACGTGAGGGATGAGATGACACGGCCGGACAAGACGCGGCAGTTTGCAGTACAAGTTGCTGCGCGGCGCGGCGCGGCGGGGCGGGCTGGGCTCAGCGGAGAGATCAGAGGGACAGCCGAGCCGTCCTGCCCTGCCCTGCCCTGTCCTGTCCGTGCGAAAGAGAGACCACCCCGCCCCGCCCCGCCCCGCCCCGCCCCGCCCCGCCCCGCCCCGCCCCGCCCGCAGCCGTTTAGTTGTTTGGCGCGTTTCCAATGTCCACTAGACGCACTCCACTCGCACTCGTGCGGCTCCGCCATCCGGCGCGGCGGCGGCATTCCGGTCCAGGGAGGGCCGCGCGTTCGCACCGGGTGGCGGGGCGGGGCGGGGCGGGGCGGGGGGGGGCGGGGCGGGGCGGTGGCGGGGCGCGGGCGGGGCGGGGCGGGGCAGTCTCTTCTGCCCCTTCACCGCCCCACCCCGCCCCGCCCCACCCGAGGGAACGCGTCCCGCGGCGTGGCGTGGCGTGGCGCTCTCTCGCCCGGCGGTCCCGCGAGAGCCCTGCTTACTCGCGCGCGCGCGCACGCACACGATCATATCGATGATGTAGCTGCAGCAGCAGACGACGCGACGGTGACACGCTCCCCACCCGCTACAAGCACCCTTCTCTCATCCACGCAGCCCAACTTCTGCCGCTGGCGTTGGAGGTGTCGCGGACTGAAAGGGGTTGGTGGTGGGGTGGAGTCGAGAGGTCAATCACTCAGAAATATCAGTGTATACCCTTCCAAAATCAGTAAAACAATCAGAATTTGTTTTTAAAAAAATCGAAAAAAAATCAAGAAACAAAAAATAAGAAAAACCAAGAAAAAATAAGAAGAAAAATTAAGAAACAATACAAAAAAATTATTACAAGTCAGTACGTAAAATCAGAAATATTCAGAAAAAAAAAACAAGAAAAATTAGAAAAATTGGTGTACGCTTGAATCTATAGTGAAAGGCCCCTCGGGTGGAGTGGTTGTCAGGAGCACCTGTTGGCATGTGGTGTCCTCCACCGGGGCGGTACGTACTAACTCGTTTATCATAGGGTCTAGAGTGGGTAGGTTGCAGTAGTAGCGGGTGGGTAGCAACACGCAAAATTTTGGTCACGCTCATCAAGATTTGAATTGTATCAGCATCTATGCTATGATCCTACTTTTAATCCTGACATTTTACTTTTCATAAAAATAACACCGCTGTGCTAGCTTTTACGCGCTGCCTGCAAGTTTAGCCGTCTTCGTTTATTAGACTCGGGGACACCGGAAACACGTCCCCCGCTGCTTTGCGCCCGTAACTACTCGCTTGATGTCCCGTAAGCCCTTTACGCGCGGGGGGCGCGGCCGCGGCGCTCGGGCCACAGAGTGAGTCAGATAGCAAGCGCGCTCGCGTCCAACACCGGAAAGCCTTCATCAATCGCTCTCGAGTTCTCTAAAACGCATCTTGGGCACTGCCAGCCCCCCCCCCCCCCCCAAAAAAAAACGAATGTCAGAAGGTGTTGTCGCACAACTATTCAAAGATACTCCTACGCTCGCAGGGAAGACCGACGTGGCGTCGTGGCCACACCATAAAAATCCAAATGTACGAATGTCACTCACTTACAGGCGAGTTTAACACTTTCAGTGCCTTCTATAATTTTACACGGGAGCGTGACCACATGGTGGTCATGCCGCACTCAATTAATTAAATTTGTCACACACTTGCAGGGGAGTGGCCGAGTCATTATTCACGCACTTGCAAGCCATATAGCCTTCTACAAGGCCACGAGAGTACGAATGGGTATTCGCTCACCCACAAGTGCCCGAATACTTTGTCGCGCACCGACAAGTGTGAGAGAGAATTCACTCACCCGCAAGTGAACGACGTTCAGACAATTGGCATATTTACTGTCAACACCGTAACTCTTTCAGAGGTGGTCGTACGCGGTCCTACCTGGCCTGGGCTAGACGCTCGGCCGCGGACGAAGACATGGATCTCCTGCAGCGACGCACCATCTTGTCACCATACTATATGCACACTGCACTGGGGAGCCGAAGGGTCCATAAACACTCGGGAGAACTGTCAGGAACTGTGCAGCGCGACACTCAGACACCGCCGCTCATTCTATAACGTCATCACAATCACACGCGTCGCGTATCGTCGCGTCGTCTGCAGGCAGCGGGCTGGTTCCTCTCTCTCGCTCGCTCTCTTTCTCCTCCGGCAGAACGATCCGCACCGGAGCAACGCGACAGACTGACTGACTGAGTGAGCCGCGGGCGGGCCGGGCCGGGCCGGGTGGTGCCGGGCAGGGCCACGAGGCCCAGGGGCAGGGGCAGGGCCCTGCCCCGCCCCGCCCCGCCCGGCGCGCCGCGGCACCGGCCCACCGGCCTGCACCAGCCAGCCAGGGGCGGGAGGGAGGGCAAGGCAAGGGAAGGGAAGGGCGTGTGGATGTGGGAGCAGAGAGAGGCCGAGGGGCCCCGGTGTGAGTCATAGGTCTAGCAGCGCGCAGCAGGCAAGAGCGCTCTCTCTCTCTTTCTCTCTTTCTCTCTTTCTCTCTCTCTCTCTTTCTCTCCCTCTCTCCCTCTCTCCCTCTCTCCTCTCTCTCTCTCTCTCTCTCTCTCTCTCTCTCTCTCTCTCTCTCTCTCTCTCTCTCTCTCTCTCTCTCTCTCTCTCTCTCTCTCTCTCTCTCTCTCTCTCTCTCTCTCTCTCTCTCTCTCTCTCTCTCTCTCTCTCTCTCTCTCTCTCTCTCTCTCTCTCTCTCTCTCTCTCTCTCTCTCTCTCTCTCTCTCTCTCTCTCTCTCTCTCTCTCTCTCATTCTCTCCCTAGCCCACCCCCCTACATGAGGGCGCACGCATTCCCATAGATTGAGTAAAAGACTCTTACATTCACCATGTGACTACACGAACGAGTGCTTTTAAGTCAATGTCAAAAGAAGACTTACATATGTACAAAATGTACAAAATGTAATGAGTGAAAATATATACATGCGATCTACCCATTGTAAAACAAAAAAAAAATTACATATGTATCAATTCTAATAAAATGTACTCATTATTAAGAATTTGTTTCGAACCGCGAAGATCGCCTTTTCCGACGAGTTAAACCTAGACGAAAAACAAGCAACTAAATGTGAAGCGGAATAAAAAAAAATTGAAAGTGCCTGCTCAGTTTCACACCAGCGTAGACAGAAAAAAACATAACAGCATGACAATAAGTAAAAGCTCGCTGCAGCGGCAGTCACAGGGTAGAGCGACAGCGCGTTACGCTAGTAATAAAATATGTATCGATCAGGTTCTTCGACATTGCATTTACTCTCTCTCTCTCCTTCTCTCTCTTGCTCATCTATCTCAGAGGCGCATCCAAGCGACAGGGAGGACAACTGAGTGGTCAAGTTGTCATAGAGATGCATCTGTCAGATGGGGCCGAGCGGCACTGCTATACACTGACTGCCCACCCACCTGTCGTACCTCGCCAGAGACAAAGTCATACTTGCAAGCAGTTTCTCCACAGGTGGCGAGGGTGAGGTACGCACAATGTTCAAATGAGTGAAACGTTTACTATAGTGACGTCTAGAAGAGTGTTGAAGCTGGTTGGTTTCAAGAAGAATAAAAGAGGCGAAACCAGTGCAACACTGCATGGAAGCCCAAGTGTGCGTAAAGTTCCATTCGTACACTTGAACAAGTATGAGTGTGAATTTTCCAAGGAATTTCACAAACTTACAGGGACAAGTGTACGAATGGAAATCCACACACTCGGGTTTCCAGTAAAGTTAACTTCCAGCCTTTCTCTGTAACGGTTTGCAGTGGAGTTCTGCGGGCTTCCACGGCTTGGCCTGGCGTGGAGCTCAATCGGATCCAACATCGACAGCGCCAATCAATAACAACAATGTTACATTGTATCGTAGCTGCAGAGCACAACTTTGCGGCTCCTCGTGGTCGTTGGTTCAAACACCAGTCAAGTCGTGCGTCTTATTTCTATTTTTTTTTATCGTCCGTAGTCGACGCACTACTTCGGACGCACGGAAGATTCCGTGGCAGAGGCGCGACTCGACGGCGAAATGACAGAGGTTTTTATTTCCTCTCTTCTTTTATAAAAGGGTAACTCCTGGATGTGGCTTCCTTTTGATTTATCGTTCCACACACATAGATACACACACGCACACACACACTCACACTCTAAGGCGCACCGGACTCGACAACATACAAGGCAAGTGGCAATCCCCCTCCAAAAATGTTGAAGGTGTGAAGAAATAGGTAAAGCCCGGAGTGTGGTCGGTAGGAATGGGGCAAGGGCTGGGATGGAAATTTTAAGGAAGTAAACAAGAAGGACAAAATAACCTAATGAGAAGATAACACGCTGAATGCTCTGACGAAATTCCCCGACTTTACCCTGACTTCCAGACCATCCAGATCCGTTTTAAAATCCCCAACTTTCTTGATTTCCCTGACCTGCAACATCCCTGAAAAAAGAGAGAGGAATTCAACAAAAAAATATTTGAGTGAACCTTCCCATTCCCTCCTCCGGGTCTATTTGTCAGAGGTCAGTGGCAGGGCAGGGCAGGGCAGGGGAGCGCTGGAACCCTACGGTGGGTCCCCGGAGCGGAGCGGTTCGGATCGGCCCTCTGCTCCGGGCGTGCCGCCGCCCTCGGCCCCGGAGGCCCATGCCCGGAGCCATCCTCCGGTGTGAGTCATGGGCGCAGGGCAGGACCAGGACCCCTCAGGACCCTGCTCACTGCCCCGGGGGCCCCGGAGGCTCCGGGGGGCTTATAGGCTCCGGCGGCACAAGTGTGGGAAACAGGGGAGGAGCGGGCGTACCAAGTGTACACTGGAAACCCAAGTGTTAATATCGTAACTTTACCACATTTCTAACGGAAAATTTTCCGTAACCCTTGAAAACATTTCTCACAGTAAGATACCTCCTCCATTTTCAGTGGGTGAGCGACATTCACATACTTGGGTTACTAGTGGACGTACTGGTACCGACCGGAAACCGAGTGTACAGCAAGACAGCAGTAAACGGGTGTTTGAACCCGCGACCCGCGACCCGCCACCTCCCAGCGCGGGAGCGCATACGGGGGTGCAGCCGACAGTGTCGCGTCAGCTGCTCAAGGCGGGGCCCTAGCGGCCGCACCACCAAACTCACACAACGAATGCTGCCCGCCGCCCCGCCCCGCCCCGCCCCGCCCCGCCCCGCCCCGCCCCGCCCCGCTATGCGGTGAAAGGGTACGACGCAAGTGCGGCAAGCAGGCAGGGCCCCATGCCGCTTACGCCTGCACCGCCGCGGCGCGGCGGGTGACAACAACTCTCCCGCGCGATTCCCCCCCTCCTCTCTCTCTCTCTCTCTCTCTCTCTCTCTCTCTCTCTCTCTCTCTCTCTCTCTCTCTCTCTCTCTCTCTCTGCAGTGACGCGAGACGAGACGGGTGAGAATTGCAGTCTGATCCTCCCAGTCTAGTCAGTCGCACGGGGTGCAGCAAAAGGATGCGGCAGTCAGCCAATCAGATTACACGCGCCACGTCTCTCCTACGCGCGCGCGCGTGTGTGTGTGTGTGTGTCTGTGAGCGTGAGCGTGAGCGTGCGTGTGCGTGAGCGTGAGCCTTGTCCCTGCTGGTCGCGAGAGCGCGCGCTGCTCCGCCGCCGCCGCGGATCCGCTGCCAATCTTGGCCTCTCGTCTCGTCCGGTTGTTGCCATTCGCGCGGGGCGGGGCGGGGCGGGGCGGGGCGGGGCGGGGCGGGGCGGGGCGGGGCGGGGCGGGGGGGGGCGGGGCGGGGCACGCCGGTGGAGGAGAAGTAGTGCCTGCCTGGCCTGCGCCTCGCCTCCCCCGCGGCGCGTGTCATAAAACGACGAGGCAAATAAAAAGAAACAAGGGGGAAATTTCCCTCCTCCTTCTCCTCCTCCCCCTCCTCCTCCTCCCCCTCTCCCCCACGTGCGTGTGCACCAGTGAGTGAACGGCGGACAAGAACACGACGCCGTCGGTGTTTGGCGAGAGAGTGCGTCGCGTCGCGTCGCGCCGGCGAGGAGCTGCAATAAAAGTTAAAATTGGGAGTCGCACACACACACACACACACATGTACGCACAGTGCAGTAAAACGCAACGCGACGCAACGCAACGCCACCTGTTCAGAGAGTTGTGTTCAGCGTGTTGTTTACTTTCTCGTAATGGCTTTATACGATCGCGGGTGCCGCGGAGGTGTCTGGAGATTATGATGCTCTCGCGGTGGTGGCGCAGGTGATGATCGTCGTCATCGTCCTAACGTCACTGGTGGGCCGGGCTTACGCCCCGCCCCGCCACGCCCCGCCACGCCCCGCCCCGGCCCGGCGCTAAGTCCCTGCTTCCTTCCCTATACCCTGTGTTTTTACAGGGATGAGCAGCAGTGACTGCCTGCGGGCGACTCGCCTGCACTCTGCTGCCACCAGAAGAAGTAATCGCCTGAATCAAAGGGAGGTATTCATTCAGTGTCGCTGGCGGGGATGTAGTAACAAGGGAGGCAGTTATTTCCGCTGGAACTAAACCAGAGCGCTGTGAGAAATGTTTGTACGGGTCACGGGATAGTTATCCATTGAGAAATGTCGCAAAGTCTCGATCGATTTAATTTGCAATATCGTTCGTAAATAACAAATTACAAAAATTTTGTAAATTTACGAAAATATGGTAGGAATTTCCTTGCACTTGAAGAGCATTGCTGTAGTGGTACAGATGACCCGTAGGTCATCCATACTACTATTGCTACGCCTGTCGCGCGCATTAGTAACGAGTACCGTCAACGATACCCGCTCGGCGCGCGCGGCCGCGCCCACAAAGATTGAAAAAAAAATAGATAAAAATAAATTACCATAAATCAAAACAATTTTCCGCCGTTCGCCACACACGCGCGCGCGCAGCAAGGCGAGGGCGGCCGAAAAATATAAATGAATGAATGAACCCCACAGCACATGGCGACGGGAATGGATTCCGGGCAGGACTGGAGGAGTAGGGAGGGGAGGGGGAGGGGGGTGAAGCTGCAGGCAGGCAACTGGTCCCGGTGAGGGGGAGGGGGGAGGGACTCGTGCGTGATCCCCACACGTGCACACCTGAATGGTATTATACGCGGGGCGTGGCGGGGCGGGGCGGGGCGGGGCGGGGCGGGGTGGGGCGCTGCCTGCGCTGCGCACGAGCCCCGGGCGCCACGGGCGCCATACACACGCGTGCGGCACGTGCACGCGCTCATCACCATACGGATCACAATGCAGCCCAGCCCGTGGGGCCGGGCCGGGCGTGCGCCACAGACCACAGGTGTCTGGGGGCAGCCCCGCCCCGCGCGGCCCCGCGCGGCCCTGCCCTGGCGGCCCTGGCCCTGCCTCTGCCCTTTACCCTCCGCGCCCCTCCCCTCCCCGCCCGCTACCTGCTGGCTACCACCGCACCTGCCACCTGCTGCCTACCCGCACCCGGACGATGACCCCTGAACGCCGCCCCTGACGCGAGATTTGTGAAGAGAACGTCTTCGTCTTTGGGAAAAAAAATAATTATTGTTTTGACCCCTCACTAGAAACACAAGTATGAGAATGTCGCACACTTGTTGCTCACGGTAAAAACCACGTCTTAGTTTTCAAGAAGTTTTGGAAAAAAAGTAATACCGTAATGAGAAAGATGAGAGATTTAAAAAATAGTAGAAGAAAAAGTTGTTAAAAAAGGAGCACGAGACGTCCGAGTTTTCACTCTTTTTATCATACAATCCGATCCCATCTCACAGCACTTGATAATTAATTACAGCAGCTTAACAACACTTCGAAAATAGAGAAGCTGTGTGACACTCTAACCAATTCAAAAAGAAAAAATCAACTTTGTTATCTAGCCCCCTGCTGCCTTCTTTTCCATGCACACAAATAAAAATGAAAGTAAAAAAATAAATAATGAAAAGACTAATGAAAAAAGCAGGCAGTATATTTTCTTTTCTTGTTGTCACCAGGTCATGTCATCCGTCATCATCGCCTGCATTCGGTTGGAGGGGGATAGGCGTCATCAGCACCGTGTTGACTTTGGTTCGGGGGGAGCAGGATGACTTCCTGACGGGGGCGTGGCGGGGCGTGGCGTGGCGGAGGGCGTGCTCCTGACGTCAGGATGGGGCCCGGCGCGGCGCCCGCCGACGTGTCGACGCACGAGGTAGGCGCCCCCAGACGCAGGGCCTAGGGCCTCCTCAGGACGAGCAGGAGGAGCAGGAGGAGGAGGAGGAGGAGGAGGAGGAGGAGGAGGAGCAGGAGGAGGAGGAGCAGGAGGAGGAGGAGGAGGGGGAGGAGGAGAAGGAGGAGGGGGAGGAGGAGAAGGAGGAGGAGGAGGAGGAGGAGGAGGAGGAGGAGGAGGAGGAGGAGGAGGAGGAGGAGGAGGAGGGGGACAGAGAGAAAGAAAGGGGCAGGGACCACGGGGACATGTCTCCGGCACGCACTCGGCCCGGCTCGGTTCAAGCTCATTCATTCTCAGGACCCAGGACGACGGCGTGGCGCTGTGCTGCTCCGAGCGTAGGGTGTGGGCCAACACCCCGCCCCGCCCCGCCCCGCCCCACCCCGCCACGCCGCGCCGCCGGGGCGTTCAAGAAAACGAGCCCGGCTGGGTTCCGTGACCCCCGGAGATGCATTTCCCTGCTGCTACGACGTACGCCTGGACAGCTCCTTTCCCTTTTGGTGACGTAGTTCGGATCAACGGCCCCCGAAGAAACAGTATAGCTGACGGAGCGGTACGGCGGGCGGGGCGGGGGGGGGCGGGGCGGGGCGGGGTGGTGTTCCCGACCCGTGGCGTGCGGCCATGAGACGACCAGAACCATGGCGCTATCATCAGGTAGGCCCATGGCACGGCGCTGCCCTATCGCATGGGGGGCGCCCCGCCCCGCCCCGCCCCGCCCGCGCAAGAGAGAAGCCCTGGATGACGTCAACGACGGCCGTGAATGGCCCTTACCGGCACGCGGCGGGGCGGGGCGGGGCGGGTTGTGTGTGGGTGACTGAGTGACCGACCTGACCAGGACCAGGTGTTTGGAGAGGAGAGAGTGAGTGGAGCAGGTCATGAGAAGGCGCAGCGCAGCGCACACAAAAGTGTCATGCGAGACATGTGACGAGACACGGCATGCGCCATGGCGAATCCCTTTGGCTGCGAGGGTGGCGCGGGGCGGGGCGGGGCGGGGCGCGGCGCGGCGGCGGGGCGAGCTGCGAGGCCAGAGGTACCGACCCGACCTCACCGGACCGACCCGGGTTTGACCCGCTGGTTAGCGCGGGCGCGAGGGACGCGCCTGTGCTGCGCCACCCCCTGTCCTGCGTCGTCTGCAGACTTTGCACCAAACGGCAGAATAATTTTGCAACACGCTTGTTTCCGTCTCCTGGCTAAAGCGGCGCAGAGCGAATAAGGACTTTACGCGGGCGCGCAAACACGCGTTACAACTCAAAGCTGCGGGTCAAGGGGAAATCCCACACGCACAAGTGTATGAAACTTGAGACTGTGAAAGTCATTCACTTACGTTAAGTTATACGACGATCAATAACATGCATGACGCCCTTGTCACGCTTATTGCATAAACACATAAGAATAAACTGACATGTCGCTCTTCCACGCGTGCCCACATATGGTGACGCGTATCACGAGAAAAAAATATAAATAACGCGAAAACCGAATAAGAGAAGAAGACAGAGAGAGAGAGAGAGAGAGAGAGAGAGAGAGAGAGAGAGAGAGAGAGAGAGAGAGAGAGAGAGAGAGAGAGAGAGAGAGAGAGAGAGAAGGCTTTGCGCGGAGCGGCGATGTCATCCCCGGCCAGACAGACAGGCTTTCACCTTTTTGACGGCAGATTCGCGCGCGCGCCTCCCCGCCCCGCGCTGCACCGCCGCCTCCAAGCAGTGCGTTCGCCTGCCCATCTCACCGCTCCCCCTCCCCACGGCGTTCATATAAACCATCGATTCCCCATCGATATAGTCTGTCGCGCGCGCGATCATGAAGGAATCCTAACTACCCTTTCTAACAAGCGCGGCGCGAAGGGTATTTATTTTCTTCTTCTTTTACGCGCGCTGCTCGGGAATCGAGTCGTCACGCCCCGCTCTTCTTCATCGCGCGGTACACTGCGGAGAATAATATGACAGTGGTCAACGCGTGGCGAAGTCTGCGCACTAAACCCTTACGCACTATGTTGTGCTTAAGCCTTGAAGGATTTTAAGCAGCCCTACTTATGCACAATTTTTTTCCGCATAACTATGTTTAAGTCTGTCTCTTATGCATAAAGTTGTACATAATTATTCACAATGTATGTGCATAGTTATGCATAAAATTTTGTGCATACCTATGGTTGTTTAAAATTGTACATAACGATGCAAAAATCGCGCATAAGGGTTTAGTGTGCGGATATGGAATACACTCTAATGGGCGCCACTGGGCAAGTCAGGTCCAGTGTAGCCAGAAAAGTAGGCAAAAATTAGCCCAAACACAGTGGAGTAAAGCGGGTTGCATCTGCTCCTGCCTACTAGGCAACACGTACGCACCCGTGCCAGGGTGCTGCCTAGTAGGCAGGAGCAGATGCAGCCCGCTTTACTCCACTGTGTTTGGGCTAATTTTTGCCTACTTTTCTGGCGACACTGGTCAGGTCACTGCGAGCGCATTCCGCCACGGGCGTGTTATTGGAATACAACCACCATCATGGCCTTCCTCGCGAGCTAGGGGCGAGGCGAGGGCAACCCGAAACGCGTTCGGGGAAGGCCGCGACGCACGCGCAACCGAACCGAGCGCTCCGGCCCGGCCGCAAGTGTCCAGGCGGAGTGCGGCAGTTAGCCGCTTCTTCCCGCGCGGCGGGGCGGGGCGGGGCGGGCGCAGCGGTGTCGTCTGCACCCACGACGCGGAATCGGAGATTCGTTTCTTCTCCCTTTCGTGCGACCGCGGCGCGGCTGTGTTTTGAGGAGGAAATCGGAAACCGCGAGCGAACAGTGCGCGTGAGCCGTACCGGGGCTGGGGGGCCCGGGCCGGGCCGCACCGCGCTGTACTAGCTGCGTGTCAGCGCTGTCAGCGCCACGCCAGCCTGACCTGCCCTGCGTGTCAGCGGCGTCAGCGCAGTCGGCGCCCGTCCCGAACCGTACCGCCCACGACGAGTCTGTTATGTACGCCGCTGCGTCGTCACCGATACTCTGGAACCTCGAATAAAAATAGTTTACAAGATTTTGGCGTGCAGTATTGGTTTGCGGGAATAGTGCGAGAGAGCTTAAGTGTCAATTGAGGTGTCACTTTAACGCAATAATAAACGTCGATAACTGCTGATTAAAGGAAAATTACACCATACCAGACGTAACCACGGCGTCGCCTGACCTGTTCCCTGCTAGGTATTTTTTTTCCCTCAATAATAGCCCATAAATACAATGTGAGTAGACTTGGTCATCGTAGAATGACAGTAGCTCTTTTCAATTTAACTGCGCGCCTCGTTTCGTGTTACGGAATGTGTCGCTAGCGGGGCCCGTTACTAAGCACTTCGAAGGGACGTGCCCGGAGGTGAGAGAAGGGGAGGGGGAGAGGGGGAGAGGGATTCCCTCGCACTCTCCCTCCTCCACTGATTTAGGTCGTAGTTGCGTCTCCGAGCTCGTTTTGCCGCCCTCCTGTTTTGCTCTTCGCTCTCTCTCTCTCTCTCTCTCTCTCTCTCTCTCTCTCTCTCTCTCTCTCTCTCTCTCTCTCTCTCTCTCTCTCTCTCTCTCTCTCTCTCTCTCTCGCGCTCTCTTTTCCTCCCCCTTCCCTCCCCCCTCTCACAGATGCAAGGTGTCGCATGGTACACATTCTCTCCCACACACCCTACCTCACACACACACACACACGCTTATCACATCACCCAGCCGCCGCCGGCTTGGCCACAAATCCGGTACAAAGAGGGTATCATCGCGGCTTTATTGCGCCGGCAGGCGGCAGGCATGTGAATAACCTTGCACAATGAATTACGGACTTCGTCGAAAAACCATCCAGTCAGCTCCTATGACTTCCCCCTAACACAGGCCGGGACTGGCATTGCATTACATCGCCCCATCACACATGGAGCCCAAAGGGGGAAAATTTCGCACACTTTGTCCCTTTAGGTGTGTTTTTACTACGAAGAAAATATAAGCCGTGTCACAGGGCACTCACTGGCTGACCACGTCCTGGTCATCGTCATACTCCTCGTCGTCCTGGTCGTCCCCGTCGAGGTCGGGCCAGGCCTCCTGGCAGGTGACCCTGAGCAGCAGCAGCGCGCTGGAGCGCCGACGGCGCAGGGAGCCCGCCCGACGCGGCCAGGACGACGTCGACGACGCCGACGAGCGGCGCCGGCGCCGCTGCACCGGCCACCCGACGAGGCCGTCCTCCAGGAACACGTCGTCAGGGGTGAGCTCCAGGAACCGACCCTCGTTGGTGAGATCCAGGAACACGTCCTCGGGAGGGGTGTTCTCCAGGAACATAGCCTTGGGGGTGACCTCCAGGAACACGTCCTCGGGCGTGTTCTCCAGGAACATAGCCTCGGGGGTGACCTCCAGGAACACGTCCACGGGGGCGACCTCCTGGTTCTCGACGAGGAGGGCGCCGCGGCCGCCGGCCGAGTCAGTGACAGACATCATGGCACCTCAACATATCCGCTCTAGGGGGCTGGCGACACACACACGCGGCCTACACTGCACGCAGCGCGCTAGGTCTGCACCGGCACAATGATAGCGTCGCGATGCCCAACAAAAATGTACTGGCGTCGGGACGCCCAGCATAGCCCAGCCCAGGGGGCGTCCCGACGCCCCGCGTCCCGTGCATGATATGCCGGCGGGCCTGTGGCTTATCTGCAGTGTACAGCATGTGCGGTGCGCTCTCCACCACCCCGGCCCGGCCCGGCCCGGCCACCACCTGCCCAACCCTGACGTGTGCGCGTGTCGCCTAATAGGCAGCGCCAATGCGACGATCGCCTTCTTTCCTGACCACCAACTCATTGCCGTCGACCCACAGACGCAGTCGGGCCAACCACAAGGTCGCGATCAGAGGAACCAAAAACATATTATGTTTGGTTACACAACCTGCCTGGGCGACCAGCGGGCATCGTTCAACTTACATCTCTCCGCGATAATAAACTTGACAGCGGCATACGCATTGCGGTACGTATTGCTATTATAGGATGATGCTCGCCGGGCTTTACTACTATTATTGAGCGCTGCACGTAACACAACACATTCAGATTCCTATCCCGGCGGGTAACGTAATAATATCGCGATAGAGCGGGCCGCGGCGGGCGGGCGGAACGATAGTATCGAATTAACATCGAGAGCATGGCAGGCCTGCAGCGGGACGGGCCGGGGCATCCTCGCTGCACGCAGGGCCGCCAACCTCGACGACGACAGGACAAGTCTTACGTATCATAATTGAAACCATGAGGTCAATCGCTCCGATAAACAGACGGCTCAAGACAGGCCGCTTTGGAATATCAACTACCGATTCTAATCTTTGTATTATTCCCTAATGCGACCGGTAGCTCGGGTCCGCACCGCGACAGAGGACGACCCGTCACGCGGGGACAGCTCTCTGTAAATGCACGAGGAAAAAAATCGTACTTCTTCTTGTACGCTTCGATCGCACACCTACCCACCCCTATCTCTGATAATCACCACTTGCTGTAGAAATAAGAAAGAAAAAATGTGCCAGGGACTGTCCCCGCGGCGGGCCCCGCTGCGCTCTCGACAGGGATGTGGTCATGGGTGTATTTTTATGAACCGTATCTCTCGCGAACTTTGTTTGAGGCGGGGCGGGGCCGCGGCCGCGCACTCTAATGCAACACTACAGTGGAGGAGGACGAAGAGGAGAGGAAAAAAATATTAGCTGTCACTTGGTGGATTCAGATAATCGCTGGACTGCAGTCAGGGAGGACTTTAGCCGCCCTAGTAATACACCAATAACTAATCCCATAAGCGTCATGATGGTCATATAACAGGAAGCAATAAAAGAACACACATTTATAAAAAAAAAAAAAGAAAAAAAAAAACACACACAAAAGAAACAACAAAAAAAAAACAACCAAAAAAAATACGCTTTCTTTACAAAAAAAAAAACAAGCGAACCTTTTTTGGGCGCAAGGATGGATTTATAGTGAAATTATACCCGCCGCCAACAGGGACAAGCAAAAGAGAGCGCGTAGAGAGTGCCATTTCCGGGACCGGGCTGCGGGGTGACACACTTTGACGCGACCCTTTCCCCGACCCGCGCCCTACTGCGCCCGACCCACGGCGTCGTCAGGGCAGGCCGCTACTGGTTTATCAGACCGCCCCGCCCGCCCCGCATTCACTTCAACTTCAACTTCAACTTCAACTTCAACTTGGGTTATACCGGCAGCAGTTAGTTCATTGTGAACTTAAGACACCTAAAACTTAGGCAATGCCGTCAGTCCGTGAACGGACCATCCCCCGTGACCAGCTATTGCTGTGTCACCGTGAGGTCGCAGTTAGCCCTACACACCGTATCTCTGCTCGCCTTCTGCACTCTGGTTTAGCTCGAGCTGGTGGTGTGCGGGTGTCACTAGTCACTATCGCCTAGCGGCGGTATCCGCGAGGGTTTCTCCGGTTCGGGCCAGCAACAAATTAAAATTGGCCAAAACTTGGCATTTTAGAAAGATGCCAAAATTTGGCATTCAAAAACGATGCCAAAATTTGGCATTTAAAAAAGAATGCCAATATTTTGGCATGAAAAGTAGTGGCCAAAGCGTTTAGGCTACAGAAAAGCTTACACGAAAAAAAAAGAAAAAGAAAAAAAAGCCACCACAGCTTATGTGCTGGCCGGTTTTTAAGCTAGGCCAACTAACAAACTGCAGCAGTTGCAGCGAAATAATAGCTGTGAGAACTTATGTTTACTGCCTTGTTTCGGCTGCGCAGTGCGCAGCGGCGGCGCAGAGCGGCCCCGGTGCTCTAGAGGTGCTACAATAAGAGATCACGTTGTGTTCTTTTTTTAAAATAATAGACGCGCTGCCTGATCATCCTGGGGAGATTAGAAACACGTGCCCGGCTGGGGCCCGGCCCGCCCTGGCCACCGCAGCGCGGCCAGCGCGGCGCGGACTGCACCGGCGGGGCGGGCACGATGCACATCTGCGGTATGACCCGCGAGCGGAAAAAAAGATGAAATGGGGGAGGGGGGGGGGGGGGGGGGACCGGAGGCGGTCAGCAAGTGCGGCGACCGGGACTGGACCGTGACGCCCTTGTCTAGGCCGTTCGCCTGGATCAAGATCACCATCCCCGCGGCGGTCAGCGGCGGTCAGCAGAAGTTGCAGCGGCGAGCAAGCGGATTCGGTAAAATTAAAGTACAGTGAACGGAATTTCACAGGAGCGCTAAGTCGCGAAACACGCACACGAATATCAGTTGATATCAGTACTGTATCGGCAGGCCGCCGATATGTCAGCAGTTGTGATTGGTCCGATATGAGATTGAGTCATGGGTAATGTCGATGAAGGACACACTAAACCCTAATGAACTTTGTTGAGCATAACTATGGTTGTTTAAAATCGTGCATAACGATGCAAAAATCGTGCATAAGGGTTTAGCGTGGAGACCGGGGGGAGCACTTTCATCTGGCATGCGACACAACAGATGTGGTTGCGTTCACCGAGTAGAAATATCATCACAAGTTTTGCATTCTAAGCGGCGCCATCATGCTTACTTAATCGAGGTGAGGTACAGGTAGAGCTTAAGCTGTCCTTAAGAGTCGCAGTTTCCTCCTGATAAGAAAGGCCGAAAGAAACAAACGCCAGAGCCATATAGCTCGGGGAACAGGTACGCGGCGCCGCGCGGAGCACCGAGGAGACACGACGTGCGAACATCACGTATGAACACTCCAAACTTTAAACTCGCGCAGAGCGCTGGACTCACCGGTCTGCCTTCGCGATCAGCTTCTTGATGGCCGAGTAGTTGTTGGCGGAGGGCATCTTGAGCATCTGGATGCACAGGTCCGGCTCCCAGCGGCTCAGGTCCTTGTTCTGGCGGATGTCCCGGAGCAGCTCCTCCGGGCCGGCCGCCTTCCTCCGGGGCCCCGGAGCCGGCCGGGGGCGGCCGCTGGGGCTGCGGCTGGCGGGGCTGCGGCTCGACACGCTGGAGGGGCTCTTGCTGGCGCGCGGGGGCGGCCGGATCCTGGAGCGCGCCAGCCCCCAGAGCGCCTTGCCGCCGCGGCCCCTGGGGGCGGCGCCGGCGGGGGCGGCGGACCCTGGCGCCTGCACGCGGATGGTTGGCACCTGTTGTCCCGGCTTGAGCCCGCCCCCGGCCCCACCCCCAGCCACGCTCCCGCCCCCGGCCCCGCCCCCGCGGCCCACGCTGGTGGACTTGGGCCCCGGAGCCAGGCGGCCTCGCTTCGCGCGCGGCTCTGCGGGGGAGGGGGCGGCGGCCTTCCCACGGCCTGCGGACGGCACGCCGTTGACGCGGGGGGCGCTGGGTTCGTCGGGGGCGTCGGTGGTTCTTGGAGCGTCGGGGGTGCTCGGGGCGTCGCTGGTGCTTGGAGCGCCGTCGGTGCTTGGAGCGCCGTTGGTGCTTGGTGCGTCGTTAGTACTTGGTGCATTGTTGGTACTTGGGGCGTCGTTGCTAGTCGAGGCGTCGGGGGCGGAGTTCGCGACGCCGGGGGCTGGGACCGACGCATCAGCATCACTCCGCGAGGATGGCAATGAGGCATCCGGGGACGTCACCACCTCCGTCACCCGGTCGGGCTCGGGGAGACCCCCCGGAGCATCCGGCGGCGCAGACATGGCGCGGCAGCGTCCTCAGGCCTGCGACCCCTGCAACAGGGACGACAGGGAGAAAGTCAACACCACTGGCACGGCTTCAACTTGGGGGTGGCAGGAATCTTTATCGGGATGAATCGGCCTTGCGAATATCGACCCCGCCCCTTCTAATTCCGCGCCCTCCCCGCGCCGCACGAAAACAGACCCAATTTTATAAAAATAACCCTGCCTCCCCGGCGCGGCCGTCCGCCCCGCCCCGCCGCGCCGGTCGCTAAACTCTTCCCATCTTGGATAGGTAATAAAAACCCAGGCAGATTGCAGCCGGAAGCTGCGGTCCAGGAGAAGATGACATCGGACACACCTGACGCGTGGAGGAGGAACCAGGAGGAAACGCCGCCCGGGCCCGGACACAAAGCTGGCCGGCAGGCCAATACCGAGAAAGCGGGCTGGGCTGGGCTGGGCCGACAGAAATATCGCCTAAAAGTGTTCTGTTGTCGCGCGGGAACTGCTAGCGCCATATAGCAAATCGCTAAAATATTGAAAACACAAACGTTCGCGGGTAGGTCGGAGCCGATGTGGCAGCAGCGGAGTAAACCCGCGGAGGGGATTCCCCTGACCACAGTGTGGTCACACCATCCTGGTGGGCTGTTTTTCAATCCATTCGAATGATCCGTCCACACCGACGATCTAGTTAACCACACTGGAAACCCGAAGGGATGCAAACGTCGGACACCTCGTCGGTCCTCATCGAAACTATTGCATCTCCGACACTCGTTTCCGAACCCGCGTATCTTCAGCCTGTAGGCTGGAACAACGCAGGTCTACACTACCAGCCGTACAGAAACCACGTATCTCTCCCGGCGATTATGAAGATGTACGTATTTTTTTTTTGTTACGCTGTAAAATCTTACAAACTGTGATTACGGGTATTTTTGAGAATTTCAGCCCATTACAAATAGAACAAAAAAATTTCCTTTGATTGATGTATGACAGTCCCTGCGTTGTCCCTGCGCGCCGCGCCGTCACTTTTCCCACTTGTCCGCGCCCATACCCCACATTTTAGGAGCCGCCGTCTCGTCTGCAGGAGGGAGACACAAGCAAGAATCTGGTTCGGCTTCCGCGTGTGTGCGCGCATTCCCCGCGAGCGGCCCGGCCCGGCCGGCAAAAAGACGTGCGCTGCAGGGCGGGGCGGGGCGGGGCGGGGCGGGGCGGGGCGGGGCGGGGTTAGGCCCAGCCAGACTGCAGGGCCTACAGCCAGGCGGACGGGGGGACGGCTTCGAGGAACCCCCGACTTCGGTAGGAATGTGGCGCTCTGTTGTCGCTGACCAGAAGGGTGGGGCGGGGCGGGGTGGGGTGGGGCGGGCGACCGATGTGGCACCTGTCTGCACCCTGCGCGCAGGGGTCTGCTGCCGACAGGTGCGTGCTACATAAGTCAGGAAGACTGCCGTGATTATTATGACTGGCTGAAAATGCGCGTTGTGCTGTCAGAGTATTTTCACAAACAGGCTCCATAGGAATGCTCCAATTCATAGTAGATTTTCCTTTTATAAAAAGTCAGCCAGTGTTGCCCGAAAAATAGGCAATATGAAGCCCAAACACAGTGATGTAAAGCGGGCAGCATACTAGGCAACATACACACACCTGTGCAAAGGTGTTGCCTAGTAGGCAGGCGCAGATGCAGCTCGCTTTGGGCTAATTATTGCCTTCTTTTCTGGCAGCTCCGCTTCTCTCCCTTTTCAACACATCTGCAACACCTCGCCTCCAGTGTCAGTTGGGCTGCCTACCCGTACGGCGCTAGGCGGTCCCTCGGCCGCGGCGCTGCGCCCCGTGCGCTTAGGCCACCACACCGGCGCGCTGGCCGCCTCGCCTGCCTACTGCCCGCGCCTCGGGCGCCGCTGCCCCAGCCCTGCCCTGGACCTGACCACGAGGGAGAACAACTCTGAATTTTAGTGTACAAATGTCGTTGTTTACTAAAGTTTTGAGAATTTCAATAGAAATTTTTTAAAATTTTAGCTTTGATTTTTTAAAAAATAATCTTATTTTTTTCTGATCTTTTCTGAATTAAGAGACGCAGAAAGATAAGTTGTTTCCCGCTTTCCTGTCCAACCATCGAACACGCAAAAGCGATTACATGTTAATCGGGATCGATCAGGATGCGAGAAGACAACCTCTGGAAACGCGGAGAAGCCCCTGCTGGTCTGAGAGGTAGGCAACAAAAACACATTTGTGCGAGTAATTCCCTACCTCTCAGGCGTCCCGCTAAAATTTTACATTTATAAAAAGAATTGAAAATAAGTTAAAGCTAGAGCGTATCTGGGTGATTGAAATTCTGGGTCAAGAGTCAGGCGCGTTATAGGCCCATTGCCCTCGAGTAAACCGTCTGAGAGGTAGGCAACTCGAGCTACAAACCCCCTGTATGTAGGTAACACAGAGGGCACCGCCCTCCTATCTACAAGACCTTATACCGCGTCTGTCAAGAGTCGCGGGCGCGGCGTTCAGCCCACGGTCTGCGGCGATACTGGTCAGGGGGGCGAGGTGATCTCATGCCGGCGCGCTCGCGGCCGGCTGCGCCGCGTAGCGTACACTGCAAAATTATTTTTTTCCGCGCAGCAATGCTTAAATGCTTTCACCTCATTTCACCCTACTAGTTTGCCACTGCCACTATTCAAGACGCCCATGAGAGGGAGAGAATTTCAGCTTCACTCCTCCTTATCGCCTGCAAAGAACGGGCGCCCAGATTCTTTTTTATCGTCGAGAGCGTGATATCAGTACAACTACACGGACACGAAAAACCACTCGGCGAGGCTCGACTTCGCGTTCTTCCCACTTGAAAACCGCGACGCCGCGGGCGGGCGCGGGCTAGAGTGATCAGACCGACCTTACTACACACCCTCAAGTGGCGTGTAGTAAATGAGATGTTTATGAATGAGTCTGTGTGGCGGCGTGGGTGCGGGCGCAGCGCAGCGCAGCGCGGCGGACCGGCCCAGGCGGGAGCGTGACCAAGTTTGAGCCGCGGGCCGCGGGGCCGATCGGCCCCACATCTGCGCCCGCGCACACGCTCACATATGTCGCGCTGCCCACACGTGATATCACTGACAGCCGCGACCGGGGCGAGGTGTCATCGCCACGATACCGCGTGAACCAGAAACGACTAGCGACTAGCGAGATCATTTTTAGCTCCCTTCCGCACCGATTTAAAAGTACGAAAAAACAAATTCAGAAAGGTAGTGCATTTTTTTTACGGCGAATAATACTTAAGACACCCAAGAGTGTGAATGTCACTCACTTGAACATGTGCGATTTTTCAAAAAAATAAATAAATCATACACTTGATCAAGTTTAGGTGAAATGGCAAGAGAACTCAAGGAAGTGTATAGTATTTCACATTTTCACAACACTAAAACCTAAGTGTGTGCATGTCGCATACTTTTAGGTGTGCGAGGATTCATTCGCACACTTGGCCACCTCTACGCGCAAATTGCATACATGAAAATTCACACGTTTGCGTCGCCAAATGTACGAATGAATCCTCGCACACCTACAACATGAGAGAAGGGCGCCCTTCTCTCACGCCTACAAGTGTGCGACATTTACACACTTGGGTTTCCAGTGGAGTCTGCTGTCTCACTCCTTGATCCGCCCCTGAGGTAATGCTCGTTGGCGGGGTCCCGACCTTGGTTCCAGCGGCCACCGCTGCGACGCGACGCTGCAGAGGGCGCTGGCGGCTGGATGCAGCTGCTGCGGACACTGACTGACGCGTCGTCTGCTGCGGCTGTCGTCTCCCCCGGGGCGCACGGCGCGGTGCTTCACGTGCTTCACGACGGCGCGGGTGACGATCCAAAACACTTTGCCACCGGGAGGCGCGGCGGCGACGCGTAGCGCAGAGTGAGGTTATGTGGCACGGCTTGTTTGTTGCTTCCCACAGCACAACAGGACTGGCGGCGCCGACCGCCCCGCCCCGCCCGCCCGGCCCGGCTCGTCTCGGCTCGGCTCCGCCCGCGAGCTCGCCGCCGCCGCGTGGCCCGCCTGGGCTCGATCCTGCTCGGCCCGGCGCTGCGCGGGGCGGGGGCCGGGGCCGCGGTCCCGGGAGGGGGCAGGTGTCTGACGGTCCGCGGCCCGTGCGTCCGCCCGCCCCGCCCCGCCCCGCCCCGCCTCACCGCGGCCCAGCCGGGCCACAGACCTAATGCATTACCACTTACAGTACTTCACCAGGGCTCCAGGCTCCAGGAGAAGCCGCCGTAGGGTGTGGGTAAGACAGAGACAGATATAGGAAAGGGGGTGAAGGGGCGGGGGGGGGGGGGGGCACCAAAAGAAGGTGATCTCAGCGTCCGTGTCTGTGCCAAGGACGCGGTCGCCCACCGCGCCCGACCCGGCCGCGCCCCGAGGACGCCGGCCCGGCCAGGAACTGGCGGAGGAGGGGAGCATGACACATCGCCCAGAGTGCCCCACCTTGCCGCGCCCCGCCCCGCCCCGCCCCGCCCTGACGCACTGCACTGGAGGAACGCGTCAGAGCACACCGCACCGCGGGCCTAACGGCGGAGGCGGGGAGCGACCTGGCCTCCCACATGATTGCTATCACTGCCTCACTGTTCCCGTCCCTGGCAGAGGTCGGCGACGACAAGGAAGTCGGTCGCATCCTAGTGTCAGCGACACGTCAGGGGCAGGGCAGGGCGTCGCAGCGTGCCGCCGGCGCACTCCCTGGAAATTCCAGTGAATTTATTCGCACACTTGCAGATACACCATGAAATGGATGTGCACCTTCACGTAAACGAAAATGAGCACTAAATCACCTCCACAGGTAGTGTGGGAAAACTTAGTTTGAATTTTCAAGTTTCAAGAATTAACGTAAGTGAGCGATGCTCGACTGCGGACAGGACAGGTCGGGAACTTGGGCGTTGGGAGAGGGTCGGTGACGTCACAGGGGGCACGCCCCTTGTGCACTATCGTGCACAGTCAGCGGCATTCCACACACAGGCTCGACTCGACTCGACTCTACCGGTGAGTGGAGGGAGGACTATCGGGGCCGCCGCGCCCCGCCCCGCCCTGCCCCGGCGCCCCGGGCTGACCCGACTGGAGGGACAGTTTCTCCAGTCCCGACCTGCCGCCCCGCCCCGCCCCGCTCAGCGCTCAGGCACCACTAGGCCCCCGCCCGCCCCGCCCCGCCACGCCCGCACGGCTTACGTCACGCAGATAGGCGCACCCGAATCCTCGTATGAGCCTGGCTCAACCAACAACAGGTCAAGGGAAAGGCCGACGAGACCCTTGCCCAGCCCGGACGAGTCACGACCGAAATGGAATGGCCTGATCATGCGAGATGCCAAATCTTCCTCCCGTGACCCGCCCTGCCCTGCCCTGCACCCCGGTAGCGCGCCCTGCTGCCTCCCTATTTTCTGCTCCACACGACCGGCCACGCCCCCTCGTGAGCGCCAGGCCCTGGGAAACGAAACCATCAGCTGGCGCTGTGCCTGCGCCGGGCGGTCGGCAGCCAGTACTGCTTCCGTGTCAAATGGGTGGCCTACCCACTCGGCGCCACGGCAGCCCCAGCCCCAGCAGGCACGGCGGCCGCACTGCGCCCATCCGCGTCGCGCCGCTGCGCGCGAGGTGCCCAGGAGAGGCGACCTTCACCGCCAGCAACGCGACGCTACAGATGAGTGTAGAGGGAAAGAGCCGAGGAAAAAGGGGGAGGGGGGGCACCAGGGAGTCATTTCACGGTGATTTGCTGTGGGTTAGCGTTAAGCGTTGGGACGGGGGAATGCGGGGGCGCGTACGTAGTCGGTGTGGCCGGGCGGGATGTCCCACGCGGGCGCAGTTTCGCCAAATAAACAGGCAAAAAATCCCACGAATACACCCTGTGTGAGGCAGAAGGGTATCTCCGCCTGCCAACTAGGCAAAAATGTAGTCTCACGTGTGGAGAGTGTGCCTAGTAGGCAGGCGAAGATACCCGTCTGACTCACCCTGGTGTACTTTTTTTGCCTACTTATCTGGCGACACTGCGCGGGCGGACTCTCGCAAACGCCGGCCGGCCGGCAGGTCCGGGACGAGGTTGGTGGTGGTAGCAACGCTCGTACTACTATCCGTAGCGCCCTCTGCGAGGCTTCGAGGGCTTCGCGGTAGACGCGCTGGGCAGGGCAGGGCAGGGCAGGGCAGGGCAGGGCAGGGCAGGGCAGGGCAGGGCAGGGCAGGGCAGGGCAGGGCAGGGCAGGGCAGGGCAGGGCAGGGCTAGGGGTCGGCATGTGACTCGTCCTTGGCATTTCACGGAGCACCGCGACAAGACGACGGGACGGGCCTTTTATTGTGACAGCATGTTTAGTCATGGCTCGGTGCGGCCGCGCGCGCGCGCGTGTGTGTGTGAGTGTGTGTGAGGGACTCGCGGTGGGGTAGGGCAGGTGACACTTCCCGATACAACGCCGGCGACGTGTTCTCGTCCGCCGTCCTCGTGTCACCCCTTGTCATGCCCGCCTTCTCTCTCTCTCTCTCTCTCTCTCTCTCTCTCTCTCTCTCTCTCTCTCTCTCTCTCTCTCTCTCTCTCTCTCTCTCTCCCTCACCAGCTCGCTCGCTCGCTCACTCACTCACTCACTCACTCGCTCACTCGCTCGCTCACTCACTCACTCACTCACTCGCTCGCTCGCTCACTCACTCACTCACTCACTCACCTCCCTGGTCCACGCCCAAACGGCGGAGCCCAGCCCAAACGTCTCGGAATAATACACCCCTCGTTACACCAGATAAATGGACTTTCTTCGCCGGCCGCTGCGCCGCTGCGGCGAGAGTAGAAGAGAGGCGACCGCTAACCTCCAAAGCGATAATTGCACGGCCAGCCCAACCAACAGGCCTGCAGCGGCCAGCCCAGCAGGCCTGCAGCGGCAGCAGCAGATGCAGCACATGCAGCACAGGGCGGGTGACATGCAGCTGCAGCTGCGCCAGCTGCCGCTGTGCTGGGCGCCGCAGCTGGGGGGCACATTGTTTTAATGAGAACTGCCTGAGTTAATTAATCGAGGTGGCCATCCCATCCCATCCCCAGGCACGCGGCCGGCCGGCCCTGCAGTCCTGCAGTGCGTCCTGCAGCGGGTCCTGCTGCAAGGCCCGGGCGGGGCGGGGCGGGGCGGGGCGGGGCGAGGCGGGGCCCCACCTCATATATCGCTAAACAATTATATCCAGCCAGAGGCTCTGGCCCCATCTCGGCCGAGGCGCGCCGCGCTGTGCCGGGCTGACCGGACCGCGCTGCCATCAGATCCCGTTCACGATCCGGACGATCAGTGCATCCGCGGATACGTACTTGCACTACGCGAGCGGGAAAATCCTAAATTCGGCGCATAAATGCCGTGAAAATATTTACAATCCACACTTATTTTACATACATAACTACGTACATTCTTATTACAAAGATGATTACCTAATATTAAATGCGAGAGAGGACAGTTGTGGGGGGGGACTACTAGCAGCGTGGAGTATCGCCGCCACCCATCACCCCCATTCATACGCCAAGCCAAACCGATGTGGGGCGCCGCGCTAGACCGCGCTAGACCGCGCTAGACCACGCTAGACGCGCTAGACCAGGGACTAGCGCAGCCGAGCAGGCGACCCCCACCCCACTCCCCTCCTGGCTCACAGTCAGTTGATATCTCGCCGACTAACATCTTCACCCTCCGCGCCGCCGCCGCCGCAGCGACAAAGAGACGCAGTGAGATAAATTCCGAAGCCTGCTGGCGGCCAGCAGGGGCAGCAGGGAGCGGCCTGCTGCAGCAGGACCAGCCAGCAGGACTGTCGCTGCTGCCATTGTGCCGAGCGCCCTGCCCTAGCGGCTCTAGCGGGCTCTAGCGCGCACGGCGAGGACAAAACACGTCCAGCAGGCAGCAGCAGGGGATGATAAACTCTCCCGAGTGCACTGCACACGTCACGAGAGAAATTCACACGCCCACTCGCGTCGCGGTGGCGCAAGCTGACAGCGCGAAGTGTCGTACACCCAAAAAAGGGCATTCTTGAAACAAGCGCATCGCGCTTGTTCGGAGTCCCAAAAGGACTCAAATTGATCGAGAACTTTTGGCACTTAAAACAAGTCCACTTGGCGGTTGAAATAAGAACGTCTCCTCGATCAAGGCACGCGGGGTTTGAATTAAGTCCCTGTGGGCATCGAATCAAGTGCCAAATGGTACTCGATCAATTTGAGTCCCATAAGCTTGAAACAAGAATGCCCTTTCCTGGGTGTAATGGTGGCGGTCTGTAGTTTCATCTCTTTGGGGCTCAATAGAAAAAAAAAAATAGTTCAAAACTATTGAACTTTTGAAAAATACAAAGTTCTTTGAAATTAAATTTCCAGTGAGCTATTAGTTATTTCTATCATTACTGTCTGACTATAATGGAAACTGTGGCCTATTAGACCCCCACTAAATCATAAAAGCCATGATGTAAAAAAGGAACACGATAAATTTCACATTACCGTCTAAATACAGTATAAATAGGCATAAGATTAATAAGGCGGGGGTCATTTAACAAATAGTTTATATGAAGAGAAAAAAAAAACATGAAACAAATTGCGGCGCGAGAAAAGCTTACGGAGGGGAGCGGGAGAGAAAGGGGAGGGGGGGGGGGGAGGTCCCCGCGTGTGTTGCACTATGATTTATCACGCTCAAGTCGTGTCATCAGATACCCGTCCTTGTCCCACTTGTACCTGGTACCCGCACATCCACGTGAATGTGAGTGAGTATGTGTGTGCGTGTGTGTGTATGTCTGAGTACCGATCGGTACCTCATCGGTAGGCAAACCCGCGCCGCCCGGCCGGCCCCCGGCCCGCCCTCTACCAGGCCCTCTACACGTGGACCCGCCCTCCGCTCCGCGGCTCCGGATCTTTACACTTGGCGTTCCGGCGGCCCGAGCGCCGTAGCTTCCGGGTCTCTCCCCGACTGCCTCGTGTCGTGGCCTCCCCCGATTCTTCCCGGTGCCTTTTCGGAGGTCTTTTTCCGCCCCCAACAGCCTCACCTTGCCCTCCTCCGGGTCCGGGCCTCCAGCGCTCCTCCGGGCCTCCTCCAGTGCTCCTCCGGGCCTCCTCCAGCGCTCCTCCGGGCCTCCTCCAGCGCTCCTCCGGGCCTCCTCCAGCGCTCCTCCGGGCCTCCTCCAGCGCTCCTCCGGGCCTCCTCCAGTGCTCCTCCGGGCCTCCAGCGCTCCTCCGGGCCTCCTCCAGTGCTCCTCCGGGCCTCCTCCAGCGCTCCTCCGGGCCTCCTCCAGCGCTCCTCCGGGCCTCCTCCAGTGCTCCTCCGGGCCTCCAGCGCTCCTCCGGGCCTTCTCGCAGTAGGGTCGTAGGCGCTGCCACTACCATCCTGCCAGGAATTCAGGAAAGATTGCACACTGAGCCATCGGAAGCGAACAGGGAGTCGCACAGGGCGTGGCGTGGCTGACCGACACACACACACACACACACACACACACACACACACACACACACACACGGAATGGGGACCTGATGCCACAATGCGGATAATGGGATAATCTGCATTCTGGGACCATGTTGGCAATATGCGTTCTGAGATCACGTTCTGTTGGCCATACTGGAAAACGGTTATAGGTCCAGTGTATGCCTCGCGGGGACATCGAGCAAGCGCGCGCGCGCCCGTGTCTGTGTGTGTGTGTGTGTGTCCAGGGCTGCCACCCTCGCGTTTACCATCGCGCCCACCGCGTTAGTCACACTGCTAACGGGTCACCGGCACCGCGCACTCTTGCCAACATACTGCGCGGCGTTACGGGCAGCCGCGGTAAGGTTGTGTCACTGCGATATTGGGGATACTGCACTGCCAAAAGTTTCCACGGTAATTTCTACGGTTTTTCCCGTTAATTTTTTACCAGGTCTGGACCGTTTTTAGTGGGTACGGGACGTCCGTAGTACGTATGACCGTACTGCCTTTAATTTAACTTTTTTCGAAGTTTGAAGAAACTTAACTACGGAATTGTTCACGGGAAACACCGTATTTTTAAGATACGGCTGTTCCGTAATCAAACAAAACGGATTTTACCGTAGTATCTGTGGAATGGGGTACGGGATTTTTACCAGTGTGCACGGGTAGTCCGTAATAAAAACATTTCTCGGTACATAAGGTATGGAGTGAAAAACACACGAAATTTTCTCCGTAACTTACGGATCGGGTTGTGTTTGTACTACAGACAAAATTCACTGTAATATGGACAGTTTTCATCCGTATGGATTTGTCCATGCACAAAATTCACTGTAACTTACGGATAGCACATCCGGTAGCAAATAATGAGAGCGTGCATAGATTAAAAATTTTACAGACAATTTACAGACCAAACGAGAGAGAGAGAGAGAGAGAGAGAGAGAGAGAGAGAGAGAGAGAGAGAGAGAGAGAGAGAGAGAGAGAGAGTGAGGGGGGGGGAGGGGGAGAGAAAGAGAGGAAGTGGTCCAGTTCGCGGAAACGAAACGCAGAAGAAGACTGACCTCATCGTGCTCCTCGCGCGCTCTGCCCCGCTCTGCCCCGCTCTGCCCCGCTCTGCCCCGCTCTGCCCCGCTCTGCCCCGCTCTGCCCCGCTCTGCTCCCACAGCATCCAGAGCAGCGGCCCTCTGGACCGAGGTGTGAATACCGATCGGGACTTATGGACGTGGCGCGCGTCATCAGCGGCCAATCGGTATTCCGGAGCATACCGCGCACAGCTCCGCGCTCAGCGCCGAGGGCGGCCATACGGCACGGCGCCGGCATACGCGATGCCACCGCGAGCGGAACAACCATGAGAACACCCTTCAGACGATTTAAATACACGCCTAAAAAGTATGAGAAAACCCATAAGAATGACAAGGTGGGCGCACGTTAAAACCGTGTGAGGCTGATGAGCTAAAAGTGCGTCTACCCTGGCCTGGAGAGAGAGAGAGAGAGAGAGAGAGAGAGAGAGAGAGAGAGAGAGAGAGAGAGAGAGAGAGAGAGAGAGAGAGACAGACAGAGATGGGGTGGGGCCCCGGGATATGGGGCTGAGATAAGCCCTAATGTGTTGCTCACCCAGGGACACGCGTTACAGCGCGCGAACCGACGAGTCCCGGTAGGTCTTTGGCATGGAGCTCGAGACACCTGTCACACACACACACACGCACGCACACGTCGTGCTCAGGTCGTAGCTCTGCTCTGCGAGTGTCTTGCCTGCTTACACGCCGAATGATTCCGAGTGAGCGAAGACTTGCGACCTTGCAGTTGAGTTGCTCAGCTCTTTGGCTCGCCACATCATACATCGACGTGACATCATAAATTCAAACAATCGCTGAATAACCTCAAATAAGACACGGAGGAAGGGAACTCTACAGAGACGCAAACATTTCAGGCAATATAGCTGCGTGGCAGTACGTATACGCTGTGAAAAATATCTTCGTAAATTTACAACATATTTTGTAATTACGATTTTCAAAATATGTTGTAAATTTACGACCGCCCATTCTTGCTCGTCAATGAATTCTAAGTCGATACAAAGTACTTGTAATTTTACAATTTCAAGTTGTAATTTTACAACATTTATCATAGAAAATTTTCCTGTAGACTTTACAAGTATTTTTCACAGTGTAAACTGACAAAAGTTTAACTCGTCTCTCGCAACTATCTCTCTCTCTCTCTCTCTCTCTCTCTCTCTCTCTCTCTCTCTCTCTCCCTCTCTCTCTCTCCGAGCCTTTGTACTCGCCGCACACGCACACACACACACACACGCACAAGCAGAAGCAGCCGGACCTGCGAAGAAGACGACGACGACGAGATTTCCCGGCGCATTTGTAACTATGCAATCTCTATGTCGCGACGCGACGGTGTCACCCTCGGCGTGGCGCGGCGTGGCGCGGCGTGGCGCGGCGTGGCGCGGCGTGGCGGGCGGGGGCTCGCTCGCTCGCGCCTGCCTCAGCGCATCACATCCTGCTTTCTATGCAAATCGAGCGCGCGCGACGACGAGTTCCGTGTGATAAACGGCTATCTGGAGATATGCACTTGTGTTGTGTGAGTGTGTGAGTGTGTGTGTGTCGCATCATACCGCCCTCTGTACAACAACACACACCACCACCGACCTGCTTTCAATGACACACTGTGTGAGTGTGTGTGTGTGGATGGGTGTGATACCGGCTGCTGACACCCCTTCCGCACGCACGCGTACCCTCCTCGCCGCTGCTACCCGGGGCGGAGTGCGGCGGAGTCCATTCAACGTCCACCGGCCGCTGGCTGCCGCTGTTCCAGTATGCATTTAGTTCACACATTACACACACACATACACACACATGTGTACCCTCTCGGAGGAAAGGCGTCCACGAATAATGCAAAGTGTGCAACAAAATAATGCGTCAATCTGCTGTACAAGTCGGCAAAATTATTGTCTACCGGGGCTGGAGGGTACGAGAAACAAAAAACAAAAATCTGAAATAATCCGTTGTTGTTTTTGGGAGGATAATGCTGGTAAAACTGGCTGGAGAACTGCGATAGCCTGCACAGAAAAACGAGAAAACTCCGGAAATGTGCGAATGTCGCACACTTGTTGGTGTATAACTTTACTACCCATTCGCAAAAGGACAAGTAAGTGTATTTTCCGTGATAATTCGTACACCTGGGGCCTCCAGTGTGGGCCCCCCGCTGTCCGCGCTTACAACATGTACAACACAGCGGATGGTTTCGTCGCGATGTTCCCGCCCGCGGTTCGGCCGGCCCTACCCCGCCCGTTTGTCAAGTCAAGCCCTAAAGAAAAAGGACTTTTCGATACGTAGACCCGAGGGGGTAGGGCGGGTGGACAGGACTCCATGCGGCGGTGGCCGCTCGGTAAATCGTCATCAATAACCGACAACGGACGACAATAGAAAACGGAAGGCGGGGGAGGGAGAGAGAGAGGCACAGATGGCTGGAGAGAGAGAGAGAGAGAGAGAGAGAGAGAGAGAGAGAGAGAGAGAGAGAGAGAGAGAGAGAGGTCGATAGTTTGCGGCAGGCAGGCGCAGGGCCGCAGCTGAGTCACAGAAAGGCGGTCCCATTTCCTGATTTGCTTTTGATGGGGTTATGCATGAGCTCACCTCTGGGGCCTCTGGGCTCTGGGCCACTCTCCCCCTCCACTCCCTTTTCCACCCTCACTTTTACTCAGCGCTGACAACAACGTCTTCTACTTCTCTCCTCCCCACCTCCTCCCTCCTCCCCCTCCCCTCCCTTCCCTTTACCATCGCCACCGCCAGGAACTCATGGCCAGGAGAAGGCGATCTTTAAGGGAGGTGCGGTAAGGTTTGGGGCGGGGCGGAGGAGGCGGGGCGGGGGGTGCGGAGACAAAAAGTCCATACAGGCGGGCAGGGCAGGCGGCCTATCCACGAGCCGGTGCTGGGCAGCCACAGGTGGGTCGAGGCCATCGGAGGAAAGCTTGCTCCGCCCCGCCCCGCCCCGCCCCGACCCTATCCGCCCTTTCATTCCTTTTTTCTTCAGCATCATGGCAGCGCAGGCGGCCGCTTTTCAAAAGCCGCACCCGCCACCACATTTTCTCTGACAAATAGCAGCGCTGGAAAACAGCCGGTGTATGTGTATGTCGCACACTACTTAATAACTTGTAGGCAAAGAATCTCTAATCGCATCACCCTAACAAGTAAAGGTGCGTGAATATTCCGGGGAATTTGAAGAGAAATGTGGGTGAATGTGAGTTACCCACCTGCGAATGCGCAACACTCGCGCACAATATAGAGTTTCAATCAGTCAAGAATTCTTACGGATGAAAATAAAAAGATTAAGCAAATCACACGAAAAAAAAAAAAGAAGAATTCCCTCTCCCCTTTTTTTCCCAGTGCCCCGTACATCAGACACGACCGATTCCACCTCGCCCTGTGCCTAATTGTGAGTGTGCCAGCACGCATGCATGACTACTACTGACACGACACCTGAACGAACACTGACAGCGGCTCCTCTGCCCCCCAACACACACACACACTAGCATGCAGACGAGAGCACACACGAGCACTTGCCTTCAATACCAAGAACGCCCTTATACTTGCTGCTCGTCAGATTCCGTCACGTATTAGCGTGTATCGCACCCATCACACACATCTGCAGGTGTCTGACTGTGTGTGTGTGTGTGTGATGCCCACAAACGGACTTATTACTGATTTGAATTTCCCGCCAGCGTAGAAGACCCAGCAGCCCGGGGCCGGGCCGGGCCGGGCCGGAGCCCGAAACTCTCGCCCAGCCGGCAGCAGCCATGAGCCTGACCCCCACGCACCCATCAGCCACAGGCCGCGGCGAATGCGTGCGCGCGCGTGTCTTTTGTAACGGGCGCGCGTCAGGAACCCATAGGCCATGCCATAGGCCATGCCATAGGCGCAGGGCCGCAGCGCATCAGGGAAATATTAAGGGGAAGCAGGCCGCCGCGGGATACACACACACACACACACACACGTGGTGGGCCGTGCGGGCCAGGCGCCTGCCTGCCTGCCAGCTCGAAAACCTGCACAAGCGATTTTATTCCCAGGTCCCCTTTCTGCACCGGTGTACTGGTCCACACACACGCACAAACACGGGTCGATGCGGTATTATTTTCAAAATAACAGGCCGGTACGGTCACGGCGGCAGGGGCAGGAGGGCGCGCGCGCGGCGCGGAGGACCGCCGGGACCGCCCGGCCCCACCGCGGCTTCCAACAACAAGTGTTATTTACAAGCGACAAGACAAGAAGAAGAAGGGATTCTTCTTCTTCGTCTGCTGCACGCGCGCGAGGTGTGTGTGTGTGTGTGTAACTGGCCGGCCACGTGACGATGGCCCGCGCGACAACGAGTATATTCGACCGCCCTGCCCGCTAAAAAGAGGTCACTTTACTCACTCGCTCGCTGTTTCGCGCTCGGGCAGGACGCGAACACGCGCCGAGTGAGCGTCGTGCAAAAAAAAAGAAGAATCAGCAAGGCAGCGGTGGAGCATCATGGCAGCATCAGCAGCGGTAAATGCAAAACTGCAACGACGCACAAGTTCTTCTTCAGCAGCAGCTGTCGGCCGTACGTCCATTCATAAGCAGACGATGCACGGCCGGCCGGCTCCGACATGAGTTTGTGTATTTCTCATTCTTTTTTTATTCTTGCTCGTCGTGCGCGCGCCAACTCGGCAGTGTCAAAAACAGACGACACGCGCTGCGCCGCCTGCGCCGCTGCCTGCGCCTCCCGCCGCGATCGCCTTCGGGGAACCGCCGTATGGCAAGGCGCCATTCACCAGCGGGACGCATCGCGCCGGGAAATATGACGCGACAAGCAGTGCGGTATGAATTAGAGTTCCGCAAGCAGCAACTAAATTTCTAATGAAAAAGAAGAAGAAGAAAAAAAGGAATGGTATGTATAAGTTACTTATTGCGACAGTAAAAAAAATAAAAAATTTGCAACTCTCAAATGGGTTGGACCAGTGTAAATTTTTCGCCCACCGTGAAATTTAGAAAATATATCCACAGAAAATTTTGAAAGAAACACCGATTTTTTTTTAAGTTTAGAAAAAAATAAAAAAGAGGAAAAGAATTGCCACAGAACAGTTCATAGCAATTTAAGGTTAATTCGACTCAAAGACTATAGAAGTTATTCTTAAAAAATGCATCACACCTATTGTCCGGCCAAATGCTGAGTTGCTTGCCCCACGGCCACAGTTCACGACACTGTCGGACAGCAGACTCGTGTCCTCGTGGCGTGCGCCGCTGGTGCTGGTGCTGCCTCTGGCGGGCACGTGTTGAAGGACAGCGACAAGCGCGGTGCAGTGGCCTGCCTGCAGGCCTGCAGCTCTATTTGCATTTCACTGCGCTGCTCAGCGCTACTGCTGCTCCACTGTACGTAGGGCCGGCCGGGATACATTAACGTGAGCGCCCACTGTTATAAAATACCTCAATGTAACAACTGGAACTGTTGTTTCTAAACACAACAGAAAACTGTTGAAGTTTATTGTAAATTGCACGGTAAAACTTACGTCCTAGTTTTCAAGGCACAGTCAAGTTCTTGAAACTCATCTTGAGTTTCAAGACTTTGTCTTGATTTCCAAGATGCCGCGGCTGGAATTCCAAGAAGAAATTGTCCTAATTTCCAAGACTTTGGCGTTCCAGAAGAATGACGAAATTTCGGTACACAAAGCGAATAATTTGTTGGCAAGGTTTTATCAGTGTGCTCAGTGCAGAGGTGTCAGTGCGTCAGTATCGTGTGCGTCCCGCCAAGAGGTCGTGTCGCGTCTCTTCATGCGAGATCGTCAAAAACCTGATGAGTCGGAGTAGGCGAGGACGATGACGATGACGAGGAGGAGGAGGAGGAGGAGGAGGAGGAGGAGGAGGAGGAGGAGGAGGAGGAGGAGGAGGAGGAGGAGGAGGAGGAGGGTGACATCAGTCCTTGTTAGCTTTAGTGACGATTAAACGCGCCCCGACGCGTCCCCGCCACACATGGCGCGAGGCGCGACGCTGCGGGAAATGCCGCCGCCAGAAGAGGCGGGAGAGAATTTCAATTACACCCAGAAAACAATAGTCTTGGCCTTGATTCTAGAATTAAACCACCTTAAATTAAGCGTAGTAGTTTTCTTTCATTGAGTCCAAAGACTTCATTCAAGTTCATGGGTCTTGCGCGCTTCATGGCCGTAGTCTTGATAGTGTGATAAAAATAAACAAAATTAGATCCATTTTTCACGGTAACAAGACAGCAGTGAGAATCATACTCGTACACGACACACCGTTTACAGCAGCCACGGCAGACTATCGATGGTAAACGGTTTAACACGGTAAAAATAATGATCATGAAAAAAAAAACACACACAGCTCAGTCTTTTTCCGACTAGGGCGTGAGAAACGCTTGGCCGTGGGCGTGCCACGCTGTCGCGGCGGCAGGGCCCGGTCTAGCTCCCGTCTGGGCGCACCCGCCCCGCCCCGCCCCGCCCCGCCCCGCCCCGCCCCGCCCCGCCTGGCCCCTGCCACCGCGCCTTCCCCCTCAAAGATTAATTAATCATCAATTTACGTCACTGTAATTATACGGACTTTCCCGCCGGCTGTGGATAGAGACGAGGCTGGTGCGCTATTGCTGATCAGATACCGGGGGCGCGCCAGTCAGCCAAATAAATAATTTGTCAAGAATATCTCTGTTTGGGCCCGTGCGCTGCGCGGTGCGGCGCGCGGGAAACTCACACACAGATATACCATGATATTATTGAAAAGGAATTCGATGGAGATAAATCTCCGTGTTTCTCCGCCCGCCGAGCTGCTTGTTGAAGTTAGTAATGGAGGCTAGTGTCGAAGCCTCAGCGACTAGGCAGTCATTGCTGCAGCAGCGTTATCAGACGGGTCGCACAGTGATTACAAAAGCGCGCACACACGCTCTCTCTCTCTCTCTCTCTCTCTCTCTCTCTCTCTCTCTCTCTCTCTCTCTCACACACACACACACTATGCGTACGCGCATAGGCGTACGTATACCTACTTCCTCATTGTAACTCCTCCAGCTCGCTTAAGTGGCCGTTCGCCCCTCGCTCAGTCCGCCCTGCCCCGCTCCCCCACCCTTGCTCGCTTGTAGTAGTACACCTCTGGTGTTTATGACCGCTGCGCCGGCGTTATAATGCGCGTACGTGTGTGTGTGTGTATGTGTGCATGCACGCTGATTCTAAAACTGGACCTCAGAGTGCCGTCCTCCACGATCTCTGAACGGGTCTCTCTCTCTCTCTCTCTCTCTCTCTCTCTCTCTCTCTCTCTCTCTCTCTCTCTCTCCCCACCAAATACGAGATGCATTTTAATTTCAACTGGGGGCGTCATCGAAAGATGGGAAAAGCCTCGCCGGCAGCCCAGACTTTATCTTCTTTCTTTCCATTTTGAGAATAAAGTGGCAAACTGCCGTTAAGCAGAGAGAGAGAGAGATAGCGAGAGCGAGAGAGAGAGAGAGAGAGAGAGAGAGAGAGAGGGGGAGGGGGGGTGAGAGGAAAAGGAGACAGGGAGAAGTGGAGAGCTGCCCTGCAAAGGATTACTGCTGAGACATTGTTGCAGGATGCTGGTGGGACGAGAAGAAGTGATAGCCGGACCAACAAAGAATGATTTCCCGCCCCGCCCCGCCCCGCCCCGCCCCGTTCACCTTTGCGGCGCGGAGCCATTTGCGAACGACACCTGCCACTACCGGCCCAGCACGGCGCTGCCACAGCAGGGCCCGCGGGGCGGGGCGGGGCCGCCGAGAGACGTGCATGGCGAGCTCCGCCCGGCCCGGCAACTTCCTTACAAATATTTATCCCACTGAGGACACGCATGTGGGCGGGGCGGGGCGGGGCGGGGCGGGGCGGGGCGGGGCCCCCGGGCCGGGGGAGTTCTCGTCCCACTCGGCCGTTCAAGTCTCCGGCGCCGACGGCGCGGCGCGGGCGGGGCGTATGGAGTGGTCCCCGAAAGCAAAGTGTGTGTATCGCAGGTGGCCTGTGTTTGAGGGAACACATATTGCAGGGTCGCGGGTCTGCCTATCCAGGGCGTAGAGCGCAATTGCCCTTGAAAAGAAGGCGCACTGTGCAAAATATCTTTGTAGATTTACGAGCACGAGCACTTGTACGGGTTATACCGGGAGGTGCATGCACACAGGACAAGTGTTGAGCGTCGAGCAGTTGCACACTTGGGTTTACAGGTTTACAGTGTGTCTGAGTTCTCACTCTCATCTCCTTAGACATGTGAATATATTTTGAAGCGCTCCTACAAAAGTGCGACACGCACACACTTGGGTGTAGACCTCCGCCGTGGCCGCATCGCACCTGACACCCCGTCGCGTAGCGTAGACTCGCACTCTCGATTCCTGAATGGGCGGCACGGCGCGCCGCGCAATCTGTCTGAGCCGCGGGGAGGAGTCAGTCGTCCCCGATGAATGAACCCGGCCGGATGAACAGAGCGCATCGGTGCAGGGCCGCGTCCGGAAGTGACGCGATGCGCTCACATCGCGGGCAGGACCAAGAAGGGTTAGGGGGGCTACTACTCGTTCGGACGCCTCCGCGGGGCCCTCGCCGGCCCACGGTCAGACCCTGCCCGGCACAGCCCGGCCCGGCCCGCTGCGGTCACGATGGTCTGCTAATCTTGAATCTATAACTGTCATCGTCCGTTACACATAACATTATTCAAGCAGAACAATCGTGAGGGGAGTCGATGGAGGGAAAGACTCGGGGAAGGAGGGGGAGGGGGAGAAGGAGGGGGGGGGGGTGTCCAGCAGGGCTCCCTTCCCCCTCCCCCCGCCCTGTGGCCAGGGCCGCACCCAACAAGCCACGCGGGAGGGAGGGGTCAATCTATGGGAAGCTGTTTCGCGATCTGCCCGGCCCGGCCCGGCCCAGCCCGACCCAAGAGGTAGGCTACCTGTACCCGGTCGCGACCCGCGGGGGGCCAGGCCACGCAGCCGACCCCGCTGGGGGCACCCCGCCCCGGCCAGCCCCACCCCGGGTACCGCGGGGGCCCCATCACCTGCTACTAGTGGACCCCACTGTGGGGTGCCGCCTCCGCTCCTCTACCTTGTGTCTCTCACACTGTTCTGTGTGTGTGTGTGTGTGTGTGTGTGTGTGTGGCCTAGCTCCGCGAGAACCAATTACTGCTACCGTCAGTAAGGCCCTAACTCATTTCATTAATCCCCCATATAATACACCGCCTTCCCTCGATTAAAAATAAATCTTTTTTCGCAGCTAGGCGTGTGTTTGTTTATTTCTTGTTGTTGCTGTCGGACGACAATGCACAGAGTGGCGCTGCCGCTGGCGCTGCGCGCGCGCCGAGCTCAGTGGGTGGCGCAGTGTGTGTGTGTGTGTGTGTGCTCACCTATCAGGATGCGCTTGGGGCGAGCAGAGTGGGCAGTGTGGGCTGCGGATACCGCACCCGGCGGAAAACACAGCTAGAACCCACCGTATTCTGCGTCTGGAGAAAAATAACTCGCCACTCTCCATCCTACAGTGATTTTTTCGTTGGTGAACTATCAACGAATTTGTGCAAAGGATAAGAAGGTATAAACATTAAAAAAAAATTTCATACCAACTCGCAACAATAATATTGATAGCTTATATGCACTACACGGCTAATCCCGATATCACTGGAGGCGGCCCAGTTTCCCCGCCGGCCTTGAGGCTGCACGTACTTAGCTCCACGGCCACCGTGACGAACGGTAACGACAGCAGCAGAGTCATGATAAATCGGAGAAAAGTGTTATCTTGTTGTTATTGCTGTTACGAGTGTTGTTGTTTAGGTTGCGTGATACAATGTACGAACGCATCGGCTTTGTAACTAGCCACAATGTTTCTGCTCCGTGATAAAGGAAAACGTTGGAAAATAAAGACGGGAAGAGGCAAGTGAATACAGCACTTTCTCTTTTAAACGTTGGAAGGATACGAAAAGAAGCAAGCGCCTGTCATTTCTTGGTTAGGCAACCTAGCCCTCCACTCGTGTAATGCGGGTCGGCCTACCCTAATCGTGACAGGGGTTATGGGCAGCAGAGTAGTTGCAAGTCCACGTAAGAGTAGTGAAGGAAATGAAAGTGGGGGAGGGAGAGAGGGAGAGAGGGAGAGAGGGAGAGAGAGAGAGAGAGAGAGAGAGAGAGAGAGAGAGAGAGAGAGAGAGAGAGAGAGAGAGAGAGAGAGACGCGATGCTCAGCGGGTGGCGCTGTGGACGTCCCTACGAGCCGCCGACGAGCGGTGCTCCCGATGCGAGAAACGAGTAAAAATAAAACACGAATTAACGCGCGGCGCGCATGAGAAAGTGAAAAGTGTTGGTGGCTAATGGCCATCGGGGGAGCCCCGGGGTCCAGCAGCCCCTAATACGGCATCTCTCTCTCTCTCTCTCTCTCTCTCTCTCTCTCTCTCTCTCTCTCTCTCTCTCTCTCTCTCCGGACGCGCGCTTCCTCGGCGTACCTCGCACAGAACCAGGACACAGTACCCCCTGAGACGAATGACCACCATTTGTCCATTTGTCGGGGGGGCTTCCTGCCCTGCCTTTGCCCTGCCCGCCCCGCTGTAGCCTTCCAGCGCACCGCGGCGTGGCGGGGCGTGGCGGGGCGTGGCGGGGCGTGGCGGGGCGTGGCGTGGCGGGGCGTACGAGCTGGCATGCGCATAGCTGCACGGGCCGCGCTAGGCGGCGGCAGCTCCAGTTGGGGTAGGTGTGTTCCCGCGTGCGCCGCATGGGACGTGATCAGCTCGCGAAACTTTGACCGTGACCGACCGACTGACTGACTGTGGTGTATGCGAGCGATGGGCCGGGCCGGCCGGCCGGGACCGACGGCTGACCGGAATACAAGTATATGACCTTTCTCCTCTCCGGAACTCGATACTTGACATACAGGAATCCGACAACCAGCGTTTTTATTTTATTTTTTTCCCCTTCCTCATGACGACATCCATTAGGAGACGAAAACAAGAGGGAATAAGCGAGGCACTAATTAGAAGTGTGTGTGTGTGTGTGTGTGTGTGTGCGAGAGAGTGCATCAAATAGTCGGTACCCTTCCAGAAATAAGCGTAGCATGATAATGGAACAGGGTAAGCCCTCGTCCTAATGGACGCTCTCTCTCTCTCTCTCTCTCTCTCTCTCTCTCTCTCTCTCTCTCTCTCTCTCTCTCTCTCTCTGCATAGAGAGTGTAAGTAGTATTAAAATATCTAGTGCACAAAACCATTAACTATTTAATAAAACTACAATTTTTCACAGTGAGAAAGGGTGGGCAGTGGGCACAAGGGCGTTTCTCTTCTAAAATCTTTTTTTTTTTTGTGAAATAACGCCAAGCGTGTAGGAGTTGAACCCGTGTAAAACTTTACAGCTTACACTCGCGGCCGGCAGCCCACCCTGGCCTGTCCATGTCGCTCTGGTTCCACTGCTCGGTAGCCCAGTGCTGCTATCCGCCGAGCATCTCCTCCACGAACCTCCCTAACCTCGCTTCGATAGGCTCGCTAAGGGACTCTTAATGTACGGCGATAACCTTTCGGCAGGGCGCGGGCGTGCACATACGACGCGCCGCGCTGGGAACGCAAATACCCACTCCTGAAAAATAAACACACACACACACACACACACACACTTTAACAACATTATCGGCACGGAGAAGGGGGAAAAAAACACGACTCGACTGGAGAGAGTTGAAAAGAGGAGAAAAATATCTCGAAGGTTTGCCAACTAGACACCATAAATTGTTTATTGGGGCGCGCGTACACGAATCAGGCATTAACTAAAGTCACCCTTCTCTGAGCTGCCAGCGTGAGGAAGTAAAATCTGTAATAACCGCCGCAGGTTACACAGCACACAGTCCAAATGTCCACTCTGCCACACGATGGCACTGGCACACTGAAAACCCAAGTGTATGGATGTCACGCACTTGGAAGAGTGTGAGCTGTTACCACTTGTAAGTTTTACATAAGTAAATTTGTGAATTTTCCTAGGAATTTCGCACATCTGAAAGGAACACGTGTGTAAATGGAAATCCGCACACATGCAAGTGTGCGACATTCACACACTCGAATTGCACCATCAGCAGAGCAGTCAGCGCAGCAAAGACATCCGGGTTGAGTTTTACCCACCCGAATCTCAAGGTATACAAGCCCCCTTCCCTTTCACGTTTTTAATTAACCATGCATTACGCGGGAAAAAAAAGTTAATATGACCCCTTTACAAAGTGCACGCACACACACACCCAAGATCTTTCACAACACAGATGCTTCTTTGTAACGAGCCTCTTTGCTCCCTCATATTGCCAAAATGTGCAACATTTTATCATCAGACGTTATTAACCTCTCTTTTCCTCGACCCTCTCTGAGACAGAAATGCTGACAAGGGCAGGATAAGCAGAGCCGAATAACGCTGCCAGGGTGGTAGCGTGACCGGGGGCCGGGCCGAGCCTGAGCGGCGCCCATATCGTGACACCATATGAAGACATCTCTCACACGCCCCGCCCCGCCCCGCCCCGCCCCGCCCCGCCACAAGCCTTCCGTTTCGGTTCCAGCAGCGGCGGGTCAAAGAGCCGCCTCCTCCCCTTAACGCCAGAATCATAGTAATTTTCTACTATTTTACGACGTGTTTGTCGTGGTGACCACAAAAAAGACCTGTTGATTCTTCAAATAACAATCGGCCGTATGGCTTTCTCCTGAGTTACGATGTCTGAATGCCCCGGGACCAAGCAGCCCCCTCCCCCCTCCCCACGGAGAAGAGAGTAGACGCCCTAACCCAACGCTCACCTCTACAAAAAAATATTACCAGAAGTACCAACAACATAAGTTTATTTTTTTTTTGGAGGGGACGTTCATAGTCGATATTGATTTTGGACGCTGATAGGCGCTCCCGAGGAACCCTCGCAAAGCGGCGACTGAGTGCGGGGCGGAGCCCGGAGCGTAGGCAACCCAACATGCACGCCTGCCTCACCACACCGCCACGTTCGCGTCCATTCCCGCCGGGATTCACACACACCTGCGGGTGCGGCAGAAAAACGAAACGATAACGCCGTACGGCGGCACTACACTACCTGCACTACCAGCATTATACAGCAGTAAGGAGACGGGCAGTCTAAACAGACGGACACACGGACGAATTGAATAAGATTGAGCCATTAGCCTTGCGGTGTATGTGCGTGTCTCCGTAGGTACGTCTGTGTGTGTGTGTGTATGTGTGGTGCGGTCAGCCACAACACAGTCCGGGGTAGCGTCATGACGATAATTTCATCACTATAATGCAATATCCATTTACCCCCAGACTTTTCGGCTGGAGAAAACAGACGAGTCGTAATTGATCGAGTGTCGTCCCCCCTGCGCCGCTGAGAGTTACGAGCTCGCCTGCTCCAACCACTGCCTCAGCGACAACAGCAACGAGTCAGTTAGCAGCGAGGGGGGAACAATTCTGAAATGTTTGTACACCTAGTAATTCAAAAAAATTCAGACAAATTAAAAAAATTCAGACAAATTAAAAAAATTCTGAAAAATTCTAGCAAAAATTCACAAAAATTCAATAAGAATTCAAAAAATTCACAAAAATTCACACAAATTCACAAAAGTTTACGACACCTGTACACCAAAATTCAGAGTTGTTTCCCCCTCGGTTAGCAGCGCTTGAAACCCAAGTGCGAGAATACCCCACACTCGCACACTTATCAGATGTGTTGGAACCGATACGGAGTGTGGAGATTCATACACCTACGAGTGTGCGACATTCAGACACTTTGGGTTTGTGAACAAGTTATGGTCGGCAGCGCGCCTCCGCACGGCCCGCCCCGCCCCGCCCCGCCGTTATCTCGGGGAAACATCATAACAAACGTGAGAAACGAGCAAAAATGTTGAAGTGTTGCGGAGTGGATATTTCATCTCGGCTAATGTGGCGGCCGGTGCCACATGATGGCCCGGGCCGGGCCGGGATATACGTTGCTGATGGAGGACCTGGGCGCTGGAGCCTCCAGCGAGCGCCTCCAGCGAGCACCTCCAGCGCCTCCAGCACGCGCGCGCAGAGTGCTGACACGAAACTGTGAGCGCGTCCGCGCGGACGTCCGAGGACATTATTTACCCCGCAGTGCCTTGATCCGATCCAGGCAAGGATCAGGATTTGTCAGGAAGGGAAGAGCGGAGAGAGAGGGAGCGAGAGAGAGGGATCGAGAGAGAGAGAGAGAGAGAGAGAGAGAGAGAGAGAGAGAGAGAGAGAGAGAGAGAGAGAGAGAAGAGTGGGAGGGGGTGATTCTGTGTATTATTTACTGCTGGCGAAGACATGATATATTGAACCCTTCCGGACATTTCCGAGTGCCGGTAGAAAATCATTGTCACCCCCGCCGCCGCCGCCGGTGCATTCATGGGACCCGATGGGACACACGGTTACGTACTGTACTAGCCCCATCGTCTCACACATATATCTAAGAGTGTCATTTTATCACATACGCTTAAACGATATCAAAATTCGCAAGGTGATCAAAAATCGAATCGGGTTAACCATCGCATGCATTTGAGTTTCTAGTGTCTATTTTCTCGTAAAAAAACTAATGTCTTTGGGTCAGTTGTCCTCGGCACACGCTCGGCGCGTGCACTCTGCACGTGGGAGGTCCTCGCCTGTATAATTTTCTGAGCGCAGGACGTTAGCCCCGCGCGCATCAGCCTCCATAGCATAGAAGTTTCCTTACTTGACACCGCGGGTCTGTCCTGTACTCCCCTGTCCTCTCCTGTCCCCAGCCGCTACCCCGCCCGCCCCGGAGTCAGAGCCGCAAGGTATTTGCGTTTCAATGAGGAAGTCACGGTCAGTTTCACTAATTGTTATTACGGCAAAATAACGTTTATATCGTTTGGCAATCCACGCTAAAGCACTAACATTGTGCTTGCTAGTATCGGAAGATCGTAAAATTCCCCATTCCCCCTCACTTTATTTTTTTTTGACATACAAAGCTATTTTTCATGATCACCCGGAAACATGGGCAGTTTCAGAAGAAGCCATCGTACCTATGGTACAACCATATCATAATTGAGGCTAGATTTTTGTCACCGAAATTTGGTATCGTGACAGTTAAAAATTTGCTTCCTGAACTATCATCTTATATGGTTGTTCCCCTGAGCTACCGGTACGATGGCTACTGCCACAACTTTCTAATCAATGTTTCGAACGTTTGCTCAGTTTAAAAGAACTGCTCGAATTGTCAGGCCGGCATGCGGCATTGCGTCACCTGTCACTTATGCGTCCATCTCATTCTCACGGCGCGGCGGGGGGTTGGACTTTAGACTCCCCCTGCTGCCCTGGTCAGCTGACGCTGCTGCGAGGAGGAAACCTGTCCCCGGAGTAGGTCCGGCCGGACCCTGGTCCAGCGCGGCGGCGGGGCTCAATGGGGACCGTGAGGGAGGGGATAAGCGAGATGAACCGGAGGACCTGACCCAGCAGCACATTTCGCGCGCCAATTCGACTGGAAGACGAATCGGCCTGCGTTTTCGTATCCGAAAGGTGACCACCACAAATTTCTCCGATTACAGAGTCCGTCGTCGACTCGACGCGCCGTTGAAGAAATGAGGAGGAGCGGCCGCGGATACTTTCCGTGACTATGCGCCTGAACGGGGCTTCTGGTGAAATGAAATGGGAGACTCTGTTCGCGGCCACCACCATCACTCTGGCAGAGCACGCCGGAGCGGAGCTAGCGCGCATTAATATGGGGACAGGACAGCACAATGTGGAAACCTAAACCCCGCGAGGTACACGGGCCGCACACCACCCGCAGCAGAGCCCAGCAGCAGCCTTGAAAACGACATATCGCACAAAAATCGATACACCCAAGCGCCACCGCCACCACCGCCGTGCACTTACCGCGATGTGCCCTACAGATCCTCCGCCGTCCCGCGCGAACAGCTGCGATCCATTTTCCGAACGTGTGTTGTGTTCATTGCGCAAGCCGAAGTCAACTGGAGTAGTGCGCCCCACACTGGAAACAAGTAAATTTGAGAATTTTCAGGGGAGTTTCACTCGGAGGGACAAGTATGCACTGCGAAATTCTTGCAAAGAATTGTAAGGAAGTTTACATTGCAAACTTGTTTCATCGTAGTGCGAATAATTTTCTTCGCAAGCTGCGAAGAAATAGTTTGTAAGAAAAAATGCTTTGCAATTCGAACTTGCTCTTTGCAATCATTTTACTCTGCACACACCCCGCAGCCGATGAGCCAGCAGCGCGCAGCTTTTATACCGACAACGTGGAAGAATCTTCCTCCGCATTCATAAATCAGCGGCGCAAAATACTAAATCGGGTATTGCACTGGATGTGTGGTAAGTCGCGGGCATCATCACCGCATACAAATTACTTAAATGCGTGAATACATTTCCTCGCCGCCAACTAGCCGAAGTGGGAGCTGCGCTCCGCACGGTGAAGACGGGCGGACAGCGAGGAGCGGGAGTGAGAGAGAGAGAGAGAGAGAGAGAGAGAGAGAGAGAGAGAGAGAGAGAGAGTATGGGAGCGAGAGAGTGCGCAGCTAGCACGTGCGGCAGGCAGCTCGGCCGAGTAGAGTGGTGCTACGTCTATAACGTCAAAAAAAATATATACATGAAAAACCGTAGTATTCTATGTTGACCAGTGCTGCTTATACACTATAGGCGAAGGCGCGAGTTGGTTTCCTATGGAGTTTCATCCACTTGACAGCAGGCACTCACGTTACACCCCCGGTCCTACTGGTCAAGGTGTTAACTCACTGGAAACCCAAGTGTTCATGTCGCACACATGCAAATGTCTAAATTCATATTTGTGTACTGTAGACAACAAGTAAAGATGTGAATTTTCCTTTGTAATTTTACACGCCAGTAAGGAAAAGTAGAAATAGAATTTCACACACATAAATAGATAGCAAGTTTAAATTTTGAGTTGCAGAAAAGTTCGAGCCTATTTGCACACCAAAATTCAGTCGTTTCCCTCTTGTTGCAGGTCCTGCTCACCACTGCCCGTGTTTCACTCTGCCAATGACCTACAGACAAACAGATTGACTGACTGACTGCGGGCCCCGCCCCGCCCCGCCCCGCCCCGCCCCGCCCCGCCGCACCGCACCGCAGTCGATCCATTTTCCATCGTGTGCGTCGTGTGTCGTTTTCGTCCAGCTCGCTGGACTCCAGGTAAGGACTCGCTCCAGTCCTTGCCCTGCTGGAGTCTGCCTGCCGTCGCTCTGTTCCAAACTCCCAGCGCGCACGTGTGTGTGTGTGAGTGTGTTGTCAGGGACAGACAGACGGCCAAGGGCTTAAAACAGACAGGCCAGGATAAATAGCGCGTCAATAGCGAGGCCGAGCTCCGCCAACATCATGTCGCCAATCAGCAGCGCCACAATTCTGCGAGAAAAAAATATTTTTTTTTAAATATATATATGTAGAGTGTATTTCATGTTTTTACAATTTACCTTAACCCGCAAAAAAAAAATAACAACAACAAAAAATAAAAAATGAGAGTAATTGCTATAAAAACACGTCCACAAAACAAACTGCTGCCGGGGGCGTCCGGTGTGCAAATCCTCTTTTTATTTATTCCATCGCGACAATTTCCGTAATCGTCGTCTAATGAGCGCCGCGCACCGTTAGCAATTACGCGCAGCTCTGGCCGATAGCAACGCACTCTGCCTGACGGATGGGACGACGGGGGCGAGGAGGCGCTATGCAGACAAGCGTCTCTCTCTCTCTCTCTCTCTCTCTCTCTCTCTCTCTCTCTCTCTCGCACGCGCGACAGATTAACGAGACAAGGCTGCTCTGCGATCATACGGGCCGTGCGGTGCGTCCGCCGTTCGTCTCCTCGTCAGTGCGGGCCGCGTCCGAACGGGCGCACTTCCTCTCTCGCTCCTGCACACACTCTCTCTCACCCACTCACGCTCTCCCTCTCTCTCTCTCTCTCTCTCTCCCCATGAACACAGCCCCGGGGGCCCGAGCACTTCCCGTCCGTCAGCAGAGCCCTCTGCCGGCGCGATTTAAAACTTGATCAGGGCAGGGCGCGCGCTTGTATAGTTTAGCGCGGCGCCGCCGATAGCCGCGCTGCCACGCCGCGCACCAGCAGCGTCCCCCATGATGAGGAAGAAAAACGAGACGCTCAGCCTCACCCGCGACGGACGCGTCCGAATTGATTCAGCGGCCGCGCGATAAAATTTATTAGCGAAATTGGAGTCGGCGCTTCGCTCGGCGCTTCGCTCGGCGCTTCGTTCGGCCCGTACGTCCCTTATCCCTTTCACCTCAAGCGTCTCTCCGCCGGCCGGCCAGCCAGCCGCATGACACACAAGTGCTGCGCACTCCGCGCGGGGACGGGTCGCCCCTGGCGGGCTGCACGGCGACAAGAAAAACCCTTCTTTTGTGCTCGCTAGCGCCTGGTCCCGGTGGCGTGCGGCCATTCCGATTGGTCCCTGGCCGCTGGCCAATGAGAACGCGCCGGGGGGAAAGTCGCGCGGCGCCAAAGTGCCGCCCGGCACGGGCCAGCAGTACAAAAGTACAAAAGTGGGGTATGATTTCTGAGAGGAAGACCCGAAACGGTGTCGGAAGTGTACACTCCCGGGATATGTCAGGTTTTTTTCTGCGATGCTTACGTAGGATTTCTTCCATAACTATAAGTACGAATTCTTATGTAGTTAGGTATTGAAAACAATTTGAGTTGTTACGTAGGATTTTTTTTCGTTAGCTACGCTTACCAAAACAAAAATTATTTATACAGACAACACCGCTGCGGCTAACCGACACAGCGCCCCTGCGATACGCGACGTAGGCAACCCCGCACGACACTTGTGTTCGCCGGGGTAGTCTATCTTCCAGGCGGCGTCCCGCTGTCAGCCGGCTAGCCCGGGAGAGAGAGGAGCATACAGACCTTCCTCAATGCGACGGAGTACAGGGCGACCGCTCTGGAGGGAAGTCCTGCTATGGGATGGCCCGGCCCGGCCCGGCGGCCCGGCCAGGAGACTCGGTACACTTCGAGAGAGTCGTCGCTCTGGTTCTTCGCAATATCTTTTACGGCGCATTGTGCCCGAGGAGCGCCTATGGACGGACAGGCCAGTCCCCGCGAGACTCCGGGGGGAAGAGCTACTGTGTGTGTGTGAGTGTGAGTGTGAGTGAGTAGGTGGGGAGAGTGGAGGGGGGGTGGGGGTCAGTCCGCGGCCAAAGACCGGAAGGAGGAAGTACACTGCGTGTGGTATGCACCCACAAGAAAATGGGGTGAGGGTGAGTTAGGAGCGAGGGTAGAAATACTCGCACTGTACGGAGAGAGGAGAGAGAGTCAAAGTGAGAGAGAGAGAGAGAGAGAGAGAGAGAGAGAGAGAGAGAGAGAGAGAGAGAGAGAGAGAGAGATGGGGCGGGACCACACAGGGAGGCACCACCACTGCAGCAGGTGCGGCAGGGTCACACCTCGCTGTTTTCCAAACATGAGAGCTAAATAAAAAGTAATGGACCTAGCAGACGGTGGTGCTCGAGGCGCTCGCGGCGCGCGGGGTCCGGCCGCCCCGCCCCGCCCCGCCCCGCCCCGCCCGGGCCGCCGCCAGTTTTCTCCCAGTAGTATCCTATGACGCCCCCTTTGTGTTCGCCAGACGTTGCCGTCGTCTGTGTCGGACATACGAATTAAACAAAGCATGGGAAGACTATTTTAAATAGAAATGAGCAGCAGCGGCCGCGCGGCGGTTTGCTTTTGCAAATGTCTATTTCCCCTCCCCTCCCCCCTCTCCACCGCTGTGCGAAAGAAGGTGTGGCGTTTAGCGGGGCGATAGCCATCTCTGCGAAAAGCCAAATAAAAATATCAGCCGCCGCTGTGCGAAGACGGGCCCGGGAAAGAGAACAACCACGGCGGCGCGCTGTCGTTCCAAAGCGGCCGGTGCGAGGTGATGGATCCACCCCGTGACAAATGCACCGGGGGTGGTTTCATCACGGGACAAAACCACCCCCCTTCGGGATTGCCCGAGTTGAGGCCCCATCGCGGTGGCCCCACCCTTTTGAAAATAATACGCCCTCCTGCTCCGCGCGCGCCGCGCGGTCTGCTTAAACAGTATCGCCTAAACTAATCAGCAGGGCGGGGCGTCCCGAATAGTAGTCGTAGCAGGAGCAACAGCAGCCACAGCAGGTCCACGAGTCTGATCCATCGGGCGCAGTGCCGCGCAGTCCCGCCCCGCCCCGCGCCGGAGAAAGGGCTGCGGCTGAGGCTGAGCGCTGCTGAGCGCGGCTGAGCCCCTCCCAGGTCCAGCCCAGCCTCCCTACGGCCATCGGCGCCACCCGCGGCGCGCCTCGTCCGGGCGGGGCGGGGCGGGGCGGACCTGACCCGCTGTCAAAAGAGCCTTGTAAGGCCTGGGCGGGCCGAGGCGTCCGGAATGCACCGCCCGGCCCGGCCCGGCCTCTGGCCGCTACCGGACACCGGGAAATATGGGTTCGAATCAGCGAAACGTGGGGAGAGGGGCAGCAAAGCGCTTGAATTTTGTGGACTTATAATCAAACGTTTTTATTTGTAAGTTTAATATTTTTACAGACCTCTATCTGATAGTGCGGTTTTGACTGCGACTGAATTGACACGTTTGTGGATTTTCCCGACACTCTCATGAAACAATTCAGTACAAAATCTTGACAGCTTTCCCTAACTTATCCTGGCGGCTCTGTACTGTACTAATCCGAGGGCGTCGGGAGCGCGCGCGCACTCTTGCCCACGCTCGCGTTTTGAATTCCAATCCCGATCCGTCGTGAAGCTGCTGAGCGTAGCGTGACGTGAAGGGCCCCGTGCACCTCACACCTCAGGCGCGCTGCTCCCCCCGCTGCGTGCACTTGTCGCTCTCAGGAAGGCCCGCTCCGCTCGCCAAGACAAATTGGGAAACGTTACGCCGCCCGCCTAGCGTTAGCGTTACGCCCCTCATTCCGTGTGTCCTCCGCCGCAGTCCCTTTCGTTACATTTTCCTCTTCATTTCCCCCGCTGCTCTCGGCCCGGCCCGGCGCGGCTTATATTTTCCCTGTCAATCAGAAGAGCGGGGCGGCTGGCTCCGCACCACGCGGCCCGCCCCGCCCCGCCCCGCCTCGCCCCGCCCCGCCCCGCCCCGCCCCGCCCCGCCGCGCATGCGTCTAAAGTACGACCTAATTATATCCCATTAGGATGGAAACACCTCGTCCGTGGCAGGCGGGGCGGGGCGGGGTGCCCGCCGGTCCAGCGCCAAGGGCTCCGCCCCGCCCCGCCCCGCCCCACGCGGCCCATATGGAGCACCAATTACACCAGACACCTCGGGAGTCAGCCCTTCAGGCCCGCTGCACCACTCCTCCCGAATAACAACCCAATGACCCATATTTGATCTTTCCATTCAGACGCGTCTCAAAAGTGGGAGCAGAGTATAAGCTCGGGGGCGCGATCTTGACGAAATTCGTAGCAATATTTATCGTCACATGACCATTCGGTTTAACAGTGCACTCGTACAAATTGTAGAGACGGAAATGGCCATGGCTTGCAGGGCCCCACAGGAGGGTCAGACCTCAGCAGGACACTCTAGCAGGACCGCAGCAGGACACTCGGGCAGCGGCAGGAGCGGTGAGGACCCCCGGAGGGACCGTTAGAGAACGCATGCATGACCGCGCCGCCCCGCCCCGCCCCGATCACTACTTGTTGTGTCACTTTCACTGCAAGTGTAACTCTCACTGAAAACTGTTCGAAAATAACGACACAGGGACTGCTGGCCGGGCTGGGCTGGGGCGCCGCACTGCAGGGAGAGGCGGCCGGGTTATTTCATAAATAGAAGAGCTTCGCGCATGTGTGTGTGTGTATGCATGTGTGTGTGTGCGTGGATGCGTGCGAGATCGCGTCAGCCGTGTCCGCCTCATCGTGTGCCAAATGCTTCATTGTCTCTCGCGCGGCCAGCCCAATTATTATTATTACTATTACCATAGTGCTGGTGTGAAGTGGCACGGAGCGACACCTCCGTTGGACCTGTTCCATAATAATAATAATAAAAAAAATTCAAACCTGCTGAACTTGTGGAACGGAAATTAAACATTTTCACAGTTGTGCCACATTAACATACCAGGCTTTTTTAGGGTGGAGTAAGTATTTTTTTTACTGTGTCACCGTGTAGCACGGAGCATTATGCGCGCATCACGCGGGGCGCGCGAAATGTCATTCCTATTCCCGTCATGCGCAAATTTAAGCGCGAGACGCACAATAGAAGGAATGCTCGGCAAGTCCTTGATCCTCTGAGTGATATGCGGGATGCATGGGCAAACTCTTCGCTCCCCCCTACCCCCCACCTCGTCCCCGCTCCCCCTTCCCCTCCTCACTGTCTGCACTTTTATTTTCTAGCTTCTCCCTTTCCACGTACATTAGCAGCTCAACTGTGTGATGTCGCATACTTGAAGTTGTGGGTAATTTCCGTTTGCACACTTGGCCTTACAAACGCGCGAAAACTTCATACAACTACTAAATTCGCACCTTTACATGTTTAGGTGTACGAACGGAAATTCACCCACCTACAAGAGTAAGACATTCAGACACCTGCACCCAGAAAACCGTGTTCTTGATTTTACATGTTCCTGACTTATTCAAATGGAATGCGCTCGCTTTAAGAGCGTGGGATTGTAACAACCAAAATTTGTGCTCACACCAAGCGCATTGCACTTGACTAAATCAAGAATAACATGAAAAATGAAGAAAATTGTACTAATTCTAAGAACACGCTTTGCTGGGTGTGCGTTTCCCGGCTACTCATACTTCCTTGCCTCATTCCGAGGACCCGCCACCTCCACCACCTGCCGCAGCGACCTCCACTCTCTCCCCCAAAAACAATTAGACTGGTCAGTGACGCCTAATGCGTGCTCCGTGATCTACCCGACTTACTATCCGGCCCGGCCCAGCCACCCCTGCACTGATTACACGCCATAAACCGTCTAATGAGGCGAAAAGAAATTTAAGCACCGGCCGAGGAAAAATGGGAGCCGAGCCGAGCCGGCGGCAGTGAGACACGGCGGCGGGCGGGGCGGGGCGGGGCGGGGCGGGGCGGGGCGGGGCGGGGCGGGGCGGGCCGCGCTCCCACAACACTACCGACTCTCTTCATTTGACAGTCAAAAGAATCGAGTGTAGCGGCGGGGCGGCGGGGCGGACAGCAGCAGAGAGGCGGGGGAGATCAGGGACGGACAGCGCTGCCCGGCCGGCCCGGCCCGGCCCGCGCGGACAGCGCTGCGGACAGGAGAGCGGGCGGGACAGCGCGCGGGGCAAATCGGTATGCAAATGTTGAAATCCCTTCTAATAACAGTGATGAGCGAGACACAGTAGGCTATCTAGGCTATCTGCCTAACCGTCCCGATGTCCTTTCCCAAGGCAGTGTGTGCCCCGTGTGAACAGTACTGGACCAGTGAGGAGCTCGTCGCACCGACAGCGCGGCCGGAAGTGGGCCGGTCACGTGGTCACTCGATACAGGACGCCGACACACCCCAGTGCGGGGCACGTCACAGTAGCCTCGAGCATCACCACGACTGGTAGTGTGTGAACGTCACATGTTTGCAGATGCATGAATTTCCATGAAAATAAAATTTGCAATTTTTCTGTTGAAAGTTGACAAGGTGTTCAGACCTTAGTGATGTCACTTTCGAGGAATGAGACCACGCGACGCGTACCACTCAGATAGGGGGATGGGGGATTTCGCGCCAAGTCGAGGTGCCGCGAGGAATCACAATGCCCGCTGTCCCACATATTGCACTTTAAGGGTCGTGCCGCGGCGCGGCGCTGGGGATCGAATTCCAGTCTGCTTAGATCAGCCCTGCCCTGGTATGAGAAATCGCGCCGTGCGAGGCAGTGACAGTCCCCATCCAACATCCAACTATTAGCACCAACATTACTAGGGTGTTCGGTTGCACACGACACGGTGTTTTTTTGTGTTTAAAATATTTTAAAGAGCAGTGTGTATATGCCTACGTCGTGTGTCGTCTGCTATCCGCCTGATGAACGTCCCCGGCCTGGCCTGGCCGGCGATACCGATCAGCTGCTGGCGCTGCGCTACCCGATATAGCACGCTCAGCCACTTACCCAACTTTTATAGGCAACCGAGAAAAATCGGGGTTCGTTCAGGATCCCGCGCCTGACAATGTCCCGACAACTTGTAAGGGGAAAAAAAAGGGGAAGAAAAATACGAAGGACAACGCAGATTCTGACAGCCGTTCCCTCTCATATCTCTGGGGAGATCGGCTGCTGCGCAGCGCGGAAGCTTATGTTAACAATTTTTTTTTTAAATAACTTAATTTTTTTTTACAACGAAGCGGTTAGGGTACTGGGGGCAACGACGGCCGCGACGGGGCCGCAAAATTGCGAAAACCACGGCAAGAGTCACTCGCGGGTAGTAAAACGAAGGAACTGAGAGCGAAGCGGGTTTTTTGAAAGAAGAAGCAGAGGAAGAAGGGTGAGTCGTGGACAAGCGGTCTCGCGCGCCGCTAAGAGGCCTACTGGTTTCAGAGCTGTGTGCACCAAACTAGTTCCGGACGGCAATTACCAATGCATTACATGAGGCCACTCCACGTTTAGCACTCCGACGCACTCTCTAGAAAAAAAAAAACATAAACAGAAGGCACCATGAAGAAAAAAACTCGTCGACTTGCACACAGGGCTCCGTACTCCCTCTGTCGGCTTCCTGCTGCATCTGGAGCGAGGCGCGTCGCGCCCATACCTCTGCATCCCCTCCCCCCCCCTCTCTCTCTCTCTCTCTGAAGGATATCGCTATCTCTCTCAGTTCCCGCGTGTTCAAACATCGCGGTCGATGACATTTTGGCAGACATCCGACAGGCCACTTTCACTTTTTTCGCGTCCCCACGCATCACTGTAAGTGCATGTGAGTGTGTGTGTGCGCGTGCCTAGCGCGCTCGTCTGTGTGTGTGTGTGAGTGCGTTCATGGAGCTTCATCCTGTCGGGTCGCCCAGCTAGCTCAGTGTGCGATAATTAATATCCAGTAAAGAACTGTCGTCATCAGAGCAACTATAAAATGTTATTGGCAAACCGCGTCTCGTTGTCTCCCTTTTTTTCCCCTAACCCGTCTCCCTCGCAGTTCCCTTTCTGCTCTCTCTCTCTCTCTCTCTCTCTCTCTCTCTCTCTCTCTCTCTCTCTCTCTCTCTCTCCTTTTCTCTATCTCACTCCGTCTTGGACGGAATCCGCCTGACGGGGCGTACGGTACGACCCAGCCCGCTACTGCTGCAAGATTTCGAACTCTGCATCGATGGCGAAGACCAAGAATCCCGAACGAGATTGAGTTTATGTTATCGGCCGCTTCCGCCCCTCCTTCTCCTCCTCCCGTCGAGGAGTTGCACTGTGTGTGTGTGTGTGTGTGTAACCATTTTACCAGAGCGACCAGCCATGGTCAGATTTCAATTCCACTGATTGCCATCGCCCAATGCAATTCGCGAAGACTCCGGGGGAAAAGAGGAGACCAGCTGGACTGGGGCTGGGGTCCGGTTCGGTTGGGAGCACTGCTTGCACTGCGCGCGCACACACACACACACACACACAGAGACGAGGAGGCTCACATTGCCTGCCCGCGCGCCCAAGCAGACGCCAATGACCAACTGGATCTGAACCCAGAAGTCGTAGCAAGTCTGGTGTGCCAACTACGGCGGGTACAAGTCACCGCTGCTGCTGCTGCTGCTGCTGCTGCTGCGCTCTGCCGCCGGGGTGCAGTATCAGATCACAAGGTCGGGGACGTTCATCTCGTGCGGGCGCGCGCGCGCGCGAGCTCAAAGCAGGGCTGCTATACCTCTGAGCCAGCGGGCCCACCAATAGCACACCTGGGTCTGTACATCACCACCACCACACGTCCGTATATAGTTCCGGTTCCGGTAGTGTTTCGGGGCGGGCGCGGTGGCGGCCCCGCGGGATGGCCCGACTGGCCCGCCCCGCGGTCCAGGACGGTCCGAGCAGACGCTGCTCAGCGCTCTCGGAATGGCATGCGCAAATCCGGTCCCATATATTTTAGCTGCGGCAGTTGAGGCTGACACTTTAAGAGCGGAATGAGGCAGGCGAGCAAGGCGTCTCTCGTGGCTCCGCAGGCCTACGAGAGAAAACCATGCGGTTTTCAGATAGTTCGGGTAAAATTTCCATAAATCAGCAGTAGCGTCCCGGTAAAAGGCGTGGGGAAATTTGACAAGTTACCTACGAAAAACATTTGCAATGTGGGAAATGAAGCTCGACACTCATAAAAGGTAAAGTCTTCAATCAAGAGCTCAAGACCTACGAACTTGAATCAAATCTTTGGTCTTGAATCGACATCAACACACTTGGGCTTTTTGAGTAAAAAAAAATTGCGGAGCTACTATAAAAATTTCTGACAGGGTGCATATATGAGCTTCTAGGAAACCCTCCCTCCCGCGGAGTGAGGAAGTAACTAATGCACGGGTTGCATCCGTTAATGCGTGATGGATGGAGTATCAGCAAGCAGAACATCATCGGCTGCCGGCCGGGCCGCGGCCAGCCGGGCCAGCCGGGCCACCGGCACTGCACGTGAGCTTGCACTGCACCTGCCCCGCCCCGGTACACTGTTAAACCAACTGCTCAACACTTGTATGTATGTGCATCTTCCAGCCTAGCACGCGCAAATGCGCAATCGGCAATTGTGCAGTTTTTACGTGTTTAACTCGACAGTTGTACACTTGCAAGAAAGTGTTCAACAAGGATAGTGTTGCACGGGGCAGTTGAACACTCGCAAGTGCACAGCTGTTGAGTTGAACACTTACAAGTGTATGACTGGTGAGTTTGACACTTGCAATTGCACAACTGCTGAGTTGCACAGAACCAAGTGTTGAGCGGTTGAACACTTGGTTTAACAGTGTACAGAAAAAAACATAACGGGGAGAAATAAGGGAAACAAAATCCATTAATTGCAATACGCGAGCGCGCACCGCCTTCCTCAGACATGCGTCTCCTCCCCTTTGCTGCACAACTTTTCGGACCGCCGCTGGTAATTAGCCTCGACCTGGCCTGGGGTACGCGCGAGGTAAAGTCCCAAATTTATCTCCCTTTCGAGCCGTTGGCTTCTTTGCGAGTTCGTAATCAGAGCGCCCCTCGACCAGAGCCGGCCGCTCATATACGATGAGCCGCTTGTATTGGTAGGTCGTACAGTCGCGCGAAACGGAGGAAAACAAACGAGTGACGGTCGGGAAAATTAGGATGCGTCGATGGGAGGAGGTCAGCTACACGCCAGCCGTCAAACTTTGCCGCCACTCAGAGCAGCCGTGGCAAGCGCTGGCCAGCCAGCATGACAGCGCCGAACGTCACATAAACATGGCGTGCTCTGGCACACCTGTATGCTCCGAAAGAATCAGGAGAGAGAGAGAGAGAGAGAGAGAGAGAGAGAGAGAGAGAGAGAGAGAGAGAGAGAGAGAGAGAGAGAGAGAGAGTTTTCCGGCACTGATTTACCTGCAGCACTGGTAATGAAGAGGTTGGGCTGGGGCGCTAACTCGCGTCGCACGCATCCTGAAACACCACCACTCTCTTCTCCCCCCGCCTCTCTCTCTCTCTCTCTCTCTCTCTCTCTCTCAGACACACCCCTGGGAGGACGAGCACGAAGACTCTCCGGACGCATCCCAAACGCAACGCATTAAGGTGCGCGAGGTGGGATCCAGATCTTTTCGCGACGCGCATGCGCGCAAGACGACCTTCTCACTTCCCAGTTCCTGTACTGCATCGGCTGTCGGCTGAAACCAGATTTTAAAAAAATAAAATTATATCGACTTGACTGAGACGACTGTGAATATTTCAAAGGGATAGTTCTCAATCTCTTAATTATTAAAATGTGAAAGGTGTGACAGTATTTATTTTTGGTGTCACGACAAAAACCATCAATCAAATGCAACGTGTGCCCAGGACTACGTCCGACAGCTGTGCGACTAAACACACGACCGCCTCAAACCTGATCTCGGAGAGAGAGAGAGAGAGAGAGAGAGAGAGAGAGAGAGAGAGAGAGAGAGAGAGAGATGAGCACAAGGTGGGCGGGGCTGTCGGGGCGATCAAGACATTCCTACAACAGCTAACCGGGCAGAGGATGCCGCCTCGCCCCGCTAAGCCCCCGAGAGCCTCTCGGCGACCGAAGTGATTTCAATTTGTTTTACAACTAGTAATTAAGACCGCTTTAGCTGGATTAAATTTTGATTTGCAACGCCAAACTGCGCGAGGGGAGTCGTTGCCGTCGCCACCCCGCGCCTATGCGAGGTTAGCACGCTCGCTCGACGCTCGGGTCATTAAAGAGTTCCGTGCAAAAAGTTTTTATCTCAAGAAATTTGAGAAAAATCTGACGAACTGAAACGTAGTAACTCTCTCAAATAAGAGACACCCTCCCTTACTGCGCATTTATTTTTCGCGGGCAGGCAGGGGGCCCAGCAGTGGCCGCCGCCTAGGTACTACATACAAATTGGCGAGTCTATCAGATGCACATTTTTCGTTTGAACAGGCCTGGGTGGAATCCCCGCCGCGCGGTGCGGTGCGGGCCTGGCCGCCTGGCTGGCCGCGGGGCCGCCTTTGTTGGGGCCTTGTTAGTAGACCACCGCGGACCGCCGGGCTGGGCTGGGCCGGCCTGACCAGAGGGGATTGATTAAGTGTGGGCGCGGCACGGGCGCGGCGCCGCCAGGAACTGAACGGATTCCGCGCGGTAAAGTCCCCAGAGTCCAGTCCTGAAAGTCGAGTCCTGAAAGTCCAGGACTTTACCGCGCAGATGCAACAAAAAAAAATTCCAGAAAACAAAACATAAATTTCATATAAGGGAAAAAAGAGTTTTTAAATGTATTGGGTGCGAGTATTTTCCCGGTCACGGTAAAGACAATAATGCCTGATTTTTTGAGGAACTCCCATAGTTTGAGGGAACCCCCTCAGATTTAGAGAATATCTCCTCAAGCCTTGGGTGAAATTTTCCACCATTTTTTGGGGATACTTCCTGATAAGCTGAGGAGTCTTCCTTCCTCAAAATCTGAGTAGGCCCAGTCAACAAAAAAGGTCCTGACTACTTTCGGGATGTTTTTAGGATCATCCCATATTAAATATATACACGTTTTCCCGGGACATACCGCAAGTACATGATATCTAGTGTTTTAGCACGTCCTACTCAGTAGCCTTTCATATACACCACCGCCACCGCTACTTTTAAGAAAGTCCTCCAATAAGTTTTCCCTAGCTATTTCCTCAAAAAATCAGACATGGTTTTTACCGTGGTGTTTTGGCCACGACGCGACAGCCGCCTTCCTCCCTGGAGAAAGGAAACCATCGGCGTGCGCGCGGGTGAGGCTGGACAATGGGGCCTCCTGCTCCTGCCGGCGGCCCGGCGCGGAATCAGTTCAAAAAATTAACGATTTTCGTCTGAACACTCCTGAACGGCGGCCCATTTATCAGCCTATCTGCCAAAAGCATCGGGCCGCGGGATGGGAGCGAATTAATTACTCGCGCCCGGGTAATTGGGGGATTTACTGGGGAGAAAATATGGATCGCGGCGGAATCGATGTATCGAAGAGGGCGATTTTGTGGTCATGTGCGTGTGCGTGTGTGTCAGTGCGTGCGTGGCGATGTACCGCGCGGATAATTCCAATAATCGCGAAGGCCGACGCAACCCGAAAAATGGGCAGCAGATCGAGCGTGATTTAGAGCCCGCCCGCAAGGGCGCGTGTGAGCGCCAGCAGCTGCCCAAGGGAAATCCCAAGAGCGTCCCAGTGCCGCAGCATGATGGCGGAAAGCAAATGAAGCCAAAGTCAAATTGCGAAATACTATCAAGGCCGTATGCAAAAACTAACCAGAAACCACAAACTACTCGTTGGTTCAGAGAAGGCACCAGACACTGTGCGGGAAGGCGGAGGAATAACTTGTGCGAACTTGAAAGACAGAAAGAAAGTCTCGAGCAAAGTGACTACGCCGCGCCACGCCACGGCGAGCTGTGCCACGCCAAAGGCGGGCGGTGCGCAGCGTTACACGGCCGATGTCCGACGCTATCAGATAAAGGCCGTGTGTCCCCCCCCCTCCCACACCACCCCCTCTCTCTCCCTCCCTCTCCCCCTCTCTCTGGAGCAGTGTGCGGGATTGAGCAAGCTCTAACTTATTGCTCCTGGGTATGTATGTATGTATCGACCGACTCTAGGGCTCTCTGAAGGTCGAGGGACATACTCACTTCTCTGGTGGCGGTGTGTCCTCTCGTCTCTCCTCTCCTCTCTCTAGCTGTCCCCAGCCCCACCCCCTACGCGCACACACACACGCACACATGCAAAGAGATCCAGACCCCTCTCTCGAATGCACACTAGCATGGCATGGGTCTCCTTCGGGAGCAGCAACAGTAAGTCTCTCGGTGTCTCCCTCTCTTGAGCAAACAATTGGCACGGGTTTGTTATCCTAGGCAGAGATAGGGCTAGCTCTCTCTCTCTCTCTCTCTCTCTCTCTCTCTCTCTCTCTCCGAGCCCTTGGTGCCCCCGTGGCGCCACGTGGCCGCTGCAACAGCCTCAATCACAAGCTTTTAATTGGACGAACGTGGCCATAAATTTATCGCGATGGATGAAACCCTTTCATAGAGGCGCACACAGCACACGGCACCGGCACCTCCCGTACCGCACACCCGCCCCGCCCCGCCGTACGTGTGAGTGTTTGTGTGTGAGAAACGAGGAGTGGAAAATCCTACCGCTAGCGATATATATGATGTGCGATGTGCAAGTGTGTGCGTTTGTATGGGCGCGCGCGCGCGTGTGTGTGTGTGTATTTGTGTGTTTTGTACTTGCATTGATCCCTCCAATACAGTACATTGGTCTCTCCTTCATTTTCCCTCAAAGCAGCGAGAGAGAGAGAGAAGGAAGTCCTATCGGTCAAGGTTCGGGGTGGTAAGTTGGGTGAATTTGGTTAATTAAAAATCAAGCCTATTTATGTGGCGAACAAGAAGGTGTGTAATGCAAGGTGTAATGTGAAACTCTCCAATCAAGTATGTAGAGTACTTAAAACAACTCTTCTCCTTCCTTGTTCGAGAGTGCGCAGAGCATGGGTCGGGCATGGGTCCCAACACTCTCAGATTCCTTATGGAGAGTTTGTGAATGAATTATTGTGCCGAGTTGGTAACAAAATTGTTTATACCTTATCCTAGCACAAATTTGTTGATAGTTTGCCAACGAAAAAGTCATTGAGAGTGCAGCTTGCGTTTTCAGTGTAGTGCTACTCTACGCCTATGGTCAGGCTAGCTTCCCCCCCCCCCTCCCTCTCTCTCTCTCCCCGCCTTCCCACGTCGCGGATCATCCTCCGGGCTCGACCCACGCGTTAAATGCTCATCAATCTCTTAGTTTGTGTCGGGGGGGCCGGGCCGGGCCGGGCGCGACACATTCGCCTTGACGTCTCTTTCACCAGGGGCGGGCGCGGTGTCACGTAGTCAAGATGCATCTCCTGGACACACACACACACACGCACACTGCACGCACGCACAGACACGAGCGTGCGCCAGTGGAACCGGATGCGTGCTGGTCCTCCGGTCCTCCGGGTCCCTCCTCCGGGTCCTCCGCTCCGGGCCCTGCGGCCGCCGCCGCCCCGCCGCCCCCTGTTATTAGTGTCTCGCTCGGTGTTCGGGAAATAAAAGCCCTACGCCGATAGACGAGCCGAGAGAAAAGAGGAGAAAATGCGAGCCCAATCAGCCTGAGCCAAGTGTGAGAATGTCGCACACTTAGGTGTCGGCGTGTGATTTCCACACTACTTGTGCCTTCCAAGTCCGTGGAGAATTCACTTGTTCCATAATGGTCGGCGAATGAGAAGTTACATATATGTAAGTATACTTTACTATACTCGTAAGTATACTTACGAGCGCTGCATTCACACACTACTTGGGTTTCCAGAGCGCACCCAGTAATATGGGTTCTCGGTATAGTAAAAAGTACTCAAACACTGTGAGAAATATTCGTAAGAGTTACGGGAAAATTTTCCATGAGAAATGTCGTAAAGCTACGATATCAAATTGTAAAATTACAAAATTTTAAGGACACTTGGTACCGACTTAAAATTTTTAAACGAGCACAAATAAGCGTTCGTAAATTTACGATTTCGATTGTAAATTTACAACACCATTTGTAAATCACAAATTACGAAAAATGTCGTAAACTTACAGACATATTTTTCACAGTGAACCGAAACCGAAAACTAATTTTTTGGGATGTGGGCGTCCTCCCAGGGCCCTGCTCTAGCACTACGAGACCGTCACGATCGTCACTGGTGACAACTCCCGTTTCTCGATCCAGACAACGAATAAGGGGCGGGGGGGGGGGGGGGGTGAGGTGCCCGTCCGACGCATCGAAATAACTACCATGCCTGACCAACCACAATAAAAATAGATTTAGCGCTACGCAGGACCCCGTGCGTCCGTCGGGTACGTACGTGTGTGTGTGTGTGTGTGTGTGTGCCGTAGTTTTGCCGTACGTCCAACAATAAATCTCCCCGGTAGAACACACGTCGCACAAGTTCAAGACGACCAATCAAGCCATCAGGGCTACAGCCGGGCGGAACTCACCGCGCCGGGAAAATCAAACGCGCGAGTCCTATACGCCGTCCTCCAGCCTGAGCCGATCGTCCGAGGATCCGCACGGGCGCCTCCACGGCGCTGGAACTGAAGGCGAATGAAGGCCTGAAGGAGACAAATTTCTCGCTTCTGAGGAAGTGTTATCTGGAGGAACTGTTATCTGTGCCCAGTGTATTCTCTCTGCGAGGCAGATCACTGTTATTGAGCGTCAATTCAGGTGAGAATTGGGACTATTATATACCATAGCAGGGGCGCTTAGTTAGGTCTCGTGACAAAAAGAAGTCTTTAAAATGACATTTTGTGTGAGAAGGAAAACACTGTGGCAGCGCGAGCGCCTGTTATCGGACGGGTAGGCAACCAGCTCGCCTCCCATGTCAGCGGGGTGCCTATCGGCCGGGCGTCCAGATCCTCCAGTGGATAGAAAGTGCGTCAGGCGTTCCTCGCCCAAACATTCGATATATATCTGCCCCTCCCCACTCACGCGTGTAAGTGCGAGACTACACAAGCGCTCACACATGAGCAGAGAGAGAGAGAGAGAGAGAGAGAGAGAGAGAGAGAGAGAGAGAGAGAGAGAGGAGCGGTGCTTCCTGACCACAGACTAATTGGCCGTAAAACAGGCAAATAATAGGCTGAGCAACCGCGGCGCCTTACGGGGCGCCGTGTCTCTTCCACATTATCGACCTAGAGGGCGGCAATGCTCTGCCGTCGCTCTCTCTCTCTCTCTCTCTCTCTCTCTCTCTCTCGTACAACTGGCGAGTGAAATTTCACAATTGCCGATTGCGCACTTGCACGTGCTAGGCTGGAAGTTGCACACATACAAGTGTTGAACAGTTCACCATTTAGTTTAACAGCTTTCACACGTTTCTTTGAAAATGGAAGCAGTCCGTTTTTCCTCTCCATAAACCCCTGGGAAGCGCGCTTTACCGCGAAGGGATACCTTCGGTGGGAAGGAACAAGGGCGCAATCAATCAACGCGGCCAGATATTACACCGCAAGAAACCAAGTGCCCACCTGTCGACTACGTTAATCATTTTTCGGGAGGGCGTGCCGGGCGTGGCGGTCTGTCCGGCAGCAGTTATTAACTTTCCGGGAAGTGCAGTGGCGGTGGCAGTGAGAGGAGCGGGCCGGGGAGCAGCCGAACGCTCGCCCTCGCGCGCATTTGGATCAGCAAAAACGGGACTCGTCTCCAATCCCAAACACGGTAAGACTGTCATCTTGGTTTTCCAGACGTTTTGAAAAATTCAAGACCAGGTCAATTTTCAAGAAATTGCTCTTGGTTTTTAAGACGTTGTCTTGAAAAGTAAAATAATTTCAAGACTATGTCTTGAAAACCAAGAGCAATGTCTTGGAAATCGTTCTGGTTCTCAAGACGTCAACGAAAGGTCTTGAGTTTTCCAAAACATGCTTTTGAAAATCAAGAAAGTTGTCTTGAAAATCAAGACGCCAGTTTTACCGTGAAGGGAAAACAGGCTTTGAGTGTATTTATTTTAGAGCTTCGATCAAAGATTTAGCACACTGTGTCATTCAGAAAAAAATTTCAAAATTTCAGGGTAAATTTCGAAAAAATGAAGATATTTGTAAAAAATCTTCCCGTTTTGCGTGTAGACCAAGATGAAAAGTTGTGTCCCCCTAGCCTTTAGAAATACAGACGGTAAATCGGGGTGGAGGGATACTAGTTGTATGCGAATCTAATGGGTCCATTTCTGATCCGGCCTCGCCTTCGGTTCTCCTACGGTCCGGGGCTCGGCGCGGCTCACGGCCCGGCCCGGCTCGCGGTAGCAATAAGCAAATCGTACATGTCGATAGGGAACGCGGGCGAGATTGAGCCCGGTGCCCGGTGCGCCTGGTGCGCCATGAGCGGCGCCATGAGCGGCGCTCTCGAGGCCGGGTCAGGCCCGGGGGAGGGAAGCCATTACCTCCTTCGAATTATCCGCGGGTAATATTTAGCCGCGCTCAGGCTCAGGCCTCCCTTAGGTACGGGGCACCGCCAAGGCTGTCCGCCGTTTCCCACAACACCTCTTTGCCGTAGCGTAGCGTAGTGTCAGCGGGGAGGAGGGGAGGGGGCTGGTGTACTGGACTCAAGGTGAAAGAAATGATATCGCAGAGGGAGCACGTTGGACTGTTTCTCTTATTAAAGCACTCTACAACAGACACAAATAACTGCATACAAAATTACAAAAATAATAAATAAAAAAAATACACAATATGAACACTATGCCGTTGCTTTGATATTTATAAATTTGACAGTAGATATGTAACCTCCTGGTTAATGGTAGAATGTTTCTTTTCTCTTTCCGCGATTCAAAATAAATGTGATCAACCCACCAAAGTTCAAATGCAGTGAGATCATTTTGAATATTTGTAGAGATTGCGATCAGCTAAATAAAACGTAGGGAAGATAGTCGAAAAACTGACTGACATCATAGTCATATCCAAATACGCACTAGGCATGACACTTCGAAATTTACGGTATGTGAAACAAGTAAATAAATAAAGGGATAATTCTCAAACACAGTTCACAAAGAAAATAACACAACTATCCTCATTAAAATTTCAAGGCACTTAGGTACTTTTATTATTAATACTCATTTGGAAACTATTTACTATATACAGAACATATAAACAAAGTATTTATAAAAATAAACTAACAGCGTACACCGCTTGACATATTTAACATTTAGAAAATTACATTACACACGATCTTTTCAAAATATCACTAGCACATCTTGTAAAAAAATTACACTCATTGGGGCAGACCAACTTTACACAATGCACAATATAATGTACAGACCAATATAATGTACAGACGTAAACCTACCTTATACACTCATGTCTTTTCAAAGAAAACGTACAATTGAAATATTGTATATAAAAAAACCAACAAAATAAAATTGTAAAAACTAACAGGCAGATCACAGCTCGTGAAGTGAGAGATAGGAACAAAATACTTTTCTCTTTCGGCGGGGCGCCGGAGCGCGGCCAGGGGAAACAGACTCTAAAAAATTTACCAACGCTCAAAGTTCATTAACTCCGTTGCCGAAATTTCTCCTCTAAGTTCCTGAACTTTAATCGACAATCGATTACAGTTCACGAAGAAGATTTCTCAAAACTCAACGTAACTTGTTCGTCAAAAATCATCCCAAAGTTTAAAAAAAAAAAAAAAAAATGGAAACTTGAGACAAATCCATAAGGCTACTTCGTGCCTAAATAAGAAAAAGACTAAAGTTGTCGCCTGTTTCCCCTTGGCGCGCGGCGCTACCTCGCCTTGGTGGACGTGGACAGCGCCTTGCTGGGCAGCTCACTCTTCTGCACGATGTGGGTGTGGTAGTGCTTGGCCAGGTGCGCCTTCTGCCGAAAGCTCTTGCCGCACACCGAGCACGCGAAGGGCTTCTCGCCCGTGTGTGTCCGAATGTGCACGTTCACCGAGTACTTGTCCTTGAAGGCCTTGCTGCAGATGGTGCAGTGGTGCAGCGAGCGCTCGCGCCGCGCGCCGCTGCCCGTCACGGCCGACGACGCCGAGCTGCTGGACACGGCGCCGGCGGCGGACGACGCCTTGGGCTTGGCGGGCGGCCGCTCCCCGGGGCGCCGCGACGCCTTCTTCTTGGGCCGCGCAGGCGTCGGCGTGCTCGAGTGGGGCGCCGGCGCCGGTGCCGGCGGCGCGCCGTAGTGGTGCATCCCGTACCGCTTGGCCGACTCGGCCACCTCGTTCTCGATCATCTTGAGCTTCTCGTAGTCGTCGAGCGGCGACAGCAGGATGTCGTCCATGCACGTCGTGGACGTGCAGGTGGACGTGCACTGCGAGGCCGCGGACGCGGGCCCGTTGCCGTACATGTCGTCGAACATGCCGGGCGCGTCCAGGGCGGGCAGCATGTCGCCGGCGGCCATGAACATGCCGGGCGGGCCCAGCTCCGTCAGCGTCTTGGTGTCGTTGTACTGGCTGAGGTACGCCTTGCCGCCCTGCAGCGCGCTGCGCAGCAGCGACTCGTTGTTCTCATTGTGGTTCGAGAAGGCCCAGTCGTTGTTGTTCTCCGCGTACGGCTGCTGCCGGTCGTCGGCGGCGGCGTCCTGGAGGCCCTGGCCGGCCTGCGGCGCCGAGCTGGCCGGCTGCTGCGGCTTGAGCTGGACGTCGTCCTTGCTCTCGACGAAGCCGCTGTCGTCGCAGACGCCGCCGCCGCCGAGCAGGTCGTCCGAGTGGTGCAGCCCCGGGTCGGGCGGGCCGCTGAAGAGGCCGTGGTCGAGGCCCTCCGGCAGGCTGGAGCCGAGGCCGGCGCCGAGGCTGGGCAGGATGCTGATGATGGAGTCGATGTCGAGCGAGGTCTGGTACTGGTGGGCGTCGCCCACGCCGCACTGGCCGCCGGGGTCCATGGACGACATGGCCTGGCGCAGGTGCTCGTCGCCCTCGCGCAGGATGCTGCTGAGGTCCGGGGGCCGGTACCACAGCGGCGGCGCCTCGGGGGCGGCACCGCCGGCGGGGCCGACGGGGGCGGTGCCGGGGGCGGCGGGCGGGGGCGGCACCGAGGGCGGGGGCTCGTGGCCGTTGACCACCGTGAGGGTGTAGATGGAGCCGTCCGTGTTCTCGTCGCCGTCGTCTCTTTGGTTGGCGCCCTGGTCGTCCTCGGGCCGGTGCTGCTGCTGCGCGGGCGGCGGCGGCTCCGCGGGTCCGTTAGACGACCAGCAGATGTCGTTGATGTCCTCCAGGGTGGGCGAGTCCTCCATCTTGATGTTGGCGGCCGCGAAGGCCGCCTTGGCGCCGCCCGTGTCCCAGAACGCATCGTCGGCGAAGTTGTGCAGTATGCTGTTGTTGTTGGCCTCCTTGCCCGGGTGCAGGCCGTCGCCGTTGACAGACGCGTCCGCCGCGTCCGCGCCGGCGTGGTGGTGGTGGTGGTGGTGGTTGTTGTTGGCGAAGAGGCCCATCGACTTGCGAGACCAGGGCGGGAAGTTGTTGTGCAGCACAATGTCGGTCCCCATGTCCTCTGGCGTCACCACGAAGTCAAAGAAGTCCGTCTTGGCGATGTCCTCCGCCCGGAAGGCCTCCGAAAACTCCATGGTGAAGCCGGATGTGACGATGGGGGGTGCAGGGTGCTGAGCCGGCCGCCGTTCGTCGCGTTAGTCCATTGCGACACACAGCTCCTGCAACAGGCAGAGATAAAACATAGCGTCAGTGCTCAGCGCTTCGAACCGCCTGACCTCACTGTGCCGTGGGGGCGAATCAGCGGGGGCCGGCCCGAGGTGCCATCCCAATGCCCCGCCCGGGGCTCCCGGGGCCCCGCCCCGCCCCCCCGCCCCGCCCCGCCCCGCCTGCCCATTTGGCACGGCGGCGGCCTGTTATTACTGTCGCCATTTAAGACGCGGCAAACGGACCGCGCAGGGCGCTGCAGAGCACTGCGGACCGCCGCAAAATTTACAGCGTATTTTTCATCTCGGCACGTCAGGGCGAAAACCATGGTGGCGAGCATTTGCCGCTGTGCAGCGCGCACTGCCCTGGGACGTGAGCCGAGAGAGAGGGAGAGAGGGAGAGAGGGAGAGAGAGAGAGAGAGAGAGAGAGAGAGAGAGAGAGAGAGAGAGAGACGGAGAGAGAGAGAGGAGAGAGAGAGGGGAGAGAGGGATATGGAGTGAGAGAGAGAGAGCGAAAGAGAGAGAGAGAGAGAGAGAGAGGGAGAGAGAGAGAGAGAGAGAGAGAGAGAGAGAGACGGAGGGAGGGGGGAGAAAGAGAGGGCCCGCGATCGGCATGCCGTCGGGACCGCGCGTACGCATGCACACACACACACACCTCCAGTCCAGGCCCGGTGCACGCGGCCTGGAGGCGAGGCTACAACATCCCAACAACTACAGCAGCGACTACTACTACTACCACTACTACTACTGCTGCTGCTACTACCCCGCAACACCTACCGCAACAACTCAAATATTTCTACCGCTACTTTTGCAGCTTACGTGGAAGTCTGTCCTGTCCTGATCCTGCCGCCACGGCGCCCGCAGGGCAGGGCACCGCCGCCTCGAGGTGCGACAATGTTCGGCGATTTATTTCCGATGACTATCTCTGCCACAGCGTCCGACGTGATGAGAGAGAAGGCGGTGGAAATAGGCAAAGGAGAGGGGGAGGTGAGGGGGGAGGAGGGGGATGGAGGAAGAGGGAGGAGGAGGAGGAGGAGGAGGAGGAGGAGGAGGAGGAGGAGGAGGAGGAGGAGGAGGAGGAGGAGGAGGCAGTCGCCTGGCTGCCCGTGAAGATGCTATCATCACTCAAACACATGACGTATCGGCGCTGAGGCGAGTCCCGGATCCCGCCTGCTGCTGATAACACATATCCCGCCCCGCGCGCCGCGGTGCGAAATTACTCGCCCGCCCAAACACTTTGCTGCGCGTTTTCTTCCTTTTCTTCGAAAAAATAAATAAAATGAAAATGAACGCAAAATATTATTTTATTTCTTAGACCACACAACACACACACGTCACAAGGTCCGCGGCGCGCCTGTCGGGCGCCGATAATAAATCTATATCTTTCCGGAACAGGACGGGCCGCGGGCCGCTCAGCCGGCCTAGGCAGCAGCGGGGCGCCCCGCCCCGCCCCGCAGCGGCGACGCGCCAAGAGATGTAGATCACATCTTTTACAGAAACACTGGAAACCCTAATGTGAGAATGTCACACACTTGCACGTGAGTGAATTTTCATTCGTACACTCGTCCCTTATTCAAGTGTGTGAGATTCCAAGGGAAATTTTCCAAACCTTTACTTGTGCAAGTGTGTAACTCCACACACCTAAAAGTGTGCGACATACGTGGGTTTCCAGCGTAGGACCGGGTCCAGTCGGCTTGTAGGCGGCACCGTTACTCGCATGCCACGTGCGATCAGCATCCTTGAGGTCCGTCCCTACCGTACTCCTTCTGTCGTAATGTGGTTGGTGTGCGAAAATGTTGCAAAAAGAGACGTTTGAAAACCAGAGGGAAGGCAATAAACGTCGCGTTCGAGGGCAGATCTCGGGACACCACATACGGTTCTAAAGGTTTGCAAGGATATCTGGACGGGGCGGGGTGGGGCGGGGCGGGGCGGGCTGGGCCGGCGGAGCCGGGGGCCACTGTGCTGTCTGGGGGCGGAGCCGCGGCCCGTGGCCGGAGCCGGCCCGGTGCCGGGCGAGCGCTCAGTCGTGCAGGGCGTCTCCGGATGACTGCAGATCGACTCCTCCGGGACCTCCAGGCGCATCCGGGCGCCCCCAGCCCTCCACCAACATGATCCTCCAGCTTGCCTATATAGACCAACTACTGCTGTGCGAAGGCACGGTAGATGTCTGATTCTCTGAGGAAAAAGGGGAAAAACTTTGAGAAACTGTTGATTTGAGAAAAACCCAGCAGACTTTGAGGATGTCTCCTAAAAACGTTATTCCTACATACATTGAGAAGGCTTCCTCCAATTCCGATTTTTTTTTCAAACTATTGAAGTTTGTCAAATTTTTCCGGTTGCACCTCTTCCCTTAAATTCTTTTTTTAAATTCTGTGTATTTACTGTGCGCCTTGGCAGTCGACTTACAAACGTTCCCGATGGAACCTTACTCGTATTCACGTAAGAGGGAGGAGGATATAGGTATGTGCTCGGCAGGGTTCACACGCGATGCTCAGGAATTTGATCTTTATTTTTTATTTCAGACGGAACAGAACCTTTGAATCACAAAGCCAATGCCAGGCATATCTGTTCGGTCCCAAGACGCCGCCGCCACCGTGCCCTAATTCAAACAGTTGGTTTTGTTCTGAGCGCGCTGCGTGCAGCCCGTCCACGCGGCTCCGGCCAGCTACCGGAGGCTCCGGAGGCTCCGGATGCGATGCGTTTTGCAGCCGCCAGCGGGACAGGACGGGACGGCCGAAAATTGCTACGTGCAGCAGCACCGTATAATAATCAGCTGTTTGTTTCTCGTCCACCCCTTTTTTCTCTCTCCTCTCTCTCCCCCTCTCTCTCCCTCTCTCTCTCCCGAGCGCCCTTTCCGTTCTGCGACCCGCTACTGCCGCCGTCGACACGGCCATTGCTTATTACATTTAGAAGGCACACATTTCTCTTCTTCCGACCTTTCATTTTTTTTCTTCTTGTCGCATTGAAATATACTGCAGTGGGCGCAGCGCAGCGCCGTCCTTTATTTTTGAAGAAAAGTGCCACGCGGTGATGATATGGCGATGGTTTAAATGAAATCAACAAATCAACAACAGCACAAATGCGCACACACGCACTGGAAATACTGGCAATTCGACCTAACCCCTGAATTAAGGCAACTTAACATAAGATGAAATTACTGACCCAGATTCAGCGCAGCGCCGGGAGTGGCCTGGGAGGAGGTGGAGTAGGAGGGGCAATCACACATCACTCCATTCGCGTTTACAACCTTACCGCCTCCATCAGGGTCAATAGCTAGGACAAAGGACGGCGGTAATGGCCCACTACCTACGGGGAGGGAGAGAGGGAAGGGCTTGGGGGGGGGGGGGGGGGGGGACAGTCGACACCGCCAAACTGGACGCCGCCGCCGCCGCGCCGCGCCAACCTCAAAGCGGCCCATTATTGCCTACGTACAACTTTTTAATTGCGTGACGATGCGTATAAGTTCACATTACGATTCAGCATTCATTTAAAGTATCGCGCGCCCAGTGGTGGGTCCGGCAGCGTACAAAAGCGTGCGAGGGGCCGGGCGGCGGCGGCAGCGAGGTATCGAAATGAACGAGATCTCGACCCTCGCGGCCGCTCATCACCACGCGGGCGCGGAGAGGCCAGGAGGAAGAGAGAACCGATGGCGGAAAGAAAGATTCTCATCGCTCGATATTTTATGTGTAGAATACCGCGCGCGCCGCTACAATAGCTTACTCTTCCAAATCTGGCCGGCCGGCCGGCGGGGCTGCGGGCGATGGCGATATCGCACGCAGCCGTCGGCCGGGGCGAGCCGGGCCGGGGCGATATCGCCGAGCGCCGCGCAGCCTGTGTGGCCGACTGGACCGGCCGACCGGCCGGGCCGATCGGCAGATCATATCGTCCGTCAGGGCTCCGCCCTTCAGCAACACAAGCCAAACTCGTGGGCGGGACGGGGCGGCGAGTGGGGAAAACTTTGGGATTCATTTTTCCATCCCACACAATTTGAGTCATTTCAGCTTTACGTCAAAAAAACAAGGGGGATCTCTCGTCCTTTCGTGAGTGCCTTAAATCAAATTCCTATAGAAAATGCAGGGTTCATACCGGATAACAATTCTCATTTTCCATGACTTTTCCATGACTTCCAGTCAAAAAAATCGCGATTTTCCCTGACATTTTTCTAGTTTTGAGAGATCCATTGTACATTAAAAATAGCAAAACCAGGGCGCATTATACATAACTATGCACAAATTGTACATAGTTACGCATAAAATTGTGCATACTCTTGTTTATGCAGAACAAAATGCATAAGGATTTAGTGTAAGGAAGTATGGACAGCATTTGCTCCAACCTTGGTTATTTTCCCTGACCCAGACAAAATTTCCCTGACTTTTCCATGACTTCCAGACCCTTTTTTTTTCTCCCTGACTTTTCCCTGACTTCCCTGACCGGTATGAGCCCTGAAATGACACTTGACGGAACGGGATCACTAACCACGCGCAAAGATGTATTTTACTCATTCTTTACGAAGAAAAGTTCATCTCCTTCCCACTTTTTACGAAAGTTTAAAATCGCGGGAATCGATAAATTTGAAATCCGCTTGCGACCATTACCGCGTGCAAAATGGCTCTCCGATAAGTGGCGCCGTGATCCGCGTGAGCTAATAGTATGTTTATGGTGTCCTTGGGAGTCAGCCGCGAGCGGCGCGGGGCGGCGGAGCGGTGCGGGGCGGTGCGGGGCGGTGCGGGGCGGTGCGGGGCGGTGCGGGGCGGTGCGGGGCGGTGCGGGGCGGTGCGGGGCGGTGCGGGGCGGCGCGGGCAGCATGGCGCCACCGTGGGAACAGGACCGGCCGTCCAGCGGGACCAGCAATGGCCCTGGAGACGCACCGCTGGACAATGGTCCTGCGCGCGCACACACACACACACACACACTAACAAACACACAAACACATACACACACGCACTGGCGAAAGGTAATTACTCAAACGAGGTGCGCGTCGATAACGAGAAATCGAACACACTCGGCAGAGCGACTCGTCTCCCCTACCAGCCACCGCGCGCCGTCTCTCGATAACCCCCCGTGTTACACTTTACTGGGTTTGCCAATAAGTGCGTCGATGTCGCACATCTGATGTGGATTTCCATTCGTATTTTTTTCACCTTATACCTACAAGAAAGTGGAATGCTTCACACATCCACGCCTTTACTGGTTCGTGTGTGCGAGTGGGAATCCACACAGACAAGTGCACGACATTCACACACTTGAATTTCCACCTTTGAATTTTACGAGCAGCGCACCTTACACCACCTCATCCCCGTCTCAATCGGGAGGCGACGGCGGGAATGTAGATCAGTAATGCGCGCTCGCAGGGCACGAGCGGGTCTGCACACTCTCTCTCTCTCTCTCTCTCTCTCTCTCTCTCTCTCTCTCTCTCTCTCTCTCTCACTCACACACACACAGCTGATGCTTTACAGTCGGGACGGGTCGCTATTCTCAGCCGGGAGAGCCTATGGGCTGCGCCTAACAACACCAATAGTATAGTGCGAGCCTGTCTATTCGTAAAATGGAATGATACTGCCGCGCCTCTGACGGACAGACACGCGCAGTGCGCTAGACGAAATCCCACCTCTCTCTCTCTCTCTCTCTCTCTCTCTCTCTCTCTCTCTCTCTCTCTCTCTCTCTCCTTTTCTCTCTTTCCCCCGCCCTCTCATTCACTCTGCTTGACTACCGAAAAAAAATCCACCGACCGCCTATCACTCGCGCCTATTTCCGGTGTGAAATGTCGAGCGGCAACAGCGAAGCCCTTTGGCAGAGAAATGCCCACCGCCGCCTGGGAGCGCCGTTTTTCAATCGTCTGTTTGTTTTCTGCTTCCCCCTCCCTCCCTCCCCTCCCTCCCCTCTCCTTTCTCCGCGGCCGGGAGAAGGGACGCACACCACAGCGCTACCCGGCGACCTTTGACCTCGAAAATCAGTACGCTAAGAGGAAGACAAAATCGGAAGTGTTACCATGAAATGTCGAAGGTAATACCCTTTTTTTTTCCAGTATGGTATATAGACTGAACGAACCATAATGAAAACTGTCAGAAAAGTAGGCAATAACACTGGAGAATTATCGAGGGAATTACCGACTCCAGCCCGAGTAAGTTTGCTCGAAGCGCTCGCCACTGTTCCATTTCCTACAGTTTGTTTTGTTTTGCAGTGGCCCGGTTTGAATAGCGTTCAATAATCATATTTCCGAGTCACGGCATGTAAATGCAAGAGAGGTGGCGGATGGCCTGGCGGGGCGTGGCGTGGCGTGGCGGGGTGGGAGCCTGCATTGTAAAACAACACAGATAGCATCGGGACACGAGGGGGGGCTGCTGCGGGTGGCAAGCGGGCGGCCGGGGCGTGGCGGGGCGTGGCGGGGCGTGGCGGGGCGTGGCGGGCCGCGCCGGGGGCACCCTCGGGCGGGGGAGTCACCCGCACACAGGTGCGGTCCGACGCGGACCCCAAAGGGGGCTCAGCGGGGCGCGCCCCGCCCCGCCCGCCCCGCCCCCCCGCCCGGCCCCGGGGCGGAGCTGTGCTGCTCCGGTAGGCGAAGCTACTCGGCCACTCCCATTCCTTGTGCTCCCCTTCAGTTTAACGTAGAGAAACATCCGTCAGGGCGGCCACCTTTATGGCCCGCACACTCCAAAATGTAGTAGTAAATCTATCGGCCGGGGCGGACTCATTCCGCGATTCGTCCTGCACCCAGCCGCCCGGCCCCGTTAGTCACAAGCAGACGTTTCGACGACAACAACAACTGGGGAAAGTTTCACAACCAAACACCCAGAAAATGGTTAACTTCAACTGAGGAAATTTTCCTTTGCAAAATACAACACTATAAAAAATACCGTCAGGAAGGCAGAAGATTTCCTGGAATATGAAAAAATTCATTGGGTTCCAAGATTTACGTCAATTGCGCACCAATACCCTGGGTTGGCTTTCCTCGTTATAAGTCGTACGATAGAAACATTTTCAACAGCTGCTAGAGGGCACTCCCCGAGGACATCCCAGACACACGACGCCGCACCACCTTGCAGGAGGGGTGTAAAACGCGCGAGTTACCAGCGGGCCGGCCCACATTCCCCGAGGATCACTTCACTCCCCGCTAGTAGAGGGTTTCTTCCGCCCAAAGTTTAGCAGCGGTGTGCGCCTCAGTGTGTGTGTGCGCGTGTGCGTGTGGAGCGCACTCCATACCGCGCGCGAAATAATGTCCACGTCCATTTGCATACCAAAGCGAGCCAGCCAACAGGCAATGGCTCCGCGCGGCAAAGGCGTTCCTACGCACACACACGCACACGGTGGCAGTCAGTGTGGCCGTTGAGGTGTACTGCACTGGGGTAATGATCGCCGGGCACGTAGCACGGCACCGCCGCGCCGCCGGCGTGCCGCGGCCCCAGTGGACCTGGTCGCGCGCGCACCCCAGCCTACACTGTTAAGCGGTTAAAAGAAAACACTGTTAAATTTTGCGCGGTTTATTGTTGTGTTTAGAATAAATGTTTTTGACCGTTCTTTAAACTGCTTTTTAACAGTGTAGCCGCCTACCCTACCGTCCCAAAAAGAACTAAGAGAATTAACTATGCGCGGTCCCACTTGCGCCTCCATCTGAAACGGCCAAGTGCCAGGCATGCCACCCTCCAGTGTCCGCGCGATACAGTTAGGCCCTAAAATGACATGCGCTGGCGCGCGGGTACATACCGCCCGCATTAGAGATCCACATCTGCGCGGCCCGTCCCGGGGCAGGCCAGGCAGGCGCGTCAGAATGGGGCGTATCCACGAAATCTCGCGTGAGCAGACGCAGCCACCCTCATCAGCAGGCTGGAGAGGCGGCGGCGCGGCGGCGGGCATTAGGCCGCGAGTACCAGCGGGCACCGGCGGGCACCGGCGGGCACCGGCGGGCACCGGCGGGCACCGGCGGGCACCACCACCACTGACCCAAATGCCTGAGGCAATCCTCCTAGAGGCATTGATATGATTCGCGCAAGTCGACACTGTACCGGACGGGGCACTGCGCGACGTTCATGGGGAGGCAACCCAACCACTTTGGATGTTGGAGAAGTTCCTCAACGTTTTCCCTGTTTCCTCAAAATCCCTCAGATATCGTTTTAACCGCGCAGCGATGGCGGGGCGGGGCGGGGTGAGGCGGGGTGAGGCGGGGTGGGGCGGGGCGGGGCGGGGCGGGGCGTGGCGTCAGCGCGGCACCATCTCCCCCTGCCGCTGCTGCAGCTGACACAGCCGCCGCGTCGCGTCGCACAATTTATTGTCTGCGCCTGCGTATAACTCTATCAGCTCATGACCCTTGCAGTGCGGTGCGCGGCTGTCGCCTTCAGTGTGTGCGTGTGTGTGTGTGTGTGTCCGTCTGCCCGTCCATGTCCATTCACAAGCCGCGTGGTGCTCCTCCAGGCTGCCTCTGGCTGTGGGCATTTTCGTGGAAGACGGCATGCAGTACGTTGGGCTGCCCAGCAGCCACCGCTGCACTGTACGGAGCACGGCGGCACTAATAAACCAGAGTATGCGGACGTCATAATAAAATCATAAAAATCTAATTTACTACCCCGTTTATAAAGACGTCGACTGCTTCGCCTTATTATGATTGAACGTTTTCCTTGCGTTTATTATTATTATCTGGATGGGAAGTGAGTCATACCCACAGCATTGCAGACGAGTTCAAGGTTCCTCAATAAATCAAAACGATTTAACAAATATTTTCTATGATTTTTTTTTTTTTGCTGTGCCTCGGGCGGGCGGGTCTCACTGCGACATGCCCGTCTGAGATCAGGCCGCCTAGATTTGACGGTGGGAGGCAGCGGCAGGGCGAGGGCGTTCGGTTACAAGCGGGAACATCCCCGCCCCGCCCCGCCCCGCCCCGCCCCGCCCCGGTGGAGCGGATCCAGAGCGGATCCTGCAGAGGGCCGGACGCACGGTGTTGAGTGTCTAGCGGCACGGTCCATTGCAGTCGGGCCCGGCCGGGCTCCGGGTTCAAATCCGGCCGTCGCCACCGCCGCCCGGAGCAGCGCGCCCGCGCCCGGCGGCTCGAGTTACGCCCAGCGGCATTGTGTCGAGAAGCACGCCGTGCGTGCGCGCGCGGGTTTGGAAGCGTTTGACTAAGCCCTGTCCTCTGCACACTTAATGTATTACTGTACACTGAAAATGCTATGCCCACTTTGATTGCCAATTTTCGGCATTCTTCATGGAAAAAGACGAATTTCGGCGTTCGAAGACGCAGAAAATTGGAAATCCAGAAATTTTCCAACAAGTGCAGTTCAAAAATTACAATTAGAAATCGTAATACTACAAGCACTGAAATTCAATCACAAGCAAGTTTGGGTTGTCGTAAATTTACAACATATTTCGTAAATCGCAATTTGATAAAAAATATCGTAAAAATACAAAGACAGATTTTTTTACAGTGTCAGCAGAACCAGCCTCTCTCGGGGTGCCAAATGAATTTCCAATCTGGAAATTAATAAACCACCGGCAGATTGTTGCACATCGATCAGCTTAGTGGCCGGCTGCTTGGCCGGGGCCCCCAGCGGCCCGCAGCGGGGCCCGCAGCAGCAGCGGGCTGGAGAAGCTGGAGAAGCTAGCTGGAGCCGCTGGAGCCACAGCGTCTCAAATGTTGTGGACAGAGCGAACGCCCGCTGTGTACCGACCCTATTCTTGGCGAAGGGTTTATAACCCTGCGGGATCTCTCTCTCTCTCTCTCTCTCTCTCTCTCTCTCTCTCTCTCTCTCTCTCTCCCTCTCCCCCTGCGGGCGCCCAGCGCGCGAGGACCCCACAACTCGCCGAGGAGCGCGCCATTTCCTATATAAATATCCAAGGACCCCATCATCGGCAACACGGCTGGGAAGATAAAGAGTAGCCGCCACAAGCGAGACTCGAACCTTAATCCCTCGACTCGGCGCGCCAAAGTTCAACCAGCGACTTCTGAGTTCTGAGCAGTTTCGCAGACAAACCCCTCCCATCTCCCCCTGCATCTCTCTACACTGGAAATATGCGAAATATCCGAATGTCGTTCCCTTGCTGCAGGTGAGTGAATTTTTGCACACACGTCTAGATGCGTACGAACAGCTTATCTCACACTTTTCACGTGTGTATATGAAAATGCTTATGGGGCGTGCATAAATGAGCATTCGCTTACGTAACTACAAGTGTGTAAATAGTGTGTTGCACGCATAAATGTGTGTGAATTATTTGTTGCACACCTACATGTGTGTAAAAAAAATTACACACTTGCGCAAGTGATCTCCATTCCTACACTTTGCTTTCCAGAGTGCTGCCCCCCACTCCTACCCGTGTCAGCTCCTTAGGCGCGGCGATTATACCACGGTAGTTCCTCTTCCGACATGAGCGCGACACATTTGAATGAGCGCGCGGTACGCACCGCCGCGTCAGCCGTGGTAAGGCACCGCCTTCCAGAACGCGCCGGCCTGCCCAGCATATAATCAATTAACGCCGTAATGAAGAGGGCGGTGGGGCCATTAGTCAGTCGGGGCGTGGCGTGGCGGGGCGTGGCGGGGCGCGGCGCCCGCGAGGACCAAGGACGGGCACGACCGCCGCCGCGCCACCGCCGCGCCCCACGATAACCCCCGCCAGGGAGTGTCCTTGACCGCGCTCACGGGCATGTCCTGCTACACTGCCATCAAGAAATTTGAAGAATGAAAAAAAAAAAATAGAAAACTATATTGGAAACAATGTTGGTGAAATAAATCGGCGGGCATTTATTAGCAAAGAAACTACCCCACAAAGTGATGATATTTTCATCATAGGTCCTATCGTTATTGCATGGGAGTGATGACACCGTCATAAAACATGTCAATGACATCCCTGTGCGGAAAATAAGCCATGATAGTGTCATCAAGTGATGGCGCGGCGGGATTGCGAGTTATGTGTGGTGTACGCAGCTTTTCAACAAAAGAAAATAGAAATAGAAATTTTGACTCACAATCTCGTAGCATAGAATATTCATGGGTCTCACAATTTATGAAAATCTAAGTGTGAGGCCATGTCTCCAGAGAGTTTGCGGGGCGGGGGTTTCATATACACTACCGCTGCCGTGTAAGTGAACGACCACGAGGCGATTGCTTGTTCAGACTGCTTTTTGTGAACGCAGCGGCGGTGTACACGGCGGCGCCCTGGCCTGCCCTGCCGTTGCACGACTTGACCCCGCGAGCGGCCGCAACGCCCCGCCCCGCCCCGCCCCGCCCGGGTAGATTAGAAAAATGTCCTTGAGAGTGTGTCTGACCAGCAGGCCACATTCAGCAGGAAATACGGCGTATACGCGGTGCTCGATTCTCAAAGGCGGCGGCGGGAAAAAAAAAGTAAAACGGGTGCGTAGTTTCTGCATTCCTAATCAACGAGAAACTCGCCGCGGCGCGATAGGAAGAGGTGGAGGGAGATATCTTCAATTTTCTCCGCCGCTAGATGTCGTTTGCATATTCGTTTCGATGGAACAATACTGGAGCAATTCTACAAATATAACGACCCTGCAGGCCGATTTGCAGTAAGCAGCAATTCTACACTCAACACACTCCGCACAGTTAAAAACTTGGACTCAGTTTCCAGGCAGCCAGGCATCTCTCATGGAGAAAATACATGAAAACGTTTCGAGTTTTCCATTATAACAGCTTAGAAATCTGGGCATAGTTTTTAACCGTGTTCCCAGGTGTGACAACTTACTGCCTCGGCCACCGCGCGAAAACAATTGCATACTAGTTGCACGATGTGTAATACGCGCTTGCGCAGTTGCCCGCCCCCCTGGGGCGGCGGCAGTGGCGGGGCGGAAGGAGAGGAAGGCGGGAGGCGGCGCCGCATAGGGGGCCCAGCCGGCCCAGCCCAGCCCGCCTCTTCTGCCCTACGTTCCGCTCTGGATGCGCCGCAGCTGTTTATGAAGTGAGCCACAATAACCTGTCTGCTAACAAGCCTTTATCGCTACTTGTCCAGCGCGCCCCGCCGCGCCACGCCTCGCCACGCTGATTGACTCGCTGCGCCGCGTGCACGCCGCATCGAAAACTTAGCAGAAAATGAAGAAAAATAAAAATTCATTATTGGAAACACTCTTCTGGCCGGCGTAGTGCTTGTAGCAATATTTACAAAGGTTGTGGGTGATTTATTCTGCTGACGCTCAGCTGTAAAACGACGCAGCGCTGGGGAGCTCAGGGAATTTTCCCCCTTAAACTTCCTGGTGTATTAATAAGAAAACCAAACTTAAAGAAAAACTCTTTTTTTTTTTTTTTTTTTTTTTTTTAAGGGGTAAGGTATACGTAAAAGAAATCACCATATTTTCCTTTTTGAGAGAGACGAAGAAAAAAAAACAAAAAAAACTTCGGAGGGATTTCAAAACGAGCGAAATCCCGTCACAGTTCCTTTAGAAATCTGAGGGACAACTTTGGAACATACTACGGACAAATTAGGACCTTCGTTTTCTATTAGGGATACGGCAAAACCGACAAAATTTTCGAACTCTGGGCCACAACTTCACGTGATTACTCCTAGACAAAAAAATATTGGTGTCCAATATTTTAGTTTTAAGCATCACGCTTCTCTACAGCTGTAACCTGATGACTTAAGCCCCATGAGGGGGGATCAATTTTTATCGCACAGACCTGCGGCTGCGGCTAGATCATTTTTTCGCCCCCTAGAGGAGGAAACCGAGTGGAACTTTTCAAAAATAGAAAATGTTTGAAATAAGGGGCTAGCTAGCTAGAATGTATCATCTGCTAAAAAAACTTTGCAGTATGGGCAGCAGAGGGGCGTGCGGAAGCAACTGCACTCTACGGCACGAGCAAAACGTAAGTAAAGCGAAGATTAACGCCAACCGAGGCGATCCTATCTGCGGCGCATAGGGTGGTGTCCCGGGCCGTCCCGGACCGTCGTCCTGCCCGCCGGGGGTCCTGTCGAGGACCGCGTCGCGTCGAGCCATTCAAAGTAGCGGTAGTTAAAGCCCCTAACCTCGCTCTTTTCCCCCGCGCCAAGTTTGGCTCTCCGCTAATTGGCGTTGAACCAAACCGCACTGCGATGGCTTCCCTCTAACACCATCAACATGACCTACATGCATAAAGAGAAAAGAGTTGTAGTCTATTTGTTTTCTTCTCAAAGTGAGAATAATACCATGTCCGCGTTAGCAATGCGATCTGCGCTTAGCTCTTTTTTTCCACTGTTGGCAGCGCGGCGTGCTCTCTCTCTCTCTCTCTCTCTCTCTCTCTCTCTCTCTCTCTCTCTCTCTCTCACACACACACACGGTACGTTGTAAACCCAGTGTTAAACGTGATTGCAATGACAGCTGGCGGTAGGTGTTGCAGCCGCGCCCATCCGACAACCATTGCCAGAACAGTTTCGAACGCCGTGTACAACTATTTTTTTCCCGCGCGGAGGTCTGGCCACTCCAAATTCTGATTGCAATTAACTTTCCAGGGCCGTTGTGGGGCGGGGCGGGGCGGGCCACGCCACCACTACCTTGCAGGCCTGGCGTTGTGCAGTTGTGCACTCCTGTCCTTGCATTCCAAACACGTGTTGGGGGGCTGAGCTCATTAAGGCACCTTTTCTCTCTCTCTCTCTCTCTCTCTCTCTCTCTCTCTCTCTCTCTCTCACCCCTGCAGATGTAATGAGAGGCTAATACAGGGCGCACTGGTGCGTCTGTCCCCACAGCAGCTGCAGCATGTCCACCAAACGGCGGGTGGTCCGAAGGGACCTCCTCCTCCCGGGTGAGAGAGAGAGAGAGAGAGAGAGAGAGAGAGAGAGAGAGAGAGAGAGAGAGAGAGAGAGAGAGAGCAGAAGAGAGAAAAGGGGGAGGCTCCTGATTACAAACGTGAGTAAATAATACCCCTTCAAGTACTTAGGTGTGTGTGTGTGTGTGTGTGTGCGTGTGACGTCCTTTATTTTTTGAGGGCGGGACTAACGTGTCCTTACAACGTTACCCGTTTTGGTCAGCAATCCTAAAAAAAAGAAAAAGAAAAAGAAAAAGCAAACACGGCACACCTTTATAGCTAACCGCATCTCCAAGACAGCGTTGCGGACACTGACTACTTACGATAGCTAGAGACTAGAGACACAATGCAAAGTGGAGCGCCTGTAAGTGGGTGCACTCAATGACCGCTTCCGCGTTACGTCCGTTAGAGAGCGGGCGCGGCGTTAAAAAAAGCGAAAAGGAAAGTGCCAGCTGGGCAGGCAGGGCAGCGCGCGCCCTAGAGTGCACTAAAAGGAAGAGTAGTGGTCACATAGGTATTGAGGTTCAAATGTCACTTACTTCCCTAGTAGGATTGACCCTTTTTTTTACGGGCGCAGGAGCACAGGAGAGAGAGAGAGAGAGAGCGAGAGCGAGAGAGCGAGAGAGAGAGAGAGAGAGAGAGAGAGAGAGAGAAGGAAGAGAATGAATGAATAATGCGCTCTCTGGGCATAGGAAGCGGGGTGGTACCCGTCCAGTGATCAACTCATCAGTCCGCCTCAGTAAACACCTGAGAGCTCCTAGACTGTGTGTGTGTGTGTGTGTGTGTGTGTGTGTTGCAACAGGCTAATTACACACAGAAAGTGCAGCTGCACGAACTAAGACACACACACACCAAACTCACATAGAGTGGGGGTTAGAGTTGTATGACTTCAGAAGTCATTGCGCTCTGCGCTCTTACTGAGGCTGAGTAGGCCCCATTCATGATCACCATTTAGGTGCACAACTCAAAGAGACAGACTGACGCACGTGCAAGCAGTGGCGGTTACGGTCACTCAACGACCACTTCGACATCGAGTCATATTGGTTGCCTATGCATTGCTAGGAGTAAAACTAACACATGGAAAAAAAACCGAAAGTCTGTTAATTTTCGTCCGCACACATCAACACAACCTGAATTTCCATTCGCAAACTTGTACAAGAAAGGGTTGAATTTCCCTTGAAATGTCACATATTTGAGTGACGAATTGAAATTCACACACCGTCAGGTTTTGGGACTGTATCACACTTTGGGTTCCCCATTCCCGACAGATAGCACGCCCCTCCCCCGCAACGCGCTTTTAGAGAAGGCTCACCTCTTCTCGTCGATTCCCACGAGCTCAACCACCACCTCCACCTCCACCACCACCGTGACGGCAGCGGAGGCGAATGTCACGGGCAAAGAGAGCCGCGTGGACTTGAGGCGTGAGGAGCGGTGGGGTGGGGCGCGGCAGGTCGGTCTTGAGGTCACTCAGGTATCACGCTGTTTAGAGGGATCACGATGATCCAAACGTGACCCGGGCTAAGCATGATCGCGTCGAGAACTGGAGCATTTCTCTACGATTTACTGGAAAAGTTTTGGGCGAAAATTTGTAAAGGCACAGAGTTTGAAAAGCCTGAAGCGGGACTCTCCGATAGCTAAACTGCCCAAAAGTTCAGGACTCGCTTCAGAGTTATAGTTTTATCGTTTCCGGTTTCTCGCGCCTGGTCCCACCACTTAAGAGCTGCCGGGCTGGGCAGGTGTGTAACAGATAGCAGGACTAATGTCAGGATTGTGGGTGCACACTGTCAATTTGCTATGCCACACACGTACACAGAAACACTCCTGAAAAACATAACTCTCCATTCCCCATCTTCACAGTAAAACTTAACTTACGTCTTGGTTTTCTAGGTACAGTCAAGGTCTTGAAAGTCATCCTGGTCTTGAAGACTTTGTCTTGAAAACCACGACGATCGACCGGCATACAGTTGGCGGGGAAAAAAATCCCCGCGGGGAATTTTTCTCGCATATAAAGAAAAAATCGGTTGCTATGCTGGGTAAAAATCCCATTTTCACAGGTAGGTAAGATGTATCTTGACCCGCGGGAACCAATTTTGACATTTTCGGAATTTTACCCGGCAATGGAAAGGTACCAGGATCGAAAAACCGTTCAAACTTGGGCCTTCAAATGCATCACAATAACGAATGGGTTACAAAAACTCTTCTAGCCGTCTCGTTTCGCCCATACAGTAAAGTTATCTTCCAAAAAATACCTGCAGACGACAATTAACTAGCGGGTCTGCTATAAGCTCATCTCGCGGGCGCCTCCGGCGTGGCCGGGCCGGGCTGGCAAGGTGTGGACGGATAATCTGCGAAAGCTGTTGGCGGCCCATCCCCACCCGTCATTGGTTTCGTATCGATAAGTCCTGAATAGTTGCCGCTTCTGTCCTGAATACTAACTCAGCCGAGGCGTCGGACAGAGATAACAAAAAAAAAAAAAATCCAGCATGCGGCCGCAGGCGCACTGTCGGAAATTTTATCGTCATTTGACGAACGTATTCATTCGATATCCGGCAGTGTATTTTACCCTCGTGAAGCCATATTCCACCGACATTTAACTATAGTATCTTCCATATTGGGCCTTAATTTTCACACAGTCATTCATTCAACGCTCGGTGTCCAAACGAATAGGGGCGACGAATCTTTGCGAAAAATATAACCAAGCCAGAGGCCACGGATGATGAGAATAGCAAGGCGAAAGGAAAAGCAGGTAAAAAAGCCCTCCCCTATAATAAAAATACTTGGCTGCCGCATTCCGTGATGCCGTCCAGCTCGTCGCTCATCCCACCCCGCCCGCCCCGCCCCACCGCGATTCTTCTCCAGCGCGCCCCGGCGCCAATAACAAGCCAAACGCAGGCGCCGGGCGGGGCGGGGCGGGGCGGGGCGGGGCGGGGCCGCGGGACGTGGTGTGGCGAGGCGCCTTGTCCAGTTCGCTGCTTATCTCCCTCCCCTCCGCCCCTTCCTCTCTAGACCGGTCAAGTGCACTGCTTGTCCATCTCGGACGCACGGGGAAGCATTAACACCTCCGGGGCCGGACCACTACCGGCTCAGCTGAGCCCGGCGGGGCGGGAGCCGCAGCAGACGTGAGGAGGGTGCCGCGCGGCTCAGAAAACGTTTCGCCGTGACAATTTACGAACTTTGTTGCAAAAACGCTTTTTCGCTACGGGCCGTGCCGTGCGCGTCGCCTGGCGGCGGGGTTATGACCCGGCGCGGCGGCAGCGTCTGGGACTGGCTGGTCCTCGTCCGACCCATACAGCAGGTCGTACAGGCCCAAGCCGAAGCCGTTTTCGTTCTCACGCGCGGGCGGTTTCCCGCGAAAAGCTTCAAGTTCCGCATAGCGACATAGACTGACACGTCGTCCATGCTGTCAGAAGATGCGTTAAAAGAGCCGCGAAATGAAAAAGGCTTGCACGCAAGTTTTGCAGTTTAAACTCTCATGTAGTGCAACAGTTAGATTGGCAGCGTAATATTACGAATTCTAATTAACTGTAATTTCATAACTTGCACTTCGTGGAACATTATTCCGTAAACCTACAATGTGAAAAATATCTTCGTAAACTTACAACATATTTTGTAATCACGATTTACAAAATGTGTTGTAAATTCTAAGTCCACAGAAAGTACTTGTAATTTTACAATTTCGAGTTGTAATTTTAGAACATTTATCATGGAAAATTTTCCTGTAACCTTTACAAGTATTTTTCACAGTGTACAGCTGATATTTCTCACAGTGCGTTCTGGTTCGGGCCGGGTCGCGTTTCGTTCGGCTCGGGCCCAGGCTGGCGGCAGAGGCGCACTCCCGGTTTATTTCCGAAAATCCGCGTGCGAAACCGACCGGCCGGCGGGCCGGCGGGCAGGCGCGGCGCCATGAGCGCGGCGCGGCGGGAATGGCCGGCCTGGCCCGGCCCGGCCGACCCGGACCCGCGACGCGTAAGACAAACTCGGAAACGTGCCGAGCCTCGGAATGATGCTTTAATATTTATGCCCTTGCGGTACAATTTCGCACCGCGAGGTCGTCATTAACCCAAATAGCGCGGCGCGGCGCGAGCGACGACTCCGCGGGCGCGGCGGCGAGGCCCACCCCACCCCACCCCGCCCCACCCCGCCTGGCCCGCAGTGCTTGATTAGCTCCCTCCCCAAATAAAGCCTGCCGGTGGAGAATGCAATACCACCGCCTTACAACAAAATCAAAGTGTAAAACTGGCCATGCCATGCAGCGGTCGTGCGGGTAGCTTATTGGCCCGGCTCGGCTGCCCTGACCGCTGCCCGGCCGGCCGGGCCCGGCACGCCGACAGAGCCGCGCCGAGGGACGGGGCGGAACAGGCCCCATAAAGACAAACGTGCCCACTAATGCCACTATGGTGGCTCCTTCGAAAATGGTTGGGCGATGGGGGGAAAAAAACATACGAGTATCCTTTTCACAGAGGCTTACTAAAAGTCAGAAAAAGTCGCAGCGGGGCGATATCCTTATCATTTTGGACCAAATGAACACATCTCGAACTCTTTCCGAGTTGTCAAGAAAAGAAACACAGTGCACTCTCAGTCCTATAGTGACTTTTTCGTTCGTAAACTATCAACAAACAATCGTGGACATTTTGTGCTCCGACTCTAGACACCTCACGCCCACCGCCCACCCATTCTATAGACTGGCGCACCAACCATACCACCTGACCCATAACTTTCCCCCCTACACCCGTCGTACTGTTTACGTAAACAGAGATAAATCCATCCGTACGCACCCTGACACCTGCCATAGGCGTGTATAACAAGCCCAGCAACCGGCCTTCTTAACGGAACACACACAACACGCCTGCTGGGCTTAGGGGGGGAGGGGCTTAACTAAGAGAGAAACGCGCCATCATCAGCGGCGTTAACGGGTGCGATAGAGAGGAGGCGACGATCGCGGATAGATTGGAGCTGCAGCGGCAGCGGTACAGAAACTGGTCCAGGAATATTCATCTCAGGGGTGTCCCTCCCCGCTGCCGCCGCGGCAGTTTACGCACACACATTATCATTCGCAACATTCCTTTCTTTGTAAGTGTTACAACTATATATGCTGGCCGGCAGGCTGGGGCCAACAAAAATGTTGAACACTTTTCTCCCCAATGAAATACATGGGCTTTTTAAACCAAGCATCTAGAAGTGTATTCAACACTTGCAAGTGTGTGTCAGTTGAACACTTTTGATTACAGTGTGCTGCTGCTGCTGCTGCTCGCACATTGCGGAAAAACCTCCCTCCACGCGTTCGGGCGATAAATTTCAGAAACGTCGTATCATCGACGGCGTTTATGAATGTCATACTCTCTTGCGGCGTTTTCCTCGGCCGCGGTGAAGAAAAATTGCAGCGGCAGCTACAAGTTATGGCCCCGCGCTGCGGCACGCGCTCCAGACGGGCGAGATAAGAAAAGTTCTAACTGCGGAGAAAGACCTTATCATATTTGTCTTAACTGCACTGGACACCCAAGTGCGCGGGAAAGAGTAGCACACTTGCAGGTGTGCGACATTCCATTCGTGCGTTTGAACAAGTATATGGGTGTGAATTTTCTTAGACATTTTACACACCTCAAAGAGACACGTGTAAGAATAGGAATCAACACACCTACATGTGTGCGACAGTCGCACATTTAAGTTTTCAATGCACATTCTGGCGATGGCTGACGAGGATGTCGGACAGTACTTACCTTGTTAGCGCTGTCCCCCCGGGGAAGGGGGAGGCGGGCTGCGCATGCGGCCAGGGTGACGGCCTGGAACACAAATAACAAAAAAAAATATTAAAACCTAGAAACTGCGATATTTCCAAGAACACGAGCGGAAAAAACCTAAATGTTTACTGAAAAAAAAAATTGAAAAGGAATTTAGCCCTTTTTTTTTAATTGTCTGGGGGTGAGTTAAAAAAAGAGATGGGTATTTTCGTCGGTCTGGTATGACGGCACGACTCCCGCTACTCCTCCACGCCGCGCCACGCCGCGACCCCCCACCACCTTCCCGCTCCAGTGCCCTGGAAGTCAGGGCCAAGGTTAGCCAAGGCCGCTGCACCCGTTGTGGCCTTAAGTAGAGTCGTCCAAGGCCGCCCCCCCTCCCCCGCCCCAAAGTGCCGCGCCGTCCACGGAGTGCCCCCCCCCTCCCCCCCTCCCCTTTCCTTCCCTATACCGTCAGGCTGCGGTGCGGCGCAGGCTGCAGGCTACGGGGCCTCAAATTATCGGAACAAAGAATCGCGTAGAAATAAATCCTCTCTTGTCTCTGGAAGAAGAAAGAGTCGTCAGGTGTCGACGGCAATCTACATGCAAATCCTGTTGTCCGAAACTAAGTAATCACGGTTCGCATAGGTTTCGGAAACAGACGACCGTACTGGTATAACAACATAGGTCAAGACTATAAGCACATTTTGAGCGTGTTAAATGTTTAAACGCATTTGCAAAGGCATATGCCTGATAAATCACTGTAAAACAAACCAAACGAAAGGTGAAAATTATTTGGTTTGTCCTCCGCCTCGAGGCGGAGCACCGCAGGCCGAACGGATCCTCCCGCCCGATAGAAATAAATAATAAACAAGTCGGAGAAAAAAAAAACGATGAGGGAGAGATTGTGTCAGAGACCGTGAAGATGTTAATTAACGCATCGTGGCCCGGCCCGGTCGGCGCGTGTGGCATCTCTCCCTCCTCCCTACTCTCTTCACCTCCGGGCCGGGGCCGGAGCTGGCTCCGGACGCGTCCGGAAACGATCGGCCCCGGAAACTGCTAAGTGGGGATGTGTAGCGCTGCTGCTCCCGACCGAACCGGCACGGGGGGACTCCGGGCCCGGAGGAGAGGGGAGGGGGGGGATTAGTCACCCGGAGGAGCCGGAGGATGAGCTGCAGACATCAGATATCAGGAGAGGAGGGGGAGCAGCCGCGAACAGTGCGCAGCGCTGGGAGTGCGAGAGAGACGTACGCCACATTTGTCAGAGGAGAAATTTTTGACGCGCTGCAGCCGCGCGGATAACGGCGTGAGAAGGCGACTCGCACGTTCCGAATCCCCACCAAACGCGCCGGGTTAAAAGGCCCAGTGGAGCAGCCGCGAGCTTATCAAAACTCGCCAAACCTCGCAGCCGAACAAAAAATCACTATTTTTTTAATATTCCTTTTTCGCTGGAAATGCGCAGAGGATGATCACCCTAGCCAATGACAGGCGGCTTATAATATTTCACAGATAGCTAATAGCCAACACAGAGGATTTGTACTAAAGATTTAAGAGAAGTGTTTTTTCCCACATACTTGAGGATTTACGTACGGTGGTCTGGCAAGAGGATTATTGGGATAGAGGCCAGTGCTTGTGTTTGTCCGTGAAAATATTCCACCGGACTATAGCGGTGAGTGAGAGAATGACTGAGTGAGGGAGAGAGATAGAGCGAGATTTTCCGTACGTCATTCTGTGGCCGTTTGCCGGGCGACAACTGCGCGTGCGCGGTGGTGTTGGTGCCCAAGCCCAGCGTTGAGGTCGCCAGACGTGTGCCGCAACACTGGGCACCACGCCCCGCCCCGCCACGCCCCGCCACGCCCCGCCACGCCCCGCGGGCAACACTATTAGAAGTTTTATTTCATAATACCTCCAAATGAGCGCAGCACTACGTATACATTTTAACTGCGGGGCCGGGCCGGGCCGGGCCTCGACTGCTATACTTACCGCAGAAACGCGACGCTTTGGCGCTGATTATCTCCCAACGCGAAAGCAATAGAAAATAAAACTCCCAAGCGACGAAAGGGGCAGGCGCAACAAAAAAACAAGACAAGGCGGGGGGCCAGTGACGGGCCTCGTCGGGTACCCTATTAAGTAGTCGTTGCATTTGTGTTAGGGGCGAGTCAGCTGCTACCTAACTTACCCACGAGAAGGCCTGGCCGCGACCGCCGTTAACGCTACAGGAGTTTGAACGGTTTCGTGACTTGACCTGTCAAACGGCATGTGTTGTGGGCTATATGAGCTCGCTGCCATGACTCGGAGTGTCAGCCTCTCTCTCTCTCTGTCTCTCTCTCTCTCTCTCTCGCCCGCTCTCCCTCCCAAGGACGCGTGGCCCACGAGACACGACCCGTAACAGTGTTGGCACTGACACCTACCCCCTAGTCGCACGCACAACGACACGTACCTCTCGCTGCTCGACAGAGATTACGCGTCACATAACGTCACAGATGCGAGCGCAAAACGCCTGCAGAGGTAGGCAGACCCGCCACACGCGCGCGCTCCGCGGGTGGCCTACCCTCCCTCCCAGGGCCGCTGGCTCGCGCGGCTGCTCTGACACGCGGGCGCGGGGCCGGCAGCATGACGCTCCAGCAGCGCCGTCGTGCTCGCCACCACAAAAATGGACATTTTATTACATCGTGGTTGTGGTGGTAATGGGTGGCGGGGCGGGGCGGGGCGGGGCGGGGCGGGGCGGCCGCAGCTGACCGTCCAGCTCGCCACGGTCACTAGAGTCACGCCCGACGCTGCACTTGCACTTCCGCCCACCGCCTCTCCCCCTCCTCTCTCTCCCTCTCTCTCTCTCTCTCTCTCTCTCTCTCTCTCTCTCTCTCCCTCCGCGCCGGGGAGTAGTGACGCGGAGATAAATAATAACTTTGAGCGGGTCTGGTGAAGCGATAAGGCGGTGACACGCGTATCTCGGCGCCTTCATCACGTGGCTCACCGCGGCCAGCATCCTCGCAGCGCGCCACGCCACTAAAAGGAGCCGCGAGGGAATAAGAAAAAATGATAAATTCTCCTACAACTTGAGCAAAAAAAAAAGGGAGGGGAAAAAAGAAAAACTGCTTGTGAGAATTTTTTAGCCGGATACACCTCTACCAGCAACTGCTCTAAGATTTTTATTTTTTAAGACACTATCTAGAAACCCATAAGAATGAAAAGAAGGCAAACACATAACTGTTCCAGCGTCAATTCACACACTTCAAACAGCAAAGGTGTTCATTTTCTTTAAAATTTCAGACACTTTAAAGGGTCAAGAGGATACTGGCGAGCACAGTAAATAGTTTGCTCACGCTCCAACTGCGGTTCAATGTTGACTTTTTTCAAAACCCCCTACACTTCTCCATGCAATACAGACGGAGCCCTCCGGTGGTGCCCTCCGCGCGCCCCGCCCCGCCCCGCCCTACCCCACCCCGCCCCACCCCGCTACCGTAATGTTGGGAATGTCCATTGATTTACGAGGCGGGGGTCGAGGTGGGCCGGTGGCTGCCGGTGGGCGCCGCGCCGCGCACCACGAGATACAATTGTTTTGCGTACAATGGCCTACAAAAGCTTCCGGCGAAGTGCTCTGATAATTCTAATGAGGGCAACAATGCGTGATTGGTCTGGGGCGGAGGGAGTGAGTAAGGCGGGGCGGGGGATGGAAGGAGGGGGCACGTGAGGTGGAGGGGGGGGGGCATTCCCCGCATGCTGCTGCCTCGGATAGCATTTCGGACGGCCCCGCCCCGCAAAGACACCGTTGCCCGCAGCTGCGGCTGTTTGTTTGTTCCGAGGAAGCGATTATTCGGGCCGGCGGGAGGCTCGCCGAAAAGTATTTATTGTATTTATTGTACGTTGTATTGTATTGTAACACTGTTAAACTGAATCGTCATGTGACGATAAACATATTGCTACGAATTTTTCGTCACACGGGCTGAGATGAAACAGAGCTACAAGTAGTGTGCCACATTCACACATTTGAGTTTCGCAGTAATGCTTTTCCTCCAGAAGCGATGAGAAATTCCGCGAGAGGAAAGTGTGGCGGGGAAGGGGGGGGGCGGGCAGCGGAGGCCGATCCTCTTAAAATTTCTCGGATGGCAGTCGGGCGCTAATGGCGCTGTCGGCCACGCCTGATATGATTGCATCGGGATCGCTTTACGATTCGTTTGTCATAAAGAGACGGCTGCAGGCGGTGGTGGTGCCGCGAGACATGCTTTATGAATTTATATGGAAGGGGGGGGGGGGGGGGCAAAGAGCACACGAGGAGAACCCCCCCGCGCGCGCGCACGCACAACGGATTCCGAACATTCTTCAGGTGTTTGAGGCTGCATCTGCCCGCGGCTCTTCCGCATTCAGGGTGCACTACAGCAGCACTTCTCCAACATGCAAGTGTTGGCGGTGGGGAGCGTACAGCAGGCTAAAGAGGTGGGTCCTTTGCGGGATATCTTTCTCTCTAGCTCTCTTCCTTTACCTACCCGCTCTCCCCCCTTCTCTCTCTCTCTCTCTCTCTCTCCCCTTCTCTCTCATTCGCTCTCTGTCCCAGTACCATGACGTCGTGACCGCCGGGACCCCTAGGTCCTACAGGTGCTCCCCCCACTCCGCTGATGTCCGCGGATAGCAAACCACACGACATTTTATTGTGTCCCCGGTGCTGTGTCGGCGGGTCTGTCCTGGCCCCGGGCTGGGCCGGGCCGTGGCGAGGGCATTTGCATGATTATTGGCGCAGGTCAGGTCGCGCGGGCGGAGGGGCGGCGGGCCCCGCAGCACTGCACTGCTTCCCGGTGCGATATAATGAACACGCGGCGCATCTCACGTAACAGCGGCTGCACCTGCTTCTGCCTGCACGCCGCAGCGACACACAATAAGTGTGTGATTGTCTGTCACACACTTGTGTAAATGCTGAAATTCCAATCCTTATCCCCCAAAATGTGCATATTTCTAAGACATTTCACACACGTGCGTGCAAGGACAGTGTGCGAATTGAAATACGCGCGCATCCGAAGTGTGCAGAAATATTTTTGTGCGTAATTTATAATTTCATAACCAATTAACGTATTTTTTAAAAAATTCCAATTACCAAAAGACAAGAAGGGCGGAGACTGACCGGGTCATACCGCTCCGTCCACTTCCCCTGCTGTTCCGCCGCGCGACGCACATAGGACTTTCACTTTCTTAATTATTAATTTAATTTTTCCCCAACTTAATTTTTTTTACCGATTTTTTCCCCGTTTGTTCATTATGCCTATGCGGAGGAAGCGAGCAAGAGAGAGAGAGAGAGAGAGAGAGAGAGAGAGAGAGAGGGAAAGAGAGAGAGAGAGTGCGACGCTCCAGCCTGGTCATTTCACGGATATCCACGCGTGCAGTGCACGCCCGGGCCAGAGTCCATTCAATGTGGCGGGGCGGGGCGGGGCGGAGGGCGTACCGAGGTTACAGCCCGCCCGCCCGCCTGCCCGGCATTAGCATACTTACGCTCATAAGCGTATCGCAATGCGGCGGTATGCAGCGCTACGCGACGCCCCGCGGGGAGGGGGTAACAATCAGCCTATAAAACGCCCCCCCTCCCTCCCCCGCGGGGTTTGCGGGGTCTTCTCCACAGATCGACCGACCCCACAGGTGGAGAGGCAGCGCGGAGTGTCGCTCTGCGGCCGCACGGCACAGCTGCACCTCCGTACTCTCTTTTTGTTGCGGTAGAACAAAAAAGGTGTGCAATTGCATTCGTTTTTGTCCCTCTTATTGCTTTGATTTAGAGTAGACAGCAGAAAAAAGGACAGTGTCATTCAAAGAGAGAGAGAGAGAGAGAGAGAGAGAGAGAGAGAGAGAGAGAGAGAGAGAGAGAGAGAGAGAGAGAGAGAGGTGACTGCTCAAACACTAGACAATATGACAAAAATATTGTTTAGTCGAAAAAATCTTGGTATGGTTGTCCCTGGCATGGTTGCTACAACCATGTCCGCTTATCTGCTAGAACGTGTCAGGTGACACTCCCCACCATTCCCTCCAACCCCAGTGTCCGCCCCGTCACCTACGTGCTAGTTTTGTCCGCCCCTGTCACCCCCACCTTCCTCTAGAGTCCGCTGCTCACCTACGTCCACCCCGTCACCGCGAGCTTCACCGTCACTTTCTCTAAAACGCGAGTTACAGCAATTGGAAGGTTTTTTGAGAATGACCCTTATCGCTCGGACGCGCGCCCCGCGCTCTTTTCGGGCATGAAAAACGATGCAGCAGGTACCGGCACTGGTACCCGCCCCGCGCGCGCAAAGTACCCGCGACGGCGCGAATTAATTGTGATTAATTACCAAAGAAAGTGCATCGGTGCTTTCTACGACTTTGAAACAGGCGCTTGTGGTGCTGCTGCTACGCAGCTAACCACTAGTTAGCAAGGCAGGCAGGCAGGTAGGTAGGCAGGCCGCTACCAAAAACATGTTTCGCAGCCGCCAGCGCGCCGCGCGGGGGACAAGGCGCAGCGGCGAGGCGCAGCGCAGCGCGCGGGGAGGCGGGCGGGGCGGGGCGGGGCGTGTCAGAAATAGCTGGGCAAACAAATCGCTTTATACGGGCCGTGTGAGCCTGCTGCTGCGTGGTCTTCCCCGCCACGCCGCGCCGCGCCGTGTGCCGCAGTGTAATTAGAATCACCGCACACACACGGTGCGAGTTCAGATAGAACACCGATCTATCCGCCCGCCAGCGCCCGAACACCTGCTGCCGCTGCAGCTCGCTGGGGGAAGGGTTGATTTACGCCACGAGCATATAGCAGCATTGGGGGAAATATTTGAGGAACTCGAGAGGTTTCACGCCTCTGGGTGGTGGACACCGCGCGCGGTCGCTCATGCACGGTAACTGGTCTAGCCTGACGTGGTGTGCAGGCGAGCGCGACGGAGGAGGGGGAGGGAGAGGGAGAGGGAGAGGGAGAGAAAGAGAGAGGATGAGGGAGAGGGTGATGGAGAGGTGAGAGAGGAGAGGAGATGGAGAGGGAGAGGGAGAGGGAGAGGGAGAGAGAGAGAGAGAGAGAGAGAGAGAGAGAGAGAGAGAGAGAGAGAGAGAGAGAGAGAGAGAGAGAGAGAGAGAGAGAGAGAGAATAATTCATGCACTGACCGCGCTCTGCCATCAATCAGCTTTTTGGCTGCATTAACCGAAACTATTACTTTTATCTGTATGTAACCGGTTGAAGCGTTCATTATATCTTTAGCCACTTCTCCGATAAAGATTGAATTCTATTTACGGCAAATACGGACAATCTACTGGTTTGGCCCTAAAAAAATCAAAGAAATGTACGTCATTATTTTACGAAAAGAATGAATGTTTTGGCTCAGCCTATAAAGTGTTAACTTTGCTTACTCTACAACACAAACGTGAATATGTGTTGATGTCCTGCGCGATTCACCCTGGTGCGCTACGAGTGGCCCCGTGGCGTGGCCCCGCGGCGGGACCGGCCGCCCGTGGGGCTCGGGGGCCGCGGGGGCCCCCGGTCGCACTCCAGGGGGGCCTGCCTTTCAATTACCAGCAGCAGCCCGCCGTGGACGCAGGGTCCTGGCCTACGTCCACGAGTGGCAAATATTAATTTTTTTTTTCAATCGCATTTTTATAGGAGCCGCACATGCTTAGGTTTCAGCGGAGTGGCTGGCTATACTCTTGAGCAATAAAACACTTGCCACACCTGCTGGTCACAGCCAGGTTACTTACTGAAGAGGCTCATGTTGGTACGGCACGGGGGCTCCCGCGGCACCCCGCCCGCCCCGGCCGGCCCCCGCTGACACAGCTGCCGATATGTTAATCATCAGCGCCAGGACCATCAGCAGCAGCAGCAGGGCAGCAGGACGCAGCAGGACCGTCCCGCAGGCCTGTAGCCAATAGCTACGGGGTATTAATCAGTGACCCAACTGTTTGAAGACCCGCCCGGCCCGGCCCGGCCCGGCGAAAGCTACATCAGCGTTTCATTACCGGCCGCGGACCTCAGGCTGTTCCTATTCCCCGCGTAACGGGCGGGGCGGGGCGGGGCGGGGCGGGGGGGGCGGGGCGGGGCGGGGCGGGGTGGGGCGCGCGCGGCGACAGGCCAGCCCGGCCCGCGGCTAATCGCGCCGGCCAAGGACGCATCGATAGGCAAATTAGCGACGCTAGAGGAAACCTCAAAGTGTGTGAGTGTCGCACACTTAAAGGTGTGTCAATGTCTATTCGGACACTTGCTCAAGAAAACTCTGGGAAACCAAAGTGTGTACAAGTATTCGTTATTCAAAGAAAATCAATGCGATCGCTCGAGCGCGACGTTGGTACATTTCGGATTGGTTTTGTGTCCCTGTGGCACCGTTTCAGACGGGGGCGCCTCGCATTAGGATCGCGAGTCGTCGATGGCGGCGATGATAACTGCCCTGTGACTGAGCACACGTCAGATTACCCCCTCCACTTTCTCTCACCGTCTCGTTTGGGAAGTCCTTTTGACAGGGGCTCCGCGCTCGCGGCTCCCAAAGGAGCTCAGGGTGCGCCAAAGGCGCTGCTGCTGCCTGCTGTCGGCTGATTCCGCAGAGGATTCTCTCTCTCTCGCTCGCTCCTCATGGCGATCACCCACAACTTCGACAAGGACAGAGATACCGAAACGCTCTTCGGAATCAGTCTGCTGCCTGTCCGAATGGCGCGGCCCTCCACACCCGAAATCCGTTCCAACGTGTGGGGCAATAATGTGATTGATCCCAGCTGAGCCGCGCTGGACCCACGCGGGCGCGGCCCAAAACAATGAGAAGCAGCGGCCGTTATTATAAGACTGCTTCTGCTGCTACCGCAGGAAAAAAAAAGAAAGGGAAAACAAGAGACCAGGGATATGTAAGGCGAGACAGCTGCGTGCGTGTGGGCAGAGTGAGGAGTGAAATGGGTTGACTTTATGCAACTGAGCGACTTCATAAAACACTGCATAAAACACTGCTAAGACCTCAGGCCGTCATTTCGGAAACTAAAAAGTTGTGACTTATTTGCGAGATTGTATTTTTCACCCCACCATCGAAATTTAAAAAATATTCGAAGCGCGGGAAGTTTGAAAAGATAAGCGCAGGACACCGCAGCCAGAAAACCCCACGCCAGAAACAGACGACGCATCGCGGCATTCCCATCGCGGCCGGCCATTTTCATCTCGAGAGTGTCGTCTGCTGCGGCGGTAGATATCAGCCCCGCTCGTCATTCACGGCACGGCGACGGGGCGCGCGCGAGACGGCGAAAAACAAAAAGAAAAGTAGTAATAAAAAGAACAAGCTAAAGCAACAAAAGGCCGCACCTATCGCCAACAGTGTACTCGGCGCGCACGCGTTCCTCCACGTGTCCCAGGTGCGAAGCACAGCTCTGCGCCGCGGGCAACAAACACGTGCCTGAATATCGCGCCTACACTGTCATAAAATAAATTAAATAAATGAAAATTAGGCTCTGTTTGGTTTTGGCAGTAGCGGGAAATGAGGAGGAGGAGGTGTCTTTTCGACGGGGAGCTGCTAATCAAGACCCGCTAAAACCGGCGAGAATCGCCGTTAATGAACGCAATCAACGCCCTGACCGAAAACGCCGTGAAATAGATACGCGAACGCTAAAGCAAATATCGCGACTAACTGTTTTGCACACTCACGAGTGAAAGTGAAGACTTTTGATTACAGTGTATGTCGTTATCCTTTTTGCCAGTTTTATCGAAACTGTTTGCATGATTGCCTTCGAAAATTGCACGCATGGCGCGACAGAATGGACGTCAACGTATTAGCGATACGACAAAGTCTGTAATGGCGAACGTGACAATGCCGCATGACCGCCATTACATTGTAGTGGTGCCGCCACGCCCACGGCAGAGGGTGCTTGTGTCTTTATGTGATTGTGTGCGTGAGAGAGAGAGAGAGAGAGAGAGAGAGAGAGAGAGAGAGAGAGAGAGCACGGACAGAGCTGCCGGCAGCAGCCAATAAGTCATGTCAACGACAGCACAGCATAAAGACATGCATGTGCGCACTGCTTCCTGTGCGTCTCAATGCGTTTGTCGCTTGAGTTGTCCACCGGCCACTCTGTTCTACAGATAGACTACTTTGACGGTAGCAGGGATAAAAAGAAAAAAAAAATATCTCGGGGAAAATTTTTGTTTTGACATAAAACAGCGCGTAAAAGTAATCTGAATAGGCTGGCTCCACCCTGGTTTACCCCCTACAAGGTCAAGACTGTTTTTAAATCTCTTCAGAGATGATTCATTTTTTTTTCGTGTGTTTAAGAACAATATACACCTGCTTGCTAGCTCCGCTGCTGCTCCATCACGTAAATCTTCATAGGAAGCGGGAGTGAGCTTTCGCTTAAAAATAACCCGAGGTGCGTGCGAGCAGTGCACACCCACACGCACACACATACGTGATCGCATCGAACAAGAGAGGCCTTGTTTCAATGTCAAGAATACAACAGACAGCTCACACACACACACACACACGCACGCACCCACACCCGGGTACACTCCACTCCCCCTGTGTCCCACCCGAAGGCATAAGCCAAGGCCAGAGCGGCTCTCCCGACAAGCCCAAAGAGCAGGGCAGCCTCACCGCACTTCCTCATGGGGCGAGAGAGTGAGAGAAATACTGAGAGAGGGAGAGAAATACTGAGAGAGGGAGAGGGGAAGAGAAATGAGGAATGGCTAGCGTCCGCGTCCGGCTATCGTTCCCGCACTGTAAGGGATTTTTGTCGTGATTTTGCGAACAAAGACTTGTTTATATTTTTTTTTCACGAACTCTTTATTATTTTGGAGATGACGATATCATTTGGAAAATGACAATTTTTCGTAATATTGTGTTCATGATCCAGAATCCAAGTATTTTGTCATTCTGGAATTCTTAAAACTTATGTCAGACTACTAAGCACTGTCAAATGCCTACAAAGAAATGCTTTGCAAATTGCAAAGTATTTTTAATCATTGTAGATTGCGAAGAATTTTATCGTAAAATAACGAGATCCCTTAACATTGAGAAGACAAGCGCAGCTTTCAGAACAAATCATTCAATTAAATAAAAACAACCTTTCTATCATCTTTAGCGAGATCTTTCCAAAAAGCAGCGTTCACCCTGTCCTAGCTCCTGTCCCCGTCCCTGAAGTGTCGCACCGGCCAGTGAGCGTTGGCTAATATCCGATACAATCGGCCATAATCCACAATGATCTGCTGGGGTCCTGCCTGCAACGCACTGCCACTAAGAGGTCGTTGACGACGGCGCGGATGATGATTGTCGATTGCGCCGATAAAAGCCGATTGAATTATGCGATCGGCCAATAATAATTGATCTGTTGGTTGTCATCGGGGGCACGTTCGCTCGACGGGCGTGCAAGTATGGTGATAAACCCCCGGCTTGATTCGGACAAAGTGCTTCGTCACCTCCGGATTTGCGCATACACACACCCACACACACACAGGCGCGCGCGCGCGACCGTAAAGCAGTAGATACCAGTTTGCAAGCGCGCGGTTCTCGTATCGCCGAATCAGAATTAATATTTATTAAATTAAGGCGCTTGGGTTTGCCTCGCAAGACAGATCACAGTATCGTATCGACCACAACCCGCCCCTCCCCCCCACCTGCCCTACACTACCGCTAGACAAATGGTATCTACACGCGGTGGGGGATTTCGAAAAGACTGCGGCTGCAGCTGGTGGATGTCACGCCGACAGGTGGTGCTGGCGATACTCGAGATCTCCGCCCCGCCCCGCCCCGCCCCGCCCCGCCCCGAGACCTGCCCGCTGCCCGACCGATCGCCGTGGTTACTGTTAACACATAGTCGTGAGCTCCCCAGCCCCACCCCGCCCTGCTCACCCAGGATGAATTCAATCTAATTGACTTGCTGGGGCGCACACTTCGCGACACCACAACCGACCAAGAAGAAGAAGAAGAAGAAGAAGAAGAAGAAGAAGAAGAAGAAGAAGAAGAAGAAGAAGAAGAAGAAGAAGAAGAAGAAGAAGAAGAAGGGATGCTGGACGATGCAAGATGATTGCTTTTTAATGACGCGCAATAAGTACCTGCTGCAGGCCGACCGACCCGTCCCGTCTCGACCCGAACAGGGTATGTCAAAATACGAGCAAATACAACAGTTTCAAGGTGGTAGCGATCCACTTGGGTTTCCAGTGCGCATGCATACGTTATTCAAGCGTATGGATAACTGCAGGTTATCGGTATTCCTGCAAATTGGCTCAGCAGGGCGGTGGCGGCGTTGTTAGGCAGCAGGAATTTTTCCCCCTTCCGAAAACAAAAGAGGCGCACGGCGTGGCGCGGGGTGCGGGGGGGGGGGGGGGGGGGGGGTCCTCCGCCATAGCGTCCATAAATGCAAATAGGACCATGAAACGGTCCCCCGCGGCCGGGCCGGCGTGCGCCACTGGGGAGGGCAGGGCAGGGCTGGCCCACTACACGGGAACTAACGATGCCTTAATTATTCGCGAACATCACTTTCGGAATTGCTGTTAAATGGAGCAGCGGTAGCTTCTGCACCAGCGGGAGTGAGATCTCCCTCTTCCTTTACCGCACAAACTAGTTTTGGATCGTTTCCTAGGCAACGAAGCACTGATATGTTTTATCACGATTAGTTCTAGATACTGCATAAGGAATAATCATATTTTCTCGTCGTAGGCGTGTCTTGCTTTAGGGGGAAAAGTAATTAGCAACAGTACGTTGTTTTTTTGTTTTTTTTTTGAAAAAGGAAAGGTATACCTTTTGTGACAACAAAAACGAAACAGGAAACCCGTGAATATTAAACGTTGAAACGTTATTTAGGTACTAAAAGGTTCATTACGTATTGAAACGTTTCGTGTAAAATGTAAAATTTCCCGATGCCCTTGCCTTTTTTTTTTCTCTGGAAGAGCGTCCCACGAAGCGAATATGCGCATGCAAACTGGAAGTCTCTTAATGAAGCACGATTCGTTCGCGGTGGGTGGGGCGCAGTGGGGCCAGCACAGGCCGGCCTATTTCTAATCATTTTGTCTGCATTTCGCGCGCATAACGGCCAGTGCCCAGACGTGTGTGTGTGTGTGTGCATGGTCTGCATATACGTGCTTCCACCACCCTCGAGAGCCCTGTAAATGCGGAAGGTACAGGTACAAAACCTTAATCGGAAAATACCAAAGGGAAATTCAAGTTTACGCTAGCTTATAGGTGCGTGAATTTTGTCACACACTGGGTGAGCCACACACTGGAAGGTGCGCCACAGATTATTTTCATACTGGTGGGGGATATAACGCTATCATTCCCTTCCCTAAAACTGTGCGATTTAAAAAAAAAAAATAGCTCATCTACAAGGGAGCGACATTGGTGCACTTGAATTTCCAGCAAACATGGTCCGGATCAGCCCGCAGCACTAGCACGCCTGGTCAACAAGCACGACTATATATATATCGATCCCGCAGAGGCAGCGGACTGCTCCGCTGTAAATTCATTTTCAGCCGCCGCTGGCCGCGCTGCGCTGCGCAGCCCTGCTGCTCCATCACTTTAATAGCTTTGGCCACAGCAGCCGCCACGCCCAGACAACCGATGCTGCCAACTGCAACGCGTTAAATTTCCCTCTGTGCTCCTGATCGCATCACATCACGAAGCAAGCAGCGGCCCAAGCAAGCAGCGGCGCGTTGCCCAACAAACACAGTCGTAAGGCTTCACTAGCTAAACCCCTTTTGGGGCTGGCGGCGGCGGGGCGGGGCCGGGGCGCTGCTGGTAGCGCGACCACGCCACCTAGCGCCGTTAAGAGCAACTAGTCCACACAATGTTACGAGACTCACACCCTAACGGCGTGACCAGCGTTCAGTAAAGAAGTCTGCCATCCGTGTGGCTTGAAACCAACGACACGTGCATGCATACACTGGAAAGTGTGTGCGACATTCCGCACACTTGTGTTTCCAGTGCAGTCAGCCCCTGACAGCTCGCTCTGGCGCCTGATGAACTCCATGAATGGCACGGCGGCTAATGGCGAGTGCTGCAGCAGTGCTGCGGTGAGCAGCAGACGACACCCAAACAAAGCCGCGACCTTGGGCATGGACTAGCCGCGCCAAGAGTTCACAATGACGACAGTGCGTTTCTGCAGAACGTCATAGAAATTACATATTTTTTTTTTATTTTTTTTATTTTTTTTTAATAAATAGGCTTCCGAATGCGTGCGATACCGTTTGTAATCTTACAACATCGACATCGTTTGTGAATCGCAAATGACGAGAACTGCTATAAATTTACCAATATATTTTTTCTACAGTGACTGGTCCAGAGCAGCCTGAAAGCTTTTCAGCGAGGGCAGGCAGCAGGGCAGTGAGTCAAAGCATTTTATTGTACCCTGGAGGGCCGCGGAGGGCCCTCAGCGTACACGGCGCCCTGCTCGGCCAGCAGCCCCCTTACTGAACGAGACAAACTCAAAGAGAATAAATGAAAAGGAAAAAGAAACACACTTTCTCCTTGTCGATTCAACGTCGTTTAACCACCATCAGGGGGCAAACCTTTTTGCAGGTCTTACGATGACATAAGGTCCGAGTTAATCATCATGGTGTACTGCTCTGAATAAGTAAAACCGCAGACAGACAGACAGACAGACAGACAGAGAACCCTGACATATTATTACAATAACGTGTGCCACCGCGAAAGTGCGCTCCTCGGCTGTGGCGCAAAAGCGCCCCAGCCATCCAAGTGAGAGTGTGATTCCAAACAAATGACGGGAGCACGAGCCGTGCTGCCCCGCCCCGCCCCGCCGCACCCCGCCCCGCCTCGCCTCGCCACGCGTCAGACGTGAATAGGAATCGCACAGGAATGGAAAAGAAATCAGGCGCAACTCGCGGCGCGCGCGCTGCCCAGCCAGGCGGCCGGCCGGCGTCTGCAGCAGACTGCCCCTCCCTCCCCCTCCCCCTCCTCCAGGCCTGCGTCACGCCGCTCCCGATTCGCATTGGGCGGGAAATCTCATGCAACACACCTCACCTCACCTCACCCACCTCTCCTCCCCTCACCTCATCACCCCACCTCACCTCACCCTCCTCTCCTCCCCTCACCTCACCAGCGGGGCGCAGCCAGAGGATTAGAACGAGAGCTTTCTTCATTGTCGCAAAAGGGCCGCACACTCCCATGCATGGCGTCGGACATACGGCGTTGTCAGAGGGGAAAACTGAATCATCACCGCGAGCACGATTTTCTTATACGAGGATAAAAAGAGATATGTAAAACAATGCACTGAAAGCCCAGGAATGTCGCACGCTTCTGTAGGTGTAGGAACAGTTCGTATTCCTGCCCTTGTACCTTGGCCAAGAGTTAAATTCCCGAGGACAGGCCTTGGAACCCATTACTTGGTCATTCAAATAAGTGTTGTGAATGGGAAGCCTTACTCCTACATGTGTCCGAAATGAGGGCACCTTTGTTACGCCCGTCGAAAAGCAATACTACTAATTTTAAATCAAAGTACTGCTTGTCTGCGCTTTTAAAACTGCCGCACAGTAACGGCGAGGCTGGACTCGGCAATTACACGGCAGGGTGACAAAAGCGAAGGGGGCAAGCACAGGGACAGGGAGAGCGCTGAGATAAATCCAAAGCTATGCGCGGCGACAATGGCAGAGAGAGAGAGAGAGAGAGAGAGAGAGAGAGAGAGAGAGAGAGAGAGAGAGAGAGAGAGAGAGAGAGAAATGCCAGAGCCGAAGGGTCATGGCCGTGGAGCCTTTAGCCAAGTTAATTAAGTCTGGCTCGGCCCGCCCCGCCCCGCCCCGCCCCGCCCCGCCCCGCCACACAACGCGGCCTTATCACTTTGGAGGGGACAAGCAGGACTAAGAGCATTTGGCAGCGCGTGCGCGCCGCGTGCTGATCACGCCCGCGGATGTTTGGGGCGGGCACGGGGCTCGCTGCGGCTCCCGCCACGCCACGCCGCGGACTAATTGAATTACCTCACCGCCGACGGGACGTTTAGAATTTACTGTCAGTTAAACTAAACATACACGTCAAGGGGAGCGGCAAAATAAATGAGGCCTTCACAACGTGATCTACTTCACTCACTGTAAAAAAAATAAAAAATATTCTATTCCTAAATTTACAACATTTCTCGTCATTTGTTGCAAGAAAAGTTTGTGTAGTTACGATCGGTATCGTTAACCTACTTGAAGGCCTAGTGTTGTCCTCGTTCAGTTATGACAAGTCAATATCAAGTGTCATTGCAATTTTTTTATTTTACAATTTAATATCGTAATCTTACGGATTTTTTTCATGGGAAATTTCGCCATAGCCCCTGCACCCATTTTTCACAGTGACAGGAACCCACGTCGCAAACTTGTAGGTGTATAAATTTCCATTATTCGCTCACTTGACCTCTTAAACGTGTGAAATTCTTAGGAAAAATTAAAATACCGCAACATACCGCAAACAATTTAAGCCAAAAAGCATGCACCCCTTTTCGGTTGCCGGTGCAGTTGACTTGAATATGATACGTAGAACACTTTTTTCTGGGTGACATCCCTGCTCCCTTTCCTCCCCTGCTGCGGCGCGGTGCACGGCGCACGGCAGGCGCGGTTACATGATAAGCAGCGTCGTGAACAGGAATAGAGATCGGCCTATAAGTCAAGTGGTCAGCGGCTCGGTAATAAGTCTAGATTTGCATTCCAGCAGCTGAGCCGTTTCACGTTCAAGGCCGCCGTTACCCTGGGCGGGGCGGGGCGGGGCGGGGCGGCGCCTCGGCCTGGGACTTGCCACCGCGCCTTTGTTTCGCCCGCAGCTGTGGACACACCTGGGAGTACTACGGCAAACAAGCAGTGCAGGGGGCGGTGGGGCGCTGCGGTCGGCGGTGCCGAGACGCCCGCACCACCAGCAGCGATCACTGTCAGCCGCGTACGCCACGCCGCGCGACTTGTACACTGTAAATACCAGAGTGAGAATTTTCCCTCTTTCTTTCAGACGGAGGTTTTCCTTGTGTGAAAACCCCCTCGAGCGCCTATCCTCCTATGAGCAGCGTTTCAAACACGGGCCGAGGACGTGGCAGAGGTGTCAACGCGAGTTAAGTGCCCTGCCACTACGCGAGCCACAGTGGGTAAGGTCTTCCCCGCGGGGCGCGGCGGGGCGGGCTCTTACACAAGCAGCGCCGGCCCAAACCATATTTTACACACGACCACAAGGTCCCTCTCGGAAAAATTTCAAGAAAGCCATAAAGCGAGGCTAATATTCCGCGGGCTAATAATGATAGCCTGGCCGCCGGCGGCGGTCAGCCGGCAGGGAGGTAAGGGGCGGGGAGGTGGCGTCCAGTTAGAGGGGCGGCCTGGCCGGTGCTGCGCCTCGCCGCGCGCCGCGCCTCGCCGTTTTGCACGAGAATTTTATGACTTCTTTGTCGCCGGCATCTTCAGCGATTAAGGTAATTTATTGGCAGTCGCGGAGGGGAGAGGGGGGGGGGCGTCCTCCCGGCGCAATTACAGAGCCGCGATTGTCTTGTCCCGCGTGCCAATAACGCTTTGCGCCCCAATTCAAAAAGCGCGCGCGCGGCGCAGGAAGGGCGGGGCGGGGCGGGGAGAGTTATTTCCACTCGCACGCGCGCGCGCGCCCGCAGCAGAGCGGAAACCCGACCCCCCGACACACCACCGGGGCGGCGGCCGCGTCCATACGTCAATTATCGGCACGCCGCCGGTTATTGGCAGGAGTACGGCGCGCGTGCCGCACTGCGAATAATGTCGTTCGGGCCGGGTCGGGCGCGCGGGCAGAGACACGGGCGCCACTAACCCCGACCAAAACACACGGCAAATTTTAATTGATAATTGCATAAATTATTTTTACGTCCTAGTCATTGAAAACATATGGTACTTCTTTGAAATCTGTCCTTCAATAACTATATTCATAAACAACTTTTTCATTAAAAAAAAAAAAAAAAAAAATGCAGGTAATCCTAACTGTAGGTAACTTACAGAATCTAGAATTTTTAAACGCGGTCATTTTCCCTGTTAAGTTACTAGCTGCTTGGTTCGTTCGATTACTTCAAGTGATAGTGCACCCCCTCACCCACGCACTGACCCCCTACACACACGCACGCACTGACCAACAGCGATTAGTTCTGTCCTTAATTAATTAGAACCGATATGGGGGGGCAACGCTGCTGGCGCGCATTCAGCTGTCTGCTGGGACATCGACAGCGCGCCATCTCGCGGCGTAAAATGGAACTGACGTGCGTATACGGGGTTAGGAAAGGTTAGGTTGCGCTAGCGTCGGCCTACCGGCCTTACAGGCCAGCAGTGTGGCGGCCGGCGGTCGAATGTAGGGTCGCCTTGCCACAAGAGGCCCTTTTTGTTCCCTTGTCGCCACTTGCTGAATGCTGGGCACATCGTCATCACCCACTCGAGACGGGGAAAAAAATCAGGTAAATTTACAAATATTGTTCTGACAGTGTGTTGCCTAGTAGGCAGGCGGAGGTACCCGAGCTAGGTGTATTCGTGGGATTTTTTTGCCTGCCTATCTGGCAACACTGACGTGGCGCAACGGTCGCAGTATCAATAAAGCAGTCCTATAAATACCTAGATGATAACGGATAGAGGGACGCGGACTAATGAGTCGTTAAGCACGCATTAAACAAGTAGGGTTCACTAGCCGATACCGCGGCGGCCGAATGTTCGTCCGCCATTTTATTTTTGTTACAGTAGTTTGAGTGGCCGGAGCTGCTGTAAGAGAGCAATACAAGTACTACTTACTAACAGCGGCGACCGACAGCGCGCGCCTAGTTCGGCGGCGTGGCGTGGATCGACGCCAACCGTTAACAGGTATGTGAGGCTCTCTTTCTCTCTCCTACCTGCGGACAAGAACAAGAAAAAAAGGAGGTTGACAAGGCGCAGACAAAGGTCAACAGTTTTGCCCTCAAGTGATGCCGGCCGGGCTGATTGGCAGCGACGCGCCGCGCCGGCCGGGGCAAAAGTGGCGATGAGGCAGCTAGGCGTGTACTGCAAGTTCGAGCGATCCTCTTTCGCAACGAGCAGGCAGGGCCGGGCCGGGTCGGGGCAGCATGACCGGCCTGGGGAGGGAAATTTGAATTTCGATTTTACCATTCGACTACACTAGAAATCCAAATTTGCAATAATGCCGCTCACTGTGAGATTTTACTTGATTTTCAGTGTAACGAGAAAAAACGAAGAAAAATAAAGAACCCATCGACAGCGCTACACACCATCTCCGCTATCATTAACTTTTTTCTGTACCCGACACTACTCGTCTCCCATCCGATAATTGATTTTATTTACTTGCTCGACATGTTGGCAATAACGCGCGCGCGCTCGTCATCATAGCGTTGGGAGGTGGGCCCATCACCCGGCCAGCCAGCCAGCACGCGCAAAAGAAACACACAACGCTATAAGAAACATTACTCAAAGCTCGCTCACACACACACACACACACGGACGGGCACGGTCATCAGCCTAACTAGCATCGCCCTCTTCATCACTTTCACTGTGTGACGAAACGTTAAATCAAGCAAGCAGTAGCAGCACACGGGGCGGGCAGACAGGGCGGGCGCACCGACAGACAGACAGACGGCATGATCCTGTCAAAGAAAGAAGCGCACCCATTGCGACATCCCGACCCACAGACACACCACACTGGTCAGGCGATCGCGCTGCTCCCGTTCTAATGAGACGCGGCACAACCAACGCGACTCAAACTTGAAACTCCAGCGGTCCGTACATGGCGTGGCGCGGCGTGGCGCGGCGTGGCGCGTCGTGGCGTGGCGCGGCGTGGCGCGGCGTGGCGCCCTGAATTGAGTTATGCAGTGTGGGTGCAGCGGCGCAGAGGGCAGCACATAGCTTCGTGCAGCGACCGCCGCGTTCTCGCGCGGTTTTTGGCGGACTCAAGGCCGGCCGCGGCGCATGTCACCCCCGCGATGCACGCAGATTTATGTCTCATCGCTGTCGCAACGCGGCGTGAGACCTAACTCACTTACGCGCGGGGCGGGGCGGGGCGGGGCGGGCACTCCCATAAACGCGCCGTACCTCAAACATTTCCACGCCCGACGCGGCGGATCCTCACGGCGTATTCGAACCCTAAGAGTCTGAATATAATACACTTTAGGTGTGTAAATTTCCCTTCTTATAGAATTCTTATAAAACAAAAAAACGAAATTCCCGGCGATATTCGCACACAGTCATGGTTTGCGTACACGTTTCAAACCGTATTTTTCACGCACGAACGGTTTCTAATATTGGTGTCGAAATTTTGCCACGAAATCAAGAAAGTAAGTTTAGAGCCTTCCAGTAGCTCCAGCGACGGCCGTTATGCACCCTGTTAATGCGAGCGCACGTCCAGAGGAGGAGGAGCAGGAGGAGGAGCTGCCTGCGTCTGGATGCTTAGCTTCCGAGAAATTTTCGAGTAGTGCTAAAAGTCTGCCGCTGCCGCGCGGGGCTGATCGGCCGCCTGAGTAATGATGCTACGTGGCGGGCCCGGCCGTCCGGCCCAGCCCGTCCACGCGGAAGCGGACTCTCTCTCTCTCTCTCTCTCTCTCTCTCTCTCTCTCTCTCTCTCTCTCTCTCTCTCTCTCTCTCTCTCTCGATCTCCCGCGCCGCTCTGCTGCAACATTTCAATTTGTATCACACACGGATTAGCCTCTCTACAGTCCGCGACGGCCAAAGGTTAAGGATACCAGTAAACCCCGCGCGCGTAGTCCCGATGGAGCGCGGAGACCGCAAAGCGCTTCCTGCCTCCTCTGGTTTCGATCTTTACAGAAATGTCAAAAAATATTGTGGTATAGAAAAACACTTTTACATAGTCACACTTTTGCGCTGCCTGTGCTTTGAGATCTCCTAGGAATTACAAAGAATACAATTTAAAATGCGATGATATTCGTGACGCAACGAAGAACAGTGCACGCCACGTTTTCGCCTCCTCCCAGACGCCTGCACGCCCCGCCCCGGCCGCGGCCGCGGACAGCCGGGCGGACAGCTGTTGCACGTCATTACGGTAAAACATACAGATGTCGGACAGCGCGGTCGGACAGCGCGGACGGACAGCCGACGGGGGATCGCGCAACGATCCGACCTTTACGCAGGGCAGGGGCGGGCGGGCCGGGCGCCGTGCTCGGTAGGCAACCGGGGCGCCTGCACGATAGGCAAACTCTCACAGGCGTGCGCGGCGGGTTTGCCTACCCATCAGGCGATCAGTCCCCCCACGGAGAAAAAAAGAACGTACACCTTTGCACCTTCAGTTTAGACCGTTTTTTAAAAATAAATTTGCTTAGCGTTATAACGGCACGCTACACACAGTATTTGCACAATTCGGTCCGCAGCACTAGTCTGTCACGTGATGCAATTCGTCGCGAGAGGTGCGCGTGACGTACGCACCGGGGAGATTAATCGTGTCATAAATGGCTGCATCGCATTCGGGTCGGAATCTCTCTCTCTCTCTCTCTCTCTCTCTCTCTCTCTCTCTCTCTCTCTCTCTCTCTCTCTCCCTCTGCTACAAGCAGCATTTAAATCAGACACGCATGTATCTTGTAAGTGTGTGGGTCCGCCCGGGACGACCCCCGCGCGCTGACCCCGTAAGGACGCATGAATCAATCTCTCCTTGTCTCAGCGACACACACACACACACACTGCAGTCCCAGCCCGGACACTTCCGGTCGCGAAAAAGGAATTATTGCGCGCGGCCTGTGTAGGCCCGTGGTGAGAGGGAGATGGAGGGCGCTGCGCTCATGCACGGCACCTACGCCGCGCCGCGCCGGGGTGCAGGGGAGGTGGGGGTCTGCTGCACAGACTGTATCTACGCACGCAGGGACACTTGCTGACAGAAAAACAAGTTACGGAAGAAGACTTTGAAAGGAAAATTTTTGCAAGTGTGCGAATGAGAATTCACTAAACTTACAGGTGTGCGACATCGAGGGGGAAACAACTCTGAAGTTTGGTGTACAAATGTCGCGAATTTTTGTGAATTTTTAATGAATTTTTGTGAATTTTTGCTCGAATTTTTCCTAAACTTTTGTGAATTTTTCTGAATTTTTGTGAAATTTTTTGAATTTTTCTGAATTACTAGGTGTACAAAAATTTTAGAGTTGTTTCCCCCTCGGCGACATGCGCACTACTAGGGTTTCCAGTGCAACTACTCGCCACTTCCCAGCCTCTCCCATAGCCTTCTTTTTATCCCCTTCCTCCCTCGCTGTGCCTTCCAGATCACACAACTTTCTTGCACACGCACTTCTCCTCCGGACAAAATATTAATTGATTCAGTTTGCGCGGGTCGGGTCGGGCCGGGGGTCGGGCGGGAGGTCGGGCCGCGGAGCAGCGCACGGAGCTGGAGCAGAAGCCGCGCGGGGCGGGGCGGGGCGGGCCCGAGGCGGCAGAGAGCAGAACCCCTGTGAAATATTTCCGCCGGCGCGGTGGAATGCCGCCCCGTTTAGAAAGGTCGCCGGAATCCGAGCACAGCACCACAGGCCTGCAGGCGACCTGAGCCGCGGTGAGCAGGATCAGCTGGGAGAGCAGCAGGAGGAGGTCATTTTATCGGAAGAGCGCCGCGGCGTGGTGGCGCCCGGGCCCGCCACCAATGCATGCACACACGTACACAGCCCTACAACTTCTAATTGCCTCGTTTTCCAATCCCTTCCCTCCCGTGAGCCGGACGGGACCGCCGGGAGGGAACGGCCGCGCGAGTGAGTAGAGAGCAAGCAAGCAACAAGTCCTCCCCTCTGCCTACCATACCCAAAGCCGTTCGAGAAAAACGCAAGTTTTGCTAAACAGGTTATTTGTCTTTTCTTTTTAAAGCAGCAGTGCTCCTAGGTATGCATGTACTAAAGGCAAGCAGGCTGTACCAATAACCACTTCTCCTTCACATGTCCTACAGCACTCATAAATATTGTGTACAAACGTACACTTGATTATTACATGCATTTTCATTTTTGAGGAGTAAAATGTGCGGATTTCAGGTAAATTGTTTCGAAAGAAGCTGCTAAATTTTATCTTTCATAATGTCAGTGTGTCCGTAACAGGTTGAGGAGGTACGTTCACAAAGAGTTGAAAAAAAAAAAAAAACAGCACCTTGGGGCGTAACCATTCCTCTCCCGCCGGACATGTCCAACTTTTCGGCGCCTCTGGTGGGATGGCTGTCATAAAACATATCGACGCCCGGCCGGCGAGCGGAGCGGGGCCCGGGGGCCGGACAGGAGTGTGCGCGCGCAGGGCAGGGGCCGCGCTGAGCTGGGCGGAGCCGCCACTCCACACGCGTATCCATCTCGCATGGAGCCCACCGCCCAGCCCAGCCCGATACTTCCATCTATCTCTCACCCGGGACGGCTATCGACGTCCCATTTCCCTGATGGGTGGGCGAATAGGACGGGCCGCAGTCGTTTGTTGGCTCCACGGCGTTGGCAGCAACGGCAGCAGCAACAGCAGCAGCAGCGGCAGCAGCAGCGTTAGTACTACACTGTTAAACTAAGTGTTCAACTGCTCAACACTTGTATGGGTGCAACTTCCAGCCTAGCACGCGCAAGTGTGCGGCTCGGCAGTTCTGCAATTGCAGGTGTCAAATTCGCCAGTTGTACACTTGTAAGTGTTTAACTCAACAGTTATGCACTTGCAAGTGTTCGCAACTGCCCTGTGCAACACTATTCTTGTTGAACATTTACAAGTGTACAACTGGCGAGTTTGACACTTGCAATTGCGCCGAGCTGCACACTTGTGCCAGTCTGGAAGTCGCACACATACAGGTGTTGAGCAGCTGAACACTTGGTTCAACAGTGTAGTGGTAGCAGCGACAGCAGCAGCGCTTGTAGCGAGCACTTTGTGGCCGTGCCCACGCTCGGGCTGTGGCCGGGCCCACATGGGGCTGCTGAGCCGTGCGCCCTAGGCAGGCAGCGGCAGCAGGTTGTGTGCATCTTTTTATTGCATCGCCGCGAGGGCGGGGCGGGGCGGGGGGGCGGGGCGGGGCGGGGCGGGGGACGACGCGACGACGGCGGCGCTGCTGCAGCCGGATGCCCGCTCGCCGTGAAAGCGCAACGCGTCCGATTCGGACGCTGCATTCATTTTCGTCTCTTTCTTATTTGGCCGGCCCGGCCGTGTGATACGGACCTTTTCTTTCATTTCCTCGAGAGAGCTGTCCGTCCGTCAGGCGCAAAAATCCAAGCGGGCAAATGTCGCACACCACTATAAAAAATATCTTCGTAGATTTACGATAAATTTTGTAAATTTCGATTTACGTAATATGTTGTAAATTTACGACAGACCATTTCTGCTCGAGACTGAATTTCAAGCCGATATGTCGTGCTTGTAATTTTAAGATTTGCAATTGTAATTTTACAACTGCGTTTCGTGGAAAATTTTCCCGTAAACTTACGACTATTTTTCACAGTGACAGTTTGCAGGTGTGTGAATTATTTTCCTTCCAGTTTCACATACTTTAATTCGCTTGCAGTCGACTTGGCAAGCACACACCTGGGTCTACTAGCAAGCATGCAACTACTAGTGTGTACCAAGTACACATTTGGGTTTGCAGTGTAGCATGAGCAGTATCAGCTCACCTCAACGCACTAGCAATATATATTGCAAATAGCAAACAAGGCAGGGGGGATGTCGGTAGGAGGTTCTCGGAAGCAGTCAATGATTGAGCAGGGAGCAGCTTGTAGCTCACTGGCTGCCGACAGGGTTCGATCCCGCCCAGGCCCAGACCCGGCCCGCCCCGCTGGCCTGCTACAAGAGCTGCCGCGCACTGGGAATGTCACGCGCTTGAGGGTGTGAGAGTTAACCATTTACACTCTTGAACCTTAAGCAAATAGAGCTGGGAGTTCCACATCAATTTTCTTATCAATTTCACAGACGAGAGGGGAAAAGTGACGCAGACTGTAGATGTTACACTCTCTTTTTTTTTTCACGCAGAAGCGGCGTCAGTGAGTCATGGGAAGAGAGACAATGCGACCCGAGAGCAGTTGGTCGTGAAACAGGGCGAGAGAGAGCGAGAGAGAGAGAGAGAGAGAGAGAGAGAGAGAGAGAGAGAGTAGAATGCGGTGAAGAGAGTGGCCTTGGGGCGGGGCAAGGTCGAGGAAGCGGATCGCCCGACAAGGCGTGGCCGGGGCACGGCGGCGTGGCGTGGCGTGGCGTGGCGTGGCGTGGCGGGGCGGGGCGGGGCGTGGTGGGGCACGGCAGGGCGGCGCGGGAGGCCCCCCTAGCTCCGGAGCGGGAGCGCTGCAGGCCGCTCCGCTCGGTCTCTTGCGTGGACAGAACTGCATTATCACGCCATGCAGATTTGCAATTTGTGCAAGGTCGGCGAAACCCCGCACTGCGCGCTCCCTCCCTCCCTCGCCGCCGCGGAGCAAACCGGGGGAGGAGGGAAAACGATCATGATTTACCCGGAAAACGTTCTCATAATAGCCGCGGCCCGGCCCGGCCCGGCCCCTCCCCTGTGCACGCCGAGCGCCCCAGGCGACCTGCCGATATCGCCAAGGAAACGCTCGCTAAATGAGACCCTCACTGGAAATCCAATCGTACACTTGGATTTCCAGTGCTCGAGCCACAAGAAAACCGAACTCTCCCGGAGTTTTCACGAGCACTTCGGCGGCGTCATGCATCGTTTCTATAATTTTCCACCACGCGGTCATGACTCGAGACCCGGCCCGGCCAACCCCTCCCGACCAGCCCAGCCCAGCCCCTCCTCCCGCCGTGACAAGTAACGGCCGTAACGGCCGTGTCAAGGTCGCCGGCCGTTTGCCGCGTTATGGGCGAAGACGTGACTTTTATAAGCGCCGTTTCAGACAATGCTGCGCCGCTATCGGCCGCTCGTAAAACGAGCATCCCGCGCGCGGGGCTGTAAGAGCGCTGCAGGCGGCCGGGAGTTACGGCGGTGCTCGGCGACACGGGGCGGGGCAGCGGGAGGGAGGGACTCGCTCGCGCGTCAAATTCGCGTAGATCCTTAAATTTGCAAAAAAAAATTTTTTTTTTTTTAAATACAAGAAATTAAGATTGGGAGTTGCAAGCACTGTAAACGCTCTGGCCACTTTCCACTTTCGATGCCAAAATTTTTTTGCATGACAAATTTTGTCCGTTTTCTAAGGGAATGACAAATTTTGGCCACTAGTAATGCCAAAAAATGACCTCCCTTTTGAAGGACGCCAATTATCGGCATGAAAAGTGGCCACAAATTGGCATTCCTTTCGAAAACGGCATAAATTCGACATTCGAAAATCACTGCAAAAATTTGGAAATTTTTGAGGCCACAGCGTTTACAGTGAGTGGTTCTTTGATGCACCGGTAGACTGGCCTGGCCGAAAGTCGTTATGAAGTTTCGTCCGGGAAAAGAAGTGAGAAAGAAACAGAAGGGCGCGCAGGTCACGGCACGGTCAGTCTGACAGCGCGGGGCGGGGCGGGGCGGGGACAGGACGGACAGCGCAGGGACAGCGCGGACAGGGCAGGGGGCAGCAGGGCTGTCGGCGCGCAGGGCTGCAGGGCCCCACACTTTTAACGAGCCGCATGCGGCGGCAGCCGCTGTCTGTCTTTCCGTGTCGAAATAAACGCCGCACAATAAATAACCGGGCCGCGCGCGACTCTGTCAAAAATAACAGCGTTGCGTCATAATAAGATGGAGCATTTTCGACCAGTTATTCATCCACGACGTCGTGTCTGCCAATTAAAGCAAATCGTGTTAAAACATAACGTAAATAAATCAGAACAGCAGGCAGATATCGGGGTCATTTCATTGGTAATTTTTTTTTGTTTTGAACTTGACCAGCCAATAGTGCCTATCGCGAGCCGCTTCCGGCCCAGTACTCCCGAGTACTCCACCACTACCGCCTCCGCGAGCAGACCAACCTCATTCAAGGCAAGGCAAAACGGCGGCCGGCCCGGCCCGGCCCGGCGGCCCACAGCACTAGAGCATTAGTGGGACCCCGGTGGCACAGCGCGAAGGTTAAGGCAAAAACACTTGACTCGCGTGCCCTCGCCGTAAGGGCGTAAAAAGAAAAAAAAACGGGGCAGCAGCGGCAGACACAGTAGCGCGTGGCGTGGCGTGGCGTGGCGCGGGACTTACCAGCACGGACACACACGGGAGCACCTATGCCCCTCCTCCTTCAGGTTGCGCGATACACGAATAATTTATACCTCTCTGTGGCCGCCGCGCCGCGCCACGCCACGCCGGGCCAAATAACTTTACCTAAATCAGTGCTAATCGGCTTTAATTTCTCGCAGTCCGCGGGCGGTTTGTCTGACGGAGGCCGGGCTACTGCTGCATATGAGCCCGCTAACCGCTTATTTAAATAATTTTCCATTTAGCGCAGCTCCCACACACACTCACACTCACAGACATGGGGCCTAGGCGTGTTGTACTGTAACAGCCCCCGCGACCGCTGGCGTGTGTAAGAGTTAACTATATACACTCTACAGTAGCAGCAGGGCCGATAGAGGGCGCGCACAATGCTACTCGTGTTGTGTGTGTGTGTGAGTGGTGAACCTTTCACCTTGGCGACACTCACCCACACACAAACACACGACGTTGTCCTTCGCGCGCGCGCGCACCCGCACACACACACACGTGCGTGGTCGACACGTGGGCCTACATGGAGCTCCATGTAAGTGGAACACCGCCGTGTGACAGCAAGGGTGTTCCACCGCACCTCACCCCACCCGCCACGCCTCACCACGCCCCGCCACGCCACGAGGTGTCCCGATAAGACGAATAGAGAGGACAGTAGGGCGGCCTCACCGCCAGGCTAAGAGCGACATGACCACCATGTGGCCACGCTCCGCATTTAAAAGGCAAAATTTAACTATACGGCCCAACCAACGATGAATTCACGTCCGAAATAAATATTGTCCTTCGCTCTGCCCCCATCCCCCCTCCTCCGCGTCCCTTGGACTTGGACGGGACTGATTGAATTTCTGCTCATCGCGTTCTTGCGGTGAGCCGAGCCGATGCCGAGCGCGCGAGCACACACACACACACACAGAGTGACGGCGGTGCAACGCAATCACAACAAGGTTCCCACAAGACACCGCAACAGAAACAATATCGACCCACATCGAATCACCATGATAATTACGCCCCATCTCTCTCTCTCTCTCTCTCTCTCTCTCTCTCTCTCTCTCTCTCTCTCTCTCTCTCTCTCTCTCTCTCTCTCTCTCTCTCTCTCTCTCTCTCTCTCTCTCTCTCTCTCTCTCTCTCTCTCTCTCTCTCTCTCTGCAGGTCGCCACGTGCGAGACGCCTGCGACTGCCATTATTCGCAAGTACCCCCGCACCTCCCGTACCCCCCCCCCTCCACTACCGTCTCGTTTGATTTTGGCGCCCCTGCTGACGACAGCAGCGCCACGGCGCGGCGCCGGGGAGCGCCGTATCAGTCGCGCACAATCTCGCATTGTTGTGTCAGTGGCCGCCATTGTCGGTCTGACCTAACCTCCTTGCGGATATCGGCAGCCGCCCCGCCCCGCCCCGCCCCGCCCAAGGCCACACGCCACTACGTCCTTTATTATTTTGCACTTCCAGCGGAATATTAATGATAGGCTGTCGGTCGGCGGCGGCTGACAGCTCGCGTCTTTTGCCGCCGCCGCCGCCACCGCCCTCTACACGCCGCGCTGCGACGTCCCGCCGCAGACTCTGGTCTGGTCAGGCTATGTGAATACGCCTTATCGGCACCAGCGTTATCGTACACTTGAACGCAGTGTTGCCAGAAAAGTAGGCAATAAGTACACGGTAAAACTATCGTCTTGGTTTTCAAGACGTTTTGGAAAAATAAAGACTAGGTCAATTTTTAAGACATTGCTCTGATTTTTCAAAACATCGCGTTGAAGAAGTGGAATAATTCCAAGACGATGTCTTGAAAACCAAGAGCAATGTCTTGGAAATCGTCCTGGTTTTCGGGACGTTAACGTAAGTTCTTGAGTTTTCCAAAACGTCTTGAAAATCAAGAAAGTTGTCTTGAAAACCAGGACGCCTGTTTTACCGTGATAGCCCAAACACAGTGGAGTAAAGTGGGCTGCATCTGCGCCTGCCTACAAGGCACCTGTGCTATGGTCCTGCCTACTTTAGTCTACTTATTGCCTACTTTTCTAGCAACACTGCTTGGACGTTGCAGAGCTCGGCCGTGTAGGCTTTCGCCGCGCTGACGGCGGCGGCGCGCTTTCCTAAATCCCGCGCATGCGCGGGGAGTGCGAAATCCGTCGTCATGGCCGTATCTCACTTGCTCGGCGGGTGCGTGCCGAAGCGCTATCCATCTGCCGGGGGCTCATCAGGGCGGCGTGGCGTGGCGCGGCGCGGCGTCACTGGAACGGATCGGGGCGATGTAGGAAAGCGCTGCCGGCGAGCCTAGCCCGGCCCGGCCCGGGGCTGGAGGAGAGCCCCATTTTAAATATTCATGAGCAATAATGAAGTAGTTGAAGCGCTTTAGCAACTTAACGCCCGCGCCGCGCGCGCACTCACTGACCTGCTATTGTGCATGTCTGTGTGTGTGTGTGTTGGCGTTATTTATGGCCGCGACAATCATAGCGTGAAGAGGGGAGAGGCTCAGTGACGTCAAGAGATGGCGAATATCGAGATATCGAAAAACCGGCGGCATAGCATAGCATGCATTGCAGCAAAATGAGCATTAAAAAAAATTAGCAGCGGGGTTGGGGGTGGAGAGGGGCAATTCAAATCAGCACACATGCGCATGCGCACACACACACACACACACACCATGTTCTGTGCAGAAAACAGGGCCCAGTGCTAATTATCCCCATGGCAAAGCTTTACGCGCTCGCCTCGGATCGTAAATATAGATCAGATCAGCCCGTGCAGCCCTATGGGAAACAATAAATAATTTCCGGTGGTTGGACACACTGGTCGCTGCGGCGGGCAGGCAGGCAGGCATACGGTGAAATTTGCAAATAGGAACAAATTGCATCGCGGTCCTGGGTGTGTATCTCCCCGCTGTCAGCTGCTCAAGCTGAAGATAACGCCTTGGGCGGGGCAAATGCAATGACTCGAGAGGGAACACTATACTGTCACACTTCGGCCGTTTGATTCCCCCCCTCCCCCTCCTCTCTCTCTCTCTCTCTCTCTCTGCCCCCTACTCTGGCCCTCTCCTGTCTCCATCTGCTCTCTGCACTACTGTGGAGTTACCGATAGAGCAGGAGAGGAGAGAGAGAGAGAGAGAGAGAGAGAGAGAGAGAGAGAGAGAGAGAGAGAGAGAGAGAGAGAGAGAGAGAGACGGAGAGGCCGCCGCGATGAGCACAAGTGCAGCGAAGGAGAGAATTGAATACGTGCCGTAAAACATTTAAGCGCGCATAAAGTGGGTATCGCCAGGCCGGCCGGCGAGTCCCCCTGCGTCGGTACTTACACATCGCTTTATCGATTTACTGTATGAGCTGTTATGTGCGCCGTATTAGCCGTGGATATTTATTGATGGATGATGATTTTGCCGCCGGCTGCCAGCCCCGTCGGCCCGGCCGGCCCCTTTGAGACGCCGGCCCCCGCCGGCCACACCGAGCCGAATCACCACCAGCGTCCATATTCCGCTGTACGAAGCACAAATGTCAAAACTTGCACACGGGGCTTCCAAGGCGTCGGCTTGTGTCGTCCTTCGTTAAAGCATTTCGCGTCAAGCGTCTTTCTTTCTCTCTCTCTCTCTCTCTCTCTCTCTCCTCCTCCTCTTCTCTCTCTATCTTTGTGTTGTTGTTTTGATTTTACAGTGTCTCCTCCCTCGTAAAATATAGCCCCTCAAAGAAGTCGTACGTGATCACGGTGGCTATGGGCAGAAGGAGCGAATGGTGTCGGTGGTTCTGCTATTGTAAAAAAAAAAAAAGAAGAGAGAAAAAAGAAAATGACCCGTGACCCACAGTGAGCTGAGCTGAAATTATTGTCGATACACCGGACGGGTCGGATCGGCCGAACCCAAAAGTACCGCTGCCATGCGTAGCAAAGCACCTGTGCCGGCGGGCCAGGCCGGGCCGGGCCGGGCGGGAGGGGGGAGGGGAGGGGGGGAGGGGAGGCTGCTACACTACAGCGAAACGTACTTGATGCTATCAGCTGTACCGGACAAGTGTTCAAGCGCGCCGCCCATCATCATAGGCAGTGGAGCGACTGCGAGAGAGAGAGAGAGAGAGAGAGAGAGAGAGAGAGAGAGAGAGAGAGAGAGAGAGGGAGGGGGAGGGACAGACGGAGAAGGAGAGACAGTATACTATTAATTTGGGGTGCTCAGTAATTGTACGGCAAGAATACAATAAAAGAGTAGGCAAAGTCCCGGGTGGCCCCACGCATGCGCAGCAGTACTAACTCTATGAATGCGCTACCCCTTCCCCGTTACTATTTCTCTCTCTCTCTCTCTCTCTCTCTCTCTCTCTCTCTCTCTCTCTCTCTCTCTCTCTCACACGCACACAGAGACACGAGGGTGCGCGCCCGCATGCCATCGTGATAATATGCAAAGTGCAGTGCGCCCTGCCCTGCGCCGCCCTGCCCGGCCGGGCCGGGCCGGCCGTTGATAAGGGACCACCCCGGAGAGCAGGAGTGGCTATCACCGGGTTATCAGCGGAGACACACTCTCAGCGGGGCGTTACGTCAAACCGGCAGGGCGCGGAACAATACCGGCCGAAACTGTTCCCAATCGGCAGTGCGTGATTTCAAAGAAAATTCAGCATGCTTGATAAATCAAGTGGGTGACAATAACTTGCGCCAATTTAAAAAGAACAATAAAGTCTTGACTACAATTTCCCGCCATCATTTTCCGCTGGGCTGGTCGCAGAGTCGCCCCGCCCCGCCCCGCCCCGCCCCGCCACGGCGTCATTGTCGCGCCGCGACGCGGCGGGTAATGGCGACGCCAGGGCAGATCGTGCTAAGTCGCGCCATGAGGGTCCCAATGCACGCCGCGGAGGTACTCCATTTGAAGGTATCGCCTCGCCTAAGCGCGCGGCACCGAGCCTCGCGTGACGTAATAGGCCGCCGACTGCATCCCAATGAGGGGGCGGAGGAGGAGGAGAAGGAGAAGGAGGAGGAGGAGGAGGAGGAGGAGGAGGAGGAGGAGGAGGAGGAGGAGGAGGAGGAGGAGGAGGAGGAGGAGGAGGAGGAGGAGGAGGAGGAGGAGGAGGAGGAGGAGGAGGAGGAGGAGGAGGAGGAGGAGGAGGAGGAGGAGGAGGAGGAGGAGGAGGAGGAGGGGGAGGAGGGGGAGGAGGGGGGGGGGGAGGAGGAGGAGGAGGAGGAGGAGGAGGGGGGAGGAGGAGGAGGACCCTCGAGAGAGTACACCCCGAACAGCCGCAAATGTCTCGCCACCCTACTCTTTTTGCCAGCCACGCGAGGCGTCTCCAAGTTCAAGCCCCGCGCGGTCCCGGCACGCCGACAATAAACCACGCAAGCTGTCTCAGCGCCACCACCACCGGCAGCCGCGAGATGGCCGCTGAGGAATTTTATCATAAACCAAAAAAAAAACAACAAAAAAATTATAAACCACTTAAAAAAAATAGAAGGAATTTCTACATATGTTTTTGAACTACGCCGCACCGCCACTGACACACAGCCATCTCCACCGCGCCGCGGCGGCTTACGGACTACTTTCTACGGCGAAACATTTCCCGCGTGATATGACTCATTTGATTTATCCGCGCCTCCCCGGCGGCGGGGCGGGGCGGGGCGGGGCGGGGCGGGGCGGGGCGGGGCGGGGCCGAGTCCCTCGCGCCGACGTCTCTTACGGAATAATAATTCGCCTGCAACAATTTTACAGCGCGGGCGCGAGAAGAGGCGCGCGGCGCTGACGACTGAGGAATGCACCGCGGGCCGGGGACCTGGACGCAGGAGCGACCCGCGAGAGAACTCATCTGGCAGGCGGGGCGGGGCGGGGCGGGGTGGGGTGGGGCGGGGCGCGGCGGGGCAGGCAACGCCGCGGGCGAGGCGAGGCGCGGCGAGGCGCGGCCAGGCGCGGAGGCCGCGGCGACACGTTTAATGTGTGCAAAACGATCATATCGTTTCCTGACCCGACGACGACTGTAAACGATGCTGACACGCGCAGCAGCACCACGCGGACTGAGAAACACACACACACACATATACACACACACACACACAGACACACAGGAACACACACACGAACCCGGCAGAGGACCACAGGCGCGATACTATTTACTGCTTCCTGCTGGAATAATCACGAGTGCGACTTGAGGTAGGTAACTTCGACGGCGCGCGCACCGAAAGGGAAATAAACTTGACGAATAACATCTCTCGAAGCAGACTAACGGCGCCCCCACAATGGACGTTACCGAGGCGGAGCGCCTGCGAAACACTGGTTAGGCCAACCCGCCAAGCACTTGTGTGAAGGTGGCGGCCTACCCGGAGAGCTTAAGCGCAGGGGGAGGCAGGAATAAAATTTATGGTATCCAAATTTTCGTGCCGTCACCTCCCTCAGAGTTCATTGTGGGGGCACCTGAAGACTGACTTGACTGCTCGAATGACGATCGAGATACGATTTTTTCTGGGTGTTTGGGACGCAGGCGCGGCCTTGCGAGTTGCTGCGGTTCACAGGAGCGCGCGCGCAATGGGCAGCGCAGTGAGGCACGTACCGACCGCACAGCAGCGGCTAAAACACGTACGGGCCCAATTTAATTATCAGCCCATCAGTCAGCCGACTGACTGACTGACTGACTGACGCTGAGCGTGGGGCCAGCAGGGAGGAGGAGGAGGAGAGGAAGAGGGACTGTTTGACAATGCAATGTGATTGTGGCAGCAGCACCGCCGGCAGCTGAGTCAGCAGTGGCGGCCAATGAGGGGTGCTTATTGGAGAGGGAGGAGAGAGAGATAGAGAGAGACAGAGAGAGAGAGAGAGAGAGAGAGAGAGAGAGAGAGAGAGAGAGAGAGCACACGGATACGGACTCCCGCGGCAGCTGTGTCCGTCAGGGGAACGTACGCGTGACGACTGCGCAGCGGCGACGGCCGTCGGCGGCTTCAGCGGCGTCGGCAGCGTCTTCGGTCGCAAATCGCGTTGTGCACGGGGCGTTAAGCCCTCATTGGCGCGAGGGGCATAACTAACTCAGGCGCGACGCTCATCCCGCCCCGTCGACACATTACTATTGGTCAAGATTTTAATCGGGCGGGGCGCTGCCATGTGCGCTGTGCGCGCTGCACTTCGAGTGAAAGCCGCCGCCGCCGCCCCGCCCCGCCCCGCCCCGCCTGTCCGTCTGTCTATCCTCCTAGGGATTGACCCATTCACCGGGTGGGGTGGGGTGGGGCGGGGCGGGGCGGGGCGGGGCGGCGGCTCCTGCACTTCGGCCGCCGCCGCCACCATTGCGCTTAAATATAAAGTAACGGGTTGTGTTCTTTTACGGGTGCAGGCGTGGCAGGTTGCGCCGCGCCGCGCCGGGCGGGACGGGTCGGGACGGACAGCGCACTCTGTTCGGCGCGCACCCCAGTTTACTCATCATTTTCATCGTATTGCGTGTTTCGTTTTTTGGTATTCGCAGGTCAGACCAGTCAGTCAGTCAGTCGGTCTGTCTGTCTGTCCGTCTGTTTGCCCGGTACCTCGTTTGTTTGTTCCGGCGCCCCCAGGCGGGGTCCGGCCCGGAAGGGCCCCGGAGGGGGTTGGGGCCGGGCCTCGCCCCGCCCCACCCCGCCCCGCCCCGCTGCAAAGTGACCAGCCCGGCGGCCATGGCGCGCATGCGCAGAGGCAATCGCATTCATTCTCCCCGCAATAGAGAAAGCACACGCACACGAGGGAGAGCAAAGCAGTATTCATAAAAAAGAGAGAGGGGCGGGCGAGGAGAGGGTGTTTGAGAGAGAGAGAGAGAGAGAGAGAGAGAGAGAGAGAGAGAGAGAGAGAGAGAGAGAGAGAGAGAGGAGGGGGAGGAGTGGGAGGACGGGTAACAGCTAGAAGGCAGTGGCGCGGTCCGCGCAGGGACACCTGTCTGGCCGGCAGGCCGGCGTGCCGGACCTGGCCAACTTATTGGACGGCTCTCTGGCGGGCGCCGCACCCACCCCGCCCCGCCACGGTGCCATCCCGTCCCATGAGAGCGGCGGCTCGTCTCGGCGCATAACGCCTAGCGCCGCCAGCTCCGCTAACGCTAACGATTCTGCAGGTCCGTCTGGTACCGCCACGCCGAGCCGAACCGCAGTAACGCTACCGTGATAACGACAGCCAGGCGTCGATGGCGCGTCAACAGTAGCGGACCAGAGGCGGACCAAACCGGATCGGATCGCAAGAGGATTATCTTTTCTCCATATAGTTAAATATATAAAAACATTTTTTTAGGCACGAAGTAGCCTTATGGCTTTTTATCAGGGTCCAATTTTATTTAAAATTAGCACGGCCCTTCATTTAAAGCCGGAATTTTCTAACCGATTTTTTTTTTAATTTTTAATTTAAGTTATGGGCGTTATGGTCAGCATGGGGTAGCCTACGAGTTTTTCGCCGTGCCCCTCTAATTGCCCCGGTAAGGCCGCCGCGCCCCGCGCTCCCATAGGGGGGTGACCCTCGCGGGTCCCCATAGGGGCTCCCCTTAATAACTTCATCGGCAATTACGACACATCGTGCATAATAATTGTCGTACAAATTAAAGTGTAATGACTACCGTCGTCACTTTGAGCGGAGGCAGAGGCTAAAGCCCGGGTAATTGGCTTGTCGCTGCTGCCGCGCCGCTCCCGTGGAGTCAGCCGGCTGGCGACCCCGCCACGCCCCGCCACGCCCCACCCCGCCACGCCCATGCCGGCACTGTGACCCCAAGTGTGGGAATAATGCCACACACGAGCAAATGTGTGAATTTCCATTCTTACACTAGGACAAGTAGACGTGTGAGTTTTCCAAGGTATGTCTCTCACTTGTGTGCACGACGAATGAAAAATCAAAAACCTACGAAGAGTGTAACAGTCACACACATTTAGTGTGACACAGTTAGTTCACATGTGACCTGCGGTGTCAACGTCGGAGATGTGCTGCAACGTCTGCCAGACGACACGCGTTTTTTCTAGACTACAAGAAGACTCGAAACGTACCGAAATGAATTCGGGGAAAATACCTTGTTTTTTAAAAAGTTGTGCCAGTGGGAGAACAGTGAGATCTTAATGAAGAGCTGACAAGTTGACGGACAGGCAGGCAGGTATACAGACAGACAGACAGATAGACAGACAGACAGACAGACAGACAGACAGACAGACAGACAGAAGTAGGAGAGCGCTCTCTCGGTCAGCGCCAGACCGCGCCGCGTGAAAATATACCGCTTTAGGAAAATAGAACAAAAAAGACCTGCTTCATCCCATTTTCGAGTACGTTTATCGGCAGTGTACCGACACGGCGCCGCCAGTGTGGTCCCCTGACATATGGGCGGGCGAAGAGCTCCGGGTAGATTTCCGATACGAGTCGCGGAGATCTCTTCGTCATTATCGATTATCGGATTGGCCCCGGCCCGGCCGTCGAGACGTCGTGGGGCTGGTTTGGAAGACGAAAATCGAAGTGACATTTTTTCTGCTCATTCCAAGTCAAGAAAAAAAATCGATAAATCTACGCGATCGAGGTGAGAGCATGCGCCAAAACTTTTTTTCTTTTCCTAAGACTTTTACTCTACTTTTGCGACCGGATGCAGCGGGGGACCCAGGACGCACAAAGGAATTACAAGGTGTGACCAAAACTGGTCACACCAATTGACGTGACGCACATCACGTTTGATTTTCCAGTCTAGTGTCGTACGATTGAAAACTAACCCACCTACAAATGTGCGACTTTCACACACTTGGAGGGGCTTGCAGTGCATCGATCAGTGTGTTTCTGGCCCTGGCCGCGGCTTGGCTCCTCTGCTGGGGGAGAAATTAAACCGAAACTGGAAGAAAAGCAGCGCGGGATCGCGTGCGTCAGGCGCGTCCCGTCCCGCCCCGGCCTAGTCCGTGTAATACCACCCTGTCAGACAGCAGCGCAGCACCAAACATTTTCACAAAAAAAATAAAAATAAAAGAAATACAGCTTCCCACACGAAGAAGGTGGAGAGTAAATCCCCATCACGCTGTGGTCCACAGTCCTGATCCGGGATCCTCAACGCGCTATTGTTGCCCAGTTGAGAGTAGATCATGCCTCCTAGCAGGTCGGAGAGAGGGAGAGGGAGAGGGAGAGAGAGAGAGCGAGCGCGAGAGAGAGAGAGAGAGAGAGAGAGAGAGAGAGAGAGAGAGAGAGAGAGAGAGAGAGAGAGAGAGAGAGAGAGAGAGAGAGGAATGGGCTGCAGGGAGCAGCAAGGTCTCGCAGAGGTGAAGACTCGCGAAGCTCTCATCTTTTCCTCGCAGATTGCCCTGGACCAGGGTACCAGGGTACCAGGGTCCCGCCGTGAGCCCATGATCTGCTTGCCCTGGCCGTGAGGTCGGACCGGACCATCCGTCACGACCTACCTCGCCCCGCCACGCCACGCCACGCCACGCCTCGCCACGCCCGACGCGCGCATCCACCGCGAGAAAAATTGGACAGAATTTGACGGAAAACTGGATCTCTCTTTCTCTCTCTCTCTCTCTCTCTCTCTCTCTCTCTCTCTCTCTTCACTCAACGCCCTGAGTGAGAGATCGCGTCTACGTGCGAAGAGAAACGAGAGCACCTCCGCACTACACGGAAATGCAAGGCTGCGATAGACGGGGATTTATATGCAAAATGTCGGCGAGGAATAATATGATAATAATGATAAAAAATGTGGTTGGATTTATCCCGTTGAACTCACAGCGAAGTGAGAGTCATCGTGCAGCTCCATTAAAACCTGTCAAAAGAAAGTCTCTGGAGAGTTAGATGGAATCTAATTTCGGGGAAAATTAACCGTCAGTTGAACTATACATGTACTTGGTATGTGAGCGTGTGTATGTGTGTGAGGGAGAAAGAGACAAGGAGTGAGCGAGACGAGAAATGTAGGCCAGGCCGGCCAGACTTGGACTACGGCGAGCCGCGCCGCGCCCCGCCACGCCCCAGCGACCAAAAGGGAAATGAATCAATTACCTTCATGAAGATCATCTGACAGGTGCCACACTGTATCAGCGCGGTGCACCGGGCCCCTGCGCTCAAGGATACAGTCACATGCGGGCACAAATATTCGATGATAAGACTTTATCCAAGTCCCATTCTGCGCTTTTCACATGCGTATCAGTCAAAAGACAAAGGGGGAAAAAATAAGGAAAAGTTACGTTTTTGAGGGGGAAAGTTCTCAACGGGATTCTACATGGTGATTATCCCACTGTCACATTCACGTCAGAGGAAAGAGACGCAGCGGCGGCTTTAGATGATGGAGTTAAAATAAAAAGTGGACAGGGAGGGAGGGCAATGTAGGCAATGTCGGGAGTGGTGGGTGTAGGGACTTGCCCTTTAGGCGACGCAGGCGAGACCTGACTCCCATGCGGCTCAGTGCCCCTCATTAGACACGTTTGACACATTGGGACAATGGGGTAGGCGGGCCCAATGGATTAGGCAACCCACCACGCCCCTCCGCCACGCCCCGCCACGCCCCGCCACGCCCCGCAGCACGCCACGCCCCGGGCTCCTCCTCCTATGTCTGGATGCCGATAAGGAATCATGACAATCAGATAGACATGAGGCGTGGCGGGGCGTGGCGGGGCGTGGCGGGGCGTGGCGGAAGGAGCGGCAGCGCGCGCGGCTATGGCGGGGGTCACAGGGCGTGGACACGATTGCGGACATGCATCACGCTACAGAGAATATACCACTCGATGACTAACCAGTATAAATAATAGGCTGGAGGCGGCCGGGCGGGGCGGGGCGGGGCGGGGCGGGGCGGGGCGGGCGGGGCGGGCGGGGCGGTCGCCGCGGTACCGACGAGAAGGCCGCGGGGCGGGCGGGCGCCTTTAAACGCAACCCCGTGCTCAACACGACCAGCATAGCTGTGTACTTTTTACGTTGTTTTCTATGTCATTTCAAGCGTCAGAAATGAGAACCGTAGACTTTTTGCATAATGCAACTATAAATGTTCGCTATAATGTTTGTTTCTTTTGTGGAGAAGGGTGATCCCACACAGTCTGCACTGCAAAAAATAGATGCAGTATACCACCTATGAGGTATTTCTCTGCTAAGGCATTTAGAGTACTGAAAATAACATCTTTTGAGGTAATACCGCCTTTTTTTAAAAAGAACGAGAGCAAAAGCACTCCTTTAAAGGATGCCAGATATCACATTATTTTCAAGTGCAAATTTTTTTTACAGTTAATTTTTTAAAAACAAACTTTTAATCGTTCATAAGGTAATCAAGAAATAAGCAGTGAGATTGTTTAACAGCAGCACGTACCGATACATTACATAGCTGCGGTTTGTCTGGCGACGACAGACCGTCCGTAATTGAGCAGAACCGAGCGCAAAGAGCAGTAAAAAGAAGCTCATAGCCGTGCCCCTGAGGAACACGAGATAGGTAGGGGGGGGGGGGGGGTGACGCAATGCCATGCCGTGGATGCTCGTGAGGTGCGAACGGAGAAAGAAGCAGAGAGAAAGAGAGAAACAGAAAGAAAGGCGACAAGGAGTGGGGCAGAAGAGCGAACTACTATACGGGCTCCGAGTGCAACCACGTGCATACAAACGGGGGCCAAGTTCATACACCAGTAAATTAAACGCCACACCAAGCCATAATGACTGCATTCTCACAGGAACTCGAAACACGCCTATAGGCAATACCATTTTCCATCAGTGTGACTTTTAAAACTTTATACGGTTCAATAACGTTATAACGCACTTTTGGGTAAAGTTACGGACCCCTGCGCGGCTGCCGCGGCGCTGCGAGGGACGCGAAGACTCGGCAGAACATTGCATAACTTTAAGGGCCACACTGCTATGCGGTATTCGCGGCCAAGGCGGTGGCGTGGCGCGGCGTGGCGCGGCGGGACGTAGTGAAGCGGGGAGGCTGGGCGCATGGAGCCTCGCGGTACAGTAGTGCCAACCACTAGCAGCCGACACCACCACCGTGCGGCGCGCCAGGTTGGCAGCCCTGAGACGCAATTATCATCGCTACAGATAATTTGAGCGCAGGGTTTCGTAAAAGCGGGGCGGGGCGCGGTGCAGCTCTGGCGGCTGAACTGTGCTCTAGCTATAGCGTCGCATGTCCGCTGCAGAATATATTATGGCGAGGGGGAAACAATTCTCAACATAAGTGGACAAATGTTGTAAGTATTTCTGAATTTTCCGGAAATCTTTTGGACTTATGTGAGTGTTTCTGAATTCTTTGCAGAGTTTGCTTCAATTCTGCCTGAATTCCCCCGATTTTTTTAGGAGTTTTTAGATTTTTTTTTTCTTTCTTTTTTTAATTACTAGGTGTACAAAAAATTTTTGAGTTGATTCCCCCTCGTATTATTGGTACCGAAATCAAACAAAAACATGTATCGGAAATTGGGAGAATGACCTCCGCATTGCCGATACGATCGTTTCGCCACATTATGGAGCACAAGCCACGTGTGCGCGGCGCTGTTAGCGCCAGCCGCGGAGCCGCCCAAAACTAACCCGGCCGGCCGGCCGTCGCGTTCCATTATTTCAGAAAGCAGCGGTCGTAAAACGCTCGGGCTTCGACCGCTCCGCTGTAGCGGCCACACCGGCCCGGCCCGCGCTGCAGCGAAGGACGCACGCATGCGTAGGCTTTACGGCGCAAATTGAGGCTGCTGGCGCTACTAGGCGAGTCCGGGGTGGAACAGGGGGCCATGATCGCTCTCGACAAGGATAATCATTTCTTATTGTTATTAGTATAACGCCAGTTTGAATGAGAAACATCCCCGCGTAGGATCCTTGTACTCCTTTTCAGTATATTTTATGGAAATATTACTTTACAAAGTATGCCGTCATTTAGCCCTGCTTCGCACGTCAATGAACTCCGAGCCGAAACATGGTGCTTTTGTGACTTTACAATATTGTATTTTAATCATATACGAAAATATTTTGTAAAAAAAATTTCCAGGAAAACCAACAATTATTATGCCCAGGTGTGAAACAATATTTTTTTTAAAAACAATAGCGATGGTTGGATAAGGATAGAAACTGGACGATAATACAATTTGTCTAACAATACGCTTCTAGTAACGCGTGATCAGTAAAAAACTTCAATGAATTGAAAGAGAGATATAGTAAAATAACCGGAAAGAGGTGGTAGTAAAGAATGTCGATTATTCACTTATTGGTTTATCTCGGGTCGCCTTCATTTATCTCCCCGTCAGCAGCGGGGCGGGGCGGGGTGGGGCGGGGCGGGGCGGGTCCAGCCGGCTCAGCTCAAAGCCGAGGCTAAAGGCTGTTGCTGTAAAATCAAGACGGCGGCAGCCCGGCCCAACCCGAGCCGGGCCGGCCAGGCCCTGCCGAACAATGAGGGATCAGCCTCGGACACGATACGGCACGCAATCTGAGGCACGACCCAGCGGGCCACGCCGCGCCACGCCGCGCCACGCCAGAGGACAAGGAGGCTGCCAAATTGATCGCAATACCAATAGGCACAACAAAGACAGTACCCGACCTTGGCGCGCCCCCTCTCCTCCATCTCTCTCTCTCTCTCTCTCTCTCTCTCTCTCTCTCTCTCTCTCTCTCTCTCTCTCTCCCTCCCACCTCTGTTTGAAAACAGTTTCGTTTATGCGGATTGCACGAGAAAAACCTGCCGCAGTATAAGTGAATAGGTGAGACAGTGAAGGCTTAAATGAGGAGGAAAATGAACATTTGTATTACTCGAAAACCTGAGCTCTTCAGGTTTAATTGTTCAACCACTCCGCGCTGTTCATAAAGCTAGCAGTTTTGCCACGTGAGCTCGGCCAATTACCGCCAACGGAATAGAATATTTAGCGGCTCGCCGTCGAGGAAAATATTTCCAAGTTAACGGCGTACTTTGATGCCAGCCCGTGAGTTTTACGATGCCACGCTGCCGTAACACATTTTGTACAAATTAATCGAGAGAGCGAGGGGGCATTTCTCTTAGAGCCAAAACGGTTCACACACAATGCCATCTTATTTTTTGTCTGAGGTGGCCGTATGACTTGTTGCCAATGCGTTAGCTATAGAGTGCGCTAGACAAGACTCGGTTACAAGCCCACAGCGCGGGGCAGGCCACCCACAGGCCAAGGACACACTCATCGACCACCAGCTCACACTGGAAACCCAAGTGTGTGAATGTCACGCACTTGTAGATGCTGGGGCTGATTTCCACTTGTAATGTTGTCACGTCAAGTGCAAAATACACCGAGGAAAATTAACACCTTTTCTCGCTCAAGTGCGGGAATAGCCAGTCACACACCTACCACATGTGCGACATTCACACACCTGGCTCTCTAGTGCACTCACCGTGCCATCTTGTGCTCCGCGAATCGTTCGTCGCGTTAGATTAGATGATATATTTGACACTACTTAACTTCAAACTTATGTTACTGATGCACTCCGGTGAAAAATGCATGGGAAAAAAAAATGACTAGGAAAACGGATGCGGCGCCATCTGATCGTGAATCATTATCAAGCCGCTCCGGTCCGCCCTGCGGCGGCCGGACCCTGGTCGGCCGGGCCCCCGGCCTCTCTAATGAGCCAAAAACTCCATCGGCGGTGGGCATCATCACACTACCACCCCGCCCCGCCCCGCCCCGCCCCGCCGCTAGAGGCGCGGCGTTGATCGCCTAAGCGTGCAGTTTTCACTCAGCCCGTCCAGTCCGGATGATTGAATACGGCTAACAACAGAGCGCGCTGTATATCGGGCGGCTAAGATAAACAAGCGGACGCCGAGGGACGGAACGCCCTGGAATCTTCATCACGGCTGAACCGGGGCGGGGTGGGGTGGGGCGGGGCGGGGTGGGGTGGTGGGGTGAGGCGGGACGTAAGCCACTCGGCGTAAAGCGCCCGCAGACAAAGAGCGCGCGCGGGTTACAGGGTTACAACTGTGGCACTGCGATGCATAGGTCAGTGGGTTCATTACGACAAGTGCGTTTCGTTTGTTTGGGCCTTCCTGAACTGCTTTAGGGCTCCGCACCCGCATAGGTCACGACTTTAACGCTTTTGAACTTTTGTGCGACTGCGAAGAATCTCGATGAACACACACTGTAAAATTAATAGTCACATTCCTTATAAGCGTAAGACTTTGTACTCGAACGCATACAGTGTAAAATTTTAAGTTGCCACATTTCGATAAAGTCAGTTCTACAAGAGTGCAACATTGGGTGGGTTCCCCTCTAGTCAGTCGACAGCCCTCGTGGACTCGGGTGCAGGCAGGCAGCGGGGTGTCCTCCTCCAGCGCCCTGCCCTGCCCTGCGCGTCTGTCTCCCCGGCCCGGCCCGGCCCAGTGGGACTTGCCTTTCGCAACAGCACAAAGAGTGTCGCTGCCGAGCCAAATGTCAGCCCGACACCACGGGCGGGGCGGGGCGGGGCGGGGCGGGGCGGGGCGCACACGTATTCAAATGCCCAGCAGCAGAAGCTCCTATCTCGCACGGAAAAGAATCAGTTGTGAGAACTATAATAAATTCGATGCTATATGGGGATGATAGAGTCCATCCCCATAGCAAGTCGTAAATTTACATAGATATTTTTAACATATTATCCTGTAACTGGCACGACAACTTTTCACAGTACGCCGTAGCTTACAGTGAAACTCGCTTAAATATTTTAGTAGCGCGTGAATCGACCCTTTTGTACCGGCAACTCCTCCTCCCGCTGCGCTGGGTAGCCAGGCCGTATTCGCTCATTACCAGCTGCTCTCGCCCTGGACGGACCGGACTCATGTTGCAGCGCTAGGGCGCCCTCCTGACGGACAGGACGTACGTCGGGACGGCTCTCGAGTGACGACCGGACCGCCCGGCCCGGCCACCGGCAGCACAAGTAGTCAGGTCAGCTGCTCATTGAAAAGTAACGCCACTCTGTACCGCTCCTACCCCTCAGCAACGCGCACACACACACACACACATACGTGCCAATGTGCGTGTGTGGCAAAAATGCTTTACGCACAAGTCTCCACGGCAGCACGTGTTTCTTCACCCCCGGCCGGCCGGCCGCCCGGGCCGGCGCGGTGCGAGCGGCAGCCAAAGCCTTTTTCTCGTAAAGAACCTAGACGCTAGAAATTTATCACGCCTTGCTGGCGGGGCGGGGCGGGGCGGGGCGGGGCGGGGCGGGGTGGGGGGGTGCGGTGACGCGCACGGTGGCCCGGCGGCGCATGTGTCGCGCCTGACCTTTTCGGCACGGACTGTACGTGAGAGCCGCGTGCCGCAATAGCACGGCCACCACCACCGGTGCCGCTGCCGCCGCGGCCTGCCGCTCGGCATGTCACGGGTTCGACACCTCCTCGCCTCCGATCCAATTTTGTTTGGCGTGCACACGCTGTGAACACTGTGGACATTTTTAATGCTAAACTTCTAAAACAAAACGCCAAGTTTTGGTTACGTTTGGGAGTCAAGAGCGCCTGGCGGGTTAGGCAACGCGGCAACACCCGCGCCGGGCGGGACTGCCTACCCGGCAGGCGCTCCGACCGCAAAGTAAATGGGATCGCATTCTGGGCGGTGCGAGTTGAGCGGTCAGACCGCGACAACCCAAGGCTGCTGGCCGTCGAGGCTCTGACAGCGCGGCGCACAGCCTTCTACAGGACGACGGGGCGGGCGGGGCGGGTCACTGGTCACACAGCCAGGGCGGTCAGTCGCCAGTCGCCGCGGGGCGTGGCGGGGCGGGGCGGGGCGTGGCGGGGCGTGGCGAGGTCGGTAGGTCGGCGGGTCAGCCATGAGTAGAGCCCCATCCTTCACCCCCTCCCTCTCCCTCCCCCTCACCCACGCCCCCACCCCCTCCCTCCATACTGCCAGCCTCAATAAATTTCAGACGTGCCACCGAACAAGACAACGCACGCACGCGCACGTCTGTGAGCCCCGCGCGCCTCCCGCCTCCACGGCGAAGGTGCCACCCGCTTGCAAAACGACACGGTAGCCACTCCCTCCTGCGCAGAGGTAGCCCAGGTAACCCGCTAAACACTACAACGCTTTCGCCATTTAAAAAGCGCTCAACTATAGACTCCCAAGTCCAATGCTGAGTCCGTGAATTGCATGGTTTTTACTCAGAGAATCGTTTCTTTGAAACAACACATGCTGTTTTGATTAAACGCAGTGATTTCTTTTTAAAAAAAAATTGTTTCGAATCAAACATTTTTCTTTGGTACATCAAAAAAAAAATTGTTTTCGAATCAAACATTTTTCTTTGGTACAAGCATTTTTTTCAGATCAAATAAGTGGTTTTATTTAGTTAGAAGTATGTTTTGAATTAAAATAAAAATTTCTAAAGAAACTTTTTAACGAAACTATGTTTTGGGTGTTCTCCCTGCGGCGGGTGCAGTTGACTGTTCGCGACTGAAGACGAGAATCGATGGTAAAATGACACCTTCGGCTTTACGCAACTCGCTTCCCCTCCCCTCCTCTCGAGTTTCACCCCCTCCCCCTCCCCCTCCGCACCGACCTTTTCTTGGCAACATTCCCCCCATAGCGCGCTGAATGAAATGTTTCACGACGACGGGGGTGCCCCGGGTCCCGTCGGGGATCCCTAAGGGTCGCGGCGGGAGGCCCAGTGGGGCGGCGGGTGGGGCGGAGCGGGGTCGGTCCCCAGTGGGGCCCCGGTGGGGCCGCGGGGGCCCGACTAGATCGCAGATGAAGGCTATCTGCTCCACATGGGCTGACCCCAGAGCCCGACCGGCACCAGGCGCGCCGCGCCACGCCACGCCGCGCATTCGATACGCCAGAGGACACTTTCGGTTGGGAAACAGCGCACACTGCAAGTATTCCGTACACTACAACGTACGCCGGGAATACGACTACGCGGGTTGGCAGACCGGAAAATATTCCTCCGTTCAACCTGACGTAGGTATAAATATTTTCACATACCTCGGTGGTGGTCTACATTTCTGTCCGGAGGTCGGGTGGGCGGCAGAGGACGGCTTCCTGAAAGCAAAAAAAAAAACCTCCATAAGGACGACTGGCGACACTCGCACACAAAGACACTCGGAGAGAGAGAGAGAGAGAGAGAGAGAGAGAGAGAGAGAGAGAGAGAGAGAGAGAGAGAGAGAGAGAGAGAGAGAGAGAACAATCTGCTTTATAGGCCCCTCGGCGCCGTGTGCTCTTTTACCGACAAATCGCCTTCCGGCGCCACGCCGCGCCACGCCGGCATTCCCGCGTCGCGCGTTCAAAACTACATCAGCGACCCGTAATGGCTCACTTTAGCGTTAGCGCGCGCGCCACACGTCCAAGAATGCGCGAGCAAAAACAGATGTGGGCAAAACGCATCTCTCTCTCTCTCTCTCTCTCTCTCTCTCTCTCTCTCTCTCTCTCTCTCTCTCTCTCTCTCTTTCCTCACACACAAACACACATCCACCTCCTCCCTCCCCCCTGCCTCTTTTCTTCAATGCCAGGGCTGCGCGCCGCTCCAGTGCGAAACTGCTGACTGGAGTTGGACTCCGCTGCGCTCCAGCTCCAGCGCTGCTGCTGCTGGAGGGACACGTCCGAAAGCCTTCCCCCGCCGCGCTAAACCTTCAGCCCGCGCGCGTCACAAACTGCAGTAGTGGTGCCGGGCCCGGGCGCAGGGGGCGCGCGCTCACTCTGTTTTTCGAACGTAGTGTCGGCGCGCGAGGCGTATGACGGCTCGGATTTATTCAACCACCTGTCCGAAGTGACGGCGGATTTTTCATACCAGCAGCCCCTCGGCCTGCTGCTTCTCCCCCCCCCCCCCTCCCTTCCCCCCTCTCCTACCATTTGAAATGGCACTGCCGGCACACGTCGAAACGTTCTTAGGAATCATAACGCCAAAGACCCTTCAGGATTGACCATACCGCTTTGGAGCGTTTAGTCACCAGCACGACAGGTTTAAGGAAAAAAAAAAGACGATCCTTTTAAATGAAGGGGGGAAAAAAATAGGAGGCAACGAGGTTGTCATGCCGAAGTGATATAGACGCCCGCCTGCCTGCGTGCCGTCTGCTAGCGGCAGCCGCCGCACGGCAGGATGTGGAGCTAAGGTCACATTACGGACGTCAAATGTAACTTATCTCTCCTTCTGACGAGGGCGAAAAAGTTAACAGATTAGCCTAGCGTTACCCCTGCGTCCGCTACCGGTAGTGAGATTTCTACGTGCATGTGTGTGTGTGTGTGTGCGTGCCCCGGCAGTTACGAAGGTCATGGACGTAGAGTTACAAGTCATCAATATACCTCAACAATTAAAATAAACAAAATATATTTTTAAAAAGGATTAACAGCCGGAATTATTAACGGGTTCTCTACTTTCCCAATATGACCGGTGAAACAACGAGTAGTAAAATTGACAAAGGCTCCTGACGCGGCCCACAGTCCGCACCCTACCGATATGATATACACACGTACCAGGCGGAGGCCGAGTATTGTCTCTCCCGCGAGAGAGAGAGACGGAGAGTGAGAGTAGAAATGCAGAGTGAGAGAAAGAGAGAGACTGCGAGAGAATTCTACGCGTGATTAGACTGTGGACCACAAGGGACGTGCGCAGACTTCTCATACACACACACGCGCGCGCGCGCGCGCTTGGCGCGTAGCACAATGCGACCAGTGATTTATGACTATATTTGCATGGCCGTAGCCTGGTGGGACTCTTGATGCAGTGGTAACCCGCTGCCCCGGAGTCATTACAAACACCTGGAGGAGGAGGAGGAGGAGGAGGAGGAGGAGGAGGAGGAGGAGGAGGAGGAGGAGGAGGAGGAGGAGGAGGAGGCGGGGGGGGGAGAACAGCTCGTACAACAACGGTGAGTTGAGCCCGCGCTGACTAACTGCCCGGACTCGCCCGTTTCGTGTAAAAGGCCGACCCGGCCCATCGGAAACCCGCCATACCGCGGGAAGCGCAGCCCAATATTCACAGAAAAAGAAAAACCCCTTCCTTCAGCTTCCCATCAACAGGAGATTATAGTAAATCAAAATACCTTGAAACAAATGTTGCAAATTTAAGAGTAGGCGCTTCCCTTGTAAGGTTAATCGTCAGGTTAAAATTTCTAAATCCTTGTCTGTAGAGCGACTGAACTGAATTATCAACAATAAAATTATGTTTTCCAGTGCAGAAGCTATGGAGGCATGGCATCCCTCACGGGAGTATCAATAAGTACCGGCCTGGTGATTCTCGCTCCACCCACGCCCCGCCCCGCCCCGCCCCGCCCCGCCCCGCCCTCGTCTTGTCCAGGTCGTTCTCCAGCATTTGTTCTCCAGGCGGCGTCATCACCTCACGGCCCGCCTGATCGATGAAGTGCCCGCGTGATCAAGGTCTGGGCCAGGCGGGGCTGGGCGAGCCGCGTCGTATCAGAGCAATCGCTCGGTTCATTTGTCTCTCTCTCTCTCTCTCTCTCTCTCTCTCTCTCTCTCTCTCTCTCTCTCTCTCTCTCTCTCTCTCTCGCAGCCCTCAACCTTAAGCACGTACAAGTTCCCAAACTCTGCAAAGCATAATATCCAAAAAAGTCTTTTTCATATATTTTAAAATAAAATGTACTGATGACAATGTTTTTGGACTGAAGAACCCAGCAGCTGTACTAAGGTATTGGCATATCGTAATGCCGGATAAAGCTGGACTAGGCTGGGCTGGACCGGGCGGTTCGGGGTCACCCTCCTCAGGGGTCACCCTGCTCAGGGGTCACCGGCGGGGTCACCGACAGGTAATTCGGGTCAGCGCAGGCGGCTCCCTTGACCGCAGCCAAGTGGTCCAGTCCCGGGGAGTGCTGACATTTTTTTTCAAAAGTAATTGATTTGTTTCTGTCTGACGGATGTATTAATTATGTTCCGAGAGTATATATACATTTCGGAACTGCTTGAGGGCGGATGCCAAAGGAGAGGATTTTTTTCCAACAGTGTTCTCAATAATCCGGAACCTTTTAAAAATATTTACAGTCAGCGACGATTTCACACCGTGACAGTTTCTGCAGTTGGACCGGATGGCCGTTCCCCTCACTTTATGGACCTCTGAAATCGATAAACCCACGACGCATTTCGCCGCCGGTAGCCGTGTCACGTATCTCCTGCACATTACCGCCTGAGTTACGTTATTGTCGCAGTGGGGGTGGCCGGGTCAGAGCCCCGCCTGCCCGACAGGTCACGCGGGTTCAAATGCCGTTCAAGACCATAAAGATTATTTTTAGTTCCGGACCACTAAAGGAAAAAAAGGGGAGAGGAATTTGAAAAATGGACCAACAGTAGCTGAGAAGTAGGAGGGCAAAGGTGTGAAAACGAGCAATTACGCGTAATGACAAACAGGAAGAGGGGCAGTAACAGTTGTTTTGTGTGCGTTGAAACGGAAATGAGAAGACGCCGGAGCGGCGGTATTTAAAAAAAAAGAAGAAAAAAACAACGAAACAGACGCAGGCATTTGGGATAGAGGGCGCGGAGTGGGGCGTGAAGGAGAACGTAGATGCAGCAGCCAAGTCTCAGCAAACGGCATTTCTTCTGAAATACAGCGGGTCATTTCCGCGAGGCAACACTGGAAAACCAAGTGTGCGCGTGTCGCACACTTCAAACTACATGCACAGTGTGGAGACTTCAAACACCATCTACACCCTTGACACTGTAAAAAAATATCTTCGTAAATTTACAATATTTCTCGTCATGTGTCATTTGCAACTGATGTTGAAATTTTACGATTTCTTTTTTTTTTTTTGCCAGTGTAGACTCGTTTTCACCACCCACCCGGCTCCATTCACATTTCAATGGGCGCCGCCGCTCCCTACGCTACGCGATGAGTAGACGAGCAGAGGAGCTCAGAGATTTCGAAACACTGTCGGCTCGGCTCGGCTCGGCTCGGCGCGGCGTGGCGTGCTCCATATCCATCCTCCGGCCCGGCCCGGCCCGTCCTCGGTGCGCTAGCTGAGCGCTCCCTCCGCGCCGAAGAGAAGAGCCTCTGGAGCCACGTAAGCGAGATTAGGGTCGCGGGGTGGGTCAGAGGACGGTATGGGTCGGAGGGAGGGGGAGGAGGAGTGATGGCTCCCCGACATTGATACGTCCACATGCCATTGCCATAGCAACAACTGTGGCGCAGGGCCGCCCCGTCCGCCTACCCGTCTAGCGCGGCACTGCAAAAAGAAAAAAGAAAAAGAAAAAAGAGCCCGTCTGGGCAGAGAAACGGAGAATGTATTTGCTCTCAATCTAAGGCTGTGCGAATTTTTCGACGGGTGCTCGATTCGCGCAGCTCTACCTCCATCTCGTTAGTTTTTGGTTTCAAAGTTTGCCTCAGGATCAGAGGCAATTTACCGTAACCAAAAATGACGACTGACACTCTTACGAGCGTTGTTTTAGTTTTGGGTTTCTGTCAATGGTTTAATGATGGCAGAGCTTTGGCTTCAGTGCGGGCCAAGAAGCTTATCCCTCTCTGTGCATGGCGGGCCACCGCGGGGAGAGGAGGAGAAAGGGGGATCAGAAAATGGACAAGAAAAGGATAGAGGATGCACGCAGGGGCACGAGGAGGGAGAAGGAGCAGAAGGAGAAGAAGAAGAAAATGAAGAAATGAAGAAGCAATCCGTCCAGTCATCGACATTGATACGTGCTGCACGATCGCGAGGCGGGGCGGGGCGGGGCGGGGCGGGGCGGGGCACGCGGCGGCCAGTGGGCCAAACCTCAAACAACGTCCCGTTTCCGAAACACACAGAGAGCAGGCGGCGGCAGCGGCTGAGCAGCGCACAGGGAGGGCGGCACAGGCCAGAGTCGCCCTCTCCCAGTAGAGCATCTCTAGACGCCGCTTAATTGGAGGGGGATTTACGCGCCGGCCTGGAGAGATTGCAGCGGGCTAACAACCCCCTGCCAGGACGGCGCAGTTTGACAAGAAAATGGCACCGGATTTATATCACGGCCACACGACGGCCATCTGCTTCGCAATCTCGTCGTCGCAAGAGCGGCGGCGTCCCACTGCGTCGCACTGATAAAGCGATTTGTTTCAGGCATATGGGACATAAGACGCTAGCCGTTTTGAATTTTCGCGGCTAATCACTAAAAACATATCTCAGTAAATTTACAACATTTATCATACTTTATAATTTACAACTGATGTTTACAGTGTACACTTATTTGGTTTCCCGTGTGTGCGCCAACCAGTACTGCCAATTACAAAAGTGAGGATGGTAAAATCGGTACATCAGAGCATTTAACCCGTCAGCCTTGATGAAGGAGACCAGTGGGACAATACATCTATGCTCCGCGCAACTTTACTGTACGTGCGTGCGTGTGTGTGTGTGTGTGTGTAGCGGCGTGGCGCGCACCGCACCGCCAGTGCTGCCAACTTGCGCGCGCGCAAAATACAGCGCCGGCCGTGCGTCCAGTCCATCAGGTTGGCCAACGAACAATTCCTCTAATCGTGCGGCCATATCGCACGCAGCAGGCCAACGGAGTGCCGAGTACAGGCTTACTGTAACGATTTGCATAATTAAAACGAGCGGTAAAGTAAGGTTTTCCTCGCTCTGAAAAAAAAAAAAGGAAGAACACAAAAGCCAGTTCTTGTGACGAGAACACCCAGAAAAGGGCATTCTAGCTTTTAGTATGTTAACATTCTAATACTATACTCTAATTGAAAACTCTAAAGCACATACTAATGTTTAGAGGGTGAACATACTTTTGCGAAACTCCTAACTGACATACTAATGTTCAAGTGATTAACATACTGATGCAACAATCTAACCTAACATACTAATCTTTAGTGTGTTAATCCCCTAATCGAACCTGGGAACGCGTCCGCGCTCGGCTACGGAATGACGTGGGGATGCTGGAGCGGTTTAACCATCACGTCCTGGTGGTCGAGTGGGTAAAGTGATAGGATCGCAGCACGGACGTCCGAGGTTCAACTCCCAGTCGGGTAAGGAATTTCCTGAGTAAAGTAATGCGTACTCATTGTAAATGTCAGGTAGGAAATTCTATCAGAAGAGCATACTTTATAACCAAGGACAAATCTTTTTCTATTTTAATAAGATCCGCTGAAATAAATATCACATCGGTCGGCATTCATTTTTCCTAGATTAGAGGTCTAACCTACTGAGGAATAGAATGTCACATACTAACTAGACATACTAACCAGACATACTAAACTTTAGTATGTGGCATTTCTACCTCGTGGATTAGTGGATTACATACTAAAGAATAGTATGACATATTTGGTTCGTATTATAGTCGGCAAAACCCCTAAGCATTAGTATGTTACTCTAAAATTGAGAATATCGTTTTCTGGGTGAAGAAGTGTTCTTGCTGAATCAAGAACTGAGCAATACGTCAAGTACATTTTCGTGGCCATTGATGCACGCATAAGGAAAAAATGCTGTGAAAAACACAGATTTAACTATGGTTAAAAATTTATAAATACAATAATGAACCGTAAAATAATATTGAAAACTGTAAGAAACGTGACGAAGACTGTACGGTTGCTTACCGCTCCAAACACAATGACGGTTTTTACAGTTAATGGTTTTGACAAATGTAGGCTTTTTTTTTTTGGTAGCGTGAGGTGATAGTGACCGTTGGAAAGGACAATCAACCGCTGATACAATGGCACACTATAACGCGTTTTGGCAGTACTGGGTCGGAGCCCCTCGGCTCTCATTGGTTTTATTGGACGCTCGCGGCGCGGCGCGGCGCGGCCATGCAGGCCAGCAGCCTTTAACGGGCGCCACAAAACCAAGCGGCAATAGCAGCACGGGCCGGGCGCAGCTCAGCGCGGCCTGCCTGGGCCCGCCCGGCCCGCCCTGCGATTGGCGCCTGCGATTGGCTGGCCTGGCCCGGACCAGCCCGCCCCGCCCCGCCCCGCCTCACCGCCTTGCTATGCTCCGGGCATCATTACTGAACGAAAGCGACACCGGCGCGGGGCCGAAGAGGAAGCAAGGCGGAGGTGCGCCCGGGCGGGGCGGGGCGGGGCGGGGCGGGCGCTCTCACTCCCACTCATTAAGGTACAGTGGGGCGGGGCGGGGCGGGGCGGGGCGGGGCGGGGCGGGGTGGTGCGGCGGGCGGGATGGACGCGGACGCGCCGTGCATATCGTATGACCATTCAAACGTTTAAATTTAATTAGCTGTGAGGATCCGTTCGCACGCACGCACTCACACGCGCGCGCGCCCACACACACACACACACACACACGCGCGCGCGGGTGCACGCGAGGGAAAAATTTGCAGCTTATGCCCCTGGTGCGTTGAATGGGCCGCCGTATACACTGGGCGTAGGCGTCAGGAAAGGCGTAACGCCTTAGATTTACCAGTGTGCTTCAAATGTAGAACACTTTCACCTGATTGAATCTTTTCCCACACTTTGTAGATGTCCTGCAAACTTGCACACAAAAAAAAAGTCTTATGCATTACATTGCAGCTCAGTGACACCTGTGCACCTGCATTTCCCCGCGATGTCCGGTAGCGTGAGATTTTTTTTTTCCCATCACCACGTAGTCCTGGCAGCGGGCGGACTGGAAATTGAGACAGCTCAATAACTGGGGCTACCATTACTTCCGAGCGCCCCGCCCCGCCCCGCCCCGCCCCGCCCCGCCCCACCCTCCTCTGCTCTAGCTGGCCGCTCGCCCGCGAGCTTTCGAGATTTACGGCGGGTCCCGGAGGGCCCGGGCCCAGCGCGCTCTGCTCGTCCACCCCTCAGTGCCCTCGGGCCGCCCCCCTCCCTCCCCCGCCTAAAGCGCCTGACAACTCAATACCTCCACGTGCTCTCCGCTGGACCGCGCAGCACAGCGCCGAGCGCCAACGGCCCCCGGGGCGCTCCGGCCCCGCCATGACGGCCGTCGTTATTCGCAGGCCGCAGCGCGCGCTATCCGCAGAGAGCGTTATTCGCACCACAAAACAGCGAGGCGAGGCGAGGCGCGCGCGCGACACGGGCCGGGCGAGCGCAAGGCGAGCGTTAACGACGGCGACGCGTCTAATGAACCAGATGGGGTCATCGAGAGAGAGAGAGAGAGAGAGAGAGAGAGAGAGAGAGAGAGAGAGAGAGAGAGAGAGAGAGAGAGCGGAACTTCTGCCTGCTCTCCCTCGCTGTTCTCCCGCGCGATGCTCGCCGCCTGCCGGCCGGCGCATAGGCCGCCCGGCATGACAGCCGTGAGTTGCGGGGTTGCCTACCCGCCCTACAGCAGGCGCTCGGAGACCTCCAGCACACATGCGTGAGGCCAGAGCGAGCGGGGCGTAACTCGGAGGCTGCCTGTGCTGACACGCTCCCCTCCCCCCTCCCCCGGGCAGCCCTGAGCGGCGGAACCACGTGGTCCATGCCTCACCGTAGCGTGCCGCCGGCAGGGTGGTCCGACTAGACCAGCCGTAACATTCATCGCCGGGAAGGCAAAACGCCAACACCACCGCGCTACTCCCACTCGGGGCGTGGTGGCCGGGGCGGGGCGGGGCGGGGCGGGGCGGGGCGGGGCGGGGCGGGACAGGGCGGGGCGGGGCGGGGCGGGGCCCGGTGCCCGGCAACGTGGGCGTCGCTGCAGCGCGCTGCCCAGGGAAAAAGGGACAAGCGGGGTCTAGTTTATTTGCGCGGCAGACTTTGTACAGACCTCACTCGACTACTTCTCATGTCGTTACATGTTCTCTTTTAGGTTTTTCGACAGGGCGTACCGGGCGTGACAGAGAACACGGGGCAGTGCTGCGGGTCTACCTACCCAAATAGACACGCTGCCTTACGGCTGGAGTGGGTAGGCAAACCTGCAAACTTTCTTTCCTACGACCCCATTTTAGTTCTCCTATCAACTAATTTGTTCTCTAAGTGCAGCGCCAATAACAACAACAAAAAAAAATAGCCGCCACCTCGTGGTGCCGCATTGTCTGTCTGTCCGCCCGTCCAAGCCGCACCAAGCCCGTACGTCTGCCCCGGCCGAGGGGCAGATACGTGCCGTAAAGTGCGCCATTTTATACCTAGAAACCTAAACGGTAAAACGGGGCAGTCATTTGCTGCCCATGAGCAGGCGGGCGCAGGCCGTGCGCGGGGCAGACAGACAGACGGACAGGCGAACAGAGTGGAGAACAGACGGACATACAGACAGACAGACAGACAGACCTAGCCGAGCCCGACCGTCCCCGCTGCAGCCGCGCCAGCCACCCATAAACCTGACAAGAAATATACACCCCACAGCCGTGTAGCTAGTGGTGCTGATGCTGGACAACGCAGCGACCAGACTGACTGACTGACAGATACACAGACAGACACACAAACGAAGAGTTAGACTTCCAGACCGAAAAACTGACAGACGGCCGTGAAGCAATGTTAAAGTGGGGGGAGGGGGGGGGGGCAAAAGGAGAGCGGGGGAGTGGTCTGGATGGGTCATTACTTGATCGTCAAAATCCCCCGCGCCGGGCAGGCGCGCATGCGCGCGAGCAACGCCGGGCACTTGTGCGGGTAATCTCAACTGCGTGCTCGCGTGCGTGTGTGTGTGCGCTCGTGCGATAGTGAATGAGGTACGACGAAATCACACTTACATGATCCCCCTTGCACTCACACACACACACACATCCCCGTTTTGTTTTCGAATAAGCGCGCTCGCAATGACGACACACCAATCCCAATATGAATACGCGAGCTCGCCGTACCACCACCCGCCGATGTGAATATGAATGCGCTGCTTGCAATCAGTCGCAGCAGCCGCATCCCTTTTGGCGCGCCGGTCCGTTGCCACACACATGCGCTCATCTCTGGCGCTTCTATATATGCGGCACTTTTTCTACTTGATTACATTTTTTTTCCGCAGTGCGCGTCGCCCATGCACAGCAGGAGTAGAGGCGGCCACGGTGTCGCAAGGCGCACCGCGCACCGGCCCTTATTCTGTTCATCTGCAGTGTGGAATCTGGGCGGGCTCCAGGCGGGCTCCAGGCGGGCTCTCACCAGGCTCCAGGTAGGCCCCAGTCGGCCGCCAGGCACACTGAAAATGCTACGGCCGATTCTCATGCCGAAAATTTCGGGCATTTTTTCTGAAATGCCAAATTTGGCGTCTTTAAGTGCCAATTTTCCGCAATTTTCTGCGTTCTAAATGGAAAAGACAGAATTTTGGCATTCAAATCTGCCAAAAATTTGCATTCAATGAGAATTCCGAAATTTCGGCAAAGTGGCCATAGCATTTCGAGTGCAGGCTCCCGGCAGGCTCCAGCCGGCCTCCAGGCGTGCTCCAGGCGGGGCCAGCACAGCACAGCACTCCGCTACTGGCGCAACTACCTCGCCACGAGTAGGACTCTCTTTGTTCGCCATGTCGTTTAAATAGGCTCATCATATTCCACGGTAGGGCACGGCGGCAGTCAACTCAGAGGCCCCTGTATACACACACACACACACACACACACAGCGCATGGCATAACCACCGTGCAGCCGCGGTGCGCCATAGAACGTCCCGTCGGCCTAATTAAAGCCCCAGTCAAATACAGGCCCCGGCAGACGCAGTAGCAGACGCTGCAAAAGTAGCAGACGCTGCAAAAGTAGCAGACGCTGCAAAAGTAGCAGACGCTGCAAAAGTAGCAGACGCTGCAAAAGGAGCAGACGCTGCAAACGTAGCAGACGCTGCAAAAGTAGCGGACGCACGGTAAAACTGCCATTTTGGTTTTCAAGACGTTTTGGAAAACTCAAGACCTTCCCTTGGCGTCCTGAAAACCAGGTCGATTTTCAGGACGATGCTCTTGGTTTTCAAGACGTCGTCTTAAAAAGTGGTATTATTTCACAACGGCAAATCAGCGAAACAACAACAACAAATAAAACAACAACAACAAATACAAATACAACAACAACAAATACAGCAACAACGACGACGACGACGACACGCACCCCCTTGAAGAAAAAACACTTGAGCAGCAGAGCGCGCATGTCCGTCCCGCCCCGTCCACACGTCGCCCACCCAGAGACCACCTCGACGCGCTGCTAAACGCGGTTAAGAGAAAACCATGTCCGCGACAGAGAGCGGGATACACAAAACTCACACAGACACAAACACACGGACACACATAAACACCAACGCACGCACACACGCGCACGCGCGCACGCTGGCACACTCGTGTTAAAATTTATGTTAGCCGGACAAGCTGGCTTTAATTTGGCGTTTACCACGTCGCGGCGTCGCGTCGCGGCCAGCGTCGCTCGGTGTCCAGCGTGACCATTGTACACTCACACAAACACACAAGCACACAAGCACACAAGCACACAAGCACACACACACACAGAGTCGCGGCTAGATTACATAAATCATAAGGGGCTGGAAGGGTTAGAGGAGACTATGCGCGCGATAGACCTGGGATAGAGCGGCCGAGCCGGCCTGCGGTGTGACGATAGATTGGCGCTGCACGACGAGAGAGAGAGAGAGAGAGAGAGAGAGAGAGAGACGGCGCTCTCGCGTGCGTGTTGTGTGTTTGTGTAACAGTCATTGTCACGACCAGAGCCAGACTTGGCTGGCTGCATAGCAGTGCGCGGTGCGCCACTGCAAAGCGGTGCCGCTGGAGGAGAAAAATAAGGATAGAGGAGGGGCTAGAATTCGACAATCTTTCGATTGACGCGTAATATAATTCTTCTTGTAATTGTTTTTAGGTTATTTTGTTTGTCGAAACCTTGCTAGACAACAGAACTGCCATGGTCCATGGACTCTCCAGGCTCCACCCTCTTGCACCTGCTGGGTTAGTGCGGCCTGTGACCTGAGGCAGCAACAGGAACGCCCCCCGGTAATTTACGATATCGCCGTAAAACCCTTCAAAAACAGGTCGAAAGAGGAGGGAAGGGGGCATTTTTATAACTCGCCCCCGCCCCACTGCGGCCACAGGTGAGCCAACTACGCCCTGCGCCCTGCTGCTGCCCTGCTGCCGTCCTGTTGCTGCCCACAGGTGAGGTGATCCTGCTATACCCTGCTCCCGCTCTGCTTCCGTCCTGCTGCTGCGAACAGCTGAGATAATTCTGCTATACTCTGCAGCCGCCCTGCTGCCGCCCTGTTGCTGCCCACAGGTGAAGTGACCCTACTGCCGCCCTGCCGCCGCCCTGCTGCCGTCCTGTTGCTGCCCACAGGTGAGGTGACCCTACTGCCGCCCTGCCGCCGCCCTGCTGCCCTCCTGTTGCTGCCCACAGGTGGGGTGGGCAGGGCCGGGGCCCCTTGGCTGGCCGCACCGGCGTTGCGCTCGGCTTCGCGTTTGCTTGTTGCCCGCATTGGCTGGGCGCCACGGCTCTGCTCCACCGCGCCCCGCCCCGCCGCGCCCCGCCCCGCCCCGCCCCGCCCCGCCCCGCCCCGCCACGCCCCGTCCGCGCCGCGCGACCACACGCGATAGAATGCTCCTATTTTATATTAAACATCCCCGACAGTCGTGCTGATGGGTGGGGCCCGGCCGGCAAGGAAAGTATATTGCAGTAACATGAGCGCCCCCCCTCCTTCCTGCAGGTCCTGTAGCTGCAGGACCTGCTTCCCTGCAGCGAACTCCTTGAGAGACGACAGCTCTGAGCTGCACACTTATTATTCTTAAAACGCAGAAGAGAGAAAGAAATTCACTCTAATGCTTGATTCGCGCGTAAGAAATAACCGAAATTTTTTTTCGCATGTGTCAACTTTTAGCGCACCTGCAGATGAGCGACATTTTTTGCACACGACCTGGATTTCCAGAGTGTGCATTTTGAAACGCAGGCAGCTGTACTCGCAGATGCAGGCAGATGGAGCAGCTGCAGTGGGAGCCGAGCCTCGCGTTCCCACCACGCGCGGCAGGGCGGCGCCACCAGCGCCGGAGCGGCACGGAGACGATTTCTTAAATTCGATAACCCCCTGGCCGGCGCGGCGTTGGCGTGCGGTCCCATCTTTGGGCAGCGCGCGGGTCTTTTAAATGCCACATCGCGATTCCATTTTACAATTTCATTTACGTGCGCTGCAGGCAGCTGCGCCAGCAGGACGGGCCAGCAGGACGGGCCAGCAGGACGGGCCAGCAGGACGGGCCAGCAGGACGGGGCTGACCGCGGCTCATATCAGTGTTCCCACACTGTTGCTGCGGGGTGGGGCGGGGCTGGCAGCCCTGGCGGTGCCGTGCGGCCGCAGCTGTGCCGGCCGGGGCGTTGGCACCATTGGCACTGCTGGCCTGGGCTGGGCTGGGCACCCTGCCGCCTCCCTGCCAAAGGAAACTCCTGGACCGGAACTCGCGCTGATTCAGGTAAGAACACGAGTAGGACTCATTTTCGAGTTCGGCGCGCTGTTTAAAATATGCAGGCGCACGCACCGTGTTTGATCAAGGCGCGAAGGAACTTATTGCGGCTGCGAAATGCACGCGCGGGAATGCCCGGCCCGGCCCGGCCCGCGCAGACCAGTCCGAAAAAGTAATCGCCGGAGACCTGGTTTGTTGACAACTCCGTTACACGAAAAAATAATAATAATAGTAATACTGATGATGGTGGTGATAATGAAGGAATAAAAGTATAAGGGTAAAAAAAAGAAATAACTAAGCCCTTAGAGTAACCTAATACATGTTGTCACCGCAATGTGAAAAACGTTCCGCGTGAAAACACGCACACACGCATGAGCGCGCGCGCACACACACACAGGCGTGCGATAAAGAAAAAGGCTTCTGCGATCAGAGGCGGGAGCCTCTCTGAATACAAATGAAGCGGCACTTCGGCTCCGTGTGAAGTGGAGTTTTTTTTTGCAAGCTCTTTTCTTCTCACGTACCGATAAGAAAACACAATTTCACACACGCGATGTGCTCAATTCTGTCATTCTGTAAGTGCTGGCCAGTGGAAGTCATGCAGGTGTTGGGAAGAGGCAGGTGTTGGGGGGTAGTGAACGCACCCGCCTCAGTCACTCCGGAGAATGTCCCTGTCCCGAGAGAGAGAGAGAGAGAGAGAGAGAGAGAGAGAGAGAGAGAGAGAGAGAGAGAGAGAGAGAGAGAGAGAGAGGGGGGGGGGGCGAGTGAGAGTGTGGCTGTGGCACAGAGAAAAGATTAAAGCAATTATTAACGCCGTTTAAGAGCAAGGACAAGAAAAAAAAAACAGCGCCGCTGTATCGCTTGCTGTTGTCTCGGACTAGATCGCGCTGCAAGTCAAAGTAGTGGTGATGTGATGACTGCATACTTTATACGGCATCAAAAAAAAAAGAAATCACGTCTTCTTGTTCAAGTGATCACAGCGCAGAAAATAGATACAAGGCCAAAATCAGTCAGAGAAGATGTTAGTATGGAAGACACACCTCATCAAATGGCCGTACCCGAGGTGATTCGCTGGCCCCATGATACTCACTTTCAGCAGCAATTTGGTGTGATGAGTATACTTCAAAAGCATTGAAATGAAATTTTATATTGTACTTGCACTTACGCGCAATGATGCGCCACAAAAGGACTTTCATAGCAGAAAAAAAGTGTTGATTTTGTCACATTCAAGCCCAAAGATTGCTAACTTCACGACGTCGATTATGATCGAAGTGGCAGGGAGTGTGCAAATTTTTTGAACATTTGAAAAGCACACTAATCGGTGTGCAGCTACATTTCTTTTACCAGTGTCACACCCGTTATACCCTTTCGCACACTGCGCCAAATCACGCTCAAACTTACTCCACGTTGACGTTTCAATTTCGCGACTCATAAGTCTATACCCATCCATCCGATCGGTCTCTTGAAATCGGAGAGGATGATGGTGCCAGAACTAAGAAGAAGAGAGCTCCTCAGCTCGGCCCGCTGCGGCCTCGCTGCCCCTTGAGCGCGGTCCGGTCCAGGCCAGGCCCGGGGCCTTGAGCTAGGCTAGGCGAGGATGGCATGCATCAGCCGCTGTCATAACTCCATTACCAACCCCCTCCAGACAGCTATTATTAAAAAGTCCTCGCTAGAGCTGCTCTATGCGCCATACGTCACGAATACCGACACTCCACCGCCGCTGCTGCTGCTCAGGACGTATTTTTAACGTCGATGGTTAAAGATGCAAATTAAAACGGGAGGGAAAAGGGGCGGAGCGGGGCGGGGCAGGGCGGGAAATGGGCAGGGCGTTCAAGGTTCGGGCCGATATGCTCGCGAAACACGTGTGTGGTCGTTAGGCGGAGCGGGGTGTAATGAATGAACCAAAAAAACGCACGTTCTTGGTACTAGAATAAGCGCTTTAGCTCAATCTCATATTTGCAAATATGCATGCATTGAACCAAGGAAAATTGCCCTGCGCAAATTTTTTTGCACCAAGACCAGACTTTTATATGGGTGTACTCTGTCCTTTAAAAGACACATATTTAAGGTCTTATTTGGATTTAAGGACTCAGTGATCCTCCCACAAAACAGAACTTTTCCAGGCTAACACCCGCCGCAAAGAATATGGTTCCTGTTTTCTCTCCCGCCCTTTCCAGTTAACCGCGCGAGGGCGAGAAAAAAAAAAGTCCAGACTAGAAAGGGCTGCTGGTGTGCTATAGTGCTGCTCCCCTTGAATGATTTAGCGCTCAGCACGCATCGCGGGACGGGACAAATTATTGGGCGAGCCGAACCACGACCTTTCGCTTCTTATGCTCGCTATGGCTACGGAAGGAATTTTTCAAGGCAGTTGTCACACTGGAAGCGGCAGCATATAGGACTCCGAACCACCAGCGCGGCGCGCTGCGGCAAGCAGCCCAGCTGGCTTGTAAAGAAATAGAGAGAAAGAGGGGGAAAAAATAAAAACAGAATCGGTCCTCCGATGGGGAGAGCCGTTTAGCAGCAGTCCGTCAACTTATCCTCGCGGCGGAACACACACCGTTACCAGATCCAACAGGCCATCATCATCGACATCAGCGGGATACAACGGATCCAACAAATGAGAGGGACACGACACTGGGCTGCGCCCGCCGGGGTCCGTTTCCAAGAGATTTATCGAGGCGGGGCGCCCTTATCTCACCGGCGCGGAGGACTGGACGGCTGCACCGGTAGCCGGGACAGTGACACCGCGGGGAGCAGCCCGGTCAAGGCCGCGCCGCACGGGCCAAAGTCTGTCTGTCTGTCTGTCTGTCTGTCTGTCTGTCTGTCCGACCGATTTCTTAGCCTCACTTCATTTAAGCAAGAACCCTCACTTTATTCGGGCGAGATCACAAAATTCTTTCTCAAGTAGAGCGAGGAAAAATCTTTTCACTCTCCAGGGAGTAATAAAATTACCCTTAAATTCTCGCACTTATAGGATCGAGAATCAGGATTCGCTCATTTTCATTTTCTGTCTGTCTGTATGTCTGTCCGTATTGCCTGTCTGTCTCTCTCTCCGTTTGCCCGTCCGTCTGTCTGTCTGTCTGTCAGTCCGTCAGTCAGACGCCCGTCTGTCACGCGCAAACCAGTAAATGTGCAGGCTGCAAATCCGTTTGCATTCTTTTACGATCGCGCGGCGGGGGTATAAAATCGCGCAGTCGCGGGGCGGAAGCAGACCGGCGTTGCCCAACGCCGCGCTAGGCCACGCCCCGCCCCGCCCTGCGCGGGTCGGCATTCGGCCAGGAGGCCAGGGCTGCCAACAAAGTAAATAATAAAATGGAACTCGTTTCATTCATACTATCCACCCCGGTGCAGCTCAAGGCGCGAGGCCTCGGCTGCCGCCGCGACGCGCCGCGACGCTTTTGGCGCGCAAAATGTCATCCCACAAGTGTCATCCGGCAAGGTCTGCCATTGATCATCGTTTTATACGGGCGGGGCGGGGCGGGTAGAGGTGCAGGCGACTCTAGCAATGCATGTGTGCACCGCCGGCCGCGTACAACATTGTGGGACAGCGGGAGATCGGCCAAAGGAGCGGGTAGACATTGGTAGGCGCCGCACTCACTAAGGCGGCCGCAATACTTGTATGAAGTACGCTAGTTATCCAACCAAAGAAATTTATCCGCACCTGGCAGTGAGTGCCCTTCGTAAACTGAAAGTTCTTAACCGGGAGAAAAGAGAACAGGTGTTTCGGGAAAATTTTCCACCAAGTGCAGTAGTAAAATTACACTTAGAGATCGTGAAATTACAAGCAAGCACCACGTATCGACTCATAATTCAATCACGAGCAAGATTGGGCTGTCGTTAATTTACAACATATTTCGTAAATCTTCAAATATATTTTTCACAGTTATTCTTCTTTCTCATCCGCGTCCCCAAAGAAAGTCGTTTGTTACAGGTGTATAATTTAGCATACGCGCAGCACAGGTGAGTGTATGGTCAGGACCCCACACGCATTACGGGCCACTGGGGCCGCCGCACCGCCGCGCCAGCCCGCCCGCACCCGCCCCACCCCGCCCCGCCCCGCCCCGCCCCGCCCCAGCCCGTCTCTAATGGAGTGCGAGACGAGTCGCACGCGAGCAAGACTCGGGAACGTCGAACTCACGGGCCGCGGCGCCGCGCCACGATTTATTGTGTGTGTGTGTGTGTGTGTGTGTGTGTGTGTGTGTGTGTGTTCCGCTGTCATAGTGTCCCTCATTTAGCAGAGAATGCAGCGAATCGAGGCGTAACGGTTAAACTGAGCCCGCCCCGGTGAGCGAGAGCGCGTACGCGCGCGCGCGCCGGTTTTAAAATTCGCAGCACGCAGCGCGCTTACACGACGAAAAGATGCGTCGAACTTTTAAAATTTATGGTCACAATAAGTATAAATTTTATTTTAAAGCATAATTATTCTATTTTTTTTTTTTTTTCTGTCCAGAAAATAATTTTGGAAAGATTGGGCCGGGTTGTGGACCGCCACGTGGCTTTGGAGACCTCCATCCACGCCCCTCCAGGCCAGGTACATCCAAGCGCCTCAAGTCACCTCCAGGCACCTCTAAGCACCTCTGGGCGCCATGGGTGCCAATGCCACTCGAGCCACACCCCCTAACCTCAGCCCGCCGCCACAGCAATCAAAACCACAATATTTCTTTTTATTACGACGATCAATGTTCATGAATATACCCCGCTAAACGCAACTGTAACACTCAGCGCGCACCATAGAGCACTGGACATTATCATAAAGTGGTCTGCCGGCGCGTGCCAAGGTGGTGGTGGCGGCGGGACTTAGGGGAGGGAGCCCACCCCACCCCACCCCGCCCCGCCCCGCCCTCACCTGGCCGGCAACGACTCGAAAATGCCACGCAAGAACATGGTAATAATTACCCAGTTTAGAGATAGAAAACGCCTCCCAACAATTACCATGCACCGCTGGCGTGGCCCCGGCAGGCCATAGCTAATCTTGATGCTTACTGCTGCTCCCCATACTGCCGCTGCTTTCGCGAAATCCTATATCTATATATGCAGGACGGTCCACTGGCCGAGTGGCCAACTCACCCACCCACATACCACACATACAGAGCTGCGAGCCCCCACCCCACCCCGCCCCGCCCCGCCCCGCCCCGCCCCGCCACGGCTTGCCATTTCAAGCTTTTGTGGTTTTGCTCCAGCTGTGAAGATAACAGACCGGCTTGGCTCGGCGCGGGGACGGCTAACCTAGCACAGCATACGGCCGAGGAGGGGGCGCGCTCATGAGCAGCTCGCGGAGAGGGAGAGAGGGAGAGAGGGAGAGAGGGAGGGAGGGAGGGAGGGAGAGAGGGGGAGAGAGAGAGAGAGAGAGAGAGAGGGAGAGAGAGAAAGAGAGAGAGGGAGAGAGCGAAAGAGAGAGAGAGAGAGAGAGAGGGGGAGAGAGAGAGAGAGAGAGAGAGAGAGAGAAAGAGAAAGAGAGAGATGGCAGAACCTCGTGCACCACCTCCCCTCACCTCTTCTCCCTGCCTCTCTCTCTCTCTCTCTCTCTCTCTCTCTCTCTGTCCCTCTCTCTCTTACGCCTTTATCACTCTGCGGTCGTTCTCTGTCGCTTGTAACTTGCAATCCTGCTGTCTACGCGACCAAGTAGTAGTAGCAGCAGCAGCAGCCGCCGTTTGCAATTGCCAGGCGCAGAAACCACGAAATGCCTGTGGCCTGCGGGCGGGTCCCGCGCGGGCACCGCGAGGAGGCAGAGCTGAACGTCGAGATGGGTAATGGGTGGCTCGTAGTTCTGGACGCTAAACTCCGTCGCGTCGCCGCCCCCTAAACAAAGATTATCCGCGTCCCCCGGGTGTGACGTGACGTCAGCAGCAAACGCACAGGGAAGGGGAGGGGAGGGGGAGGGGGAGGGGGCACATGACTTACTGCGCTTTCTTGTTTAGTCGCCGGCGACGGCGCTTTTCCGCCATCGCCATGTGCGCGAAAAAATTGTAAATATATAAAAACATTAATGCACTGTCAATGCTCTGGACGCTTGGTGGCGTGTTTATTCCACCTTTTGCGCCGCGGTGCGACAAGCCGCCACGCCACGCCACGCCACGCCACGCCACGCCACCCCGCAATTTGAAGGTTGAAGGTCAGGCTCACGCCAAACCGCACGGAGGGGGCCCGGAGCGGACAGTACATAGGCTCGGTACACAGTGGCAGCACGCGCACGGTAGCGGCCGGCGGCGGTGAGGCGGGGTGAGGTAGGGCGGGGCGGGGTGGGGCGGGGCGGGGCGGGGATAGCGCGCCGCTCTTGTGACAGTGACCTAGACACCGCACGACGGCGGAGCCTGGGGGCACCGCGCCGCGCCGCCGCCGGCCAGGGCGTCGACGTCAACGGCAGCGGGCTAGACGCTCAGCCAGACGTCCGAGCCGAGCCGAGCCGAGCCGAGCCGAGCCGAGCCGAGCCGAGCCGAGCCGAGCCGGGCCGGGCCGCGAGGGGCTGTGGTACTGTGACTAATGAACCCTTGCGTCACTCAAACAGCGCTCGGCTCGGCTCGGCTCGGCTCGGCTCGGCTCGGCTCGGCGAGGCCAAGGCGGGCCCAGCTCCATGTCATGTCGGGCCGGGGCGGGCGTCATCGTGCACTCGTTTGCGTCCTCCAGGGCACCGCGCCCCTGCTCCTCCCCGCCCGAGGCACCGGCCCGCGGCGGCCGCGGCCAAGCACGTTATTAATTCCTACCCAAAACTCAACTCTTTCGGGACCCGCCATGGTTCACTTATAAACCAAGTGTGCAGCTGCTCAACGCACTTGTATGTGTGCGCCTCCCGTCTACCCCACACTGGAGTGCGCGAATGTCGCACACTTGTAGCTGAGTGAATTTTCACTCACTCATTCTTAAGTGAAAATTTTCTTAACTTAAAGTACAGAGTGAAAATTTACAAAAAACCTTTAAGTGTGTGACATCCACACACTTTTGGTTTCCTGTGTACAGTACACGTAGGGCCCTCCCTCTCCCTCCCTCAGCCGCCGCTGGGAACCTATCGGAGGCCTGAAATCTACCATTGTCATCCTATAGACGCCTTTGCGAGGGGGTTTCATGACACATGCCCCATACCCCCACCCCCTTACACACACGCACACACACACACACACACATCGCTTCATATACTGCACACGGCCGATCACATCTGACGGACACCGGATGCCCCTGTTGCAAAATATCCGGCGCGTGGACCAGAGCGAGCGGCCTGGCCGGGCCGGGCCGAACCCCTCCGCCCGGCCCGCGGCCACCAACTTCTACACGACAATAAATCTGTGATGGAGTCCAGCTGACCTCCCTCTCAGCCCGGCAGCCAGGCAGCCCCGCAAGGAACGGAGAGGCTTAGGGAGCCCACAGACAATAAGATCAAAAAACAAAATCCAACCTGCCCAGCTTCAAAAACGTATAAACTAGATTTTCGCGTATAAATTAAGTATTCCCCCCTTGTGTTCGTCGTATTGTCCCCGCGCGACCTCGACGCTAATCTCGACATGCACTAGTGGGTGCAGTAGCCGCAGCGACAACAGCTCTGCTGAGCTGTACTGTGGGAGTCTGTAAACGCAGCCGAGCCAGCCGTGGGGTTTGGTCCAGCAGGCCGACCGCAAGTACCAAGTACCCCCCCCCCCCACCGCCCCCTCCCCCTCCCCCTCCTCCTCCTCCTCCTCCTCCTCCTCCTCCTCCTCCTCCTCCTCCTCCTCCTCCTCCTCCTCCTCCTCCTCCTCCTCCTCCTCCTCCTCCTCCTCCTCCTCCTCCTCCTCCTCCTCCTCCTCCTCCTCCGTCTCCATTCAGCCGCAGTGCAGTGCTACACACCGCGCTGTGATGCAATGCACCGCCCTGCACCGCCCTGCACCGCCCTGCACCGCACATCAGCACAATGCTATCGGCCTGCAGCCTGCAGCCGCGGCCGCGCCGCTGGGGCGAAATAATGGAAACCAAAATATATGTAAAGCGTTTGGCGCCCCCGGGGCCGCGGCGCCGCGGCGCTACTGTATTCACAGCCCAAAGTGCATTCTTTAACTCGCGGCTCGGCTCGGCTCGGCTCGGCTCGGCTCGGCTCGGCTCGGCTCGGCTCGGCTCGGCTCGGCTCGGCTCGGCTCGGCCCGGGGGGACTCGGCTCACAGCGGCAGGCTGCTGATAATAGTGCGCGCGCTGATTTCGGATTAAACAGTCGAGGGGAGGAGAGAGCAGAGCGCATGCAGGAGCTGGACAGAGAGGGAAACTGAACGGGGTGTGGCGGGGCGGGGCGTGGCGTGGCGGGGCGGGGCGGGGCGGGGCGGGGCAGCGGGGCACGGACGGGACGGCCTTCCAAGTCCTCCGCTCCGCCCGGCCGCGAGGCCTTGGTGCAGCCGCAGCAGCAGCCGCAGCAGCAGCCGCCTAGCCGTAACCTCAGATGTAACCGCGCCGCGCGCGTCAATGACGAGCTAGGTCCGTCAGTCACCTCACTTATTACGCGAGTACGTGATTCGATTGTATACATGACCGAAAAGTCTATAAACCATTTTTTTTTAAGGGAAGCGTGTGATTGTCGAGTACACTTAGATGTGTAAATTTTAATTGGTATACAACGGGAGGACGGGGGTTTTGGTCGGATAGGTTCTACAAAGCAGAAAGGAGAATTAATTTATATAATATATATAATTTTTGTCGACCCAACAAACGTATAGAATCGGACAATCTGAAAGTATACGCTTGCGGCAGCATGCAGAGGCACATGCACTCTTGTACCACCGCGCGCCCAAGTCTCCCATAGGTCACGCGGGCCTGCCTACCTGTCAGGGGACCCCGTCGCGCCCCACCACGCCCCGACCGACCCCGCCACGCCTCACCCCGCCCCGCCCCGCCCCGCCCCGCCGTCACTTTGTGTACGAGGAGTTATTACCGTATGATGCCGTGCGGTGCGGTGCGGCAGCACAACTTATACGGCGCGGCGCAAAACGACCGCAAGGTTTCGCGCATTTCTCCATCGCATATCTCCCCCCTGCTGTACCCCCAGCCCCCCCCCCTCTCCTCATTAATTTGCGGGTAACGCGTGGCAGTAGCAAACACCTCGTGCACGCCGTGCAGCCGGTACCGCGCCGTCGGCGTCAATATCGACGCACGAACAATATCTACGTGGTACGGTATAGTAGGAATTTAGCGGGAAGAATTCGAGGATAGAACACTCTGCAAATCTAACTGTTGTACTACATGCCAGTTAAAACTGCAAGACTTCTAAGTTAGGTAGGACTGGGGTAATTCCAAAGGGTTTTACTTTTTTTTTTAATGAAAAAAAAAATTGGTGGAAGCATAAGCCGAGGCATAAGCAAAACAATGTAAGAAATTCATTCGTAAATTTACATTTCTTGTAACTTATCATTTTTAACTGCTGTAATTTTTTTATTCATGTTCTAACTTTACGAAGGCCTATTTGAGCTCGTTTACGAATGTTAAGTCGATAGAGAATGTCATTACATTCTGTAATTTTACAATTTGATATCGCAACTTTACGACATTTCACATGCGGAAAAATGTTACCCGTAACCGCTACAAACATTTCTCACAGTGAAAGGAGATAAAGGTATTAATCGTCTCCACGTTTCGTTGTTTAAATGACTTTTTCCAAGGTGTTGTAGCTCGGGCCCCGGGCCGGGCACGCGCCGACACTTGTGCACGTGCTCGTCATCCCCATAACCTCTTACTCCTGCGGCCCTGCACGCCGCCCCGCCCCGCCCCGCGCCCGGCACGACCGAGGACGGCTGCGCCACGCCACGCCACGCCACGCCACGCCACCTCCCCAAAAACACCACGGCCCTACCTCGTCTCGTCTGCCTCTAAACGGTTTCGCGTGGTCCGAAACTCTCAGCCCTCTCAGCCCAGGCAGGCGTCGCATGGGTTGCCTACCCGACGCCTGCAGCGAGGTAGGCAACCTATCCGACACTCTCGCCTTTTTATTTATTCTAATATTCAAACTGTTTCGTTTAGCTAGTCCGAGATTCTCCCTTCCTTGCTTCTCAGACCAAGCGTCGGGTGGGTTGCCTAACCGACGCCTGCGGTCATAGGTAGGCAACCCATCCGACACTGCACCGCCCACGTACAGGCCGCTGGGGGAGCCTCCTCCAGCTGAGCTGGCCGCAGAGGTGGTTGCATGCGGCCCCGAGCAAAAGCGAGCGCGGAGAGCGATATCGACACAGAGATAATAGAACGCACCCGGAGAAAGAAGAGAAATAAAGATGAAAAAGAAAAAGAAAACCGGGGCGAAAAAAGCTTTTTAAAGCCAAAGCTGCTCTGAGCGGTCTAGTCGGCACGCCACGCCGCAGCTCAGCGCAGAAAGTGAACTGAAGGGAACGCCCCCTCGTTACCGGCGTGCCTGCGTTAGCGCCGCCCGGCGCCGCCCCGCCCCACCCCGCCCCGCCCCGCCCCAACCCACCCGCGGAGCACCGCCATGCCAGGAGGCCTTCACCCAATTGAGACGCAAAAACGCACCTTTTTGTACGAGAAAAAAATAATATGGAAAAAGAACTGTTGTTCTTTTGGGCGATAGAAATATAGTATTCTCTATGCCATGCCACACGACTTGGGCGCGACCAGCGCGGCGTCGTCACGCCCAGAAATAGAAATAGAAGAGCTATTTATTTATTTTTTATTTTTTTGCGGACTAACCGAATACACCCGGCGGTGCGGTTTCAGTTTGCTTCCTTCCATTTGTCACGGCGCGCCGTGGGGCCGAAGGGGCAATGTTAATAAGGCTGACACCCTTATGGGCCCCGGCCCGGCCCGGCCCGGCGAGAGGCTAGGAGCGAGGCTTGTTAGGCGCTGGCGCGGGGCTGACGACCGGGCTGGGCCGGGCCGGGCTAGCCACCGCACCGCCCGCCCCGCGGACCCACCCGGGCCCCCGGCACACACTCACACACATCCACTCAATCCTAGGCTTTATTTTTTTTCCAGAAACGCGAAAGGGGCGGCAAGGGGCGGGAGGTGCTGAGGTAGGGGAGGAGCAGGGGGCGGGGCGAGGGGGGGGGGGGGGTGTCCGACGGGTCCTCACTTGGGCTCGGCCCGCCGGCCGCGGCCGGCTCCCCGCGCGGAAACATCCGGACGAGGAAGAAGCTGCCCAGGAAGGAATGCGTCTGAGTGTATATGTGTGTGATAGATGGGCCGTGGAGCCGTAAGGCACCTGGCCGAGGCCGAGCACCTCATGAGCGCGGTGACAACGGCAGCCTAGCCCTGGCGGGGCGGGGCTGGGCGGGGCGACCAGACTTTCACACACACAGGACCCTGGCCGCCGAGCTGCGCTGGGCTGGGCACGGGGGGCTCGTCGTTGCCAAAGAAAGGCTTCACTCCGCCCAAAAAGGACCAGTGATGGATGGGGAAAGGACTCGTTAGGGAAAAAGTAGTGATGTGGTCGTACCCAAGAAACTTGGGTGATTCTGGCAGAAGGCGGCAGCCAGCGCGAAAAGAAAACCTCGTACGTACACAGAAATACTCGAAAATACACGAATAATAAAGCAAATACTTCAAAGTAGGCTACTCAGAACTGTAGACACACACTGTTAAAAAAACACTTGCACAGAAACAGTTTTTTACCTGCTAATTTTTTTTATGACAAAAGCTGTTTGCCTACAACTGTTTTTGGTCATCGAACAACGTTTTTGTCTCAAAACAACAAAAGTTGTAAGGACTCAAAAAAAAGTTAAGTCGCTAAATCACAACAACCTTGTTGTTGGTGAACAGCTAAGTTGTTGAAGTACAACACGCTTGTTTAAAAACAACACGTTTGTTCATAAACAAAATTTTTGTTGAAAAATGAAAATAAAAGTGAAAATGTTGTGTACAAACAACCCTTTTTGTTTTTTTACAACATTTTTTGTTTTTTAGAAAACGAGCTGTACATTAACAAACAAGCTGTTTCACAACAACAATGTTGTTGTGATGGTCTTTTTTATGAGATTCGTCTTACAACTTTCGCTGTTTTGGGGACAAAAAGTTGTAAGTGGACAGTATATGTGATATAAAAAATTAGCAGGTACTTTCCTGTTTCCATACAGCACCTTGTTACGGTGAGGTTCAAATTGAACACAACGCTTTTGTTTTAAAACGAAACCGTCGTTCGGTGGAATGTCGTCAGGAGACAATTATTTTTAACAGTGCATCTAGACATCGCTGGAAATAAGCCGGGGCTGGGACATAATGAGTCAGCTGATAAACTCGAGTGAGCTTTCATTGGGGATGGAGAGGGGTGGGGGTGGGGTGGGGGACGGGGAATGACCAACCCGTATGTAAAACTATTTCCATCCAGATATGAAACTATTTCCATCCAGATATTAACGTTGACATAAAATAAATCCGAACTGCGAGTGAAGAAAGTACTTCCAAAATCCCCTTCAAACTTCTAGAACCTTAATAGGCCACAGGTAGGCCTACGAACGAGCACCTACCTAACCTCCAACATGTGAAACCAAAACATACTTATCCGCAACGTGTGCTTAGCCCTCACATTACCCACGCTAAAAAGTAGTTTTAAATGTAGTTTTAATTTGTACATACCACTGGCGACGATGAGCAGTGTAATCCAAGAAAATTGAAAATGGTTGTATCCAACTCGAATCCGCTCCCAGTTCTTCAATGAAATCACACGCAAATTTTCACGTCACTTACTCCGACACGTTATAAAAAGTTCGCTAACGGCATACATTTACCCGTAAAATTGTTAGGAACAAATGAATTGAATTAAAATTAAGGAAAACCGCAAGAAAATTACGACAAACATGAAAAGAAACGATCGTTTCAAACGGCCCGAACCGAACTAACTGGCCGTTTGCAAAACAAAAGAAGGGTGTTAATGCCTAGCAACATAACAGTAACGAATTAGATTACGCCTGGGCTATTCAGTAAAAATCAGCTGATTACTAGCCAAGAAAACGAGAAATTCTCTCTCTCTCAGCTGATTACTATGATAAGTTCCGTTTTAAAATATTCCAGAAAATCTCTGAAATCTCATAAGAATTAATTGAAAGCTCCACTCTATCAGTTTGGTTTCTTTACAGCAGCAGACGAAAATGTTTACCCTGCATCCTGTTTTTTGTCTGCAAAACACATAAAAATATTTCGTTTACCTTCTATAAAAATATTTTGTTTACCTTTTATAAAATAGTTATTTTGGGAAAATCAATGTTAAGAGAAAAGACTATTCCATCGATTGCCGAGGTCCTGCCGCATTAATTTTAGGTACAGTACAAGGCTAATGTGGTAATGTTGTTACCTTCATAAATAGGAACCTAACCCTAAAAGAAAAAATAACTAATTTCAATCAGATGGCATTTTAAGTGTTTGAAAAATCTCCCTTTATAATGCTCATCTTAAAACTGGATGCTTCCTGATCCAAAGATACCTTTGGTAGGTCACCACTATCTTCTTGCCATGGCCCGGCTTTTATCGCCTTGAAACAACTGCACACAAAACTCAATCAACTGTGTTCACTTGGCTCAGGAATAATCCTGAACTGAAACTTACTTCAAAACATTCATTTCATCACAGAAATAAATTGTATTATCAACCTTTATAATAACATTTAAAAGGCTGAGTCTCTCAGTACCGTCTTTAAGGTTTTTAAGATAACTTGGCATTTTACGTTCCAAGCTGAAATTTAAGTTGGATTATTGACCGTAAAATCTAAAACAACCAACACACATCCTTCCTTTATAATAATACAATAATCAATTTTTTTTATCATTTTTTGATCTGTTGTACCAACAAAAATTAACAAAAAAAATGATGTTGACACAATTTACTGGTGCACCAGTTGACCAGCTGAAGCCCCTGCCACAGGTAAGATAGGCAGACCCGCCGCACGCAAGTGCATAGGTCGTGCCTACCTTTCCAAAAAAATAAAATTAAAAACACGTTTATTGAAATTGAAGCAAAGTAGCATGCATGTGTCACACATCTTCAAATGTGTGACAGTCTCACACTTGATTTCCCAGTGTGCCGGTGCGGCGCATCCCGCGGCAGGCAGGAGGCCGCGTCCAAAAGATCCTGGGGGGGGAGGGCGAACGAATCCATCACCGCGCGACCAGATCCGATGCACGCGGGGCGGGGCGGGGCTGCGTCCGAGTGAGCAGCAGCGCTAATGAAAGGGCGACCAAGAAAAGCCGGAGGGAGACGTGCGGGGCGGGGCGGGGCGGGGAGCAGAGGGGGGAGGTCGATACGTTACAGATAATTCCGTGAGGGATCATCATTATCATCATCATTTTGTGAGCTCGCGTAGCGAAGGCGCGCTGCGGAGCGGAGCGGAGCGCCAAGGGGATCTCCGCTATCCACGCGCTCGCGCGCCGCCGCTTTTTTCCCCAATCGATCCCGCAGTGGGATCGATCCCACGGGGGGAGATCGATCCCTGGCGAGCTGCAGCAGCAGCAGCGGCTGGCTCCACGAAAAGTGAGCGAAATGAGGCTAGACAGCTGCGCGCCGGGCCGGGGCGGGCCGGGCCGCGAGGCGCTGACCAGGCCGACGAAGGCTATGATTTCGGTGTGCGCTGGCGCGGCGTGGCGCAGGGCCTGTCTGGTGCTCCGCCGTGGTCGCCGCGCGGGGCTCAGAGGGCCAAGGACGCTGGCGGGCGGGGCGGGGCGGGGCGGGGCGTGGCGGGAGGAAATGCAGTAATGACGACCAGGCGGGGCCCGGGTGGGCCCGGACGGCGGCGCGGCGCGAGGCGGGCCTGCCTGTTGGTCCACGCGGTCCCAGACCGCGCCGCCCTGCCCCGCCCCGCGCCGCCGAATACGTACATTGCTGCTGGATTTAATTTCCGTTTGAATTGAGAGGCGGGGAATAATTGGGGGAAGTGTACATACTCGTGCTCTGTACGTGGGTGGCGGGGCGGGGCGGGGCGGGGCGGGGCGGGCCGCGGTGGGCGTGATGGACCGCAGCCGCGGGCGAGGCGGCGGGCGGGGCGGGGCGGGGCGGGGCGGGGCGGGGCGGGGCGGGGCGGGGCGGGCACCGGGGTACGGACGTCGACGAGGAGGATGCGCGTCTTGTGACGTGCGCATGCCGCGCGCGCGCGCCCGCCCTCGAAACCCAAGTGTGTGAATGTCGTACACTTGCAGGTGCGTTGCAGGTCGTTCGACACTTTTTGTGACCAGTGAAGTGTGCGACGTTCACCCACGTGGGTTTCCAGTGCAGCAATCGTTTTGCGGATGATTAGCATGGGCAACGCCCGTTGGAGAACCGCTCTTAACCAGGGTTTGTTGTCAGTGTAGTTTGATTAGACATGGGCGGGGCGACGACGCACTTTCGTGATCCCTGTCATTTTCGAGGGGAAGGTACTCATTAGGCAGATTATAAAGATTCGACACTCGGCTAGCTAAAGCGACCTCCCCGGAGTCGGAGCGTGGCCTGGGTGGGGTGGCGGGCGGGGAGCCGCGGGCGGGGCGGGGCGGGGCGGGGCGGCCTGGATGGATAGTAATCTAACATGACGGCAGCCCGTCACAGCGAAGCGCCGCCTGGTCCAATTTTGCATTCTGGTCGCTCAATGCGGCGAAATTAAATACGAGAACGAGCCGAGCGGTTTACACGCAGCTGACGGGCGGGAGAGAGACTGTTAGTCTGCGTCGGGAAATTCCATTTTAGAATCGTACATTTGACAGAAAAATGTCTCTGGCAAGTTCTCGGCGGGTTCTCCTGGGCCGCAGAAGGCTCAGCGCACCGCACCTCACTGCTCGGCGGCGGGGCGGGGCGGCCGAACAGCTGATCGGGCCGGTACGGTCGGGCCGGCCCGGGCTCACCGGCTGCACCGAGGCTCATGCGGCCGGATCATGTTCACGGTGGGTCAGAGGGAATTACTAAAAAAATTCTTCGTCTGCATGACCGACTTTATGTGACATCTACTCCCCCTTCGAGTTTTGTAAATTCAGCAGAAAATAGTACTGAAGAAAAATTGAACTATACGGAGAGCTAGTGGCTTATCTACGTACAAACAAATCCTACGCGCCATCGTAAAACAGAGCTAACGCCACCATGGCTTGTCTGTCGGGGTAGTCGGGGGTGGGAGACTAGGCGGATCTTGTAGTTGTCTCACCTGGTTCGAGTGATAGGTATCCAGGTAGAGCAGCTTTCGGTCGTCGCGTCGGCGGGCAGGGCTGCTGGGGTAGCGGAGCACAGCGCGTAATCCAATCCCGTGTGCGGGGTGCGCGGGGGCGGTGGAGCGTTCACAACAACCACCTCACCAAGCAGCACAAACCCTCACGCCACCATCCACCAGCACAATCACCACACCATCCGACGGATGGGGAAATATTCACATCATCCGATATGCACTTGGGTCACGTATGGTCACAGCACCAGCACACACTGCACACACACACACACACACACACACGCACACACTCGCGCGGGGGCGCGCACGCGGGCGCGCTGCGGGACAGTCCGCGAGGGAAGACGCGGCCCGGGCCGGGGCGCGGCGGTGTACACGGCGGAGCCTGCGAGGACCTGACCGGAGCCGAGCCGGAGCCTGCGCTGCGCCTTACAGCCGGAGCCGAGCACGCCGGAGCTCTCCGCGCGGAGTAGCGCCGCGCCGCGCCGCGCCGGGCCGGAGCGGGCCGGAGCCGGTGCAGCTGCAGGAGGAGGAGGGGGGCCCACCGGCCGGCCGCCGCGCCGCGCCGCTCCACGCCGCCGGTCCCGTTAAGCCCTCGCCACCCACCACCGGTCAGCGGCCCAATCCCCGCGGCCCGAGCCCCCGGAGGGGCCCCCTCCACGCACTGTGCTGGGCCCCCACCCCCTCCTCGCCCCCCGCTCCCGCGCCTGGGCCCCGCCGCACCGGCTCCAGGCCGGCTGGTCCAGGGCTGGCCAGGCCAGGCCCACTCCAGGCTCCCGCTGGACTCCAGGCTGCCTCACAGGCACACAGACCTACATTCCTGCGGTGAGGGTGCCGCGCCGGCCGGGACCCCGGGGCGGCTGGACGAGGCGGCGCCCCGAGCACGGTCAGGGTCTCCTAGGGCGCCAGCGCGCGCGGGCCCTCACCGAGGACGCAGAGTGTATGAACGTCACACTAACATTTTCGAGCTTAGACTTTTAAAAAAATACGTACGTGCTCTGCAAGTGAAAGGGTGGCGTGAAAACATGGAAAATTTTTGCGACAGTAAACCTCCCGAAGGAGGTTGCGGTTCCCGCCAGGCACAGGGCTTTTACCCCCCGTGGCAGCCAACAACTTCGGTGTTCTTATGGGAACCGGTGCTTTTCTGACTGCGATCCTGTCGCGCAATTCGACAGATTTGATCCCTGTACTGCCAGATTTAGTCGTACGGTGGTTAACCGAACTGCCCTGTCCCCAGAGCATGGAATAGCTATTTTGGAGCCAGATTCTAGGACTTATGACCCCACGACCGACCACCAGTCGTGGGCATGGGACGGAACTTCCTGGCAACCCGCTGTCGCTACCAGTGAAGAACCTACCTGGGTTTGAACCAGGCCCCATGTGCCGAGTCTCACAGACACCCCACGGCTTTCGCGGCACCACTAGACCACTAGACCGTCGGCTATTCCACGAGGGAGCTCGGTTGAAACGGGGGGTTTGAATTCCACTCCAAGTTGTCCTCAGAAAAATTAAATATTTGACTAAGATTCGAACCTTTGTCCTGCGACTCTCCGGGCGGACACTATGTCGGCACGGCTACGTCGCCACGGTAATAAATGCCGGACCACTAGGAGTCATGCTGCGCGAGAAGCCACAGTCACCGAAGAAACGAACCCGGTGTCATCAGTACGCCTACTCTTCGTGGTCTGTGAGGCCGGCCGCGTAGCGTCATTGGTATCGACACTGTTCTTAGCTCCAGGAGGGCAGTGGTTCAAATTCCGCGTCTTATTTTTTCTTTTTTTTTCTGCATGATCACTATGTGGTCACACTTCCGCACGGTAAATTACCGGGAATGAAATACGCCCCGCTCTGAATGTTCTGGCCAAGCGGTGTGAACAAAACGACTCGAGCGCCACGAGGACTCGCAGGTGTATCGAGGGCGGCCTTAGGGTCCCCAGGGTCTCGCCGTGACATGGGGGGGGGTGGGGGGTTATCAGGCGTCTTGTTAGCGGGGGCTGCTGCACCCCGAGCCAGCAGCCAGCCCTCGTCAGACTCGCGTCCGAGCTCTCTCGCCAATTACCCTTCCCGGGGGAGGGGGACCGGCGGGGAGGGGGACCGGCGGGGCGGGGATGGGCGAGTGTAGATGACGACGAGGTGCCACGAGCACGGCGGGGAGTGACCTGGTGATAAGGGGTACAGGACCATCTTGAAGCGGGTAGGTATGCCACTGAAAGTCTCAGTACTGTGTCCATCTTAGACGCACACGTGCGCCGCGCCGGCCTCATGCACGCGCACGCGTCATGCACGTGCACGACACGCACAAGTGGCGCACGGGTCGCGCACGCGCCGCGCTCAAGTCCATTCTAACACGGGCATGCACACAAAAAATCCACAAGTTACACACGATGTAAATTCATGACGCTTCCGCCCAAGCTCGACTTGAAACCTGGGCGCCCGAAGCTAGCAGACTCACTCCACTCACTCAGTCCGCGCCGCGCCGCTCCGCCGAACAGGGTAGCTTATTTTAATTTAAGCAACACGTGCCTTTATTCATAACGTCGTCTGCTAGTCGGTCGGTATACACGGCCTCATTAGCAAGCGCTTCGTATTTACTTTTCTTTATCTCGAATCGCAACGCCAACTCTATTTCGATCGATCGACCTCGCGGCGAGGCGGGGCGGGGCGGGGCGGGGCGCGACTAACGAGCTATCGACTGAGAGCTGAGCGACTTTACGCCCCGGCCCGGCCCGGCCCGGCGCGGCGCGCGGCGGTGTAAGCAAACAGGCTCACCGTATTCCCATACGCCGGCGCGCTCAAGTGCACCCGCAAGGCGAAGGTAAAGAGGGCAAAGAAGGAAAAAAACAGTTGTCAAGTTGTGCGAACGGAAATTTACTTCCGTGCCAATTTTACCCAGGAAAACCAAGTGAGTGAATGTAGCACACGTGTAGTTGTATGAATTCCCAATCGCACACTTCACTGTAAACGCTGTGGCTACTTTTAATGCCAAATTTTGCATTCTTTGTGGAACGCCAAATTTTTGGCCCTTTCTAAAGGAATGCCAATTTTGGACAACTTTTCATGACAGATTTTGGCCTACCTTTCAAGAATGCCGTTTCTTCAGCAGTAATAATGGACAAAAATTGGCATTCAAAACGGATGCCAATTAATATTTTGGCATTAAAGTTGGCCACAGCGTTTACAGTGTGAAAACAAGTTAAGATATGAATTTACAGAGGACTTTCAGTAGTCTGCAGGGATAAGTGTTCGAATGGAAAGTCACACAAGTGCAAGTGTGCGACATTCACACACTTGCGTTTCCAAGGTCAGTGAATGGTTGCTGGGGGCGCATACTCCTCCGTGAATGAGGTTGTATCGACATCGCACCTTTGATGGGGCTGGGCTGGCAGTTCCGTCGGGCTGGGCCGGCTGGGCCGGCTGGGTCGGTATGGTATGGGCCAGGCCGGCTACGGGCCGAGCCGTACGTACGGGCCGTACGGGCAACGCCCATTTTCATAACAATTAGCATCCTGCCATTGTTGCTAATGACCACCACCGGCCGGGACCGCTCCTCCACTCTCAGTGGCGGAAATTATCAGAGGGGCGGGGCGGGGCGGGGCGGGGCGGGGCGGGGTGGTGTCGGGTGGGGCGGGGCATAAGACACACAACGTCCCACGTATGCTCTGAACGTGTCAAACGTCATCAATTGTCCGTGAAATGACCGCAGATATGATGCACTGCTACTCGGCAGTTTGCTGCAATAGGGTATTCCGCTAAATCGTAGACCGCGGAAGTGAGAAGATGTAAAGAAGTGACAAGACGGAGGCGGGAACAGCAGAGCACTGAATTTTCATTCATGCATCCCTCCAAGTATGTGACATCCCTGAGAATATTCACACCTCTACTTGCTCAAAGGTAAGTGGAAATCACTCCACCTAAAATGTGGGGCATTCGCGAATTTGGTTTAATAATACATAATAAATACATAAATATAGAAATATAGAAAAATATAACAAGAATATGAGGATAGAACCTGAGAGGGGGAGGGGGGGGGCAGGAAGAGGGCATGATGACTCTTTGATCAATCAAGGCGATAAGCTCGATCGTCTCATCCATAATTCTTTTTCCTTTCTCGGCCGCAGTAATGCGCGCGCCCTGCGGCCCGAGGGGAGGAGGTCCCCGACGCGACCGCGCTGTACCGGTCAGGTCGCCCTTACTCTTTGAGGGGAAATTAAGACGACATTTTCAGTGTTCAAATGGCGCGACTTTTTCTACAATTTTCCTTCAACTTTGGAAAACCAAGTGTGTACATGTATCCATTATTTACTGCATGATTACAGTTATTCAGTAAATAGTGTGTACATGCCAAGGTACACAGTAAGTATCCAGTAAATAATGAGTACCTGTACACACTTGGTTTTCCAGAGAACTTTCTTTAAATATTCTTGAAACTTGAGCCGATTCCCCTCCCTCTCCTCCTCCTCCTCCTCCTCCTCCTCCTCCTCCTCCTCCTCCTCCTCCTCCTCCTCCTCCTCCTCCTCCTCCTCCTCCTCCTCCTCCTCCTGCACATGCGTCACCCGGTCACAGGGCGGAGCCTCGCCCGCCATTAGCAGGTCGTGCTGCACGCGGCTCGCCTGGACTGGACTGGACGGGTGCATCTGGGAGGCTTTGCGAGAAACAAGCACAGCAATAAGGCACCGCCACCGCCACCCACGCCTCCTAAAATAAAATAAAAAAATTAAAAAAAAGAAGAACGTGTCCGCCGAAGACGTGTCCCACGTGCGATGGCCCTCCAGCAGTTTGGGGCCGACGGGACGGGACGGGACGGCCAATCTTTATCTTAATTTGGACGTTTCCCCTCCGACGCTTTTCATTTTGCACGCGGCAATTTGGACGGCAGCGCCCCGCCACGCCCCGCCACGCCCCGCCACGCCCCGCCGCGCCCCGCCACGCCCCGCCACGCCCCGCCGCGCCCCGCCGCGCCCCGCCACGCCCGCCCTTCCTCACGAGGTCCTGTGTGTGCCCCTCCTCGTTGCAGAGAGTGCCCTTGTACAACTCCGAGGGGGAACAACTCTGAGTTTTTGTCGTTTTGGTGTACAAAGGCCGTGAATTTTTAATGAATTTTTCTGGAGATTTCTGATTTTTCCTGCAGCCAGCGACACAGGGCTGATTCGACCTCGCAGGGCGTCCGTTCTGGCTCGCCTTTTCCCTGCCGCGCCCCCGACACTCGGTCATCCGCGACTGGACGAAACGTCATCGTGGCGCCCCGCCCCGCCCCGCCCCGCCCCGCCCCGCCCCGCCCGCCCCGCCACGCCACGCCTGCACGCGCCAGACACCTTAATTCCATTCAACGACCGGCACGGAAACAGCAAAGCCCACTTGTCTGCCCCCACGTGGTCGAAATAAAAGAAGCAGAAAAAATTAGCACGACGCTCGACTTTTCACATAAAGACTCGTGCGAAGCGTGTTCCTTTCACAAACGTCAAGGCGGATTCGCGGGTAGCCGCGGCGGCCGGGCCGGGCCGGGCGGGTCTTGAGGATAGGCGCCCTGCGACCGACGCGCGGGTAGGCAGACCCGCCACACTCGAACCGTATCGCATCGCCCAGGACAAGCGGAGGCAATCAGCAGGCGAGGCGCTACGCTGCCGGGTAGAGATCTCTCATCGACAGGACGGGCAATAGGCAATCGGGGCTGCCTCCCCCGGGCTATGGTCATCGCGGTCAGGATCTCGGTGAAGAGTATCCCCCCGAGGGGGCAACCACTGTTGACGTTAGGGTACACAAGATTTCTTCGAGGAGGAGATTTCGCCTGATTTCTTAAGATTTTACCGGATTACTCTCATATTTTGCATGTTATTTTGCCTTTTTGTGGAAAGATTTCGGATTTCAAGAGATTTCGGTCGTGTAAAGGGATTCAGGATTTCGCGAGCGGTTGTTCCCTCGTATCAACCACCTGCCACGCAACATGATACCCGACTTCTCCACGAGGCAGCGCGTCCTTCTCCCTCTTCTTCTAGGAACCTAGGCTCCGGGCTCCGGGCTCCGGGCTCCGGGCTCCGGGCTCCGGGCTCCGGGCTCCGGGCTCCGGGCTCCGGGCTCCGGGTCCCCGCCGGGCCGGGCCGGGCCTGCCGTGTCTAATAATTAGGCTGCCTGACGGACGGCTCATTGGGGCCCATGCAAGCAGCGGCGGCCGCGGCGCGAGGTTAAGAAAATAAAAGCAGAAAAGAAAGCAGGAAAATTAGTAGACGTGGGTGAATCTCGAAGGGACGGGATCCCGAGTGGGTTGTAGGGCAGTTTGACCACCCCATGCGCCCCGGTCGCCGTCCTGCTCCACGCACTCGTTGGCCTGCAGCAGAGCGCGAACCGAATAGGGAAATATAGTATTTCTTTGGCCAGCTCTGGCGCCAGGGCGTGTGGGCGGAGCGGGACAGGATCTCGCGACTGTTGTAGGGCTGGGTGAACACCACATGCGCCCTGGTCGCCGTCCTGCTCCCCCTGCTCCTAGGGATATTGTACCCCACTCCGTATTCAAAGGGGGTAATAATTGTCTGGGTGATTAATACACCCCCGATATATAAAGCCAAGAGGTCTTGCACCCACCTGCACCGAGGGGGGTACTAATTAATAACGATTAATACCCCTCGGTATAAAATGCAAAGGGGTGTAGTACCCCCCCCCCTCGTCATACAGGGGGGTATTACACACCATTACACACCATTACACACCCTTACACACCCTTACACACCCTTACACACCATTACACACCCTTACACACCCTTACACACCCTTACACACCCTTACATACCATGGTATTAACCTTCTGGGCGATTAATACCCCCCAAGGTTTAAAACGCCCGGGGGTCTTGTACCCCCCTCGGTTTACAGGGGGGTAAAAGTTGTCTGCTCGATTAATACCCATCCGGTATTAAACGCCTATCGGCTCGAAAAAAAATTTGTTCACACAAGATATACTTTTGGGGCGTTTTGAAACCTGGGCAAGAACACATCGAAAGCATACAAAAATTTTCGAGTGGTGGTATGTCGTAGGGGATAAAAACTTTGCGATTAAAAGAATTTTGGAGTTCTTTACCCTCGCACTCAACGTCTTCATTCGGGCGCGGGCGTGGCGGGCGTGGACCTCACAGTCACACCCTGTTCGCGTGGCGCCCCGGGGCCCCGCGGGCCGCGGCCAGGCCGGCCGGCCTGCACGCACCTGCACGCGCCGCCCTGGCCGCCCTGCTGGCCGGAGAGCAGGCGGAGCGGAGCGGAGGGCGCACCGCCCGGGGGCACAGCCGCGCCGCGCCGCGCCGGGGTGTCGGACCAGGATATGACATGTTTGCTCACATATGAGAGGTCTTTTGAGGCGCTACAGCTGGAGCAGCGCTGGAGCGAACCACACGTCCCTCCAGGCGCCACGCGCTGGAGTGGAGAGCGCGGGGCGGGGCGGGGCGGGGCGGGGCGGGGCGGGGCGGGGCTGCAGCGGCGCAGGGCTCCCAAAGCAGGTGCGTGTCCTACTTGGTGAAGCCCAGCTCCACTATCCACACCACTCCCTTCTGCTCAATGTGTTCCTCTCTCCCGGCCGACTGCTGGGAGGAAAACAACACGACAAGAATTAAAATATGCGGAAAATGAAACAGCATGCTGTTTCGGTGACCGCGTGGTTAAAGGTGCAACTCCACTCCCCACAGGTCAGGAGTTCAACTATCGGTGAGGTAAGGTTTTTTATTTTCTTTATGTTTTTTTTAGTCATTCGCTGTGTTTTCTCGCAGTTGCCCGAGTCACAAGGACGGCATAGCTGGAAAATACAATTGGTCCACAGAAAAAAAAAATTAGAAAAAGAAAAAGAAATAGGCGCGGTGTTTGAACCACTGCCCTCTTGGTGCCATAAGCAGTATCGATACCAATGACCCTACGCGTTCGGCCTCACAGTCTTTGGAGAGCTGGCGTACTGATGACACCGGGTTCGTTTCTTCGGTGACTGGCTTCTCGCGCAGCATGACTCCTAGTGGTCTGGTATCTCGTACCGTGGCGTCGTAGCCGTGCCGACATAGTGTCCGCCCGGAGAGTCGCAGGACAAAGGTTCGAATCTTAGTCAAATATTTAATTTTTCTGAGGACAACTTGGAGTGGAATTCAAACCCCCCGTTTCAACCGAGCTCCCTCGTGGAATAGCCGACGGTCTAGTGGTCTAGTGGTGCCGCGAAAGCCGTGGGGTGTCTGTGAGACTCGGCACATGGGGCCTGGTTCAAACCCAGGTAGGTTCTTCACTGGCAGCGACAGCGGGTTGCCAGGAAGTTCCGTCCCATGCCCACGACTGGTGGTCGGTCGTGGGGTCATAAGTCCTAGAATCTGGCTCCAAAAATAGCTATTCCATGCTCTGGGGACAGGGCAGTTCGGTTAACCACCGTACGACTAAATCTGGCAGTACGGGGATCAAATCTGTCGAATTGCGCGACAGGATCGCAGTCCAAGAAGCACCGGTTCCCATAAGAACACCGAAGTCGTTGGCTGCCACGGGGGGTAAAAGCCCTGTGCCTGGCGGGAACCGCAACCTCCTTCGGGAGGTTTACTGTCGCAAAAATTTTCCATGTTTTCACGCCACTCTTTCACTTGCAGAGCTCGTACGTACTTTTTCAAGTTTAAGGCGGGATTGAGCTCAGCATTCAAGCCGAATGCTTGCTTGCTGGCTCGTAGTCTGAGGGGGGGGGAGGGGGGGGGCAGCGCACTGACACATACACTAGAAAGGCGAGTAAATTTGATTATCGCACACTTGTAGGTGTGTCAATTTCCAATCATACACCTCTCCCCACTCAAATGTACGGAATGCCTTGGAAAATTCACGCACCTCTCCTTCAAGTGTACAAATGGAAATTCACTCTCCTACAAGTGCGTAACATTTATTCACACACTTGAGTTTGCAGTGCACAGTGTCGAGTTCCGCGTCGCCCTCATGGCTCACCCTCCCTCTCCTCTCCCACACACTCCTCAGTTTCTCCTGCAGTGGGCCCTGCCCGGCCCAGGCGCTGTTTTTGGGGGCCCTGATTAGGGCCCCGGCCGCTGCCCCGCACAGGGCCCCGCGCAGGGCCCCGCTGCCCCCGGGGCACAAATGCATCGGAATGACACGGCCCGCGGGGGCCACGTGCCGTGCGTGGCGGACGCGGCCCGACCAGGCCCGACATAGGTGCGTCAAAAACAGCCGCCCCAGCCCCGGCCCCGGCCCCAGGGGGCCCCGCCACTGCCATTTCGGCTTCTTAATTTCCCTTTGCCCCCCCCCCCTCTTTCTCTCCTACTTTTCACACTTACATAGTTCTGAGATCCGCCTTTCATCCCAGGCGGAGGGAAGGTGTGGAATTCCACCTCCGCGCCATGCTGCAGCAGCAGCAGCTTGACTGTCGCAGTGGGGCGCCTGCAGTCAGGTCACCCCTGTAAGTCTGAAGGTGAATGGGTTGCCTACCGCCCCGGCGCGATGTCAAGGCGAAGGCTTATTGTTCAGGGTGCTTACCTTGTCGTGGTGCCATATTCACAACCTCTAACAAGAAAATGAACACTTTCGACTCGCTCCATTTTATAGCGTGGCACTCGAATGTAGATGTATTCAAAGTTTAATACACAAACATAAATGAGCTTTCAATTTAATATGACATTGAAACACATCAATGTACGTGACATATTAAAAGAAGATGGCATTTTTGGGCGTTGGTGAGACCTGAATGTGAACGTGAATGCGAATGTACAAGCCTTTCAAAAGAAAACGAGGTAGAATTCAAACTTCAAAAACATTGAACAAGGCCGTAGAAACGTACAGGAATTGACAGGCACTCTTTTTTAACGGTTACATGTGGTTACATGGTTAATGTGGTTCATGTGGTTCGTACAAAAATGGACGTGGAAGATTACTTTCAGAATCGGAGGATAATTGATGAAAATTGACGTTGAAACTGAAGGTTAGAATAGTACTTGTTACTTCAGATACAGGTAACAACAAATTAAAGTAGAAGGAACAATAATTTAATTAATGTTATTAACAATTCTGTATTTACCTTGAAAAAGATTTAACAATTATTTAGAAATCAATAACTGTCAATATTTCTCGCAGAAACTGTACTTAGCTTCGGACCACTTCGAACCGATTAACCTAAACCCAGAATAACCGAACACAATGATATAAGCATTATATGTTAAATTGTACCAACGATTCAAACTTCAAAAACATTGAACCTAGTAGTTCTAGATTGAACTAGGCCGTAAAAAGGTACAGTAATTGACAGACACGCTTTTTTAAAGGTTACATGGTTACAACAAAAACGAACCGAGGTAAAATTCAAAGAGGGACCAGTCAAGGTTATTTTGAGTTCCAAAGGAAAGAAGTGCAATAATGGATGTGCCAAATGAAAAGCCGTGTACTCATATACAGTTGGTAGCCCTGCCTCTGCCTCACTGCCTTCCTACTGTTTCCTAAAGTTTATCCAAACGAAACCATTAAATACTTGACCATCGCAGCCGGAGAATGATGGACGCTCAAGATGGGATTGACGAGAGCGACAGCCGCCGCCCGCCGCCATGGAGCTGAGGGTGTGAACTGGTGTGAACGCCCACAACTTCATCCGTCAAGTTCATCAATATCAGCGAGGCATCCAGGCATCTTCGTCTCAAGTAACGTGTGAAGGTTCCGTCCTCTATCACAATTATTCGTCAGTTCACTTGTCCGCCACGTTGCACACCTCGTGTCATAAAGGTTAAGTTCTACCGGCTCGGTGTTCGGTTCAAGTTTGTTCTTGTCAAGTTCCTGCTTAGTTTTTATTCAAGTTTGTCCGTCTCAATCTAACCACGTGTCGTCCACGTTTGTCAGTGTAACTCTGGCTAATCCAAGTTATTCCATTGAGACATTACATTTCAAGTCATTCATTAGTTCATGTGGTCTGTCCACTATGTGAAAGTTCAGAATAGCATGTCCTGTATGTACAAGTAATATCGTGGCTTCATCATTCTCTTGATTCTCTTCTGGGTTGTTAGCTTCTCTGTGAAACAAAGAAAAAGTCCATATGGTAAATTTAATTAGCAAACTATACATGAGAACAGGTAAATTCTAAATCGACAACTCACTGCACATGATTTTGGTTTTCACCATTTTGTACGCCTGAAATTCAAAAACTTTGATAAATCTACTAAACGACAGCCTTAGATTACTAGACAGCGAGGGCTTACATTTGTGTAGAAATTTAGTGGGCTCCGACACCACTAATTGATTTTTATTAGACATGAATTTAATTATTGCATCACATCTGCTGAAACATAACAGACTATCGTTCTTTAGAAAGAAGTGAGAAAGTATCCACAGTAGGTTTGGTATTACAGATTAATACAATGCTAGAAGGAAAAAGAAACGCGTTGCATAATGGTACGAATGTCCCCATCAGAGGCTTACAATCATACGGATTGAAAAAGTAACACCTCCCCAACTGTGGATAACAGTGATGACTACAAATTAAAGAGCATTAAAGAACTCTGTCTTGAAAGCTAGCTAAGTTCACAACATTGTAGAAGCACTATGAGGTTCTCTGCACTTTGTATATTAAAGTTTTTTATTTGTTTTAGGAAAATCAGTTCAATTTAGGGCGTACGTTTAATTCTTACGCAGAGGTGGAGCAAGAACTCCAAATATCAAAATTCAAATATGTGTGCCCGAACAGCGCAAGCAATGGAGATGAAAGATAACTATATCGCTACAAGAAATTTAAATGTGCTCAGCACAAAAAGTACGTACTCCAATTCCGGTCGTACGCCGCTTTAAAACAAGCAGTTGAAGCAGCAGATTTTAAATACGTCGTCTACAACAGCGCCTCAAGTGAGGACGTACTACTTCAGTACCGGTACAAATATACAGATGTGCTCAGCACCAAACGTACGTACTCCTTTATTTTTGTCTGTTGTCTTGTGTGTGGCTTCAATAACATTTATTTCACTCTTATGTCCATGATAACGATAGTCTGTTATGTTTCAGCGGATGTGATGCAAAGTTCCATGTGAAGGCCAGAAATGGCAAACTCATCGTATATGAACCAATCGACCTGGTTCACACATGTAAGCCCTCGCTGTCTAGTAATCTAAGGCTGTCGTTTAGTAGATTTATCAAAGTTTTTGTTTTACTTTGTTTGTCTGAAATGTCAGTAAATTAATTTTTTTGAATTTTAGGCACTGAAAATGCAGAGGAGGTTCACCAGGAAGCTGTGTGAGTTGTCGATTTAGAATTTAGCTGTTCTGATGTATTAAATTTATTTAAATTCTTTTAAAGAATAAATGTAATAAGTCAATTCAAAATTTAGTGCTGCTTGGTTCCTGTCGTGGCGACTACCTCCTCGTGGTCTCACCTGGGAGGGACTCAAATTCTGAATTTGACTCCCTGCTAAAGTCGCCAAATTAGTTTAGAACTGTTACCATGATGGTTGATGTGTCCTAGATTTTTATAGTAGATTTAAGGTTGGCTTTGGTAACGAGTTGTCTCAGTATTTAATGCTTCTTGGTGCCATAAAATTGTGTGTAAATGATGAATTTATGTATGAAGGAGAGTGCGGCTTGTGACGGTTCAAGACTTTTTACTCTTTTTGGTGCAGACCTAAATAAACGTTTTTCAGTACAATTCAATTCTTTCTCTTCAACTTCCCCTGGCTGCGCCATCTTAGAGGAAGCATGGTTAATCAAATCTGGAAAGAAAATAAATATCTTGAAGTAGAGGTACTAATAGTATTAGCAGTAAACTTTCCTAAACAACTTTCTCATAATTGCCAAAACGCAGTCATCCCTTCAGTATCTCTCGTACTCTTCCCCTGCGTGGGCTATTTTGATTGAGCCATGGTTTAACAAATCCAAAGGACTCAAAGATAAAAATTCTGGAGGACGGATGAGAAACATTGGACATTAGCTGGTCTTCAGCTCTGATATAAAACATTCCATTATCAAACAAAAAATACATTTTGTTACCCTTACTCTATCATCAGACATTGACAAAATTTATGAAAAGCAAAGGCAATGGAATACATCATAAAAAATAACAATGGCTTTGCCAGAGATAAAGACCAGTAAGGCCTTTATCTCTGACAATGGAGACCCATCACGACCCATCAAGACCAATCACTCATCATATTGTGCACAATTGAAGTTGTAAATTATATTTGGAGTGTTTGGTGCACAACAAAATTTTCACAAACATTATGGTGTAATTGATTATTGATTATTACAATTAACATTATACTGTGCAATGCTAAATTTTATTATCCATGTACATGGAACAATTTTTTATTAAGCAAAAGACATTGAAACAAAACTCTCATATTTGAAGACAAACCCAACAAATATAAACCAAAAAAGTTCATAACATTAATGTCATGTGCTCGACTGCCCTGTCTTGACAGCTCCTAGTACTGATTTCATGCGCTTTTTTACGTTCAAACCAGGTCATTTTGAATGGAGAGGTTCAACTGCATTCTGTCGAGCGAATAGCAATATCAATATATATGACGTTTGACTCACACTAGCCTTGAAAGCTAGAAGGCTGTGATACGATTTGTCATCTTGTTTTGCAAGGAATTGTGTTTGAGGAGGGATCACAACGTCGTTTTTGACAAACGTGCCCTATTGTCAAACATTGTTCAATGTTGGAAACGTAGTTTTGTCAAATTCTTGTAATTTCTGCTAGCTGCAAACAGCCGTTAGAGTCATCTGGAAGGTTAAAAACATTCCCCCCCTCTTTATGTTTTTATTTTCACCAAGGTTAGTCCAAGCAGCCAAGTTTAGCTTCTCCATAAATTGACATATCTATCACCATTTACTCATTATAAAATTCACCGTGAACGTCGCATCTTTTCTGACAAAAATAAAGTTGTTTCGAATTCAATTTCTTTCCTAGAAAGTATGACATCATTACCTAACTGATAAGGAATAGGCTGTCACTCCAGAATTGAAAACAATACAAATTTGAGAAACTGCTTGGGCTTCTTGGTTTAATTTTTCCCGTATTGTTTTTTGAAATTCCTCTCTCCATACTTTAGGTGTGTAATATTGTATCAAGATGGCAGCTGGAACAACACTTCAGGTATGAGCTTATTGAGGGAAATACATTAACCTTATGGAGAGCCACTTTATCAAATGAGGACTAATTAGTTCATTTAGTTGTGTGCTTTGAAATTAATTCTAAATTAATATTTGCTTCCTTGCTTCGCAGAAAGCTATTGACCTGGTGACCAAGGCTACTGAAGAGGACAGGAACAAAAACTACGAAGAAGCTCTTCGGCTGTACGAGCATGGTGTTGAGTACTTTCTTCATGCTATCAAGTGTAAGATTCTATTTGTTTCCTGTTTTGATGCAATTCTTCTTTTCTGAATGAAAAATGTATGAAATATAATGTCTGTGACTTAATTTATTAACAGATGAAGCCCAAGGGGAAAGGGCTAAAGAAAGTATCCGCGCCAAGTGTTTGCAATACCTCGATAGAGCTGAAAAGCTTAAAGAGTATTTGAAGAAGAAGGACAAGAAAAAGCCAATGAAAGCAGATGGTAGTACCAAGTAAGTACTCCTCATATTTTTATGTTTGTCTGTACACATTATCATCAGTAATATTAAAATGTTTCCTGGTTTGCCTTTCTAGAGAGGACAAGAAGAATAGTGATAGTGACAGTGACTCTGATGATCCAGAGAAGAAGAAATTGCAGTCAAAACTGGAAGGTGCCATTGTTGTTGAAAAGCCACATGTGAAATGGTCAGATGTTGCAGGGTTGGAGGGAGCTAAAGAGGCCCTTAAAGAGGCAGTTATATTACCCATTCGATTCCCTCATCTTTTCACTGGAAAGAGGATACCTTGGAAAGGCATTCTTCTCTTTGGTGTAAGCTAATTCTTAATAAGTAACATTTTATTCAGCAATCATAAGATTTTAGGGTACATAGCCGCTATTCCTTGTTTTTTCTGCAGCCACCTGGTACAGGCAAATCTTATCTTGCAAAAGCTGTTGCAACTGAGGCGAATAACTCAACATTCTTTTCGGTCTCATCGTCGGACCTTGTTTCAAAATGGCTTGGAGAAAGTGAAAAGTTGGTGAAAAACTTATTCGAACTAGCAAGAGCTCATAAGCCGAGTATAATTTTCATTGATGAGGTTGACTCACTGTGCTCATCACGTTCAGATAATGAATCTGAATCAGCAAGAAGGATTAAAACTGAATTCCTAGTGCAGATGCAGGGTATGTATTTATGTCAAACTTCAATTTTAAATTACGGAATTGCCTTCACATTTTTCTAGTGTACTATTAATTGCTTTGCTTATGATAAGGTGTTGGAAATGACAATGATGGAATCCTGGTTTTGGGTGCCACAAACATACCTTGGGTATTGGACTCAGCTATTAGAAGACGATTTGAGAAAAGAATCTATATACCTCTTCCTGAAGAGCCAGCTCGGCTTGTCATGTTCAAACTTCATTTAGGAAACACATTCAACTCCCTTTCTGAAGATGATTTGAAGCAGTTGGCCAAGAAAACCGATGGGTACAGTAAAATGCTATTTGTATAAAAGCCTACATTTACTACCTAAGTAGTTTTCAAATTAATCGATTTTTAATTTTTATGTATATTTCAGTTACTCAGGAGCTGATATAAGTATTGTTGTAAGAGATGCCCTTATGCAACCTGTTCGCAAGGTTCAGACAGCCACTCACTTCAGGAAAGTCAGAGGTCCTTGCCGCAAAGATCCTAACGTCATTGTGGATGATCTCTTGACTCCTTGCTCTCCTGGTCATCCAGATGCAATTGAAATGACCTGGATGGAAGTAGAAGGAGACAAATTATATGAACCACCAGTCACTATGGTACGTAAGAAAAATGTTTTAGCTGTTGCTAGGTTCCAATAAAATATACATTTCATTTTCTTTTTAATTTTCAGAGTGATATGGAGCTTTCTCTGCAGAGCTGTAAGCCAACTGTAAATGATGAAGATCTAATCAAACTTAATAAGTTCACAGAAGATTTTGGTCAAGAGGGCTAAGTCTGCAAGACTTTACTGTATTGGTAGGATATTATTGCATGACATGTTCACAATGCTTCTGAACAGCTGCCTGAAAGTTCTGGCAAGGTTAGCGCAGAGTGAAGGATTAATGGATGGAATTATGTATTATGGAGGAAACTAGTTACAAGTATGATACTGATCTTAAACCTCTTGATTGCTTATTTGTCAGAACCTATCTCTTGTTTTTTGGGTTGCTTTTTTTTTGTTAACTCAGCTCATTGTTTTCTTTTTAAATCTTGAATTATGGTGGCATTTCCCAATAGAAATACACTACTCCTGCACATTGTGATTGTTTATTGTGATGATCTTGAAAATGGCTACATATTAGTACTGTAATGAGTTATCAGTCCATTCAGGTGTGACCTTGTTAATATATTTGAAGAAACCCAATGTTCAGATTGGAAAAAATGGTTATTCTTTTGTTCCTAACTACTATTTTTGTTTTAAAATCTAGAGCGATCAAAAATGCCAGAAACAGATGGAGCTTACCTTAAAAAGAACTGTTATCAACTTTCTATGTTCATTGTTCATATAAGTAAGCTCTAATGAAAGTCAGTGACAGCTGAGACAGTTCTTTTGTTTTTATATATATTTTGAGTAAAGATTGGGTTAATCAAATTTGTTGATCTTGGCTAAGATTTGTCTTTATTTTCATACTGCTAATTGTAATGATTTAGACGTATTGTTGGTACTTGTCTTGAAAATACTTTGCCTTAGAGTTATTATCTGTCTAATATTATTTGTAAACAGTGTATATTGTTGTTAAGAAGGATTTTAACATTCATAAAGTTCTTGACTATTTTAAAATTTAAATTAGTGATTATTATTTATGTAATGTGGTGTACTAAGAATATCAGGAGTTCAAAGTAAAAGAAGTGGGCCACCCTCTTTCTTTGTTGCTAATCCTACTTCTTTCTAAGTGCATTAATTTTCAAATTTTGTTTATCCCCTTCAAAATTCTTGAGAAAGTTTTCAAATGCACTGTTTGTTTTTCCTTCTTCTTGTTGAACTCCTGGCCTTTTAAAATGATCAGATTTTCTTTTTTCACTTTTTATAGTATTACAACTCTTGCCTCAGAGGTATTTTTGCTTCTTGAATAAAGTATGGCTGGTTACTAACTGTGTATTCAAATTTGTTGATGAACCACTGAATACATATTTGCATACAGGGATGGGGTTTCGCATTCGCATGCGCTTCTTAAATACTTGCTTCAACTTCCAACTTTGTCTGCATATGCCTGAAACTCTAATTTCTCAGAAAAGTTTATCAATACCTTCTTCATACCCTACTATCCGTGAATTAGTTTTAGCTCAATTTTATGTTGCCTTCATATTGAAAATTTACTGTGCTATGAAATTAAGCCAGTGAACTCTACTGTTCTATGCTTTAGTACGAAATAAAACTGACCTGTGAACTCGCTTAATCATTTATGACATAATGTAAGTATGTCTTTAATTGAGGTTCAGCATACTTCTAGAGTTCTTGCTAGAATATTTAGTTTCTTGGGTGAAATGAATAATGTACAACATTTATTTTTTATCTGCTTTTACTTCATGTAGGCATTCATGTTCACAACTTGAAACTTACTCATTACTTAGTTGGCTATGTATTGACAGAAACCCTTCAGGATGTCAGTAAAATGCACATTAGGCACCTTTCTGTTCATCAAGTACATATCTGTAGAAAATTCTAGCATTCAAAAAATAACTAGAGTATAAGTACTTGAACAAAGTTACATCACCCCACAGGAATTCGTAAGGAACATCACACATGTAAAAGAGAAAAATACAAAATTCAGATAGGGGAGCGGTCATGACAATTGCAGAATGCATCACAAAAGTGTCTTAAACATTTCTATTAGTGCTGTTGGGAAGTTTAAGAAACTGTATGTGAGAGGTGAGATCACATAGTAGCAAAAGGAATTATTTAAAGAGGAAAGCAAATCTAAGCAATTTAGTTTGATAAATCATGTTCAATACTAATACTTCATTTTTGAACCTCTTGGCTGGAGAAAGTTAAAAAGAAAGAGCAGAAGTGGATTGTACTGTTTCTGTTAACGAGTTGAGATCCAACATGAAAATCTAGGCTGATTCACAATAATTAAACACACAAGAATGGAATGCTACATAAAATGGTTTTAAGAAAGAAATCTTAAAGTAGAATTTAACAGCAGCTACCAGTGATGTAAGTTTAAAAATCATATCTTCTTCCAAAAATCACAGCATACTTAAAATTTATGTACAAAACAAAAAAGGGAAAAATATCACTCTTTATGCTACACCACAGGCCTTTATGCCAATAACATTGCAGATAAAATAACATATAATATGATTAAAATAAATCAGTCTATTAAAATAAATCAGGAAAGTAATTTTAATAGAGCAGACAAAGATACTTAAACTTAGTAATAGTGAATAACAGTAATCTTTTGGCAGATCATTACTTTTTAGATCCATACAAACCATACACAACAAACTATACTGTATAATAGGTACTGTATGTAATTTTTTTTTATTACTTGCACCTTTGCCTTGCAATAACATGGTCAACACTTATAAATGCAGTATAGTCAAGAAAACCAAGGAAAAGAATGTTTATCTTGCACCACACGCTGCTATACCATATCAAGGTTTTTGTCCTTGTTTCATTACATGTTCTTCTGTTCATGGAGACCAAAACTGATATTTGAGCGTAGAACCAATACAATGGTCATCTGATACAAATGGTGACAACTTTGCATTGTACTGGACCAATGTACAAACTTTGTGGGCTAATTTTAATGAGCCACAACCAAACTGCTCAGAACCAGCTGCTACAAACCAGGTCAAAGCATCTAGCAGCCCACATGATTCAGAAAGTGAAGAAGCACAAAATATAGTAACGATCAAAACATCTTTCATAAAAGACTTTTCTTGTTGGATAAGGGATTTTTGAAGAAAGGATAGTTCCTGTGCCAAAATATATGAACTTCAAAGTAAAGTCTTTTCTTTGGACAGTCACAATAAATCTTACTGCTTAAGTATAATTATTCTTTGCTCTACAAAATAAAGCGATTTCTTTTCTTAAATTCTGTTATAGAAATTTAAATAAAATGATGATAATAATTAGAATGCATGAGAGGATGCCAATTGCCATCCACTGTCTTCTATCTGCAACAGAGTAAGAGAATGATTAAAAGAGACCACAACAATATATGACAAATCTACACAGACTAGAAAAAGCAAAGCACAATTGTAATGTAGATTTTTACCATTGGTCATATGCATAAGCTTTGCAACTTTCTTCATTGTGGCATCCATTTTAGCATCAGCAGTCTCCATTTCATTGCCAAAGTCTTCTAGCATCCTGAAGGACAAATAATATTTTGTTTTCAAAAACAATAATTAACAGCACACTACACTTTTTAATCACATAATTAAAGAGACCCATACACTGCATGTTCATCTAGTTCAGAGCCAATCTGTCGAGACACTGTTTTCAGTGTGCCTACGCTGTCACTGATAGCATCAAGGGTGTCATCTTGTCCCAGAATGAGACTCCGTTGCTGGGCCAGTGTATCATCTAGGAATTGACGGCTAGGGCTGTCCAAATCATTTTCCAGTTTAGAATATTTCGTCGAGTTATGACTAGATGGAACCCGCACAGGGCTGCTGTCTCGAGTGTCCAGAAGAGGCTGACGCGCAGTGCGGTCACGATCTCTGTTCTTGTTTATATTCATTTTATCCCGCATCAACTGAGCAGAAGAAAAAATACATAAATTAATTCAAAGCTGAGTTCTAAATAGCCCATATTAGATACATGTAGAAACAAACCTTAACTTCCTCGCGTGCTTGTTCAATAAAAAGTTTTCTATTTGTAAGTTCTTTGTTGTCAATTTTGAACTTAGAGGGATTCTTTTCAACAATATGTATTTCTTAGTTAAGGAATAATTTCAATGCAAAAATTAAAAAGCAAAAAGACATTGAGAACAACAGCATACAACAAATAGTACGAGAACAGAGATGTTACACTTTGCAATGGACTCCCATCTCTCCCCCTCCACTTGTCACTGCACTTGACATGGTCCAACTAATGAGAAGAGAGCCACAACATGCAGACAGCAATTAGAGACAAACTGATAATTTTAAGACAAATGAGAACAGCCCTCAAAATATAAATTATAAATGTCTCCTGATTTCACCCAACTAGAAAAGAATCTATCAAAATATATTTTCATTTAAAATAACAACTTATAAGTTTGATTTTTTTTTACTTTTAGCAATAAAAACAATGTCTTATTGAGTCAGAAACAGCTGACAGTACAGCATTCAAGTCAACAAAGAATGAGGCCAATTTCCAACTACTGTTAAACAGAGGAGAGATGTTTAGATTGCAGAATGTGATTCAATATTCCAACCGATTTTTCAATACATTACTTATGAACAACTACATAACAGAATGTAAAGGATATTTTTGGTGTCTTCGAGATCGTCAATATCCCATTCTATGCTTCTTAAGGAGTTTCGCAGCTCTGTTGTGGTCCACTCCAAATCGTCTTTAGTAACATTAAGACCTGTGTCTTTTTGCAGCTCTAGCCACCGCTGATACAAGCCTTTGGTCTTATTCAAAGCTTTGGACACTTCACTAAAAAATAAGAAAAAAAGGAAAACGTGTGAATTTTATCTATAAAAGCATGTTTATGTCAGATAAGGAACAGGTTTTGAAAAAAAGTCAACAAAACAAAACTAGATAAAGTGTGAGAATTCCAGCTGAGACGCCATGTTCTCAAATTTCAGACCACCGAAGAAAATCAAAGGTTGACACCATCTACACTCTGTAAAAAAAAAAGTTAAACTCTGCTAAACTTACTCTTTTACAACGAAGAATGGGTCCTCTAGTGTCATGTCAATTAAAAGCAGACGAGTTGACCAAAACACGTCGTAGATGTGATCTCTTTTGAGAAAATGTCACCACCATTCATCTGGACTCTAACCCCTTATCCCCCGAGTAGGTAGGAAATGGCGTCAATGTTTATGAAGCACAAAACCCAACCAGTGCACAACAATACAGACATTTTCAACACCAAGCTTCTGAAAACGGCGCATCCGCCATTGCTACTGATTCTTATCCCTCCATACGCCCCTCCTCACCCACCACTCACCACCCTCCCGCACCCACCCCTTCGTTCATGCGTTCTTGTTTTCTATCGAATCACAAATGAGAAATTTTACCAACCTTCCCTTAGTGGCGTATGGCTTGTCCTTAACTGCATATGATTGACGATTCTACACCAGATTTGACAACAATACTGCCCAGCTCGTAATATGTCAATGTTTGCATGAATTGACGAGATTCCTCGCTGAATGATTGTTTACTTTCATCGCGAAAGGGCGAAAGCAGACGACGGAAACTGGCACAGCTGGAACACGGGAACAGGGAGGGCAAAGAATCGTCTGCTCTTGTGACAAAGTAAAAGAAACTTCGTCTGTTTAAAGACAAGCTCCCAACAAATTACTTACGATCAAATTTAATAATACAGGTGGCCATCAATTGACAATTTAGAGTTTTCTTCAGATATTTTTATAGATTCTATGAAGACAGCTTTTGTGGAAGCAGCTGGCTCTCCTGGCAGTCGTCTGCTACACAGTGTGTCGAAGAATTTCTCATATCATGAGCCAAGTGAGGGGTGTTAAATAAAAAAACTGAAGAAACTAAGAATTTTCAATTTAATTAATGATGAAATGATTACTATAAATATCCTGTCTACGGATAAAATTTTAAATTACGAAGTAGATTCTTCCTATTTTTTTATGTGAACTTTGTTTCTACATAATATATTTAAGGGAAGGCACTTGTTGTTTTCATTGATGTCCTAACCTGAACCAACCAGTATGAATTTCGGCAAAAGAATCTTTGTTTTTTCTGAAATCAATCATTGCGCAGCTGGTAAAAGTCTTGGGAGAGTTTATAGCACAGCTAAGAAAACGTAGGTTTTGTTCACTCCAAATGACAAGTGTCATGTATGCCTGTTCTAAACTCCAATTCTCATGTCCATCTTTTTCTTTCGGAAGGGAATGGAAGCCAGTTGTAGGGTTGGAAATTCATGCCCAAATACAATCTGTCTCAAAGTTATTTTCTGGGGCAGGCACTGATTTCTGTTCCTCAACAAATAGATCAGTGGCCCTCTTTGATGCTGCTTTTCCTGGAACTCTTCCTGTAAGTGCGTGTTCAACTAGTGACGTGGTGAAAATCTGATTGCTGTTTATTGAATCATTTTTTCTATCTTTTCTATCCAGGTGCTTAACAAACAGTGTGTAAAGGCAGGGGTCCTTACTGCCTTGGCGTTATCATCTGATCTAAATCCAATATCTTCATTTGACAGAAAACATTATTTTTATTCTGATCTTCCAGTGAGTACATTTCTGTTTTTCAGTTTAACAATTTCATTGTTTGTTATTTTACGGCTCATTTGTCTTACAGGCAGGCTATCAGATAACACAACATAGGTCTCCCCTTGCAAGAAATGGTGGTTTGAAATTTATTGTTTATAAGGGGGGCAAAGATGCAAGGCTGTATGAAACATACTCTCAGATTCATCAAATTCAGCTCGAGCAGGACAGTGGACGTTCATTGCATGACGAAAATAGGTGATTATTCCTTAACATTTTTAAATGATTCTGTAATTTTCTATTCAAACCAAATTATTGCAAAACAGGGCAATTTTAAAGGAAGTAATGATGAGCTGAATTAGGTTGGAAGAGGGCTCATAACGGTTTACTAAATATAAAGTTGACTTTCTTCTGCAGGAGTCTAGTTGATCTCAACCGAGCTGGTTTACCTCTTATGGAGCTTGTGTTTAAGCCTGATTTGTCTGATGGTGAAGAAGCAGCCGCTCTTGTTAAAGAACTTAGTCTTATTTTGACAAGACTGGGAACATGCTCCTGCAAAATGGAAGGTAATTTATATCCATAGTTTTCTGTGAAATTAGTTTTTTGTCAAACTAGTCTTGCTTATTGTATTCTAGCATTTTTTCAGAGGGTGCTTTGAGAGTGGATGCAAATGTATCAGTTCACAAAGAAGGTACACCTTTAGGTGTTCGCACGGAGGTGAAAAATATTGGCACCATTCGCGCAGTGGCCAATGCTATTGACTTTGAGATTGCTCGCCAGATAAAGCTTTTAAGTAAAGGCAAAGAAGTCATTAATGAAACAAGGTCATGGGACAGTGAGGCTTCTAGAACAGTGCCCATGAGAGATAAAGAGGAAACACAGGTAATCTTTTCATGATGTAAGTATTAATTGTAGATGAAAGATTTGTTTTGTGTGTTGTTTCAAAAAGTATATGTCTGACAGGACTACAGGTACATGCCTGAGCCAAATCTGCCTCCTTTACATTTGAGAATAGACAAGAGTCAACCCTCCCATCCTGACATGGTGGATGTTTTAGAACTAAAAAACAAAATCCCTGAATCTCCATATGAAATGCGGCAAAAATTTCAAGAAGAATATAAGATCTCATTGCTTCAAGCTGTTCGTCTTGTGGTAATTTAATTTGTTTTTGTTAATTTTAAAGAAGTAGTAACAGCCTTTAATAATGTTTTGCTTACAAAAGCGGTGCCCTCTGCCCTCATTCTGTAGAATAACTGCCTTTCTAAGCACTTTTTTCATATTTGTTGGCATCCATTGCTCTCTTATGCTGTTTCTTTTACCAAGATTTAATTCTAACTTTCAGAATGAGGATTCCCTGATTTATTTGTTTTTAAAAGCAATGAGTGATAAGAAGAATCGTGATGCAATCATATTGACCAATCTTCTACTTAATGATATATTAACTGTTGTAAATGAAAACCCTGACGTGTAAGTAGAATTTGTTTTCATTCTTTTTATATGGATATGTTAAGAACAGTATTATGATTTTTTATTCTAAATTTGAAACAACTTTTCAGAGTTTTTCGAGCAGAAGATGTAGGCAGTATTACTGACATGCTGGCTCGTGAAGACATTAGCAAAAGTATTGCCAGAAAAATTATTGCAAAATTGGCAGAAGGCATAGACCTATCAGCAGAAGAAGTAAGGAAATGTTATTGTAGAATTGTATATCAGAACACTTGATTGCAAACTTTCATGTGAGACCCTTGTTTATTTTTAATTTTGTTTGCAGATAATAGAAAAAGAAGGCTGGACTCTTATCAGTGATCCAAAAGTCATAGAAGACTTGTGCCGCAGTGCTATGAAAGAAAATGACAAAATTCTTCAACAACACCTCTCTGGAAAGAAGAATACTGTAGAAATTTTAGCAAAAAAAGTTTGGAAAAATAGTGATGGGAAAGCTAATATGAGATTAGTAAAGGCATGGCTGAACACCAATTTGCCATTTACTGGGAAGAAATAAATTTAACTTTTGCATCTTGGTAAATATATTTTTTTAAAAATTATTTCCACAACAAATTATTTCCTGTTTAGGGGACATGTTCGGAGAGTTTGAGTGTTTTCTTGAGGAAATGACTTTTTCATGGAGAGGCAAAATGCTGCGACTCGACTCGTCCAGAGACTTGAATGCACTGATGGTCGCAAGCTCCTTGCTGTCATGCTGGCTGCAGGTGGACCGTGGTGCTAGAAAGTGACCCTGCAGAAAGGAAGAGCTGAGCCTTCTTCTTAATGCAACCGTTTAACTCAAAACCTGTGACCCCCCCCCTTTTTTTTTTTCCACGAGATTTGTTTCATTTTTCTGCGCCCAGCGGCCCAGCAGTCGTCGCGGTGTTTACTATTAGTAACGCGCTCCGCGCTCGTCTTGCAGCGCCGGGCCGGCTAGCCTAGCCGGACAGGATAGGGCAGTCCTTCCCTTGACGTCTCCTCATGGCAACCGCAGAAACCGAACCGAACGCGCTCGCCGCGCAGCCCAGCCCAGCCCAGCCCGGCCCAGCAGCAAACCGCGGCGGCAAAGCGAGACCGACGAAGACAGGGAAAGGCGGAGACGGCGCTTAGGAGAGGCCGGAGACGGCAGATAAAGTCAGAGAGGCAAAAAGGTAAGAGAACCGTCCCCGTCTCCCGCCAGCTCCCCCCTACCCCCCCCCCCCCCTCTTTTCCCTCCGCGACTGTAAGCTGCGGGCTGCGGCGCGGCAGTGGCGGCGAGCAAGGTAGGGAAGGGAAGGGGATTCAGTCCAGCAGCCGACGTGCTCCGGTGCGGGTGCCTGTACGCCGCGCGCCGTGCCTCCGTCGTCGAGCCTCGCGCGCCCGTTTCGTCGCGTCGCGTCCTAACGTGAGCCCTGCCCGCCCCCGCGCCGTCCTTAAACCCGAGAGTGCGCGTCAGAGAGCCTTCCCGTCGAACCTGAGGACGGTCCTGTCCTTCCCCGGCAGCGCTCCGCCGCGCCCGCCGCGCCCGCCGCGCCCGCCGCGCGCGGACCGCCTGTTGCTATCGATCGCCGGGCCGGGTCACCATGACGGATACCCGCACCCGCCCGCGCTCGCGGCGAGCGCTTCCCTCCAGCTGCTGAAGCGCCAGAACACCTGTGGCTGAAGTTTCCCGCCCCAGGGCCACCTGCGGCTTAAAGTGCGCCGTTAAAAGTGCCACCTGCAGCTGAACTAGCGCTCCTTGTAGCGCCACCTGCTGCTGAACAAGCGCTCCTAGTAGCGGCACCTGCTGCTGAAAGAGCGCTCCTAGTGACGCCACCTGCTGCTGAAAGAGCGCTCCTAGTAGCGCCGTCTGCAAGCCGACCGGCTGCAAACGTGACGTGCAGGTCGGGGAGGAGAGCCTCTTCGTGTACTAGTCGTCTGCGGCGACCAACAGTGCCTAGTGATAGTGTGAAAAAGTGAATAGTGAAAAGGAATACATCTCGTCCCGGAATAGTGTCCGCCCCCTGAGGATATACCAGTGTGCTGTAAGCCATGCGGCCCGGGGCGCAGAGCTGTCCCGGCGCGGGGCCGCGCGCCCAGGCCGTCCTGGCCCTGCTGCTTCTGTCGCTGCTGGGAGTCGCAGCCGCTCAAGGTAAGGCTCGGAGAATGTCCTGACGATGCTGACCCGACCCGACCGCGAACTGGATCGGGATCAGGCAGGCGCCTGATGAGCCGATAGAGCGTCAGGACCAGGTCGTCGGAGATGAGGTCACAGTCAGCCTCCTCTTCACCCTCCTCCTCCTCCTCCTCCTCCTCCTCCTCCTCCTCCTCCTCCTCCTCCTCCTCCTCCTCTTTCTCTTTACCCGTCTCTTCGTCTCCCGACCGCAGTGCTGAAGGCACATTACTTGCTCGTCCCTCTGCTCTTCGTTTCTCCCGGCGACTACTGTAAAAGAATGCTTGACTTTTAAAGTCTATTATTGTCCCGGAAAAACCTTCTTCTTCTTTCTTGGGTAGCACCCGCATCCGGTCCAGTTCCTTGTCGCCTCCCGCCGATCAGGTTAAACTAAAACTCTTCTCTCGAATTTGAATATTCCTTTCCGTTATTTGGGCTTATTTTAGTGAAAATATGGTGAAAAACCACATCAAAACTTTATAAGCTCGCGTAAACATTCGTCAAGGCCGATCATCGAGCCGATCATAAATATCATTTCGGCGGATTTTAATTCGGATGTGGGTGGGTGGGTGGCAGCACTGCTGTTCTGTAACGGGCGAAAGAACAGTTGAATGTTCAGTTTCGTCTCGGCACGTTCGCGCCGTCGGTGGCTAGCATTTTCGCCGTGTAATTTATCGTTAAAATCAACGTTATAAATGCTATGAATCGTCCGCCGCGAATCTCAAACGTTGACGTTAGATTTCTGTGTGGCTGTAGTGATCAATCGGGATGTGTGGCGATCTAGGAACGTAGGATTAATGCCGATATCAAGATGGGCCCATTTCACCCTTTGCCGGTCAGCGCCATAACGCTCCTCTCACTGGGAGAAGACGTCTCCGAGGGAGTCTTGGTGAGTGTAATGATAACCTTTTACGATCTGGTGTTCAACATTTTAGAGAAGCCTCAGACAAAAACCTTCACGATTGCGTCGGCACTGCCCCTGGTCAGCTGGGCTGGCAGGGCTAGCGGGGAGCGGGGAGGGGAGGGGCACCGTAAGACCCGCGAGTTTGTTTTTTTTTGTCCGTGGCGACTCCGCAGCCCTGCAGTGCAGACAGACAGACGGCCGCGAGTCGTGAGAGTCTGAGTTGCACATGTTGCGCGCCATGCGTGGTGGACAAGGTGGTGGTGGTGGTGGTGGGCATTTTCGGGAGGGTGACGACAACGTCTCGTGAGGCGGCCGTCAGGGGGCGCCGCTGCGCCCCATCCTCCTACGCACTGAAAACCTGTATATTTTCAGCAGGCAAAACAAGTGCGGCTTTTTTTACCCTGTTTTGTGACGATTGCCATAGACTGCCCATGGATTGCAAGGGTAGATGTACACCGGATCGCTCGAGTTGAGGCGACTTTCTGCGACCCGAGGCGAGGTGCGGCGGTGTCTGTGTCACCGGCGCACTCCGGTCCGCAGAGTCTCTTGTCTTCTCCTTCGGCTTCCTAACTTATTTCTCTTGCGGAGCTCTTGTTCGTTGTCATTTATATATATCTCGTAGCGTCCCGGTGAGGATGTAGTGACCGCCAGTGACCGCCCCGGGCTGGGCGGGGCCGGGCGAGGCCGGGCGGGGCCGGGCGGGGCGTCACTGGGACCGCGCCGTGCCCGACGTGCCGGGCCGCGCCCGCGCCCGCGCCGGCCCGGTGCCCCGGTGCGAATCGTGACCCACGAATTGGAGCTCCCCCTCCCCCCGGCCCCCTCCCCTTCCAGACTAAAGGACACGCGGACGCCACCCGAATTTTTCACTCGTCTTTTAATTTTTGTGCCCGACTTAAAAGGCCAAAACCCACTGGAAATTTCATCATTTCCCCTTTATCTTTTCTTTTATTGGTGTTTATTGGAGAAATTCCCACTTTTTTCGGCGTGTCACCTCAAAATCTGACGAGGTTCCATCAAATTATTGGCGTTTCTCTCAAAGTGCTCCTCGTTTCCTCCGAAAACAAAATCAGGCATTGTTTTTACCGTGTATTCTTTAAGCCGGATATTCGCCACATGAGCTCATGGTTCGCCATTATATATCTTTCTGCCGGTTATTCTGGCGACAGGAAATGCGTCTAGTGTTTCTGGCGGTGCGGCTTCGCTTCCAGGACCTCCTCGCCTCGCAGGGTTGGGCTCAGCGCCGGCGCCTGATCCCAATGCACTCGCGACGAGTGCGAGGAAGTCGCAGGGAGTGTAAAGTGCGCGCCCTGCCCCGTCCCGCCCGCCCCGCCCCGCGCCGCCCCGCCCCGACCACCGCAGATACGTGGAGGAATGCTGCGGTAGATGGGCGTGTCACCCCGCCCCCGCCCGCCCCGCCCCGCCGGCATGTCCTCGTGGTCCGGTCTGTACATAAAAAAGGCTTTTTAAAAAGAAAGGAAACTCCGACTTTGTGGCGCGGGGTGATGCGTGTCCATTGTTTTGCCTGCGGCATGAATGAGCCATGGCCGGCCTTCTGGACCGTCCATAGTGTGCAGGCCATAATCCCGCCCCGCCCCGCCCCGCCCCGCCCCGCCCCGCCCCGCCCCGCCCCGCCCCGCCCCGCCCTGCCCCGCCCCGCCGGGCAGGTGAGTGAGGTAGGGCGGGACCCGCCCGCCCGTGTCGTCCAGGGATTACAAGTCCTTTCACAAACAAAAACGCACTGGCAGGTGGGGCGTGGCGTAGCGGGCACGCAGGACGTTGTGTGCAGTCCCGGGAAAGGACAGTGCAGTGCATTGCAGTGCAGGGCATTTTCACTTTCAGCCCCCCGCCCCTCCCCGCCCCGCCCCGCCCCGCCCGGGAGCGTTAGTGCTGGTTGGCACCTCCTTGTCCAGGCGGACAGGTAGGACAGCACGGCTGACAGGTGGCCGTTGTCGCCGCCGCCCCGCCGCCTGCCTACTGCCTGCATAGCGACAGCGCCGTGCGGCGCTCCGACTGGCCTGGCCACCACACTGGAGGAAACCCAAGTGTGTGGATGTCGCACACAGTGGCACGCGTGGCTCGGCGGATAGCGCGAGTTTGCGACCTCTGAACTAGCTGGTTCCCAGGGCTGGGTGCAGCTGGGCTTGGCTGGGCTCGGGGCGTAGGGCTGGGCCTCCCTTGGACACCGGGCCTGACACCTGACCGCTCCCTGCTGCCCTTTGTTGCCCTGATGACTGCCATTGATAGGAGAGGAGAGAAGGGATTACCTTAAACCTTTACTAGGAGGAGGTCTTCTTTTTAACGACGGCCCGTGACTCACGCCCGGCCGGCCGCCGGCGCGGTGAGGCGACATACCGCGCGCCATGCTTGCATTCCCGACACTCCGTTTCTCGGAGCGGTGCGGTGCGGTGCGGTGCGAGGGAACGGCTGCTTGCCAGCTCCACGGAATCTTGGCACGCTTGAGACAGGCGCCATGTTTTTCCCTCCGCCGCGCCGCTGGATGGCTTTCTCTTCGCACGGCTGCGCCCTGCTCTTATCCAGCGGCTTATCACCGCCACCTGAAACCCAAAATAGAAATAATTGTTGTCTTAGTGAATAAGGTGCAGGCCACCTCGGGGACTCGCCCGGCCCGGCCCAGCCCGCCGTCAGAGTCGGTGCAGGGTTTTATTTATTTTGTCACCGTCGTCGTGGCGTATGTCGGTCGGGTTGGATGAGTTGTAGAGAGCAGGAGGGGTCGCCCCGGTGCGGTAGACTGAACGGTGGGGCGTGGCGGGCGTGGCGGCCTGAACTTGTCCGCGGCGCGGGCGGGGCGGGGCGGGCGTGCCTCACCTTGGCGAGTGTGACGGCGCCGTCGTCCCGTTCACATCCTGCGCCTGACCGCCGCGCCGCGCCGCGGCCCGCCTGGTTCGGTTCCATTAAGGCCGCTCTCAACCCTGGAAACCCGAGTTGGTGAATGCCGCTCTCTTGTAGATGCGTGAATTTCAATGTAAACGTGCGAATTTTTGAGCAATTTTATACTTTTGTACACACTTGAACGGGCACACCTACAAGTGCGTGACATTCACGTTGTTGCGCTACCCGGGCCGGCCGGCCTGCCCGGCCACCGGGACCCGCACGCTGAGCGATACCCTCTCATCCAGGTGCGAATTTGCGGGGGGGGGGGGGGGGAGGTAGACGGGGACGGAGTTCATCGCCCCGAGGGCCTAAACAGAACGCGCGAGGGCGAGGTCGCGGCTGCGGCGGTGAAAAGAAAACATTTTATTTCCGGCTGTTAGCGGCGCGGGCGCAAAAACGCGGCTCGCGTCGTAGCGCTGCATAAAGACCTCGAAATCGCTCTTTGATTCCGCGCGCTGCTCACGCCGCCCCGCCCCGCCCCGCCCCGCCCCGCCCCGCGTCTGCCTGCTGATGGGTTTCTCGCATTTTACTGTGGGTGGTTAATTCCATCTCGATATATATATTCGTTATTGTTGCGTCGCCCTGGAAGTGTAGCAACTACCATCAGCGACGGCTGTGCTCGTTGGTGGCGGGGTGGGGCGGGGCGGGGTGGGGGAGGGAGCAGCCCAGGCCGCCGCGCCGCGCCGCGCCGGGCCGACCTTGCGCGCCGTATAAGTTGTGTGAAGCCAGCCGAGCGTCGCAGGCCATCGCTTTGGACACCGTTGCAAAACGAAACGAAAAAAGTTCTTGTTAAAAATAAAAAGGAGTGAGCCCCCGGTAAATAAAAAAAATATGGTGGGCAGCAGGGATGTTGGGGCGGGGCGGGCAGGGCACCGTGACGGCTGCGCAGCGTCAGCGCCGCCCTGGCCTGCCCGGCCCATGGCGCGACCGTGACCGGACCCTGGCCGCCGCGCCCCGCGCCACTCGGCACGACGCCGTCCTCTCCTCGCGGCGGGGCCCGGCCCGGGTCCTTCCTTAGCATCCGCAACCCTAACGCGCTCACTCTTTCTCCATCTCCCTCTCGCTCACGTCCGCTGTCGCTCTCCCGCCCCGCCCTATATGCGGTTTCGTGGACGACCTCTATGGTCGACGGCCAACCCTGTGGTGCTTTGGGATGAGGATCAGAAGGGGGGGGGGGGTGCGCCGCGTGTGGTCTGCCCCGCATGCACTGCGTGTGTGTTGTGATTTGGAACGCGAACGTTCTGAGCCGCGAGTACTGCAGGAAGAATGTGTGCGCGCACGCGTGTCTGTCTGTCTGTCTGTCTGTCTGTCTGTCTGTCTGTCTGTCTGTCTGCCCGTCTATGTCGGAGGGAGAGAGAAAAGTAGAAGAGAGGCCCACATGAGCAGCGCACTTGCGCCGTACTTCTGCCCCGGCCCCGGCTGGCACGGGTGGTCGGGGTCCGGTCGGTAACCTCGTTGAAATGGAAGTCCCAGTCAGAATGTAGTCGACCTGCTATGGGCCCCTCCCCTGCCCCCCCCCTCCCCTCACACACTCCGGGCCGGGCCGGGCCGGCCGCCGGCCTGGTCAGTCCGGTCCAGAAATGATGTTCGGCGAAAGTGAAGGATTGCGATTACATTCTGGCGCGCAGCGCGGCGGCGGCGGCAGCGGCGCTCGAGGCAGCGCCAGCTCACTCCAGCTCCAGCCTCCGGTCCACACCGCACGCTACCAGGCTGACCCTGCTGCCCCCGCCCCGCCCCGCCCCGCCCCGCCCCGCCCCGCCCCGGTCCGCAACAACTTTTACCTTTTACTCTGGGTTTGTGGGATGCCACTGATGCCATGCCGCGCGCCGCGCCTGCGTCGTCGGCTGGCGGGTCTGCCTTCTGCCTGTGTCCTCCCCCCTCCCCCCACCCCCTACTCGTCCGACTGCACCCCCCCCCCTTCCCCGCCCCAGCTTTAATTCTCTGTTCCACCTCTCTCTCTCTTTCTCTGTCTCCTTGTATCTCTCTCTCTCCCCCGTCCGGTCCAATCTCCTCCTCGCCGCTTCCCACCACTTGCCATTCATTCCGCTTCACCTCATTGTGCGGAGCAGGAAGGGAGTGAGACGCAGAGGATGATGAGAAATCCGCGGGAAAGGTGAAAGGGCATGCAGCGCCTGCCCCGGGGCCCCGGCCCGTCTGCGGCGGCTGTCGCCGGCCGGCGGGGCCCGCCCGACCCGAAAAAGGTATTGTGCCGCTACGAAACGGAATACAAAAAAAAGAGTCACTCAAACCCAAGTGTGTGAATGTCACACACTTTGTAGGTGTGCGGATTTCTATTGCCACACGCACGCTTCCTCCCCGATACGCGACGGCTCCCGCCCCGCGCTGCCCGCTCGTTTCACCTGCCCGGCCCGTATCCAGCTGATCGCTCGACGGGCGGGGCGGGGCGGGGCGGGGCGGGGCGGGGCCCGTCTGCCTGTGCTCTGCGGAGATGTGCACCCGCTCTTCTGGAACGGAACGGGGCGGGGCGGGCCTGAGCTGGTCAGGCACAGGCACACAGCCTGGACAGGAATAGGCCTACTGGGCTCGTCGCGGCTGGGTGGGCCGTAGTGGCCTCGGGGACGGGCGGGGCGGGGCGGGGCGGGGCGGGGCGGGTGCGCACGTTAGGGATGAACCCGACTGGCCAGGACAGGGAGCGGCTGGTGGTTGTGGCTGGGGTGGGGGAGTTCCAGGAAAGGGGGAGCAGCAGTAAGGAAAATTCGCACCCTGGCCTGGCAGGGTGGGTACATAAACTCGGAGATGAAAAATTCCTGCGCGTGGCGCGGGGCGGCGGGTGGCGCGGGTGGGGATGAGTCCGGGTTAGGGTGGGGGAAACAGAGTCGTCACAGCCGCGCTGGGTCGCCTCGCGATGGATGACAAACTTCTTCGTCAACTGTGTGCATTAAAAACCCAAGTGTGCGGATGGAAATTCACACACCCACCTTGAAGTGTGCTATATATTCACACACTTCATTTTCCAGTGTGTATAAAAGAGAGAAAGAGAGACGAAATTCGCAGAGAGAAAGGGAAGGCATTAGGTGTATGTACAGCTGGTAGTTTCTGGTTGCTGTGTAGTGGGGCGTTACGCGGTGGGGTGGGGTGGGTTGGGGCGGGGCGGGGGGCGGGGCGCGGTGGGGGCGCGGAGGTGTTCGGCTGATGGATAGCCCGCGGGCCGCCCCGCCCCGCCCCGCCCCGCCCCTTGCCCCGCCGCGTAGCGCCTCGAGCCCCAGAGTCATTTATCGCGTCATTTATTCATCAGCAAACATTTCACTCTTAATTTATTTATCGATCCGGAGACCAGCAGGTGGTGGACGGGGCGGGGCGGGGCGGGTTGTTCGACGGGGACGTGTAGGACAGCTCTGCACGACCCCGTAGCCCTCACCCCTTACCCCGTCCTCATCCGTTTAAAACGCAACCCTGACTATACATATCCAAACCCGAGGCCAGATCCAACCTAGACTAGAAACTTCAAGCGCCTCCCCCTCAGTCCCCGACGACGCTGTTAAAAATTGTCGTAGGTTTACGGGAAAATTTTTCTAAGAAGTCCGGTAGTAAAATTGTAAAAGTACAAGCACTAACTACGCTTGAAATTCATTCACAAGCAAAAAAGGTCTGTCGCAAATTTCCAACTTGTCTGTGTCCCCGGCCGCGCCGCGTCCTCGCGTCGCGCACAGCACTGCTGGCGGCAATTCATTTCTGCCCGTTTCTCTCATTCAATTTCGACTGAGCTGAGCAAGTTAGAGAGAATAACCTTGCGCGCGCCCGCACCGTGTTTCCACGTCGTAAAACCGCCTCCGGGATGGTAGGCATAAGGGCTGTCGGAGCGCGCCCCGAGTTAGGCCCCACCGCCCACCGTCCCCTCCCCCGCCCCCGCCCCTCAGGACACTCCCGTGTCGTGCCAAGCCGCGCCCGCGCGCTACCACCTCAAACCACGCTGCAGACCGGCCGGCCTAGCGGGGTGACGCCCCCGCCCCCGCCCCCGCCGCCCCGACCGCCACCCTACCCACCCTTATCCTCCGCGCGCCGCGCCGCTCGGCTCGGTTCGGCCCCGCTCGGCTTGCCTCGACTTTGGCCGCGCTGGGCTCCACCTTGGGCTCGGCCCGGGGGTGGCGCGGCGTGGGGCGGCGCGGTCGCGGGGCGGGCGCGGTGGCGTGGCGCCGCGTGGCGCCCGCGCGGGCCGCGGCGGGGCGGGCGGGGGGGGGGAGGGGCTGCCCGGGGGGTGACGCCACGGGTCGATAGCACCCTCTGGGCCGCGCCGCGCCGCGCCGCGCCGCGCGTGCGCACAAGCCCCAGCGTCCCGAGGACCATGTCGGCCCGACTCCGCGCCTCATCTCTCCCGCCGAGGCCGTGTTCCTTCTCGTCTAGTCTGCATGTTTGCGAGTGTTTGCCGCGGGTGCGGGCGTGCGAGTGGCCGCGCAGGTGCCTAGCCGTGCTGTGGACATGAGGGCGCGGCCCGGCCGAGCCCAGGACGACCACCACGACCACCAGGAGGATCGCGTGCGTCGGACCGCCTGGGCCTGGGCCAGCGGCGCCCGCCCCCGCCCGTGAGCGCCGCGGCGCGTCGCGACGCCCGAAGCCGAGCCGAGCCGAGCGCGGCGCCAGCGTCGCGAGTGCCGTGTCTGTGACTGTGTGACGATTGTGACTGTGACGACGCCATGGTGGCCGACGTGGACGTGAGCCCGGCCGCGCCGCGACGGCGGCCCGTGCACCGGGGGTAGGCGGCCTGGGCCTGGCCCCGGCCCCGGCCCCTCCGTCTGCAGGCGGGGCCGAAGGGGGCTGCTTTGTGTAGGGGGCCCGGGTGCCCCCCCTGCGGGGGCCTAGCGAGGGGGCCATGGCCACGGTGGCGGGCGTGCAGGGGGAGCGCAGCGGGGGCGGCGGGGCCGCGGGCGGCGGGGGCGGCGGGGGCACAAACGCTCCTCGGCCGGTGTTGTTGTTCGTGGCCCCTGCGCAGGGTGGCCGCGCAGCCCCTGCCGCCCCCTCCCCCTCGGACGCCACCCCTCCCCTGGCCGCCCCTGGCGGCGGCGTGGCGGTGGCGGCAGCGGCGCCCGAGCTGTTGACCATTTCCCGAGCGGGTAGCGTGGCGGCCGGTGTGACGGGCGGCGTCGTCCTGAGCGGAGTGCCCGTCGGCGGCAAGCGCAAGCTGCTCATCCACTTCACGTCCGCGCCCGGCGCGTCGACCACCGCGACCACCGCGACCACCGCGGAGCTGTACGATGTCGGCGCCCTGCAGTCGGCCGCCGCGACCACCGTACCGCTGCAGTCGCGCCAGCTGTCCGTGATCGTGCCGACCTCGGACGCGCTGCAGCAGGTGATCCGCGTCAAGGAGCAGGAGCTGCACCAGGAGCTGCAGCTGCAGCTGCAGCAGGAGTTGGCCGAGCAGCAGCTGCAGCAGCAGGCGCCCGCGCCGCAGGACGACCTCGCCGACATCCGCGCGCACCAGCAGCAGGTCGAGGAGCGCGAGTACCGCACCGAGGCGGAGCTCCAGGAGCAGCAGCGCCTCGAGGAAGAGCGCGCCGACGCGGACGACGCGCAGTACGGCGTCGCGGACGACGAGTACCCCGTGCTCGAGTACGAGCCGCTGCACCGCGAGGTCGAGATCCAGACGCAGGACGAGGACGAGGACGACGAGATTCTCCGCGACGACCTGGTGCCGCAGTGCGAGAATGAGATCGAGATCGACGGCGAGATCGGGGAGCTAGAGCGCGCGCCGGAGCCAGACGACGAGTGCGACACGCTCGGCGAGGACGACGTCGCCTCGCCGCGCTCCTCGCCGCCGCTGTCCCCGAGCGCGCTGAGCACGGCGTCGGCCGACGACGGCAGCATGATCGACGCCTCCGACGCCTTCCGCCTCGGCGGCCACCACCACCACCACAACCACCACCATCACCACCACCACCATGAGCCGACGTACGAGACGCTCACGTCGGTGCACGGCGACATGTCGCCGCAGCACGGCTACTCGCCCAACTCGTCGTACGCCACGCTCACGCCGCTGCAGCCGCTCCCGCCCATCTCCACCATCGCCGACAAGTTCGCCTACACGTCGCACGTGTCGGGCTCGTTCACGCTCATGCAGGGCGGCATGGGGCTGGTGCACTCGCCGTACGGCATGAGCATGTCGCCGTCGCAGATGTACGTCGGCTCGCCCGGGAACAACTCGCTGGGCAGCATCGGCGGCCTGCACCAGGAGCCGCTGTCGCCGCACAGCGTGTACAGCCCCGGCCAGCACAAGAGCATGTCGCCGCACGACGCGCAGGCCTGCGACGACATGTACCTGGGCGGCGAGGGCAAGGCCATGGGGGAGATGGTGGCGGTGCCGCTGGGCGACGAGCCGCCCGCCTACAGCTTCCTGCCCATGACGCACGCCGACCTGGCCGAGCACCAGAGCGCCGTCGTCATCGACTGTAACCCGGGTGACCAGCAGCAGCAGCAGCAGCAACAGCAACAGCCCCAGCAGCAGCTGGTGACGCTGGCGCACACCGTGGCCGTGCCCGTGTCCGTGGCCGCGGGCCTGACGGACGCCGACACCATGGCCATGTCGCTGTCGCTCCCGCCGACCTCCACGGCCGACGTGCTGGTGCCCGTGTCGGAGGCAGAGGCCGTGAACCGGGTGGCGTCGTCGGCGGCGCCGGCCTCGCCGCAGGACCACCACGACCAGCTGGACCACGACGACAGCTGCAGCGGGGGCGGCGGCGGCGGCAGCGGCAGCGGCTCCGGGGGCGGCGGCAGCGGGGGCGGCTCCGCCAACTGCGGCCACCCGTGCCACGAGATGGAGGAGATCAACACCAAGGAGCTGGCGACGCGGATCTCGGCCGAGCTCAAGCGCTACTCCATCCCGCAGGCCATCTTCGCGCAGCGCGTGCTGTGCCGGTCGCAGGGCACGCTGAGCGACCTGCTGCGCAACCCCAAGCCCTGGTCCAAGCTCAAGTCGGGCCGCGAGACCTTCCGCCGGATGTGGAAGTGGCTGCAGGAGCCCGAGTACCAGCGCATGTCGGCGCTGCGCATCGCGGCCGCGCAGCTGCCGCAGCGCGCGCCCTCGCGCCGCAAGGACTCCGAGTCGGACGCGGGTGCGGGCGCCGCCGGCGACCACCCCAAGAAGCCGCGCCTCGTCTTCACCGACCTGCAGCGCCGCACGCTGCAGGCCATCTTCAAGGAGACCAAGAGGCCGTCCAAGGAGATGCAGGTGACGATCGCGCGCCAGCTCGGCCTCGAGCCCACCACCGTCGGCAACTTCTTCATGAACGCGCGGCGCCGGTCGATGGACAAGTGGCGGGAGGACGACGCGCCGGACGACGCGGCGCCGGGCGGCGGCGGCGGCTCCATGTACGACGCCGGCGAGCTCACGGTCGTCGAGGACTCCATCGACGACCCGGACGACCCGGACGCCATGTCGCCCTGCCAGTCGGACGACCTGGACCACCAGCAGCAGCTGCACCGGCTGCAGCAGCAGGAGCTGCAGATGGACGAGCAGGAGCACCACCAGCAGCTGCAGCCGCACCAGATGGTGCTGGATGTGATGTGACTGTAGGCGAGGCCTGGCGCCGCCGACGCCGACGCCGCCGCCGACTCTCTGACGGATACAGCACCGACGCGACCCGCCCCAGGTATACACCGTGCACCTGGGACCCCAACTGTGTGAATGTCGCACACGTGTAGGTGTGTGAACTCTCATTCGCACGCTTGCACAACACGTGGAGGTGCGAGAGTTCCCTTTGAATCTCGCACGCCTGGCGGGACAGGTGTACGAATGTGAAGTCAACCACCTGCAATTGTGTTGCATTCGCACACTTGGTTTTCTGTTTTGATTTGTGTGATGAGTGATCGACGAAGTGCATCCTTGCGGTCTGACCAAGCCATTCGTGATATATTTAAAGTGCCGTTCACTGTTAGGAAAAAAATACCGTGAACGCCGACGGTTTACTCCGGATAAATTTGTTGCTTCAGGTAATAATTGCTGACGGTGTGAACCTATCAGGATACACATCGAAATTTTGCAAGACCTTGAACCGCGCCTGGGACGGTAGACAAACCGTGATTGCCTGCAGTAATTTTCACAGTGTCCATGCGTGCGTGCGTGCGGGTGTCTGTGTGTGCTGTGCCAATGCTATGGTGGAAAGAGGGTACTAGTAGTATGGTCATTTCCGGCGCGGGCGGGATGGTTGAGGTTGACTCCCAGAGGCCGGGCCGGGCCGGGCCGCGGGCGGAACGCCGCGCCGTTGACGTAATGCCACTCCGGGCCGGGGCTGAAGCCGACCGAATCGGAGCTCTACCGGGTGCAGTGGCGGGGCGGCGGGGCAGGTGTTGAGTTGACTGGACTGGGTCACCACGGCTTTTGGCGACAAATCGGCCGGCCGGCGCGGCGCGATTCGCTTGTCCTAATTGTCGGTTTGGTTATTGGATAAGCAAAGCCCCCCCCCACCCCCTCCCCGCTCGTTCCGCCCCTGTTTCGCTGCCTGTGGTTTGCCGCCGCCGGCGCGGCCTGCGTGGGGAAGGTATAAAACCCTTCAAGAGCGGAACCGGGAGGGGAGGGGGGCGTGTGTGAAGTAAGCCGGGCTGGGGGCTGCGGTGTGACTCCGGAGGCGGGGGTAGCGGGGCGGGGCGGGGCGGGGCGGGTGTCACCCCACCCCACCCTACCCCACCCCACCCCACCCCGCCCCACCCCACCACACCCCGCGCTCGCGGCGCGCGCAACACGCCTGCCTGGCACTGCCTGCGCTGCGCTGACTGTCGGAATCGCAATGCCGATCCTGCGGTTGTTGTTGTGCCAACTTGGGTCGATATGCTGTGTGACTGCGAATAAGCGGGCAGGTTGTCTGCCGCTATTCGCAGGCGAGGCCGCCGCGTCGCGCGCCGAGTTGCTACCCCCCCCCCCCTCCTTTCTCCCCCTTCCTACTGTTCCTCTCATCTTTGTGCTCGTCGTCTGTCTTATTGCGCCGCCTAAGATATTTTTCTGATATTTTCTCGAGAAATTACACTGTACAGAAATGAACGGCGCGATTGTGAGTGGAGCTGTGGACCGGCCTTTGTCGACAGTCCCCCCCTCCCTCTCTCTCTCCCTCCCCTCTCTCCCTCCCCCCCTCTCTCCCTCTCTCCCTCTCTCCCTCCCTCTCTCTCTTTCCCTGTCCCCTTCACATTCCGCGTGATCTGTGTCTCTCCCTGCGCCATATCCTTGTGCCATCTTGGTGGGGTCCCTGCGCCTGCGCGCTAGATTAGCATGGGCGTGGCGGGGCGGGGCGGGGTGGGGCGGGGCGGGGTGGCTGTCGCGCCGCGCTCTATTGCCCGCCCACAAAGTCTCAATGCGCACGACCAACGACGCTCCTTAGATGTAGGCAGCTCGGCTCGGCGGAGGGAGGGAAATAGAAATATTATTTCGTAAAAAAAAAGTAACGCAACACGATGACACCACTTCAAGTAATAATTTGAAATTGTATGATAACAACGCTCGTGTTGCTAGACAGTGTTTATTACAGTCGTACACGTGGTGAGTGTGGTGGCTGGCCTGGCTCGGCCTGACGCCTTTTGTGATTTACTGCGGGATCTCAGAGGTTTCTCACACTGCAAAATTCTTGCAAAGAATTTTGAAGCACTGAGAAATATCGATGAAAACGTGTCCTCGTTTGTCGGCCAGCAGCGCCCCCCCCCCCCCCCCCCCCCAGCAGGTGGTGGTGGGGGTCAGGTCCTTTTGATTTCTACCCCGATTTGGAGCGCGCGTTTCCGACCCGCGGGCCGGGCCTGCCTTTCGGCTGCTCTCTATTTCCAGATGCCATCTCCTCATGCTAATTCGACGTCACGCCCGAGTAGTCTGGCTGAGCTCGACATGGCTCGGCTCGGGCTCGGCTCGGCTCGGCTCGGCTTTGGTCTCGCCTACCTAGGCCCCTCTGCCTGACCCACTGACCGGCCCGGCCCATGCCCCGGCCCGGCCCGGCTCACTGCTGCCAACTTGAACGTTGCTTTCGATTTCCCTCCGTGGTATCTACTGCGCTGGCCTCCAGCCACCACACCGGTTCCCCCAAACTAGCGCCTCTGGAAGTGTTCTGCTCATTTCTCCGTCGTTTTTTTTTTCTTCTATTCGGTTTGTTCTCTCTTAATGGTTTTTTTCATTTTTCGCCCCGACGTTTGGAATCTCGCTGCTCATTATCGGCGAAAGGTCGCCTTGAGGTCTATATTTGGGCCCCGCGGGGCGGGGTGGGGTGGGGCGGCTTGTCTGCCCCCTTCCGGGACGGGGGCGGGGCGGGGCGGGGCGGCGGTGGTGAGCTTTGCGCGCATCGGGAATCCCGTCTGGCGCGCCCCACCCCAACCCCTGCGATGTGACGGGAGAGATGTGGCTTCTCCGAGGTCCGGCGGGGCGGGGCGGGGCGGGGCATGGCGGGCGTACCAGGGCGTACCGGGGCGTACCGGGGCGTGCCAAGCCGTACACGTACGAGTGCCGCCGGTGCGTAAATAGAAGCGATACTATCGCGTTTGCCAATTATGACGACGCCTCGGTCTGCCCTTTTTTATCCCTGATGCAGCAGCCAATTAGAAGGCGCCTCGCGCCTAGCTCTCATCTTGCAGCCAATAGCGAGGGCAGGGCACGGCATACAGCGCGCTCTAGCGGCCGTGCCGGGCGGGCCGGGGGGGAGGGCAGGGCCGCGAGGGCCCAAAAGTTTTTGTTCAATTAAGCCTTAATGCCCTTTGCCCATGTTATACGCCTTTGTTGTGGGACTCCCATTTGTTGGATCGTTTTCCTTGCTGTGTTTCCCCCTCTCTCTCCCTCGCCCCCTTATTCGCACAGCTCTGATGAATACATGTACACACTTGGTTTGCCAGGGTACGAAACAAGTGCGCCGCGCGCACGCCGGTCAAACCTGTAGAACAAAAACACTTAAAAATGTAAAAAGTATCGCGTGCAATGCACCATTCCGTCCCTGCCGTGTGACGACGGACGACGGTCGTCGCGGACATGACGTATCCCCATCAGCCCTCCGTAGGCCTCCCCAGCAGTGCCGCCCTGGCCCTGGCCCTGCTGCTGCTGCTGTGCCCTTTCACGCGAGGCGGGCAGGCACGGTCACTAGGCACTCGCGCCGGTAATGGAACGTACCCGCGGCGCGTGACCGGCGCGCGGCCAGCCCAGCGGTCAGAGGGAGAAATGACCGCTGGTCACTTAACGACGGATAATGACGAGACGCGTTCAAAGGGTCGTTAGGCGGCGGAGCAGTGGGGCTGGGGGGGCTCGGGGCGGCCTATACCCGCTCGCCATCAGTCCACGTCCGCCCCCCCCCCCCCCGGCCCGCCCGCGCAGGCCCGGACATTTAATTACGAAAAACGCTTTCATCTTTATTATCAGTCTGAGATGCGGGCCCCGATCAGTTTCCCGCGCAAAATGTTTATTTTTCTGCGAGGCGGAGGTCTGCTTTAAAGGCGGCGCGCGCGTCAGCCACGGCTTCTCCTCTTCATCCCCTTCCTTTGACCACCCCCGCCCCGCCCCCGTCTCCTCCGCCCCCTAGGATCGCGTTTGCCCGGGAGCGGAGCGAGTCCAAGTTGTGGGAGGAGGTTACTGATTGAGGTTCAGCCAGGCGCCTGCCCAGCAGGCAGGAGGAAGGGCAGTGGGCCTCATCGCCTGATTAGCCCCCTGGAGTTTGGATGGCGCCAGCAGGCCAGGTGAGGAGCCTCGCCTGCAAACGCACTGCAAACCCTAAAGGAGACAGGACACCTTTTCCTGCGCAATTAGAGTGAGGGTTTTTAACCTCACTCTATTCGAGTGAGGTATATTTTTTAGGCACGAAAAGGCCCTAGTTTTGAATAAAATCTGACCTTTTTTAAAACAAAAAAAAAAGGAATTAGACCTTGCAGAATTTGTTGAAACTCTGCAAGTCGCGCCTAACCTCTCGCAGCCCGCCGCCGCGCCGCCCATGCCCGGAGCTCGAGTGACCGGAAACAGTTGGTTCCAGCGGCTGCTCCAGGCCGGGCGGGCGTGCTCCGGGCCGCCCCACCCCACCCCGCCCCGCCCCGCCCCGCCCCGCCCGGTGTCTGGCGCGCAGCCCGTCCGCCCCGGCTCGGCTCGGCCCGGCCCGGCTGGGCCGACAGGTTGGCCAACACAATGCAACCACGCAACCGAGTTCTCTGAGCGCCGCGCCGAGCCGAGCCGAACTGAACCGGAGCCCAGCACCAAGAGCGCTATCAAAAGAGCGCTGGTGGAGGGACACGACACGGCTTCACCTGCGTCAGTGGGAACCGGGGACTGAAGGGGCTGGACGGAGTGCCTGGAAATTGACAAATACGCTTCTAGAATTTTTTCTGCGTATTTTTTTTTCTTTTTTTTCTTTTGCAAAGGAGTAGTGTGAAGGCGAATTTTTAACTACGATTAGAGCACCATAAAAGAGGAAATGAGGGAGACGGAGGGTGAGAGAGAGGGAGAGAGAGAGAGAGAGAGAGAGAGAGAGAGAGAGAGAGAGAGAGGGGGGGGGAGGGGGCTAGAAGAAAGCCGCCTCACCTCGTGTGCCTGCAGGTGCGGTGGCAGATTGGAGAGAGGAGGGGGAGAGAGGGGAGTTGGATGAATGTACCACGCTCCGCCACGCCGTCCCGTGGAAAGCGAAAGGCCGCACCGGGCGGGTATGGCCCCCCCCCTCCCTCCCCCCTCCTCCCCCCCTCCCCCTCCCGGGGCCCCTCCGACTACGTTGCGTGGCGTCGCCCCTGGAGTAATGTCGCCGCATCAATAACATTGATGTGGGCCAATTAATCCGCGCACTGCAAAAATTCTTGTGTGTGAACGAGAAGGAAAATTTGAGACGCCGCGTGAGCCACGCTCCCAGACCACTCGAAACTGACGACGCGACTGCAAAAGAATAAACTGACAGTTATTATTTTAAGTTATCCGCGTCCCGGCCAGAGTCGAAGCAGGTCGAACATCCTGGCCTGGCCGCCGGCCGGCGCGCGGGTGAGTCGCCGCGTGTGAAAGTCACCCGTTTCCGCTCCCGGGTGCCGCTGATATCCTAAACACTTTCTGGTGGCCGACACCGTGGATTTGTATTTTTACTTTTCTTGCCCCGCCCCAGCCCGCCCCGCCCGACCTGTCCGTCTGCCGGCTCCCTTATCGCTGCGGCCTTCCCCCTCCTAATCATCAATTTCCGATTGGCGCGCTGTCCGCGCCGCGCCGCCGCCGCAGCGCCCGAAAAAAGATTAACATTGAGAAATGGGCCGGTGTCGATGCGGCGGAGGCAACGGGGCGGGGTGGGGCGGTGAACCTCGCCCCCGCCCCGCCCCGCCCCGCCCCGCCCCGCCCCGCCCCGCCCCGCCCCTGGGGAGTGAGGTGCAAGGGAGACGGATACCGGCCTGTCACTCTCGTTCGCGCTGGGGCCCGGCCGCCGTGCTGGCCCGGGGTAGGCAGGCCTGCAGCGCGGCCGTGTCCTGCGGGCCTGCCTACCCCGCCCCTGCCGCTGGGCTGCGAGTGAGTGTGGGCCGCTCGGAGCGCTGTCCTGGCGGTGACCGCCGCGGAGCAGGAGCAAGGCCAGGTCCGCCACGCCCTGCCCCCCCCCCCCCCCCCCTCCTCCCTCATGCCAGTCCAGAAGGTCGCTGGTCGCGGGTGCTCCGCGGCCGGCCCAGGCCTGGTCTGGTCTGCCTGCAGCTCGTCGACAGATTGGAGTCGACGCCTTCGCTTGCCCCCCTCCCCGCTCACCTGGCCAGGCCCGGCGGCCGCGCTAGGCCCCCTGTGGGGCTTCGCGAGCCTCTGCGCCCCTCGGCCCGCGCCTGTGTGCTCCGCCTCGTGGCAGAGGCAAAGCACTACAGCTGCTGGGCCTGATGTGTTGATACACTATGGAAATTCGAATGAGCAAATGTCGCTCACTTGCAACAATTTCTTTTTTTCCCCACACCCTTGTGGGTGTGCGACAACTCAAATCATTTACACTTTTGTAGGTGCGTGAATGCGGTACATGTGTAAATTTCTCGCTTTCCGAAAACGACTTTGATGGTAATCAATGCACACAGACACACCCACTCGGCGCATGGGCATGATGTTTCTTCGTAACTCGTCTTTCGAATGGCTTGGTCCGGCCGAGGGGCACTCGTCGCAGAGTTGCCCTCGGCGTGTTTCTAAAAGCGGTTTCTTTTCTCTCTTCTGTTGGACAGCTGTCGTCAGTGGCACGAGACGGGAAATACCAGCGCCCGAGAGAAGAGTAGTGTTAAATCTGGTTCTGTGAACTTATATATTGTGATTTTTTACGTTATTTGTGATAGTTGTTATTTTCTTTATTGCTCTAAAAAGGAACTGATTTGTGTTGTTTTCCTCCTTGTTATTTTTTGTACTGCCTTGTGATCAGTCGTGTTCTCTTTGTTCATTTTTTAAAGTTTTGTTGGAAAAGTAACGAAAGTAGTAGAATCAATGAATTAAATAAATTAGTTCTTTTGTAAACTAGATAATGGGCAAGATAAGGCGCGTATTAGTTTTTTTTAAGCAGCTTTAAGGAATGGCTCACTGTTCCTACGATCTCGTCCGAAATTTTAAAAAAATCATTCCGTTCGTTTAACAGTGGGCATCCCTCCTATTCAAATTTCCGGGAAACCATTTTAGAGGTTTTTTCACTTTTCACTTTTGTGTACATTAATCTATGAGTACATTTTATTAATGTACTGTTTTAATTTTATGTAAAGTTACCTACAAATACAAATATATTCAATATATTTTCACAGCATCATGACTTTGTCTTGTGTGACTATTTTAGTTCAATGTCGGTTTGTAATGATGTAAGTACCACCTTTTAATGTAGAATGATCACAATGTTTGTGTATATTTGCAAATACTTCAGTATTCCGAGTGCCATTTGAAGTATTACGTGTTATATACGAGCTGAAGTGTGGATGCTTCCAAATCTATTGTTGTATACCAATCTTCTCCTGTGAAGTCGTTGTGGTTCAGCTGGGTACTAGCTAAAAGAGTCATCTCATGTGCTTTGAAAAGCGCGTCAGATTATCAGCAGATATTTCGTTTTTAGGTGTTATTCTGTGATATTTGTTGCACAAGTAAATAATAATTATTTTACAATTGGAATATCTTTACTTGTCATATATTTGCCTCAGGCGTGGGTTCTAGAGCTATAGCTATTGGCCTGGTTTGGGTGCTGATTATAAGTCCTCTACTAACTAAGCAGCCGAACTTTGGCTTCTAAGCCTTACATTTGCTCTAGGACAAACTGTTCCTCGTAAGTTTACATAGTGAAAGGTGCGATTGGAGGGGTGCATGTTCCATAAAAAAAGTGCGACGTACATTTGCTTGATGTTGTCTAGCATTCGAGATCTGAAAACTAAAGACTGTAGGATTGTTCTGAGTCTAGTATCGATTCCACTATCAGATGGAATTCATAAACGAAAGCTCAGCAATTTAGTTAGGAAAGGGTCGAAGCCTAATACTCGAGACGGTTATTATGCCTTTATTTTTAAAATGTGTTCATTTTGAGACCACACAGTTTGGTTACTTTAATGTTCTGAGTTTAGATCTTTTTGTTTTCAGAGACTTTTCGTATTTACAAACAATGTACCTTTGTGCACTTGTTAGTTTTAACAAATTGGGTTAATATACCTGAGAAATGTTTGTGTGTAGGAACTCTCGTTTCCATCTCTGCTGTTAAAGTTATGGCTTGCGCCAGTACAAAGTAACTCTATTGTAAACTTAATCTAGACATTTTGTTAAAACGGGATAGCGCTCGAAAGCCCCGTCCTAAAGTCTTCGTGGCTTGTGAACCCAGCGGTCATGTGGTGCAGCTCTTCTCCAAAGGAAAAAGAAATATAAAACAATATTAGACCAGATATCTTTCGTTGAAGTGGTGTTGTAATCCCTGTGAACACCTGCATTATAGAATTGCGTGTTTTCTTTTACCGCATACGCATAGTTCAATGTCGTCAAGTGCGACTTTTAAGGTTAAGCGAAATGTTTCTAATTGTAATAGTGTTTCATTGGCGACACCTTGTAGACAAAAGTATTATTCGACATAGCTTAGTTTCTGCTGGGTAAACCAGTATTGTAATTGGAGTTCTGCTGCACGATGAACGGATTGGGATCGCTCGGCTTGTTTTGTGTCCCATTGATTGATAATAGGATCATCCATCGAGTATCTTGCGACCCAATTGCCCTAAATAAAAATAAATAAATGAGAATTGGGAGTTGTCTACTAGTCAATTCTAAAATTTCGACTTCCATATATGTCGACCATTACTTAAATTTTTAAATGTGTGCTTAGTAGTGAATTTTTATATTAGATTATATGTGAGGGTATAGTAAATTTGATGAATATTATGAAAATGTATTTGGAAACCGCGAGAAAGGGGTGATGCAGCCTGACCAAGCATCATATTGTCTCTAATAAATCATGAATGTTATTTTCGGTCTGTCAAAAAACAAGCAAAAAAAAACTTCACTGTAATTGAAGTGTTCAATGACTGACACACTAACAAGTATTAGACACAGTGTTAAACGCTTTTAAGTGGCTATTTTTTAATGCATTTCGTACGGGGGATCAAGTGATGGATAGATATTGACCACGAGAACGTGTCCAACTAAAGTGTTCGACACTTTTGTCCCCTATGTGATACATGGACTTTTTAACTTAGCATCAAGAAGTGTTCAACACTGTGTTGAACACTTGCAAATGTGTGTTAGTTAAACACCTTATATTCCAGTGTTCCCTCTGTTGTAAATATAACTCTGGTAGAATTGTAAATACTACTGAGAAACATGAAAGGACTGCAAGTACAATACTCCCGACTATTCTTGTAGGAAATGGTGTTTGTTAGTATGGATGAGAACCCATATCAAACGCTGTGTTATAAACGAATTTAAAGGTAAGGTAATGGGTCCAGAAAGAGAGTACCGTTTGGAAAACCATACAAGATGTTTCAATCTCTGCAGACCAGGAACTCATATCGATTTAATCCCCAGTTTCCTTGGGGGATATCTTGCCACGTCAAACAGAATGCAACACGTTAATGTCTAGTGGCCTCATCGTGATTTTTCCCCGATTTACCAAAGTTACCTCAACCAAATAATAGTATTAAAGTGAAAATGTCATGTATCTAGTGCCATTGTTACGCCGCTGAATTGCGGCTCCTTTCTAGTCAATGCTCTGTACTTTTCACTTAAATGGCAAAACTTCGAAAAATACTAGTAGTCTTCGAACAAGGTCACGTGTCAGTTCTAAGACGAATGTTTTCTTTCGTCTGTTTTGCTTTCTTCTACTCTCTATCAAACAGTGGCGCATGCCTGTGATTTCCCTTCTTATTGTTCTCTCTTCACTAGTGCGATAATAGTGATAGCTTTATTTATTTTGCACATGTGTGTGCGGGTACATGTATGTTTTAACTCTTGTTCCATTTCACTATATGACATTTCGTACTATCTCTTTTGTTTTTTTGTTTTTGTTTTCGAAGTTGAATGTTTTTTTTTTTTTTATGGTTTTGTATCAGCGCGCTATTTTGTGGTTGCGCTGCGATGTTTGGATGTGGACTGATGGGAGTTAGTGGTGACGTGCAGCTCGACTCGAGTTCTTGTTTATAAATATGAGAAGTCTAAACTTATTTACTGTGAATTAAAAGGAAAAAAAAATTCTCAACAGCCAAAAAACTACTTGATGTGCCCCTGTTTTCTCTACTTCCTGTTGTCTTGTACGCCCCACACCACAGTTTGCTCGGCACTCCATTCATCCGCCCGTACTCAAAGCGCTCCCCGCCCCGCCCCGCCCCGCCCGGGCAGCGAAGCTTGTTTATTATTCGAGCCTGTTGCCTAGCAACACTGTTTTGGCCATTCGAACTGATGGACGGCCTATCTCTCTGCAGGGCACTTCTCCTGCACTCACCCGCCGGGGTTGGGTGGGTGGGTGGGTGGGTGTATGCGTGATTTGCAGAGCGTGTTTTCATTGAGTCGTTAGCCATTATTATATTACTAAAAGTTTTAGAAACTTTGAAATTCCGCATCTAATTTTCTTCTTCATTATCTTTGCATGTACGCAAAATAAACATTGTTGTGCTTAATATTTATGCAAAACTATGGTTGCACGTATTCCTGCAGCTCTTATGCACAGCGTAATGCATAAGGGTTTAGTGTATAGACAATGTATAGGACGCTCTACGCTCTGTGTTGGACAGCACGAATTGCGCCGCGCCTCCGCCCCGCCCGCGGAACGCCCGAGCCCCGCCCCGCCCCGCCTCGCGCCGCCCGCTCGCAAACTTATACTTCCATCCTGTTTTCAGCCGCTCCGGTTGAGAAGTTTAGGAAAAGTGTTGGCGGACAGAGGAGGAATGGCTGCTTCGCGTGCTCGGCGCGCTTTCGGCTGGGCCGCGCCGCGGGCCGCCCAACAGAGGGCTCCCCCTGGGAGGTCGGCACCCCGCATCACACACTTAATCGCAAAGACGCCCGCGGAACTGTGGGTCTCACGATAATACGCCATTCCCCCATATTGCCGGATTGCCAGTCGATTATCAGGAGCGGCAGGCTGGTATTTCCTCGTAGTCAGTCAGGGTTTCCTGCTCTTCTCTTCGTCGCTCACCCCCTGCACTGGAAACCCGGGTGTAACGATGCAAAAATCATGCATAAGGGTTTAGTGTGTAACGATGCGAATGTCGTGCATTAGGGTTTAGTGTGACTTGTTATTGTGAATTCCCATGCGTACCATTGAATAAGGAAGTGCGAAATTTATCATGAATTTCACACTGTGAAATGTACGAATGGAAGTTCAGACGCGTGCAAGTGTGCGGCACTCACACACTGTGCACGGCTGTGGCGCCAGCCCGGGGCCGGGCCGGGCCGGGCCGGGCGCGGCCAGGGGAGGGGACCAAGGAACCGTCTCGACTGGACCGGCCCGCCCACTCGACTGCAAATCTGTACTGGTGGATACGGGGAGAGGCGGGTGGGTGTGAGGTGGGGCTGTATACGAGGAAATGACGAGAAAGCCCGCGCCACCTCACTGTGTGTGTGTGTGAGAGAGAGAGAGAGAGAGAGAGAGAGAGAGAACTATTCCTACCGCGACGCATCTTCGTTCTCTACTCTGCGGTCAGCCAGGGCAGGGCTGTGCAGAGTGCAGTGCAGGGTGCGCCCGTTATTGGCACGCCGCGCCGCTCGCCTGCTGCGAATAGCCGCTGTGCTGCTTCCTGGCTGTGTGGTTGTCGGCACTACTGCGGGACCCCACCCTGCCCCGGGGCGCCCGGGCCGGGCCGGGCCGGGAGGGAGGGAGCCCTCGCTACACCTGTGCCTGTGCTCTGCACGGACTGGTCCGCCCTGACCTTGGGGGGCCCCGTCCCGCAGGCGGCACCGGCCCCGCCGACAAGTCTGTGAGCGATGTGTGTGCGTGAGAGAGAGAGAGAGAGAGAGAGAGAGAGAGCCAGCCCAGCCGCGTACCCAGGGACATGCGGGTAGGGCCCACAACTCCCCCTCCCGCTCTCTCTCTCTCTCTCTCTCTCTCTCTCTCTCTCTCTCTCTCTCTCTCCTTTTCTCCCTCCCTCTCTCTCTCTCTCTCTCTCTCTCTCTCTCTCTCTTCTTTTCTCCCTCCCTCTCTCTCCCTCTCCCTCCCTCTCTCCCTCTCTCCCTCTCTCTCTCGTACCCGCCCCCTTACTCGTCCCGTAACTGTTAATCCACCCCTCGGCCTGGCCCCGTCCGTGTGGGCTGCGCCGCAGAGTGCGCTATTGGCAGCGTGGTGCCCACGCTATTGGCAGCGAGCCGGTCACCTGACCCGTTACCCTATACCGCTCGCCACTCGCTCGGGCCCGATCGCTCTCTGCTTTTCCTTTTTAATTTTATTCGGTTTCATATATTTATTTTTTATTTTTTGAGCGCAGCGAAGCACTATGTCGGGCTTAAGAAAATGTCCGCTCCCCCTCTGCTTCGGCGCTGTGTGAGGGAGAGAGGGTGAGCAACAGGGCGGCGGGGGCGGCGGGGGCGGCGGGGGCGGCACTGACACTGTGACTGCCGCGGGCCAGCACGGGGGCCACGTGCGCCCTACCGTGTACAATTTTTTTTTCTTTTTCGTCCTTTTCTCTCGAGGACAAAACTGCATGACAATACGAGATACTCTTGTACTTGTTTTTGGGATTTGTTAGGGTTGCCTATTGCTCACACCCGTGTTTTTCTTTATTATTCTTCTTGACGGTGGACCCTAAGGCACCCGCAGCTGATTCCCAAAGCGATTCGTACAAAATTATCCTAAAAACTACTACAAAATATTATAATTATTTTTTCAACACATGTCTGATGTCAAAGTGTCCATACGTTTTTGCATTTTTTTTAATTTTTTTTTTTGAAATCCGTAATAAGTATTACCTCCTACGACCAGCATAACAAACGAACAGATTAAATGTTTCCTTTTGGCCGGTCCGGGCCGGGTCGGCTCAGCGTGGTCTGCTTCCGGCGTAGGCGGCCGACCGGAGCGAGACGGGGTCGGCCGGCCCGGCCGAGCTCTCAGCCGTACACTGGAAATCCCAACTCTAAAATCAATAAGGACAATTATTGTAACCGGCATCATACGTTTTCAACATGCAAACACTTGAGTTTCCAGTGTACCACTGAGATAGCATGGCACTTCCCTGCAACTCTCGCTCCCCTCTCGCCACTTGGGTGACTGTAATATGCATGCATGCTCACTAACCGAACCGGCGCGCGGCGCGGTGGAGCGTTTTCGCAAAATTCAATCCGTTTGACAATGAGAAAGGTAAGAGTGGGGGAGGAGGGGTGGAGGGGTACACAATGGGCCCAAGGCAGGCCCGTGCATCCTTGTGCACGTGTGCGGCCCTTCATCTGTTTCAACACCTTCCTGCCAGGGGGCGGGACGTGCACGTGCAGTGTGACTGGAAAGCTCCTCTGGCAAAAATCCTGTTAAAGAGTCCTGTTCTCCATACTCGAAACGCCGTACCCAAAGCAAGTACGAAGCGACCACTCTGTCAAGTTTTAAGTCATCACATTACAGCAAAGTCAGTGCTAAATTTTACCCTTGAAAGGTTCGTCACAAGCGGTGAGATAAATTTTGAATGACAAATGGTTCATCACAGTGTGACGAATGTTGCATGTGATGTGACGACTGTTTCACCTCAGCCTTTATTGTGACGAAATATTCATAGCAATATTTATCATTTATCGTCACATGACGATTCGGTTTAGCAGTGAAGTATGATTACGCAGATCGCGTACGGTTTAGCACCTGCGCCACGCCGCGCCGGATGAGTTGAACGTTAGCACGTTAACCCCGTTGGCGCCCGGCGCCCGCCTGGCCCTCGCCGGCGTCCCGCCCCGCGGCCCTAAGCCCTACGGCCGGGCCCGAACTGTTCCCTTTTGTCGAGCGTTACATAAGGCCAGTGACTTCTTGTTCTTTGTCCATTTCCCCCTGCTGCTTCGAGACGGGTCGTGATGTGGCACCCGTCAGGGCTTTGAAGCTTTCAGCACTGCGGCTGCGACCCAGGTTTTTTCTTTCCAGTAGCAACTCGACAAAGTCAGTGCTAAAGTTTACTCCTGAAAGGTTCGCTACAAGGGGTGAGATGAATGTTAAATTATTTGATTAAATCAAGTACATGAAAAATCAAGAACACGGTTTTCTGGGTGTACAACTTCCTGTGAAATTCATCGTAAGCTCTTCCTATAAGAGATGAGCTATAGTGATTGTAGTGGTTCGCCTGCTATTAGACACAGAGTTGGACGTTTCTATACGTTCGTGCACCACCACGCATTAGTCCTAGTCCCTCCCATACCGCCTCGCAAGATGCAATAGACAAGACTCGGGTTCGAAAGCGTCGAAAACGGCGGCGAAAACGATATAATGGCGCTAGCGGCAGACAAGACAGAGCCAGGCAGGCAGGCAGGCAGGCCTGTGCTCCGGTGCCGGCCTGACCCAGATAGCGACGGGACGGGACGCGACTGCAAGCCTCGCGGAGCCTCGCGGAGCCTGGCCTGGCCTAGCCTGTCTAGGAGGCTCACTAGAGACTAGACGTTTCCTACGTTGCAGCAGGGACAATTATGTGCCTTTACTTTGCCTCACTATTCCTCTCGTTCTCTCTTTGTTTCCCCCGTCCCGCCGCGTGCGCGTTTTCGGAACAAGTCAAAGAGTCTTCAACTGCCTTTAGCCATGTACGGAGGAATATTGGTATTATTAGTAATATCAAAGTAATATTAGAGTAATATTGAGGTAATATTGTGAGTAATATGGGTAACATTGATGTAATATTGACAAAAATATTAGTCATATCGATGTAATATGAAGGTATTATCGGTAATATTGAAGTAATATTGGTGTAATATCAGTCCCGTGTACGAAGGAATATCAGAGTTGACGACCCTTTGGAACAAGTGCACTTGGAATCCAAAGGGGAACCAGGATATTTGTTGTGTAATGGTGTAGCGGGTGAGGGCGAACCAGGCTGCCGAAGATAAACTGTTTGACGGAAGGGGTTGCTGCGTCTCCCCCTCCACCTGCACCCTGCACCCCCCTCTCCTCCAGCGAGTGTCCTTCCCCCTGGTATTCACCATGAGTTGGCCGTGTTGTCGGTTTGTTGTTCTGTTGCCATGGCGACGGCAGGTCACCTCCCACCCCCACCCCTACACCCAGCGCCTCGCGTCCCCAGCGACCCACAGCCGACCAACCCCATCCCCGGCCCCCTCACCAATCCCCGCTTAAGCTTGTGCCTGCTAAGCACTGGCGAAGCTTCAAAAGTTTCCCTTTCACCGGCCGCGAAGCCGATTCGTGTGCCTGTGTGTGTGTGAGAGAGAGAGAGAGAGAGGGAGTGAGAGAGAGAGAGAGAGAGAGAGAGAGAGAGAGAGAGTTCTGGTGGTGCGTGGTGGTGTAGGTGCGTGCTCTGTTGCGTAAGTATGTCCAAGGGGAATCACGGGTACTCCCGCGGAGACGAAGTACCCACCTCCAACTGCATCAAGGTTACGAGCCGCCGTTTCATTTCGAAAGTACTGCTCTCTCTCTCTCTCTCTCTCTCTCTCTCTCTCTCTCTCTCTCTCTCTCTCTCTCTCTCTCTCTCTCTCTCCCTCTCGCTCTCTCGCAGATCCCAAGTGTTGCAGAGGAAATATGACTCGAAACTGCCCGACCATTAGCCGCGTTTGACGACTCTGTGTGTGTGTGTGTGTGTCTTTTAATAAAAGAAACTGCAATTGTCAGGTCCCTGTTGTGTAGGGTGAGAGCTGGAGGGTGGTAATAGTCAGGCGGGGCGCCCAGCTTGATTCTTCTCGAGGGAGCGCTGAGGTGACAGTCGGCAGGGTGTTCTGCCGGGGCGGGGCGGGGCGGGGCGGGGTGAGGTGAGAATCAGTCGAGGGGTGAGAATGGCCCCAGGGTGACATGTACCCTCCCTGCACGTGGTTTTGGACGCCGATCAGATTAGCTTCCCCTGCACTTTGTACCGCCACACAACGTCCCCAACAAGATCGTAAAGCCTTAACTAGGGCCGTTGTACCTTTGTGGCAGGGTGGCCGCACTCGTGCGTGTGGACTGCTCTCTCTCTCTCTCTCTCTCTCTCTCTCTCTCTCTCTCTCTCTCTCTCTCTCTCTCTCTCTCTCTCTCTCTCTCTCTCTCTCTCTCTCTCTCTGTGTCAATTTGCAAAGAGGCTCGTGCGTATTGATTGAGATGATTCGGCCAAGGACCTGCTGCAGCGCCGCACTCTTCTCCGATTGCAAAGACGGAGAGGGCAATAATCGATTACCTCTCTGAGCGAGAGAGAGAGAGAGAGAGAGAGAGAGAGAGAGAGAGAGAGAGAGAGAGAGAGAGAGAGAGAGAGAGGCCCCGCCTGCAATAACAACATCAGGCAGACAGCAACGCGCGACGCGCCGTGAGAAGCAGGCCAGGTAAGAGCTTGGGACACTCTGGCCTGGACCTCGCACCTCGCACACCTGCTAAAAAAAAATTAATAACAAATAGAGGCTATAAAAAATTGTGGCACGCGTATATTAGTTAAGCAATGTGCGGGCGAACGTCTAAACTCTTTTCGATAAATGTTCGGGTGCACTGGGAACCCAAAGTCGCACACGTTTTCTGAATATCTATCCGTACACCGGTCTCACGTGTATGTGTCTGAACCACTACGAATATTCACACGGTTTTATTTTTCCAGTTCAAGTTCATGAATGGAAATTCAATAACACCCCAAAGTGTGTGATAATTACGCACTTGGGTTTATCCAGGGTGGACGATAAATGTCGCACGACCCAGTTACGTGTCGGTGCTGCGTTGGGCCGGGGCGGGGCGGGGCGGGGCCGGGTGATGGCACTGTATCGACCGGGACGGAAGGGACGGTCCGCCTGACGTGGCGTCCCCGTCGACTGACCGGCGTGCATGGCGTCGCGGCGCGGCCTCCGACGCTCTGAGCGAGGACACGACGTCACCCTGGACGCCTCGAGGACGCCCCCCCCCCCCTCGGTAAAAACTGTGTCTGATGATTTTTTTGAGGAAAAAGGGGAAAACTTTGAGGGGCTTCCATAATTTGAGGAAACCTAAGTTTTTGTGGAAGTTCAAAAAAAAAGTGGGACTTCCCCTCAAGTCGAGCCTCAAGTTTTGAGGAGACATCCTCATAAAATATGGGAATTCCCCTTAAATTTTTAGGAGGCATCCTCAAAATCTGAGACGGCTCCCTCGCAAATTATAAGAGTTCCTCAAAGTTGACCCTTTTTTTTCGTCGTCAAAAATTAAGTTTACCGTGTATGAGGAAATACCGTCTGCGCCTGACCTGCGGCCGGCCGGCCGGCATCCTGCAGGCCCGGTGGGACGGGTGAATTACTCACGACGCCCAGCCCGAGCCCTGCGCACCACGCCCCCCGGACCCCCGCGGACCCCAACAGGACCCCCCCGCGGCCCCCCGCGGCCCCCCGCGGCCCCCCGGCAGCGCGTGGCGGAGGTGCCGGCCGGGTGCTCGCGACAGCGACCTCGCCCTCCCTCCGCGGCCTCCTGATCTCCTGATTACCGGGTATGACTGCTCCCGCCCGGCCCGTGCTGCGGTGCGCACGCCCCCACAGCCCCGCGCACGCGCACGCGCACGCTCGTGTTAAAAATGGAACGCGAGCAAACACCCCCGGAGGCGAAATTAGCGGTGCGCGCGCTGCCTTCCCTTCCGCGCGTGAAAAATTGACGAGAAGGCGGGGCTTTCGAACCCGCGACCCGCGGGGCCGCGCCGAGCCGGGCCGGGCCGGGCCGGGCCGCTGTTGATGGGCCGCTGCATGACCTTCGGGCGCAACATGTATCGACCTGGTGTCCGCGTCCGGGCCGGGCCGCGCGCACCGGGAGGGACCGCGTCGTGGGAGTGGGCCACCGGGAGGACAGGTGGCCAACCCCCGCAGCCGCGGCGCCGGGCGCCGGGTGGCCCACCAAGTGGCCCACCGAGAGGACAGGTGGCCCACCCCCGCGGCCACGCTGCCTGGTGGCCCACGAAGTGGCCCAACACCTCGTTGGATAGCGTAGCGTAGCATAGCCTGGTATATTAGACCCTCGACGAGCTGTTCAAGTCCTATGGGTTCTTTGGGACTTTTTTCCCCCATCGCGCTCCGCCGTTCGATATGTGATTGACCCTCGTGATGGCGATGTGATGAGCTCTCTCTCTCTCTCTCTCTCTCTCTCTCTCTCTCTCTCTCTCTCTCTCTCTCTCTCTCTCTCTCTCTCTCTCTCTCTCTCTCTGCAGCGGCGGCAGGGTCGCGTCGTGCGCGGCGCGTCCTTGAACCGCGGCGGCCGCGGAGCAAAACCCATCGCCGAGCGGCACCCTGCCCAGCCCAGCCGGCCGGCCGAGATGAGGAGGTGATTGTGGTCGCGCCGCGCCGCGCCGCACTGCGCCGCCCCCGTGATCTTGACCGGACGGTACCGGCCGCCCGATGCGGTTTTGAGCCCTTCTTCTTGTCATGCTTTCGCCACACACCTAAGTGTGTGAATGTCGCACACTTATAGGTGTGTGAATGTTTCACACTTATAGGTGTGTGAATGTCGCACACTTATAGGTGTGTGAATGTCGCACACTTATAGGTGTGTGAATGTCGCACACTTATAGGTGTGTGAATGTCACACACTTATAGGTGTGTGAATGAATGTCGCACTGGATGACTGTTTAGACTCTCACACTAAAAGTTCTACAGTTTAATCTGCGTATACTTGCGCGCATGTCTAAAGTGTTGACCTTTTTTTTAAGTCCTTATTTGTTTGCGGTGTCTGCTTGACGCAGAAAGTACCCTATCGTCGCTGGGGAATGCTATCGAAACCGAAAACACTTTTTTGGAGCGGCGCTCACGCTCTCACCGGTCGACACCGCGTAGGAGAGAGAGAGAGAGAGAGAAAGAGAGAGAGGGGGGTGGGGGGCATTCACCTGATGGGGCATGGCCGATGTGACTTGTGTCGCGATGCGTGGCGGGGCGGGGCACCGCAAGGCCACACTTTCGCCGTCCTCGTCACACGTCACCGTCGTGCCATTCCTTAAAACTTAAGTGTACACTGGAAAAAGACGTGTATTTTCAAGTTTGAGAATGGAAATTCACACTCTTGTGACGTTGACACACCTGGGTTAGTGCATTACTGCTGTGAGATGTACCACTCGCGTGAAGGCGGTCTGGCGGCGGCGCGCCACGCGGAGGGTAGGGGAGCCCCATTGCGGTTGTGGGACGTCAATGCATGCATACTTGCGGACGGAACGGAGCTGCGGTACACCATTGCCTCAATCCAAATCAAGTATCGATTAACTGTCGCTAAGGTCTCGTGGCCTCAACGGGGTTCGCCGCTGCGTTTTCTGAAAAAAAGAAAACGAGTCAACGAAACCACTTTGTGGCTGATATCAAATTGCTTTAATGATATCGTGTTATCCTCACGCTGCGAGAGGTCGACCACCAGCCTTTTCTGCCGGAGCGAGGTATTTGTCCTGTTAATGTCGATTGGAATCTGAATCTCTGTTGCTGTTAATAGATGGAATTAGGCTGCTGTGGTCCCTGTCAGAGGCCTGGACGATTACACAGCTAATCAAGATATTGAAGTATATGTAGTTCATCGATACCAAAGAACGGAAAAAGGGGATTTTTTTTTGCTGCGTCTCTTCACCATGCCTTATTGTTTATTACTTTTGCGTCTTATTCTTGCGCCGCGCGCTGACGGGCTTTTGAAGCGGACGGCCTCGATGCAAGTAGATGGACGCGGAAGTACCTGCCCGACTCTGCGCCGAGCCCCCCCCCTCTGTGCGCCACGCTCGATTTGCACCGGTAAAGTCCTCCTCCGCTGCTCCGCGTCCTTCCATCTTCTCTTCTATACAGCGATGATCAAGTCGTTAGGACGGCATCGAAAATGAACGCCGTCTCGAGCAGGGCGAGGCCAGGCCGCGGTGTACACTGGAAAAACAAAGGTGCTACGTAGCACACGTGAAGGGGTGCTACTGCTGTCTTGCAAAAAACGACATGGGTATTTAAAATACCCCAAAACAGGAGCAAAAAAATGCTTAAATCACGCTAGTAGAGTGCACGCTCAACGATACTGTCCCGCACTGCACTCGCGCGGGCGGGTTGCCTACCCACACGGCGCCTTAGGAGTCGTCATCGTTTCGGTTGTCTGCTCGCTTCTGCTCTCTCTCTCTCTCTCTCTCTCTCTCTCTCTCTCTCTCTCTCTCTCTCTCTCTCTCTCTCTCTCTTTCTCTCTTTCTCTCTCTCTCTCTCTCTCTCTCTCTCTCTCTCTCCCTCTCCTCTTACTCTCCCTCCCTCTCTCGCCCTCTCGTCATTTCGCCCCGCACGAAGCAGACGCCTCAATAATTCTACTCATCATTTCGCGAACTGGCGGCTGCGGGCGGCGCGCCGGCCAGCCGAACCGAACGAGTGAAAGGGCTTGTCTCCAATAACCACAAGTCCAAAACGGGAGTGTAAGGGCCGGGCCGGGCATCGTAAAGTAAAAAGTGCTGACTGTCCGCTGACTGTCCGCTGACTGTCCGCGCCGCGCTGCGTCCCGTAACGTCCTCGTTGGGGCGGACAGAGATTCGGCGGGAAATTGAAAATGCCGCCTATGGAGCGTGCAGCACTAACAGCATCGGCAGCGGGGCGGGCCTGCACCGGCTGATCAGCGGATCATCGGGAGATGACTTGACAGGTCAACATCCGAACCGAATCGGCGCATCTCCACGCACCGGTGGGCACGAGAGCGCGGTGAGAGAGAGAGAGAGAGAGAGGGGGGGAGAGAGAGAGAGAGAGAGAGAGAGAGAGAGAGAGAGAGAGAGAGAGAGAGGGGGGGGGGTAGATTGCGACCCGCGGTGATCGTTCTTATTTTCAGATGTCAAGAAATGATTCTACGAAGTGCGTCTGCGTCTCACCCTAGCAAATGGGTGCTTTCTGCGCGACCGCGTTCTCTCTCTCTCTCTCTCTCTCTCTCTCTCTCTCTCTCTCTCTCTCTCTCTCTCCCTCTCTCCCTCTCTCCCTCTCTCTCACTCTCTCTCTTTGCCTAGTTTTGCTAATCTTGGCCCATGTGTTAAATGGAATCCTCTTAATAATCTATCAGCAATGGGGTGCGTCTCTTTCCCCAAAGTTTACGCGGTAATGGCGAGCGGATCCTGCCCGCCCCCGCGGGGTCGGCGTGGGGGCGGCGTGGGGGCGGCACCGTGAGCCTGGGGGGGCTACGACTCTGGCGCCTCGTGGAAATAGTTTCTGCTTCATTTCCTGCAAGGCGGTGGGAATCGCCCTGTGCCGTCTCCCTGTGAATCTCTGCACCTTAGCGATGCGTCTGCAGGTGAGGGAGAGAGAGAGAGAGAGAGAGAGAGAGAGAGAGAGAGAGAGAGAGACTGACTTCCCTTGCGGCCTGCACTTAGCCGCCTCACCGGAACACTAATTAAAGTCAGCAGCCGCAGTCGGGTCCTGCTCCTCCTGCTCACCCCTTCCCCCTCCCCCTCCCCTCTGCCACTTTGTAATTAACTATATCGCAATAAATTATTAATGTTTTGTTTTGCCGTGCCCGCTCAGGTGTAACACTGTTCTCGTTACTGGCGGCGCCTCCCGCATTCCGTCGTGCACAACTAACAAAGTGAATCGTTTGTGTGTTTCAGGTGAGATTCAATCGCCACGGTGCGGTGTAACGCTGCGCTCTGTGCAGCTGGTGTCTAGTAAGTAACGCTCCGACAAACTAAATGTTTCCGAATATTTTGCTGTTCATGGTTCAGCTCAGCCAGCGATAGGATAGGACTGATCCATGATCCATGTCGATCACGAGAGGATAACACGCGTTATTATGTGGTTTTTGTGCAATATTTTTGTAACAAGCTCCTGGACTTAATTTTCGATGGAACCATCGGATTCCTCGTAAAATTTCCGTTTTAACGAGCATTAATGTCGTAGTGGTCCAACCCATAGTTTCCTAGCAAGTAAAACTACTATCATTCTTGTGAGTGTCTTTTTCCGGGCTCGAGACCCCGTATGCTCGTTTGAACGGCCCGGCCCGGGCCTAGACTGGGAGCAATAAGGTAATGGATGTCGCTTATCCAGCTGTACCGTGTATGGTGTATGATCTAGGCCCCATGGTTGTTAACCCCCTTGAGATTAATTACGTCCTCATGCACTTGCCAAGCTAAGTCGAACATGGGGAAGTGACGTGGTGACCGGTCCGTCTGGTTCACCTCAATATTCAGTCCGTCTTTCGTACGTTAACCATTTCCCTTTTAATTTTATTTTTATTTTTTCCGGTTGGTACTTTTAGTAAATGGCGCAACGATTGAGATCGAAAGGAGCTGCCTTTAGAGCGCGCTGGCCTCTCGCCAGGTTATATCGACGTCGACGGACCCGTTTTCGTGGAGTCGTTGTCGATATCTCGAGTTGGCAGTGCGCGTTTCTTTATGCAGATTGCCGGTCAATTAAACAGTCTTACGCGCAATACCCGCAAAATGTATTTATCATTCGCAATATTCCGATTGATAGGTCGCTGACACGTTTTACAAAAAAGAATGCATTCTTGATGTGACATTTCGCATTGTGGGCAGTGACACCTCTGCAGCTCCCCCCCCCCTCACTTAGCCAAATGGATCCGCGCCAAAGAGGTTAGATAAACTCGGATAAACCCCATGTCATTCTCATACACGAGTGAATGGGAATTTACACACCTACAAGTGTGTGACATTCACACACTTGGGTTTGCAGTGCATATTTCCATTTCGCTTTGAGATCAGATAAGCTCGAAATCTGTCTAATTTCAAGGCAGCAGCTTTTAGCTAAGCGCGGGCTTTTTTTTTATCTAGACGAGTGTTGCTCGTATCTCTGGCGCGGCCGGTGCGTTTCTCTCCTTCCTCGGCGATTCGCCTCATCGATACGCCGGGCGGGCACCACTGTCTTGCTGGAGGAGTCCCTCATCGATCTGTTTGCAGCCGGACGGCCTAGGCCCAGGCCCAGCCAGGCCCGCCCGCGGGGCCCCGGCCCCAGCACCGGCCATATCATTACCACACTGCGAAACCCGTCCGCGACCCTCCGGGCCTCCGGGCCTCCGGGGCTCGGGGAGATATTCGGGCAATTGTATTCGGGCCAACCGGCACACCGGCTGCCCAGGAGCGTGAGGTAAAGCCGAGGGGGAAACAACTCTGAATTTTGGCGTACAAATGTCGTGAATTTTTTTGTGAATTTTCATGAATTTTTGTGAATTTTTATTGAATTCTTGTGAATTTTTGCTCGAAATTTTCCTACATTTTTGTGAATTTTTGTGAATTTTTGTGAATTTTTTTTTGTGAATTTTTATGAATTTTTATGAAATTTTATGAAGTTTTTGAATTTTTCTGATTTTTTCTGAATTACTAGGTGTACAAAAATTTTAGAGTTGTTTCCCCCTCGGGTAAAGCGAAACAAAACCAATATACGAAATAAAAGAAGTATAACTGCGGCATGCGTCAGTGTTGCGGGATGCCTACCCCCGCGGCTGTTCTGCACAGACGCAACCTTTGGCCCGGCCGGGTCGGTCAGGACGCGAGCGCGGCCAGGCCCGCTCAGGGCGCTGCCGCTACCGGCGCGGCGGCCGGAAACGACGCCGTAAACGAGACGAGTAAACGAGAAATGCTGCTGCCAGCTAGCGGCGGGCCGGGCGGGGCGGGGCGGGGCAGGACGGAAGGTCAAAGGTCGCGCCTGTGGGGCGGGGCGCGTGGGGCTTCACCAGGGCGGCGTCTCTCGCGCGCGCGACGCACCCGTCCCCGTCCCGTTGTGGCGTGGCGTTTCTCCATCCCGATTATCTTTCGGGTTCGACGGGACGACTGACTGCAGGACGGCGACGACAGGAAAGTGAACGTGGCACGCTCGGTTTTACATCGTAGAGGGAAAGTAGTTTTATCCGCCTGCCTCCTGCTTTGTCTTCCCGTCAAGCACGGCGCCATCGTTGTTAGGATTCTCGGCGGATTTAAAAAAAAAAATGTTATATATTTTCAGCTGCATCTTGCGCTGCGGATTTGAATGACGCGGGTTGTGCAACTCGAGCGGCGGTGGCGGGGCGGGGCGGGGCGGGGCGGGGCGGGGCGGGGCGGGGCGGGGCGGGGCTGGCACGGGGTGGCGCCGGCGCCTCTGCCGCGGGGCGTAACGAGCTTGGCGCCGGCGGAGCCTCGCGGCCGCGGGAGTTAATTACGGGTCAGCTTAGGACCCGGCCGGCCACTGCTGCTACTACTTACAAACGATGGTAAAAAGCAACCCGCCCCGCCCCGCCACGCCCCGCCCCGCCCCGCCACGCCCCGCCCCGCCACGCCCCGCCACGCCCCGCCACGCCCCGAGGCTCCGGGGCTCATTGGGCCCGTGTGGAGGGAGGGTACCCTGCGCCATTCATCGCGGCCACGACGCCACGCCACGCCACGCCACGCCCCGCCCCGCCACGCCACGCCACGCCGCTGCAGCCACCCGGTGAAAGCTCAGCGGCGCCGAAAAAAAATACCCTAGGGACTCGAGATGGAGATTCTGTTGATTGAGTCGTTGTGTGTGCGACTGTCGGCTGTCGGCATGGATAATGCCTGGGCTGTGTCCCTGCTCCTGCCCCCCCCCCTCCCCTCCCCCACTGCTCCCCCCTCAACTTCTCCCTCTCTTTCTCTCACGGAATGCCGTCGCGCGTCCTAAGCGCCGTGGCTCCAAACGTGGTGCGAAGTGCCCTCGCGGTTCCGGAGCGTGGCGCCCGCACTGGAAAACCATGTGTGTGAATGTGGCACACACTCTTAGGTGCACTCATGTGTGCATTTACATTCGCACACTTGAACAGTTAAAGGTGTGAACTTTATTGGATTGAAATTCTTCCCCCGTCTTCCGACCACCGTGCCTCGCCCGGCCCGCCGCGCCGAACTCTCGGCGGGGACCTACTTGGCACGCGGGCGCGGGGTGACCTACTGCAGCGGGGGTATGCGATGCGTCGGCGTGCGACCTGAAGCCTCGTCAGGCCACGCTCCACCGCGTACACTGGAAAACAATATGCCGTGGTTTTGTACAGAAAAATGACAGCACAGAAAACTGGGTGAACCAGAAAGCCCGTACTTTTCTTCAATATTGCGGCTTGTGCCTGCGTCGTCTTGGAATACTAGTGGTGAAATTAGTTCGTCCTATTTTGTTTCCCGTAAGAACCACTCACTCCATATTCTTGTTTTCTAGATTCTACTTTATCGTCGAATACAGAGTTAATTTTGGTTTCTGTACCATGTGCTGACGGGGGTGCATGAGGAGCACACACACACACACAAAGTTGCCACGGCATGTCAGGCGGACCTGTTCATTTCCAGGCCCTGGCGGGCGGGCCGCGGGCGGGCTCAGCGCGGGCTAGGCAGTGCCAGGGACTTGGACGCCACCCCCAACTCCTCCGCCCCCGCCCCCGCCCCCGCCCCCGACCGCCCTTGTTCGTTTCTCTATTCCGCCACACCCGGCACACGCCTCGCCCCGCCCCACTCCGCCCCGCCCCTCCGCCCTGCCCCAGGGCTGCTCTGCAAATCGCTCACCGCGTCTGCCTGAGCACCTCTCTCTACATGCCTCTCTCTCTCCCTCTCTCTCTCTCTCTCTCTCTCTCTCTCTCTCTCTCTCTCTCTCTCTCTCTCTCTCTCTCTCTCTCTCTCTCTCTCTCTCTCTCTCTCTCTCGCCCTCTCTTTCTCTCTCTCGCCCTCTCTCTGTTACCCCGAGTCGTGCCATGTCTCCCAGTTGCTTAACCTCCGCCACGCTTTTGGTGTTTAGCCGGGGCGATTCCAGATCAGTTCCAGCGGTTCGAGCCGCGCCTTGTAATTGGAGCGGAGCTCCTGGTAAGCTGGCAAAACCGATCGGAAAAACTTTTCTCCTTTTCTTTTTTTTTTTTTTTGTATCGTGGCGCGCATTTGAATACCCGCAAGCTGAGCGCTAATGGCCTGCGCTGAGCCCGCCCGTGTGTTACATCAAGAGTGTGTTTCGCCTTTCTAATTTTTGTTTTTGCCCACCACGACGTGACAGTGTTTTTTTCCACCCTCTTGCCCAACTTTGCTCTCTGTCTCCCTCTCTCTCTCTCTCTCTCTCTCTCTCTCTCTCTCTCTCTCTCTCTCTCTCTCTCTCTCTCTCTTTCTGTCTTCAACTTTTCCAAGGGGGTCGTTGTGAGGCCCTGCTCCCTTTAAATAATCCTACTCAGTTAGATTTGCAGTGGTGCCCCGCCCCTCTGTGGCGCGAGCATCGCAATATTATCGCCGCTGACGGCTCACGCCCAGGAGGTCTGGATAAAGGCGGTGGTGTGTCCTCACGGCGCCCATATCTCTCTCTCCTCACAATAATGCACGTGCGTGCAAGTGACATCACCCCGCGAGTATCCTTGGCGCGGACATTTAGGGGCGGGTAGACAGACGGATAGGGGCTTGCTCCCCTCCACCCCGCCCCCTACACCCTCCTCGGCGCGTCCTATAAGGCCCTCAAGGTCGCTGGCGGCGGCGCCTGCCTGCCCGGCCGCGACGCGACGCGACTGGCATCGCATTAATTTGCCTGTCATAACTGAAACAGATGTCTGTGCGGATAGGACTGCGACCGTCCTTTGCGGACTGTGGTCTCTGCCAATTTCAGCCAAGGGAATGTCGATGCAACTTGCACGTACTGATCGTCAGTGCCGCCAGTTTCGTCGACCCTGTCCCGTCCCGGGCACGACAGTAAACGCGTTGCAAGGGCGGTGCAGGGCCGGTCCTGAAGAGGTGATGACGCCACTCAAAGGCGTCTGCATTTATCGTTCCACCGACCTTCGACCCGGCGGGCGACGTCTTTTCAGGTTTTAAAACGAAAAAAAGGCCCACCACCAAAGTGCGGTCGTATACCGAGTTGTCGGGACGGACGGGAAGGTGACGGTAGTCTTGCCCTCTGACCCCCCTCCCCTCCCCCGCTCCCCCAAACGCTGCCACGCCCACAAGGCTGTGGGGGCCTAAGTAGGTGCGATGTTGGCCCGATAAAGGATGTCCAAGCAGCAGACATGGCCCATCAAAGCGGTTGAAGGAGAGTTTGAAGGGGGAGTTAGTGGGGGAGGGGCTGAGGTTGAAAAAGGGGGAGGGGGGGGGGAGAAGGGCTTCCTTCTGGGAAAGTCTCCCCCCGTGCGGGCGGGGCTGTGACGAGCTGATTGGGCTGTCCGGGGCCGCCCTTCCAATACCGCTTAAAGGGAGCCACATTTTTGGGACACATAGGAACTTATACTCCGATGTGTGTGAAAGTTGCACAGTCTGTAGGTGTGTGTATTCTCATCCGCAGACTTGAATAAGTAAAGCTGTGTATTTTTCAAGGAATTTAACGCGTTTGTAGGGACAAGTCGTGTACGAATGGAAACTTACACGCCTACAAGTGTGCGGCAGTCACACACTTTGGTTTGTGAGTTTGGCATGCACCGGTGCCCGGTGGCCTGGCTCGCGCCTGCTTCCGGTCCCGCCGCCTTCCCTCCCGGACGGTACAATAATATACGGAGCGGCCTCCGTCGTTGCATTCAAACTCCCCCTATGGCTGCGCTCGCGCTCCCGCGGCTCGTATGACACAGCAAAAATGGACATACCCTGGCGTAAAATGTAACTGACTTGTAAGTTGTAGCCTGCCTATTACAACCCAGGCTGTAAGAAATATTTTTACAGTGTGTGAGCCGACCTCCCCCCACCCCCTTCTCGTTTCGTCTCTTCTTGCTCTTCTCTATCATAGCCGGACAAATCAGAGACAAGACGCTGGAATGAGATAAATGTGAGATAAGTATCGGTACAGAGGTTGGCTCATCGGGCCATGACTGCGGCGCTGCAGCGCCCATAGGCCCATAGGCGTCGCGCCGGTCATAAATCAGTGAAAGGTGGACCTTACGTGCGTGAGGAAGCAGTACCCCCTGGTCAGGCATGCCGTGCCCACGTGTGTCCACGTGTCGAAAGGGGAATTTGAAAGGAGGGCTGTGGGTGCGCCGGGTAAGCTTGTCTACGTGACTGTTTAAGCAGGGTCGCGCATATTATCCATAACTAGTTCTTTTACTTTAAACAAAAAAAAAATACCTCATTGTAAAAAGTAATAAGTAACCGGATAAAAGATCGTTGGGAAATTATTTTTGTGCAGGCAACGTCATGAAATTGAATCCCTTTGTTTCCACTTTTCGCCACAAAAAAGGAAGAAAAAAATCACGACAAGAAAAATTCAATCCATTCAACCTCTGGCATTTGAGGGTTATGCAATGCAACGACAGCGTAGCGTTTCTATTGTGAGTTCAATACCTTGTATTCTGTATTTTTTTTCTCCGACGGTTCCGCCACTTTCTGGCGCCGCATCTCCCCTCCGCCCCTCGGCCTCCCAACATCATTATCCCGCAGGGTACTACCCGCGTGCCCCATTGACAATTTCCGCATCCTTTCGCTTCCACCAATTTTCGGGGCTCTTGCTTGAATAAAGTGAGGCTAAGAAATCCTTACTCATATAGAACGAGAGTGAAAAAAAAATCTCGCTCGAATAGAGTGAGGATTAAATTTCTCACCCTAAATAAACACGCGAGTGATCTGGTGTGTTAGTTGAACACTCCGAATTGGCTTACCGTGGTGGCGCGGCAGGTGTTTTCGTTTGCGTCTCAGTGCTCAAGGAGTTGTCGACAAAAGGAACCATAAGAATCATGCGCACTACGCCGGTGATGACAGGACGGAGAGATGACAGGTAGAAAAAGTTCGAAAAGATTCACCTCCCCCCGCCGCGCCACGCCCAGCTTGCACCGTTACACGGCCGGCGTTGCGTTTGTCACGTCTTGCAATTAGCCGGCTGTGGCTCCCGGATAAAAAAAAAAGTTATAAAAGTCTCTAGGCGGTTTGGTGATCGTCATCGACGGAGACGAGTTCTGCAGGCAAGGAAGGGTCTCGGCCCCGGCCCCCGCGCCGTGATGGCTCAAAAGATGGAAACGTTTTTCATGCACGGTCTCTGATAAAAACTTTAAATTTAAGAAAAAAAATATTTTTTTGAAACTAAAATGTTATTATTTGTTATGGTTTTACCACTCGCGAAACGCTGCCACGCCGTTACTCGGGACCGCAGAGCCCGAGTGAGGGCCGCGCGGCCGCGCCCTCGCCGCGCTTAGCGTGACCACCTGACCTGTGGTCACGCTTAACCTCCTGAGCGAGCACCCATTTGAAAATTGCCACTTTTAAAACTTTTACAAAATGTTAGACATTTAAAAAAAATCATTGCAGCGAAAACCTATCTGAATGGTGATCGTGTCTTTCTTGGACGCGGCCATAAGGTTCGGACGTTTTACCGCTCGTTCCCCGTTTTTTTTTCTTCTTCTCGTCTACCTGGAATAAGGGCGTACTGGAGCAAGCGTGGCTGCTGGCGGAGCTGGAACATCAACAACGCCTCGCCCCGCCCCGCCCCGCCCCGCCCCGCCCCGCCCCACCACTGCGCGTGTTATTTTTCTTCCCGGTACGGCTCGGGTACCTTACGGCCGTTCAGGATAGGAAACCGCAAGGACTGACGTACGGGCGTGCCACTGAGATCGGGGCGGGGCGGGGCGGAGTGGGGCGGGGCGGGGTGGCGCGGAGCAGAGCAAATAGAGACATTGCCGGGGATGAGCTATACGCCCAGGGGCCGTCCGTAAGCCATGCGCCTCGCGGGCGTGCCGTTGTATATATCCGGGTCAGGAGGCGATAGAGCAAGCAGTGGCCGTCCGAAAGCAGAGCATCCTACTCCAGCACACCACGTCTCTCCTGGTCGCTTGCTGCGAACCCTTCAACCAGTTTGAGTCTGGGGCGGGGCGGGGCGGGGCGGGGCGGGGTAAGAGTCATGTCTTGTGCGCGCACGGCGCGGCCGTCCTGCCCTGTCCTGCGCCTTCCTGGAAACCTACTCTGACTGACTGCACGTCACGTCCGGATGGATGAGTGCAGCGACCCTGCTGCGACTGCGACATGTTTGACCAGCAGACGCGAAAAGTGTCATGAACGCTGCTGCCTGCCAATCTATCGCAGAGTAACTTAAATCAGTTCAGCATTCATTTTTATTATTCTCTCACCGCGTGCGTGCGCTGTGCCCTCGCGCTCTGCTCCTCTGGAGCGTTTACTCGCCCGGGCGGCTGTGGCTGCTAAATTGTGGATTCGTGTGCCGCTCTTAATCTTTTGGGCATCGGCCGGCCGCCCTAGGGGGTAACGACCCCCCGCCCCGCCCCGCCCCGCCCTGCCCCGCCCCGCCCCGCCCCGCCCCGCCCCGCCCCGGCAGCATCTGCCCGGGGGCTTTTATCTGGCTGAACCGCATGGCGCCCGGCTCCGCTGCTCCTCGGCGCTGCCCGCCCCGCCCCGCCCCGTGAGTGCGAGAGAGACGGCTAGAGCTGGCTTGGCTCTGCGTTGGAAACAGCGAAAAGGAATAAAACCGCTACACTAATTTTTGGGCGCGAGAAACAAATTGAATTATTCTTTTGTCGGGGCCCGGCCGGCGGCGCGGCCGCGGTGGGGATCTCTGTGCGATCGCTGGCTTCTTAATAGCCTCTGCTGGCGCTTTAGGTCTCCCAGGACCGGTGACTCGACGTTTCATTGTGTCTAACTGAGAAACTCGATTTATTTTTTCCATGACCCTTACCGCTTCCCCCTCTCCCTTCGTCTTCTTACTATTCCCTAATTCGTTGTCTTTATTTTTGTTTTTAACGTTTTCGCGCCAACGTGACTAACCGGTGCGTTTCCTCTGTTTCAGGTGAGCTCATGTTACGAACCTGACCAACGCTGCACAAAGGTTTGTCTAGTAGCCGTAGCACACACAGGCGCACTCATCAAATAATCTTGGACGATAACTTCTTAGGGTCGTTGCTGCCGTTAATGCGCCACATTTTACTACTTACTTCTGAGCTTAGAGTGGGCTTACCGGACCGTACCGTACGATTACCTCTCCATACTGTGCTGCTCCTTGGCCGCACTGTGTCGCCGCCGTGGTCGCCGCCGCGGCGTGTGAACATGCGAGTATGACATCATGAGGAGTAACGGAGCGCTGTGTAGCAGCTGCGCTCGCACGTACGAACAGAACCGGTGTGTATACCGCTAAACGCACCTCTCGCTATGCCCTCCCCCCTCCCGAACACACTTTCCCCACCACCACCCCTCTTGCGCCTTTTAACAGAATAATCCGCTCGACTCATCAGGACGCGTCTGGTGCGTCTATGGTTCGATCTGAAATATCATATGCTACGAATCGTTTTGATGAAAATTTATTCTGGAATAATATGTTTAAAATATTTCGACAACTTTAAAAAGCAGCTAGACTTTGTACTAGCCAGTCCAAAACATTTTATTTCAAATTGAAAATAGTTTTTATATTAAATGCACTGGAAATGTGTGAATGCAGGGTTACCACAAGTCTGGAAAATTCAGAAACCTACCCGTGTGCGACTTTCACACACACACACACTCAGTGTATGGAAGGGAGGGGGCCTAAACCCGCGCTGCCGCGGAGGCCTGCCGTGCCTGCCCGCCGGCCTGGCCTGGAGGCTCGCCTGGAGGCTGGCGTGGAGGCTCGCCTGGAGGCTCGCCTGGAGGCTGGCCTGGAGGCTCGCCTGGAGGGGCTGGATGACGGCTGCCGCTCCTTGTCGCACCCTTTGACCCCTGGCGGGCCGGGCCGGGCTGCTGCCCCCTTTCTCCCGGGGGCCGGGCGGGGCCGGGCGGGGCCGGGCGGGGCCACCGCGCCGCGTCACGTGACCCGTCCCGTTAGAGCGCAAGCAGTGGCTCCCTCTGGAGGTGTCAGTCGCAAGGTCAGGGTCAGGCCGCGGGACCAGCCACAGGACCAGCCGGCCGTAAGATTTCGCCGCGGATTTTACAATCATATTTTCCGTTTATTTTTTTACTTTTTGAGGAAAGATTTCAAGAGATTTCCGGCGTAGAAGTGGACACCGGCTTTCGCGGGCGGTTGCCCTGAGGTTGCCACCTCACCTCGGGGTTCTTGAACCCACGCGCTGCGCTGCGCTGCGCGAGTGCGAGTCCATATCGGGTCAGGCCCGGCCGGGTCTGACCAGGGTCTGGTACTTGTTCTGACGATGCGTGCGGAGGTGACATGGCGTGAGACAGACAGGGAAAGTGGGCGGGGCGGGCTATGCGGCGTGCGGCGTGCCGTGCAGCGCCCCGCCCCGCCCCGCCTTGCCCCGCCCCGCCCCGCCCCGCCCCGCCCCTCACTGCTCGTGTGAGATCCATAGCAGCTCCGCGGCGTCCTGTACGGTCTTTAGTTTCACCGCGAGGCCTACCACTACGCTACCTCTGCGCAAAAGAGCATACTTACTGCCTGGTCTGGCGTACCGTACGCACAGGCCCGCCCCGCCCGCCCCGCCCCGCCCCGCCCCGCCCACCTCCGGCCGAATGTCCGTACGTCTCGGAAGTGGAGCGCTCGCTGTCGGGGCTGGACGAGGAGTGCCGCCGCGCAAGGTACACTGCAAAAATAGAAACCACATACTCAACGGTTTTGTATTCGGAATTTTATTTAAAGACTATTATCGTGTATAACTTTTCACTTTTCCTTAAAACCAACAACTAGTTCCTTATAATTTTGTAATTTTACAATGTAATATCGTAACTTTACGACAATTCTCATGGAAAATTTTCCCGTAACTCTTTCAAACATTTCTCTTAGTGAGAGCATATTTTCGTGTTTTACGGTATTTTAATTTGCCGATATTACCGCGCAGTGTATTACGGAAGTGGATTTCCCCCTCGGGTGTACACTACAGTGTTCCGATGGGTGTTGGAGTGTGTGTGTCTGTGTGTGGCCGCTCTACACTGAGCGCGCGGAGCGATGCTCTATATGATTAATGTACGGGTGATTTCTCACTCCTGCGAACCACCAGTGTGGCTATAGTGCGTGCGCGTGTGTGTGTGTGTGTGTGTGTGTGTGTGATCGGATAAGCCCCTGGCTCACGCCAAGGACAAGGCCGTGGACGTGTGCGCCCGCGCTCACTACAGGCACTGCTGCACCCCGCCCCGCCCCGCCCCGCCCCTCCTTGTCGGGAACGCCCCCGCGCCGCACCCTGCGCCCCGCCCCGCCCCACCTTGCCCGCCTCGCCCCAGTACTGTACTACTCCCTCTGTACACCACGTTTGCTTTCATTTGATGTCCTCCTAATCCGGAAGCGGCGCGGACCGCGAGGAATGCAGAGGAACGCATTCTGCCTTCAGCTGTTGCCGCGTGACCACGAGGTGGCCACACCCGGCCCGGCCTGACCCGTCACCATGAATCATCTTCTTTTGTGGGGGGCCTAGATTTATAGCCTGTTATGTAGTGCAGTGTCACTACTTTGTTTGTCCCGCGGGGCGGGCCCGGGCCGGCCCCGGCTAGGATGGCTCGAATGCAACGGGTCGTGTATACTTGCTTGTTAAAACGCGATGCCCTTACACGATCCGACTTGAACACGAAATTAAATTGACTTTTGGAACATTGAGCACCCTCATTGTAAATGCTATGGCCACTTGGTATGCCAAAATTCGTCATTCTTCTTGAAGAAGGCCGATATTTGGCATACAAAAATGACAAAAATTGGCACTTTTGAAGCCAAAGCATTTACAGGCCTAATGCTGATGCCCTCTTTGTCCCTCTTGACGTCATGCGATTGACCTTTCCAGATTTTTTTTTTTTTTAGGGAGCGCGGAGAGTGAATCTGGAAAAAGTACTTGGGTTTCCAGGGAATTCCAGTCGTGTGGCCCGAGGCGGGTCCCGCTGTGACTCCAGCGAGCCGATCGTGCGGCTCCAGCTCCAGCAGTTCCAGCAGGTCTCTGCTGGGCTCGGCCGGGCTGGGCGGCAGCCTTCGCTGGAATTAATTGCAGAGTGTGGAGCTGGAGCTTCCGCGTGGGTGGGGCGGCCTCCCCCCTCTCTCTCTCTCTCTAGCACACACACGCTCCAGGGAGATAACGAGCTCATCTCGTGTGGTGTATGTTTTTCGGCCCGTCCCCGAGTTGGCCTTGCCAGGCTGGGGTAATGTGAGGTGAGGTGGCTGCTTCTCCGCGCCAAAAGCAAAATGAAAAAAAAAATAATGGCACGTCATTCTAAACGGTTGGAAATGACTCACATCCACATTCTGCACTGCATTTGTCAAAAATGAACGAAACAAAACTTCACTGTAGCCGCTGTGGCCACTTTTCATGCCAAAAATTGGGCATTCTTTTTTTTATGCCATAGTTTGGCCGTTTTTTTAAAGGCAATTTTTGTCCACTTTTAATACTAAGATATTGGCATTATTCAAAGGTAAGCCAAAATTTTGGTATTGAAAGTGGCCAAAATTAGTATGTCTTAAGAAAACGGCCAAAATTTGGCACTCATATAACTGGCTAACATCATTTACAGTGTTCAAAACTCAAAATTGGCGACAAAGTTTAATGGCATTTCTCTGGTGCGCCTCGTGCGTCGGGGTCTCCGGCACGTGCACGCCGGGCTGCGCTGCCGCTCCAGCCGGTGCTTCTCGGAGGCAGTAAAGCCGTCCCTAACCTTGTTTGTCTTGGGCACCGCACGCTCCCCCCGCCGCGCCCGCCGCTCCTCAGCCGCTCTGCAATCAGTTGGCCCATTTCATCCGCCCTATTTGCAGTGTCGCTCACTGCGCGCGCGGCCGCCAGGCGGCGCTGTTGCTGCTGTTGTTTTACGGTTGTACGCATACCACTTTAGTATCGTCTCCCTCGTTTGTGTTTTTTTTTCCTCTCTCCCTTGTACCGCCGCACCCACCACAGCCTTCCATACCTCATAGTTCCGCGCGCTGCAGTGGCTATGCGATATTCGATTGTTATTTCTTCTCGGGAAAAAGGTTACGAGTATTCTGTGAGATCGATAACGCCGCGGCCGCTGGCGCGCGGGCAGCGCGGACTTCTATCCTCGCGAGGACGGCTCAGCGGCCCAGCGGCGCACGGCTAATTGCCGACAACGAGAGGCCTAATCTGGCTGCCTTCCCAACACTTTTGCGGAGCGCCGCTTTTTTTCTTGTTCTTCTTCCCTTTCCTCAGCTGATGAAGTGACTGTGGGACCCGTTCTCACACGGCCTGGTCGGGGCGGGGCGGGGCGGGGCGGGGCGGGGGAGACCGGCTCATCCCCACAGCCATGGAAAAGGAAAGCGCGCTGCCCCGATCATGTCGTCCCCACACGGCAAAAAAAAAAAAAAGTTTCTTGAATTTCAAGACCCGTTTCTTGGATGCCATTATGCACCAGAAAACTATGTTCTTAATTTTTCAGTGTTTCTGGTTAGTTTTCATCAAAACAATTTTCTCACAGTGTGCAAGTGTGTGAGTAAAATATTCACTCACCTGCTAGTGAGCGACACGCTCTCTGAGCGCCTGGAGGGTAGGCAGCCCGCCCGCAGGCGTGGCGTGCGGTACAGTCTACGCGCGCGGGGGTCCGAGGACGGCGGTCGTTCGGCGTGTTGTATTCCGATGTAAAATGATTATTTGTCGTGCTTGTCGGCGCGGCTTACCTCACCGGCGGCGCCGCGGCTCGTAGCCTCGCCGAGAGAGGGAGAGAGAGAGAGGGAGAGGGAGGGCGGACCTGCAGCCCTCCCGCTGTACTGCGCTTGTCCTTTTTGTTGTCGAGATGCCGCGCTGCCCGCCCCGCCCCGCCCCGCCCCGCCCCGCCCCGCCCCGCCCCGCCCCGCCCCGCGCCCTCTACCGGTGACGCAACGGCGCATAGCACTGGTGCTGTCCGAGGCTATGCATCCACCGGCCCTCAATGCCGTGTGTGTGTGTGTGTGTGTGTGGCAAAACCCCATTGCAGTGCAGACGACCTAAGCTTTGTCCGCACATGGAATAAAATGACACTGTCAACCCCGCGGAACCATAGGCTCGTTATCACATCGATGCAGGTTTTTTTGTGTGTTTCATTTTTCTAATATTACTCAAGCAAGCTGTTTTCTTTATTTTCAATGTACCCACACTGCGCGCCCGCGCAGGAGCCAAGCACTTTCGTCCGTGTATACACTGTGAAACCAAGTGTTCAACTGTTCAGCACTTGTAAGTGTGCAACTTCCAGTATAACAGGTGCAAGTGCGCACCTCGGTATTTGTGCAATTGGAAGTGTCAAACTCGCCAGTCGTACACTTGTAAGTGTTTAACTCGACAGTTGTACACTTGAAAGTGTTCAAAAAGGGAAATGTTGCACGGGGAAGTTGAACACATTCAAGTGCACAAATGTCGAGTTAAACACTTACAAGTGTACAACTGGCAAGTTTGACACTTGGAATTGCACAAATACCGAGTTCTATACTTAGACGTGTAAGACTGAAAGTTGCACACATTCAAGTGTTGAACAGTTGCACACTTGGTTTAATAGTGTACGCGCTTGGCCCGGCCCCGCGCTGAGTCGCTCGGTACCCTTGCTTCCTCCGCCCAGCGCAGCGGGGGAGACACACAAGGATCCCTAGCGACCCTGAGCTGGTCCTGGAGCCACGGCTCAGCCACGGCTGGAGTCTGGCTATCGTGTTCCCTCCGGCCCGGCCCGGCCCGCTGGGCTGCTCTTTCTCCAGTTATCTAAGCGCTTGCTCTAAGGCCACGTGTGAGCGCACGTGTGAGCGCACACCACACGTGCGAGCGGCTCCCACGCCTTTTCCCTTATTTACCCACGTAATGATTTAATTACCAAAAACGCGCATATGAATTACCCCCATTCATGTGCACCAGCCGTGGCTAGGGAGGCCTCTGCCCGTTGCCTTCGCCAGGATCAAAACAAAACGTTAAAAAAAGACACGATAGACTTATTTTTCACAGTGTCACACCTTTTCTTGACCAATGGCACGAATGGGAATTCACCGAGGAGGAAACAACTCTAAAATTTTTGTACACCTAGTAATTCAGAAAAATTCAGAGAAATTCAAAAAAATTCAGAAAAAAAAATCATAAAAATTCAGAGAAATTCAGAAAAATTAAGAAAAATTCACAAAAATTCACAAAAATTTAGTGAAAATTCGAGCATAAATTCACAAAAATTCAATAAAAATTCATAAAAATTCACAAAAATTTACGACATTTGTACACCAAAATTCAGAGTTGTTTCCCCCTCGGAATTCACACTCCTAAAAGTGTGTGACATTCACACGGTTAGAGCTCCGCCCGGTGCCCCAGCGGCGGCGGCACGCGGCGCGCTCCAAAAGTAACGCCCTCAGGGTCCTAGCCGTCGGCGCCCGTTAGGGGCCGATGTGGTCTAAGCGTTTCAAGCGCGTTACAGATGAGCTCCGGGTCAGGACAGCCGATGAAAGGCGATACACTCGGTTTTAACGATTAGTTTTAATTACCGACGTAGAGCTGTGCGCCGGGGGCGTCGGGCTCCCCCCAACTTGCCCCTAGCCCGAAAGCTATTTGTGCGGTGGGGCCATACTGTGGCCACACAGGCCGCGGCTTGACCAGGTGCAAATCCGCATTTGCCACGTGACAAAATTGTATCCTAGTCATGGACAACATTTCGTTTTGTCCACTAGAGAGATGCAAATTTTTGTCCTTTGCTGGATTGGAAATTGTCCTCGGTTAAAATGTGCACAAAAATGTCACTATCTATGTACAAAATAAAAGTCCCTTCCCATTTAGTGTGCAGGCCAGGGCTATACGTACGTGTGTGCGGATGAGAGAGAGAGAGAGAGAGAGAGAGAGAAGGGGTGGCGGTGCGTTAATGTGTGTGCACGGCCGGTGTGTGCGTACTCTGTCCGGTCGTTCATTGTCTCTCCTGATGGGTTTCCGCCAAGGCGTTTTCCCAAGGCGCCGCAAAACCGATGTTGTACATGGCTGGGCCGGGGCCGGACCGGGCCACGGCCGGAGCCTTGCATCCTTCAGAGCAACCCTTTTCTTGCAGTTTTTCCGTAAAACTGTAACAAGAAATACAAACATAACAGTGTACGGGGAAATACACAAGTTAGTGCCCCTTGTTAAACGTAAATGCGATTTTTCTTTTCGTTTTTAAATGACTGTAAGGTTTACGGCGCCTGCGGTGAAAGTGGCAACCTGCAGACCCGAAGCAGCAGCCGCTCTCAGATCAGAACACATGAATAGCACAGCGCAGCAGCTTGCGCTCACAAAGGCGCGCATCGCAGCCGGCGCGGCGGGCGGGGCGGGGCGGGGCGGGGCGGGGCGGGGCGGGGCGGAGGCTTCAGAGAGGACTTCCCCCTGTCAGCCGTGCCGCTGCCGCTGCCGCGTGCGTCGGGAAGTGATTTGCATGTTTTGCGAATGTCGCTCGCACCGCGCGGTACGGCCCGGCCGGCCTGCCCTGCCCTGCCCGGGAGGGATCGCGGTAATAATACTTCCGCTTTCACTTTTCATCCGCGCGTCGCGGCGCCTCGCGACGCCCCGCGGCCCCGCCCCCCGCCAACGACAGGTGCCCGTCAGACAAGAGAGCAGCGACTGCGACGCACCGCGGCGCGAGCGGGTCTCGATCGATAGGGGGGTACATAATGGCGGTTTTATACGAAAGAGAAATAATCAGAAGCTTTAAGGCCTCGTACATCGGAAAAAACGTATTTTAGTGATATCACTGTAAATACCAGAGCAAATCTTTAACTTAGTGCCATAGGGTCACCTCAGCTTGCACCAGTAGGCACAGCAACCACCACCATTTCTTTGTCCTGTCCGGGAGCGTTTGCGGACGTCTGTCTTTGCCGTCATGGTTTAGAAGTTCGTCATGGAGAGGAGAGGACTGAGGCATGCCGGCGACCCCGTGGCATTATTGCCGTGTACACGTGGTTTGTGTTTAGACTGCCGTTTGCCGTAAGGCGTGTGACTCCCACGGAAACGTCTCGCGCGTTTAGCGTTACACGCGTGTCCACGATGCTTAATAAAATGGAAAGTGCGCGTGACAGCACGCGGCACGGACATTGATCCATGCGACTCGTTCATGGTTTTCTCTCGCACAGCTCAGCGGAATTCCCTCTCCGCCGTGTGCGTTACTCTCATGAGGAGTATATGGCGAGAACGGCCGGCGACCCCCTGGACCTGGGGAGACTGCACGTCTCTCTCTCTCTCTCTCTCTCTCTCTCTCTCTCTCTCTCTCTCTCTCTCTCTCTCTCTCTCTCTCTCTCTCTCTCTCCCTCTCTCCGGTGGCAGCAGGTTCAGCGCCCCTGACCTTAGTCCAGCTAGTCTCGGCCCGGCCCGGCAGCAGGTGCCCGCTGCGCCGCGCGGCGCCTCCTGGCGCTCGGCTCGGCTCGGGCCGGAGCGGCTCTGGGTTGGGTTGGGAGGGACTTTCACCCGGCCACAGGTTCGCCCGCGGAGCGAGCGAGCAGGAGCGGGGCTGCATGCGCAGAACGGGATCGCCTTTTATATTTTATATTTTTTTTTTCGTGGCCCGCCCGCCCGCCGATGTGCTCTTCTTTCAGTTAACGGTGAGAGTTATTTTTTTTATGTATACTTGAAAGGATTTTGTTGTTATGTGCGAGTTGTGTAACAAAAATTATGCTGCGCACACGCAACTTATGAATGATTTGTTTTTGATTTTTCCGCACAAAATACAGTGCGGTTCGGGTTCGCGTTGCGGCTTTGAGGCGCGCGGCTGATCTGTTTCGCGGCCTTACCTTCACCCGGTTTGTCTGTTCTGCTAGACTGGCCATGTTAATGTCGTGAGCTGAGCTGGGCTGAGCGAGCTACCCGGAGCGGAGCGCCGAAGCTTTGAACATTTGTTGCGAAAATACTCCGGACAGTGCATAGCACTGCGCTGTTGCACCGCGCTCATGCGGACGAAATGCAGGTGGTTTGTGAGCGATGCATGTGTGTTGGGCTGGGCCATTCGCGTGGGGGGCAGCGCAGCGCCGTCCACTGTTAAAAAAAACCTACAGTTGCCAAAACCGTAAACCGTAGAAGCCGTATCATTGTACTCGGAATAAACTGTAAAAATCCGTACATTCTGCGTCACGTCTTCTAAAATTTACATAACAATGTTACGGTTTATTATTGTGTTTAGAAATAACGGCTTTAAACTGTTTGTAAAAACTTTGTTGTTTTTTCGCTGTGTCGTATGCAATAGGGCTCGCCCGTCAGATTGACTTTAGGGACAAGTGTGATACGATTCACTTACCTGGGTTTCTAGTGTGTGGTAGGTTTCATCCCGTCGCAGTTTTTCATTTTCTTTTTTTTCCTCGTTTTTTTTTGTGAAGTGAGGTCTGCCGGGCGTAACGTGTAGCTTTGTAACCCCTCCAGTGACATAAGGGATGAGGGTTCCTTTATGATCACTAAAACGTTGCAACTGAACAGGAACATAAACTTTTCCGAGCAAAGTGCCTCAGCTACTTAGATCTAGGACGGGCATTTTGCGACGGTACACCACCTGACCTTTCGAAAGGGGATAAAAACCTTAATCGCAAGACTTTGAGACCTTTGCCAAATATATTACAGAGAAATAATAAAAAAAAATCCTGATCCACTCTTGTGGAGTTAGCTGTACAGCTTTAGTTTGTGCCGAATAGAAAAATCTCAGCAGTGTCTCGGTTGAAATAATTTTCCCAAAGTGTCTGTCGGCAGCGGTGTTGCACGCCACGACACCGCCGCCACCACGTCCGTATACCGCCGCGAGGCCTGTTGGGGCGGGGCGGGGCGGGGCGGGGCGGGTGGAGCATGCCCCTTAGGGCGGCCCGGCCCCGCCCCGCCCCGGCTAACCGCCAGCGCTCTCCGCCGCCAGCCCCGCTCCGCTCCGCCCGGATCAAACAGATCGCAATCGTGTTGGGTTGCGTCACCTGCACCTCATAGCAGCACGGCTGGCCAGCAGGCCGGCTGGCCGGCCCGGGCCGCAGCTGCTGAGTGAGTGAGCCCTCAGCCATTGTCTCCGCACTGAGAAGCAAGTTGTCACACTCTGCTAGGTGTCATGCCAGCGAGGGGGCGTCAATACGGTGTACACTACACCCACCGACACCCACCCTGGCTATCCATGAGCAATCTTTGGGGAGGCACCCGACGATGGCCCCGCAGGTTTGCACTGCCTGGTTCCGTGCGAGCGGGGCGCCCCCCCCCCTCCCCGCCCCCCCTGGGTAGGGACCGGGCCGGGTGGGCACATATGTCGATAAACGGAGGCCCCACGATGAAATGTGCGCCGGGGCGGGGCGGGGCGGGGCGGGGCGGGGCGGGGCGCTGGCTGCTCAGCTAGGCCGGGCCGGGCGCCGGGCGGGCCGGGGGCCCCTAGTTGTGTGCATCGGATGTCTACAGTCGTGATCACTTCTGAGGCAGACGCCCGTAAACAGGGCCATTTCAGTGGCAGCCCCAGTGCGGTGGTATGGTACCTTGTGCGAACCCTATCCTTCTTTCCTTCTCGCTCCCCTCCCCCCTCTCTCTTTCTCGCACACACACAGACACCGCCCCACCGGTCGACCCCTTTGACCTCCAACTTCCGGCACGCTTTCCTGACGGAACCGTTGCGACGCTCCGCCACATGTTCTGAACAAGTTTGACAGTTCCGCCCCAGAGAGGTCGGAGGGGGGGGGGGGGGGCACCCCCGCATACCCACACGATAAAAAAAATATCCATGTTACCATAGCTCAAGTATAGGCTATCAGCCGACACGTTTTTATTTGTAACCCCACGCACTGCCTCCGATGACCAGACCAAAAAAATCGTCTCCTTTATTTATTGATCTGTATCCCGGAGGTACCTCTGCGGCGCGGATTTCAAAATAGAATTTCGACACGGCTCTTGGAGGCGCTCCGGCCGGCCGGCTCCTCCGCCCGGCTCCTCCGCCCGGCCCACGCACTGAACGGTGCATCCCTCAGCGTGCCTCGAGTATTTAGTCGGGGCGGTTGTGCAACCGGGTACCGCTCCCCCCTCTCCCCCCTCCCACACCCCCTTCCCTTCCTCGATCGCGTTTCCGTGCGGTTGTCCACGATGACCGTCCGATTTCTTGTTGCCGTTGCCGCGCAGCGCCGCCGCCCGAAACGATGCGTGATTCCCTATCGTGACTAGGCTTAATTATATCGCAAGGAGCGGCAGTCGGGTCGGGTATCACAGAAAGCGGTCGCGGCGGCAGGACGTGGGTGGTGGCCGGCCCGGCCCACGATGGGACGGGACGTTGTGGAGGGAATTCCGTTCCATTTTGCGCGGGACGCCTCAGCAGCCTGCCGAGTATTGTGGCAGGCCCGAGCCCTTGGGCAACAAACCTGGTCATTTATAAGTGCTTGTAATTTTACAATTTGGAATTGTAATTTCGCACACCATGCTTACATGGGAAATTTTCTTGTAAACCTGCAGAAAACTCTCACAGTGTCGCAGATCGGGAGCTGCGGCGGCAACACCGCAGAGTACTATGGCATTTTCTTTTTTAAGTTGAACGCAATAAAACGTCAAATTTCTTCAGCCGCAGCAGGAGCGCTCCCCGCCCCGCCCCACCCCACCCCGCCCCGCCCCACCCCACCCCACCCCGCCCCGCCGGTGCCTCTGCCACTCTGCCAGCGCTGCTGCCGCTCGAAATACTGATTGCCCGCGATTGCCCGGCTGCTCCCAGAGGTCTGTGCAGCAGTGGGATTCAGTCGCCGATTTGGCGTGGCGTATCTGCGCGCGGGGATCTCCCTCGCTGAGTGGTGGCGGGGCGCGACCCCCCCCCCCCTCCCCCCCCACCCACCTCCCCTCACTCACGCCCCAACCGTGCTCACGATTCACTTTAAATCAGAACCGTACCACCGTACGCCATAAGGGCTGCAGCAGCCCAGCCCGGCCCGTCCACACCTCGGCTATCTGGTGTCGGTAGTAAAGTTGTGTGGCGCAACTCCTAAGGGTGGCCTAGTATTGTATCTGACAAGTCGCCTGCGCTGGAGGGAAAAAAAATAAACTGTGTTTTAAATTATGTATACAGTTTGGGATATATACCCTGCTTGCGGTTATCTTTAAGGTAGTTAACTATGTGTGCAGCAAACTGTTTTTACTCTTTCGACGCGGTTTTTGCAAGGACACGTATCGAAATAATAATTTTGACTCGTGGATAATTCGTATATGCACACGGTGCGTTGTCTTTTTGACGCGGTCATGTCCAAGATTACTTTACTTATTTTCCATTGAGACGTTCTCATTTTTTTTTTTATTTTATTTGTGTGCGCTATGAAATGAGATCTTTGGGATTGGACGTGGCTTGGGGTGGCGTGGCGTGGCGTGGCTCGGGCGGGCTCGCCCGTCATGGTTCAGTAAAGTATTAATCCAGGAGCGCTGGGCACAGCTGGGCGGGCCGGCCCCGCCCCCGGCCCCGCCCCGCCCCGCCCCGCCCCGCCCCGCCCCGCGCTCACGTGATGGTATGGTGACCCCTAACTATCGCCTTCTTTTATCATTCAATGTGATGGGGCTTTTCTGACCATCGCATCGTCGCAAACAGTAGAAATTTCAAGAGCGTTAATTTTGCATACTAGGTGTGTAAATGTCTACTCGTACACTTATTGATTAAGCCTATGTGTAAATTTTCCTAAGAATTTCCTCCAACATTCAAAACCTATAGGTAAATAAAGAAAGGCTGGAAACTATCCATTTTTCGTTGGGGGGAGTGTTTGTCCGCTATTTGACGCGCGATTCTCTTGTAATAATCTAAATTTACATAAAGGACGCAAGGCCGCAGACACTTCATGTAATTCTCCTGGTTTCAATAATCGGAGCCATACACATGGTAATCGGCGCGTGGGGAGAGAAAGCTCCCCCGCTTTCAGTCTTCCTCCGGAATGTACAGAGGTAGGGGAGGCTTCCGTGATCACCTGGAGGTCGCGTCAATCATCTCTTGATTTTTTTTATTTTTTTTATTTTTATTTTTTAAGCCTTAGAGGCCAGCCTGTACAAACAGGAGGGGCAACACACGAGACATTTATCTGCGTTTGATGCGCGTATCAGAAGGCGTGGAGCAGGCCCCTCTCCCTCCCGTTTTTTCTCCTCCTCCTCCTCCTCCTCCTCCTCCTTCCTCCTCCTCCTCCTCCTCCTCCTCTCAGATGTATCTGAATGTTGACCTACTGAGATTGAGGTCCACTCGGTTGGCGTCTGGAAAAATGGTTCCTTCATGTCCACGACCAGATCATTCGAATGTGTTAAGGGTAATGGATACATTTATTACCGCCCATATATCAAAGAGCGTTACAGTTTCTTTCGATGAAAGTTTTGTGAACGCTTCGCGTTTGGGACCGCGTCGAGATGACGGGGCTAGGTCGCACACAGCCTCATTGTGCAGTTGGGGAAGGGGAAGGAATAAGAAGGGAGGTGGGGGGGGGGAGTACAAGGATGAATCAGTGAGTACCGGTACTCTAGGAGAAGGCCCCCCAGCACATCCCGGCAATTACCTGATCGTTCACGCCCCTTGGCGTCACACACACACGCACTTATGTCACACCTCTCTCCATGTGTGTGTGTGTGTGTGGTCCGTAGTATGTAATGGAGGGTCTTACCTCCTTGGGATGGGGGCGTACACGCGGTCGTGTAGTCTAATCAATGGGGCGCCGACTAATTCTTCTATAAACGGCTATTTAGATTGACGCCTGCATCAAAGTGTGTGACATTCACACAGTTGGTAGTGTGTGAGGGAAGGACCACCCTGCTGAGGGTAGGGTCGGGTCGGGCGCACGTTCTCATCTCCTAGCCGCAGGAAGTGAGAGGAGTGGTGCGTTTGGTTGATGGCCCGGGTAATGATTATTGATTACGACGTGTGTGTGTGTGTGTGTGTGTGTGTGTGTGCCGGCGTGGCGCGTGTTTGTGGTCCAGCCTCTTTATTATTTCCTTGTACGTGAGAGAGAGAGAGAGAGAGAGAGAGAGAGAGAGAGAGGGAGAGAGAGGGGGGGGAATCTGCAGCTGCCCCCACCTCTCTCTCCCTCTCCCTCTCTCTCCCTCTCTCTCTCTCTCTCTCTCTCTCTCTCTCTCTCTCTCTCTCTCTCTCTCTCTCTCTCTCTCTCTCTCTCTCTCTCTCTCTCTCTCTCTCTCTCTCTCTCTCTCTCTCTCTCTCTCTCTCTCTCGCCGACACACAGAGGTTTATCGCATATCATGATCGACTCGTCTCCTAACGAGACGCGCCCATTAACGACTATTAGGGAGTGAGACGTGACCTGCGCACCCCTTTTTGAAAATTGATTTTCTTTTAGGCCGAGCCGCCTTCTTGAAGGTCTTTGATTACGCGCCGTCCGGCTCCTGTAACAGTATGAAGTGCAGTACGCGTTATGCGTGCTCACTGTATCTGTATCTATGATCGCCCCCGGCCAGTGGCCAAGCGTAATCGTTACTACTAAACGCCGATCATGAACCTTGTAATTACAGCAAACTGAACACGGCCACTATTACTCAACAGTAGTTTTCAAGTCCTGTTGTGTTTTTTTTGTGCCAATTGCTCGCAACTCAAACTGAAAGCACGCTTGCATACGTCGTGCGCCCGCACACCCCCGTAGCTCGGGGCGGTCCGGTGCCGGGCCGGGCGCGCCTGTACAGGCCGAGCTGAGCTGAGCTGAGCTGGGGCTCTAATCGCGTCGGCTGCTTGCACAACTCAGTGGGGTGCTGCTATAGTGCACACGAGGAAAGTACAACACCCTGGAAACACAAAAATGTTCGCTCACTTACAGGTCAGTGAAATTTTTTTCACTCACTTGTGACTAAATTTTTTTAAAACACCGCCAAAGCGAATTACTCCTACATTGAGTCCCTTATCGGACTTCTTGCACTCCATTCATATATTCTGGACCCAGAAGAAGTTAACCTGCGAGTTAAGTCAAAATCGCCAACAATTTTATCCGTCGATAAATCGCTAAAAACGCAAGGGCCTTTGAAATTTTACGATTTTTGGTTGAAATTTTTTTTTGTTTTATTTAAATATGTACGGCGCCGTGGGCATCTTTGTAGGCAGACCCGCAACACAGTAACGTGTTCTCTGAAGACCCCCGTATACACACACCTGTGGAAGGGGCGAAGGGTAGGCAGCCGGCGGGCGTCGGTGCGCAGCTGGTTGCCTACACTGCGCTCAGCAGGGGCCCGCCCAGGCCCAGCGCTGCCCGCTGCCCACCCCGACGCGGCCAGGCTTCCTCGAAAGGGACGTGGACGTGCTCAGTGACGGGGAAACAGTCGGTAACTCGAACATATAATGCAAACCACTCCCCATTTTCCGTGTCCGCTTCCTCCTCCTCTCTCTCTCTCCCTCTCTCTCTCTCTCTCTCCCTCTCCCTCTCCCTCTCCCTCTCCCTCTCAGAGTGGACTGTGTGGATAATAACGGGCGAAAATATTCGCCGACAGGTTAGGCAACGCAACACAGTTGCGGCACGCCACGCGCAGGCGCGTGCGCTGGCGTGCGCTATGGGCGGAGCACGAGCGTGAGCGCACGCGAGCCCCCATCCTCTACCCCTGCGCACACACACACACGCGCGCGCGCGCGGGTTTTTATGAGCGCTGCTCGCGTAGGCATTATGTGAACTCGAGTAACGTCGGCCGGGAAGAGAACGAAAGCGAACGTGCAAAATAATTGCAGTCGCCTGCAGTGTGGTCGTCGTGTAATGACGGTGCTTGAACCGTTTGAACGGCGCGCCGAGGCGATGACTGAACATCGCCGTCGGATAATTGAGTGATTGAGTGTCGGCCGGTCGCGTCTCGCGTACGTCTGAATACGTGCAGTCTTATAGCTCAGAGTATAAATGTGTGACAAGACTGTGTGACTAGGGGACAACTACTTTGGATGTCAGGGGTACATTTCTTCAGGGAAGAGATTTTGTCGGGTTTCGTAAGATTTCGTAGGATTTCACACCCGGTTTTTCCTTGTTTTATTATGCCTTTTAGGGGAAAGATTTCGGATTTCAAAATATTTCTGGCATGTAAGTGGGCACCGAATTTCGCGAGTGGTCACCCTCTTGTGTGTGACATTGACACACTTCACACTTTGCTTGCCAGCGTAGATTTTTTTTTCGCTCGCTTTTACCTCCCAGTGCAGCGCTTAATAAAACCATTAGATGAATGGCTCTGACCGGCCGGCCAGGGGCGCGTGCCACGCGCGCCTCCGCGCCAGCCTGATAATTTGCGTTAATAGGGGCTGCGCATAAATTAGGAAAGTGAAGCGCGACCTTGAGCCTCTTTTTTTTTCCCTCCCCCCTGCTGCGCCTCACTTTTTCCCGGCCCCCTCCACCTCTCACCGGATACGCGACAGGGACGAGTGAAAGAGAAGACGCGAGCCCCCGTCCCGCCTAGCGGCCGCAAAAATGTCGTGCGTGCCGAACACTTTATTCTTAGTCTCTTTTTGTCGCCGTCGCTGCTTCGTGCGGTATCCGGCCGCGAGGCAGGGACAGAGGTAGTGTTAGTGACAGTACGAAGGCCGGGTGGGCCTGAGACTGGTGAGCTCGAGGGGGAAACAACTCTGAATTTTAGTGTACAAATGTCGTAAATTTTTGTGAATTTTCCTGAATTTTTTTGAATTTTTATTGAATTTTTGCGCTAATTTTTCCTTAATTTCTCTGAATATTTCTGAAATTTTGTAAATTTTTGTAAATTTTTCTGATTCTTTTAAAATTACGTGGTGTACAAAAATTTCACAGTTGTTTTACCCTTGGGTGAGCCGCCTGCTGGGCGCGGTGGGCCTGCCGAGCCGGGCCGGGCCACCTCCAGGCCGGCGCAGGCCGGGGTATCGATCCCTTTGGTCTACCGGACACTCGCAATTAAGGTGCCATTATGGGAAATAGTTGTGCTGGGTGGAGGGCGGTGCGGTGCGGTGCGGCGGCGGTATGACAGTGACATTTCTCACTCACATCCATTCGTTGGCAGGGCCTAGCCTGGCCCCGCCTGTGCCCCGCCACCTCTGGTGCCTGGCCGGGCTGGGCTGGCCTGGCGTGTTAGCCATTACTGACAAACTGCTGCCGACAACAAACGTGTGCGTGGCCGGGGCGGGCGCGAGGTGCAACTGTTTGTATACGCTGCGGACTAGTTACCCAGTTTTTACCCTGTAAAAAATAACTTTGTTTCACACTCTGCATGTCGTGGCAGGATCGTGGACACTGTGAGAAATGTTTGTAAGAGTTACGGGAAAATTCTCTATGAGAAATGTCGTAAAGTTACGATATTTCATTGTAAAATTACAAATTATAAGGGCACTTGGTAACGACTTTTGATTCTCAAACGAGCACAAATAGGCTTTCGTAAAGCTACAGCACCGTTTGTAAATCACAAATTCCGAAAAAAAAAAGTCGTAAATTTACAAATATTTTTTTTCAGTGGAAATAACACTTCCCTTACACTAGATGACGAAAAGACAAAATATTTTTCACGTGAACCTTTTGCTAAAAGAAACACACTAAGGTCGCGCCACTTGCAGTCAGCGCACATGCCGGTCCGTCGCTAACGCTAATGTTTTGTTTTGTTTTTTTCTCTCCTTCCACAGAGGTCAGATGCGGTCACCCTGCGGTGCCCCTGAACGCGCGGGTGTCGCTGTCCAGCGAGGCGCTGGCGCCCGGCACCGTGGCCACCTACACCTGCGACCCTGGCTACGAGCTGTTCGGGTGAGTTGAGCTGGGCGTAACGCGATACGGCACGGAGTCCGACCGGACCCGACCCGGGGGGGCAAACAACTCTAAAATTTTTGTACACCTAGTAATGCAGAAAAATTCAAAAACATTCAGAAAAATTCACAAAAATTCACAAAAATGCACAAAATTTCACAAAAATTCACAAAAATTCACGACATTTGCACACGAAAATTCAGAGTTGTTTCCCCCTCGACCCGACCCGACCGACGTGCCACCCCGAGAGTACACTTCTGTGCGGTTGTCGGGAATTCCAACATTTTACTGAACAGATTTAGGCAAAAATATGTGGTGCATATGCAGGAATTGCCTGCCTCTTTTTCTGCCTGCCGCGCGGCTTATGGGGAAAGTAGAGTACAAGCGGTGCCGGGCCGCCAAAGTGATTACCCTGTGGAGCCCCGGTCGGGCGGTCGGTCGGTCCAGTCTGCAGTCTGGTATGAGACAGGCCGCATGGGGCGTACCGCATGGGGCGTACCGCATGGCACGGGGGATCGTAATGACGCTGACGGCGCCGGACGGCGCGCGCCATGCGTTGTGCAAGCTCGTGAGAAAGTGTTCCCGCGCCTCTCTCTCTCTCTCTCTCTCTCTCTCTCTCTCTCTCTCTCTCTCTCTCTCTCTCTCTCTCTCTCTCTCTCTCTCTCCCTCTCTCCCTCTCTCCCTCTACCTCTCCCTCTCTCGATACAGAGCTGCAGGTGCATATGCAGTTCCCGCACGCGTCCCAAACACTGTAATCAAAATTTCGTCAAACCTAATCAAATTATACATCATCAAATCAGTTCAAATTTAGTTCATGAATAGTTGAAAAAATTCGGTTTTTAACTTGGCCCCCCTAACTAAACGGTTTTCTGGGTGGCACTGTAAACTGTAGTACTCTACTTTACACCTGCTGCGTGCCCTGCGCGACAGGTGGGTCAAAACCCCTCCTTGTGTGTTTTACTAAAGGTCAGACCACACACACACACACACACACACACACACACAGCCCTCCTCGTAGACACACCCCTCTGTCAGCCAGTCCTGTGGACCAGCCCGGCGGGCTAGCACCCCCCTCCTCGGCCCGCCCCTGCTTGACCAGGCCGGGGCTGGAAATAAAAACTAAATGTGGACGCGGGACCCGGGCGGGGCGGGGCGGGGCGGGGCGGGGCGGGGCGGGGTGACGCGCGTGTTACGTGAGCCGTGTTTTACGGCTTGGTGCCCTCCTCTCCTCTCCGCGCCACGCCGCGCCACGCCGCGCCGCGCAGGGCCGAGGCCGGCATTCTCAAACATGATAAGGACGCTTTGTTCTGTCGTGCGGAGGGGCCAGAGCGGCCACAGCGCAGACAAGTTGCCGCCCCGCCCCGCCCTGCCCTGCCCTGCCCTACCTAACCTGCCTGTCGTCTTCCGCGTCAAAATTTTATTATTCTGCCAACGGATTTACGGACGTCCCCTTCACTCTGCGAGCGCGCGGCCAAGCAGGTGTGAGCATGCGGGGAACTCAAGTTCTTGCTTCTACGCGTTCACTTGAATTTTTATTTTCTTAGAGCGTTATGTACTATTTATCTAAACTATTTTGAGGAGAAGAAATCTGCGAAAGGGGACTACTATGCAAACTCAAGGGTAGTACAGTACTGCAGTAAAAAGTGTGAGACAAACGGTCCTACAGTTTTTAGTGTAGGTCCACTGGTCTTAAACTTTTTACCGCAGTACTGTACTACTCTGAAAATCAAACTGTGTGCTTAGCACACTGTTTAATCAGTGTGCTTGTAGGCATGCTGATTAAACAGTGTGCTTGGGCAGGCATGCTGATTTAACAGTGTGCTTGCACACTGTTTAATCAGCATGCCTACAAGCACACTGATTAAACAGTGTGCTAAGCACACATTTTGATTTCCAGTGTACACTTGAGTTTGCAGAGTGCAGAGCGCGAGTTACTTTGCAGTGCGGCGCAGCTGCCCGCCGCGTCCTCCAGGAGGAGAGAGCTGGCGCTGGACGGGACGGGACGGGACGGTTGACAGTCGCTCACTTGTGCTCTGCCCATCTCTGTATCAATTCTTCTCTCACACTACTTTTCCTTCCCTCCCATCAGCGTGTGAGAAAGACATAAGCGGCGGCGATGATGGCGGTACGCGTTGCGTAACCCGCCTATGTGCGTGCGTGTGTGTGTGCTGCAGCTCGCGCGCCTGTTTGTAATGGTGCTTGTAGTGGAGCACGGTGCCGTCCTCCGTCCGGTCGTAGCAGACATGAGAGTGAAATTAAGTGGAAGGGGCGGGATGGGGTGCGGCGGGGTGGGGTGGGGCGGGGCGGGGCGGGGCCCCGATTACCGGCCGGAGAAGTGCGCGCGCCCGCCGCCGCGCGGGCAGAGCGGTTCTCCCCGTACCTGATTAGTGGGATCATGCGGAAAGAAAGGGGAAAGGAGGAGAGTGAGGGGGCGGGGGTGAGGGGAAAGGGGTGGGGGGGATGAGGTGAGGCTGCTACCCCTAATTTTGCATCCTTCCGTTTAGCGATGAGGAGCAGGGCCGCTGGCGCGGAAGCGACCTGGTGGGGTCCTCGAGGAGACCGGGGGGGGAGGGGGGGGGCAGGTCGATTACGCTGCGAGTTCGAATGCTAGGAGGCGGAGATATCCGATACAGTAATGGACTCAGTTTACTGCCTCCAGAACTGCGATGTACGATTGAATTATATTTCTTTTTAAGGATTGCTCATGTTAAAGTTTATGCTTTAGCAAATTCAGTGCGAGACGTTCTTGTCCCCTGTCACTTAACACGGGAGCGTGGCCACATAGTGATCATGGCGCACCCAGTGTGCTAAGGCAAGTCGAAATTTCTCGTTTTTGAGAAAAAATTAAGTACGCATAAAAAGCTGTCAGCTGTCATTGCATACACTGAGCGAGAGAGAGAGAGAGAGTGAGACAGGCGCGGTTTTACGGGAGGGGCGATGGGGCGATCCCCCCCCCCCCCCTTCCCCGTCAGGTCTAGAAACCACCTGATGGGTAGGCAAAATGAATTGAAAAACCCCTGTATGTAGGCAGCCCACATCACATCGCCCCTCCCGTCAGTCGGACTTAAAACCGCGCCTGGAGAGAGAGAGAGAGGTGGTCGCGCTGGCCTGGCCGGCCTTGCTCTCTGCTCCGCTCCCGTGGCCACCCGCCTAGCGTCACTAAGCGTCGCTCTTTGTCGCATCCATGACCCATGGCCCGCGCGTCTGCACATAACGAGACAGACGAGGAGTGCTCCGTTATCCGCAGTTTTGTCCGCCCGGAGAGTGGGTCACCGAGAATCAATTTCGCCGCGACGACCACTCGAGACTGTCAAATCGCTCAGTCATAGGACGTCAGATGTTCAGGTCGCCGTGAAAAGAGACAACTTCGCCACCACGACGAGCACTTGCATTTCATTCCATTATTTTTTTATTTATTTCCATCTAGGTTTTGAGGATTGAGGACGCAGTGATTCTCTTGGAAATAAACTACTCTCCGATGTGTTTTGCAGGACCGCCACCGCGAGCTGTTCGTCGTCGGGACGATGGCAGGGGGAGCTGCCTTTCTGCGGTGAGTAGTACGACGACTTTCCTGCCTGCTGAAAACCAAGTGTGTGAATGTCGTACACTTTACGTGTGTATGAACTATCACTCGTCTCCACATGTGTGTGAAATTCCTTGAAAAATTCATATTTTGACTTTTTGAATTTTCCAAATGAAAATGCATTTAAATATGCGAAAAAAAAATTAGCACACACATGCAATCGAGTTGCATTCACACATCTGGGTTTCCACTGATTGAGCGAACCGCATTCAGCACTGCGGTAAGGAGAAAAAAAAATATTCTGTGCGCTAGTGGAGTAGACTACTAGTAGTAGTTGTATCGAGGGAAAGGCCGGGGTGAGAGAAGGGGAGCGAGAAAAAAAAATTCCGCGCGAACATGTGTCAGGGAATGACCTTCAGCGGACGCGTGTGGACACCAACGTCGCCGTGCCGGTGCTGGCCGTGGGAACCTGGGAGGGGGCACGGCCGGCAGGGGCGACATGGAAACGGCAACGGCTTGTTTTATATTCAGGACAATGAGAAAAACTCATCGGTCGTCCGTCGCACGGCGCGTTACGCGTCTTGTGTGACGCACTCGAGTGCTAGATCTAGCTGTGAGAAATAACTTTTTTTTTTGGTGTGTGTGTGTTGCTGTTTTTGTTTCGACACTATTTGTTTTGGCCGGGCCCTACAGCAGGCCCTCACCTCACGCTGGACTGATGTGTCATGCTGATCATGACGCTCGTGGCGTGGCGTGGCGTGGCGTGGCGCAACTGTGCGCCCTTATGTGTATGTGCCGGGCCGGGCCGGGAGACATATTGGAAAAGAAACACAAGGCGGTGACGTTGGCACACCACACGCGTCGTGAAAATGAATAACATTCAGTCGTCAAATTTAATTTTTTTTTTTTTTTTTTTTTTTTTCGAATTACCAGACTACAAGCCGGGGTGTTGTGAAATTAGTTTTTGACAGTTATTTTCGAGGGTCTGCACTCGTTTGCAAAAACAACATACTCACCACGGGGAGTGCCATCAGCTTAGAAAACGTTTTCTAGCAGTGTGCACGAAATAGTTGGGAGGGTCGGGTCAAACGGTCCCGCGCTGCAACAAGCTTGCTGGCCTGGAGCATCGCTGCAGCCCGACCCGACCCGACCCGACCCGACCCGACCCGACCCGACCCGACCCGACCTGGAGAAAAGATTTACGGTCCATCCAATTGTCGACTCGAGGAAACGAATCGAAAGGAGACGGCCGTGCCGAGGCGGGCCGGGCAGGACAGCTGAGCTGCTCTGGTTTTCGCAACGCATCCCCTCGTCTCCTTCCCTCGCGCCGCCGCCTAGCTGGCCGCGCCGCGCCGCCGGCGGCTGCGGTGCGAAATTCGGCGACGTCGGCTTTTGTTGCTGGAATCGGCTCGTTGTCGATTGTGTCATTCTTCATCGTCTGTGTGGGCCGGGCCGCTGCCAACTGCGCGACGCGAAACGGTCCGCGGCGTGGCTCGGCGGGGGTGGCCTGTTACGTTGGTATCATGTAATTGAAAAGTATTATGACGTGTTTTTTTTGTTTGCTTCATTGCATACATTTCATACTTCATTTCTAGTTGAAAACGACAGAAAAGATACCGTTTTTTGCCGTCCATGCAATCTCCATAAAGTACTTTGTAGGGGTGTGCTTGCGTGTGTCGCCCGCACGGGCCAGCTCCGCCCCGCCCCACCCTGCCCCCCGCCCCGCCCCACCCTGCCCCGCCCCCAACCCGCCCCGCCCCGCCCCACCCCCTTTCGCCCTGCACGTCAGTGTCCTGCCGCCCTTCGCACTGTAATCATCGTAGACAATGTCGGGGGTGAGACTCGCGATCACAACCAACCTTATACTTCTGAAGCACCCCGCAAGGTTATTTTACTCCAGTCGGGGATTTGAAAAAAAAAAAAGCAATATTCTGGGTCGCGCGCGTCAGAAGGTAGCGGTAGGGAAAAAAAAGATACGCCGAGGAAATCGATTGGAAAGGTGACAGGTCACCTCCCATCACGGTGATATGCCCCCTCTCCCACTACCCTGGCCGCCCCTTCCCTCCCCCCCATCCACCCCCATCTTGCAGGACATGTCATGACAGATTCCGCCGGCTGATACCTCGCACGCGAGAGTGCCTATCGGAGCAGAGGAGAGGGGGAGGGGGGGGGAGGATAGCGATGTACATCAGCCCGCTATTTAAAAGCCAATACAAAAGCGCTGGCGCCTTCACCAGGCCTAGCCCAGCCAGCAGATGGGGTGGAAAAAATTAATTCATGAATTTTTTTTCACCATTCGACTCAGAATTCTATGCTCTATCACATATCCAAAATCGCCAAAAATCCGTGAGGAAACATAGGACCAACTGTGACCGCTATATTCCACTTGAATAGATTTTTTTTGCCTTATTGATAAATTCAAACTGCACCAACATTTTAATAAAAATTGGTGTTTGTTCCCTGCTGCCGTTAAGAAACATATTTATTATCAATAATTATGACATTCCCCGGGAGAAACGCACGCTATAGACCTCCGCCGTGTATTCGTGACGATGGGGGAAAAATAAAAAGGTGTAAAAAGGCGTAAATGCGGTTAGGAGTGGGGAAGGGGGAGCTGGGACCCCCGGCGGAGAGCGGAGAGCCCGGGCCCCCGCGTGACGAGAAGTAAACGCAACGCTGTGGGGCGCGGCGGGGCGGGGCGGGGTGGGGTGGGGTGGGGTGGGCCCTCCCAAGGTCAGGTTGGGCTGCTGCTTGCACCTCGCCGCCCCGCCCCGCCCCACCCCGCCCCGCCCCGCCCCGCCCCGCCTCACCACGCACCGGAAGGTAGCGGCGCGGCGCGGTGCAGCTGCTGCACGCGGTCCGGATAGTGTTGCGAGGGCATCGCTCTTTGGCGCGCTCTCTCTCCATCTCTCTCTCTCTCTCTCTCTCTCTCTCTCTCTCTCTCTCTCTCTCTCTCTCTCTCTCTCTCTCTCTCTCTCTCTCTCTCTCTCTCCCTCTCGCTCGCTCGCTCGCTCACAGTCCTGCTCGCTCCTATTTCAGGAGTGATGTTAAAATAATCCCCGCTGACTGTGTGCTCAGGACGCGCGCGGCGCGGCGCGCAGACGACGGTTCCCATCGTTAGTCAAGATAGCGGCCTCCACCTCCTCCTCCTCTCTCGCGCTGCTCCGTGCACTGTGCGGCTGTTGCCCTCCCCTCCACTGCCCTGCACTTCTCTCATGACCATTGTGTGGCCGCGATGATGATGGCGATATCGCGTAAATCGGAGAAGCTCCCGTGTGGTCATCTCGATATCCGCGCCGCGCCGCGCGCCGCGGTCAAGCTCCAGCGATAATCAGTTCACGGCGGGGCGGGGCGGGGTGAGGTGGGGCGGGGTGGGGCGGGGCGGGGCGGGGTGGGGTGGTGCAGCCACCGTGAAAGGGCGCGCTGCGTGCGAGGCGGTAGGCGCGAGGTACGCGTGCTTCCTGCAAATACGACGCCTATTGTGCCGTGCGAATCCGGCGATAGCCTGGCGTTCCGTGTGGCAGCCGCCTGAGCGCCTGATGGGTAGGCAACATCTCCCCGGCAGTTCACGGGTGTACCGCGGGGTTGCCTACCCCGAGTCTCGCAGGAGCCGAGCTGTCGCTGTCACCTTTTTTTGCTGAGTCAATCTGAAAAGGAACGAGCGTGCTTTTTGGTCCATGCCGAGTGAAAATAAAGGAATCCTGATTATCGCTCCTGTACGTGCGAGAATTTGAGGGTAATTTTATTACTCTCTAAAGAGTAAGAATTTTTTCTTGCTGTATTTGAGAAAGAATTTTGTGATCTTGCCCGAATAAAGTGAGGATTTTTGCTGGTAGGAGTTTCCGCCGCGGTGCAGTGCGGGCGGCACGCCGCTGTCCCGCGCACGCGCGCGCGCGTGTTGCGTGCTCGCCGCTAGGAGAAGAAGACCCTGCCGGCCGCAGCAGGAAGCGGAAGTGTGACGGTCGGTTCAAGTCCCTTGTTCGTCCTGCGCGCGCGGTCCCGCGCGGTCCTGCGCGGTCCTGCGCGGTCCTGCGCGGTCCTGCCAGGCCCGGGCGCGCTGTAATGGATTGTTCCTCCATCGCCTCGTCTCCTCCAAGGTGATGGCGTGCACGCACCTCCCCGCCGCACCCCGCCCCGCCCCGCCCCGCCCCGCCCCGCCACGCCACCTCCTCGCGGGGCAACGCGGTGCGTCGGGCGTCACGACGGCCCTCCCCGCCCGAACCCACCCCACCTCACCCCACCCCACCTCACCTCACCTCACCCCACCCCACTCTACCGCACCCCGCCCCACCCCGCCCCACCGCGCCCCGCCCCGCCTCGCCCCGCCTTGACACGAGGATTAAGAGGAGAAATTCCTCGGAAACTGTTATTTCCCGTGGCGGCGGCGGCGCGGCGTCGCCGTCGCGCGCCTCGGCCCTCAATTAGGGTAATGTGTGTGGGGACCGAGGAGCGGGGCGGGGCGGGGCGGGGCGGGGCGGGGCGGCGCCGGCGGCCCGCCTCCCAGACCAACCACTTTCAAAACCATTATTACTAAACCAAGATTTTTGTTTTCTGTGATTTTAAACGCCGACAAAGAAGCGCAGCCATCTTTGTACTGTTCAGTATATTTTGTGGTTTTTTATCATTTCTTAAATTAAAAAGTCCCGCACTGAATGTGTTGCGATGTCGGGTTGACTCTTAACATTTCTGCTTAGGGGATGTGAGGCGAGGCGGCGCCGCGCTCGCGTACGTCAAGTGCTCGGCGTGTGGCGGGGCGGGCTGGCGTGAGAGCCGCGAGAGGTCGCGACCGTTGGGGCGGAACTGAAAACCCCGACGCACAAACGACGGGCGCGGCGGGGCGGGGCGGGGCGGGGCGATGCGAGGTTGTCGTCTTGAATGGGCGCGAGACGAGACAGACGGGCGCGGGTCCGGCCTTGAAGATGTGCGCGGAGTGAGAGAGAGAGAGTGAGAGAGTGAGAGAACGTGGTGTCCGCCCCTGACGTTACTGTATGGCGGGAAGCCGCGAGGAAAGTATGGAGTCATGGTGAGCTCGATCTGCTTCCTATGTTTCTGAGTAACGCGCCCGCGCGCTACGGTGGCGCCTACCGACACCGACTTATCTCTCCCTCCTCCCACCTCTCTATCTCTCTCTCTCTCTCTCTCTCTCTCTCTCTCTCTCTCTCTCTCTCTCTCTCTATCCCTCTCTCTCTCTCTCTCTCTCTCTCTCTCTCTCTCTCTCTCTCTCTCTCTCTCTCTCTCTCGCTCTCTCTCCCTCCCTCCTTGCCCTGCGCCTGCCTGAGCCCTTGACTCCAGGAAGGCGCTCGCAGCAGAGCCTCTTAGATCCGAGCGTCGATGTGTTACCTGTTGTCTGTCTGTCTGTCTGTCTGCCTGTCTGCCTGTCTGTCTGTCTGTACGTCCGTGTGCCTACTTGCACGCGCGTACTCGTTCTACGCAGCTCACGCAACAAGTTGCGGGGCGTTTGCGGTGCAAATAGACGCCCTGGTTGGGGTGCTCTCACTGCAGCAGCAGCAGGAAGTGGCCAGGGAGTGAAGCAGGGAGCCAGGGCGGGGCGGGGCGGGGCGGGGCGGGGCGCACAGCCCCTCTGGGGAACAGAACGCCCCGCCCTGAGAGCCGCGAGCGTAGCCTGGCCAGATCTGATGGAAGCCGACTCTGTCTCGCGCAGCGCAAGCGGGACTTCATTAAGGCCCAGCTTCTTTACGAATGCGCCCACGCCCGGCGCGGGTCGCGCCCCGCCACGCCCCGCCACGCCCCGCCACGCCCCACATCACCCAGCAGACCCGCCCCGCTCCACCACTTTCTACCTCAGGCTCAATGCCCCGCGGAATTAGAAGGACACCGCCGCGAGCGCTAAACAACAGCTCTCGGTGCGGCCACCCCGCCCCACCCCACCCCACCCTACCCCGCCCTGCCCGCTTTGTCCGAAGGAAAGTAAAACGCGACTGCCGCCACAAACTGGTCCGGGGCGGGGCGGGGCGGGCCCGGGGGCCCCCGCCCGTCGGGGGTGCGCGGCCAGCCGCGTTGTGGTCAGAGTATTGTGCCATGAGAACGGCGCCCGGGCGGGGCGAGGCGGGGCGGGGTGGGGTGGGGCGGGGCGGGGCGAGGACTACGCTAATGAAGTAACGCCGGCCGATGCGATAGTGTCCTGCATTTGCAGTGGAGGGTTCACTGTAGCTTACAGCGAAACTCACCGTGAGTTTTTCTTAGTTTGGTGTGTGCCTCGCGCGCTCAGGTCTCTGATGTCGCCGCAGTGGAGGTGGCGGGGCGGGGCGGGGCGGGGCGGCGCCGAGCAAGGCCGCTTAGATCTCTTTTTCTGGTCCAGACGGCACTGAAATTGCTTTCCGAACGCTTTGGAAACGACACTACGGGAAAAGCGCAGGCGCCCGCGGGGTCTTACTCTCTGCCGGTTGAGGTTGAGCGCTTTTATTTGAGGCAGTCGCTGAACCGCGGAGAGAGCGAGAGAGACGAGGAAGCCGGAGCGCGAGAGAGAGAGACGGAACAAGTGATTCCTTCCTGGCATATCCTCGGGCGCAAACTTGTTTGTGTTTCTACGCCTCCTTTCGTCCTCTTCTTTTTTATTTCACTTTTCATTTTTATTTTTTGAGGTCGATAATTATGATCCGCGGCGCTGCGTACAGTCACGCTGTATCCGCCATGAGAGGAGGGCGGCGAGGAGTCGAGTCATCCTCCAGGCCCTCCAGCTCCAGCTCTCCAGCCCGCACAACAATGACAACTCCCTTTCTCCAGGAGGCCGCACTGCCACCGCCTGGACGCTCCAGTACGGCCAGATCATTACGGCTCAAAAGCCAACTCGATAATCAGTATTTATTATACTTCACCGGGCGGGGCGGGGCGGGGCGGGGCCCTTTACGGCCCCCTCATCGGTACTCCGCTAGGGGGAGCCGCGTACTCCATAAAGTGCCGGTAAAGTACGGTCGGGTCGCGCGCTCAGTGAATGAAATAGAAATCCTCCTGTAATCCCCGCTCAGCCCCGCTCGTAACGCTATGTGGCCGAGGCTCCAAAACAAACACGCAGGAGGATGGTTCCATTCACGGCTTTTTGTTTTACTCTCTGCTTTTACGCCCGCACCGGCATATTTCTCAATGGGTGTGTGCGCTGCGCCCAGCGGACTAGTGAGCGGCCAAGGACGGCCGACGCGACGCCAACTTGTCTCCCGGCTTCCTTTCCCTTCGTCCGCTCCCTTCCGGGTGCGTGACCTGTCCACCGCTCTGCTGAGCCTGTCAACCGCTTTGCAGAGCCACTCAATCGCTCTGCTGAGCCACTCAACCGCTATGCTGAGCCACTCAGCCACTCTGCTGAGCCACTCAGCCACTCTGCTGAGCCACTCAACCGCGCTGCTGAGCCACTCAACCGCTGCCGTCGTCGCTAGCCGCCTTCCCGTTACAAAATTCTCGCATTCACGAACAGGAACGAAAACGGGTGTGGGATCGTATTAATTAGGACCGGTGTTCGTAAAGTCTGAAAACTCACGGATATGTGCCGCACATCCGCCTCTCGCCTCCCATAGTGCGGGTGACGCCAGCGTCTCTCTCTCTCTCTCTCTCTCTCTCTCTCTCTCTCTCCCTCTCTCTCCCTCTCTCTCTCTCTCTCTCTCTCTCTCTCTCTCTCTCCCTCTCCCTCTCTCCAGCCTCGGCCTCTCTCGCCCTCAGTGTCAAGGCCGCGGTAGGCAGCTCGTTGCGTAGCGCCTGCCTTCTATATTCGGACCGCACACGGGTTATGTATAGTACTGTACATTGTGTGTGGCTGGCTACACACATAAAAAAACATAACATAAATTAGTTTAATTTTATATGTATTTAGCAGCTAGGAAAAAAAACTGATAGTCAACAGTTATGTTGAAATAATATATGGAAGAGCCCACGATGCGGCGTTGTGTATTCTCCCGTGAAAATGAGAAGCACCGTCGTGCTGGGTTCGATCCCACGGCATTGGATCCTCGTGTATCTTGACGAGCGGAGCGTCTGTGGGCTGGACGCCGTGGCCCGTGGCCCAGTATGAAAATGTCAGAGGCTGTCGTGGTGCCACGCAGCGGCGCGGCGCGCCCGGGCACGCCCCCGGGGGCCGCGGGGGCTCCTGGCGGGGCGGGGCGGGGCGGGGCGGCCTGTGGGGCCCGAAGGGCCGCTGCCGCCTCTGACGAGCACCATAAGAAACCCTTATGAAGTGAGCAGTGTGGCTGGTTATTATCGCCCGAACACCTCTTTCTCATTTCTTTCTACTCTCTCTCTCTCTCTCTCTCTCTCTCTCTCTCTCTCTCTCTCTCTCTCTCTCTCTCTCTCTCGCTTGCTCTCGCTCTCTCGCTCTCTCTCGTCACTGCTCTGGTCAGCTGCGCGCTGCTCTCCACTGCGACCACCCGGGCTACAGGGGGGTGAGGTGGGGGAGACACGCATCTCTGCTGCATGACCTTTTACGAGGATTCAGCGGAACGGAGACCTTTCGACAAGCGCTGCAGCGCCACGGCGCTGAGCTGAGCTGCGCCTCCGTGCAGTACAGCTCCAGAGCCGCCCGCGTGCACCGCACCGGGCCGAGGAAAGTCCATGGGGAGGATGATATCGATATCGCATGTGTGTTCGGAAACATCGAGCGTCATGTTCATCACCCAAGCCTTTACCTTAAGCCAAAACCTCATTGGTAAAACTAAGGCGAAGTTGTATGCTTGAGTCAAGCATTCAACTACGCTTGAAAGCGCGTCTTTTGTCCCCCAAAGCCGGCCTCGCCCCACCCCCGCCCCGCCCCGCCCCGCCCGGCACGGCAGGATAACGCATCGCCAAAGCGAGACAATGCGGGGCAAGCAGAACTGGATACGTATCATCATGAGGAGGAGGAGGAGGGCATGCACACGCATGCCTGCACGCTCGCACGCACGCACGCACCAGGACGTGCAGCACGCGTGACAATGCCCTGGGTCTGTTGGATATGTGGCGAGGGGCACGGCCTGAGCCAAATCAGCAACCACGCCTGTGTCATACACTCACGACACGATAATATAAGCCCTTCAAAACAATAGCGCCTTCCTCCCCCTCCTCCTCCCCTCCTCCTCATCCTCCCTCCTCCTCCTCCTCCTCCTCCTCCTCCTTCTCCTTCTCCTACTCCTGTGCTTATGGACGCGCGCGACTTATCATTATTTCCAATACATACTTGTCTTCAGTTTTCTTATATTCTTTTCCCTCCAGAATTTTCGGCCATAGGTTCCTGAGGTGAATATGGCTTCACATAAACCTCCGGGTCTGGAGGACACACACACACACACGCACGCGCAGAGCTCAGCCGCCTCGTGCCCGTTTCGTGTGTCCTCCCGCGCACACATCAGATAAGCTGTAATTACCGTGCGATCATCTTTTGCCTGGGGGCGCCCCGCCCCGCCCCGCCCCGCCCCGCCGCGCCCCGCCCCGCCGCGCCCTGCCCTATACCATCGGCTGCGCGGCGGCGGCGACTTCCGTACCGCGGCGGCCGGCCAACCGGCCTCTTTACAAAAGATAGTCAATTCCTGTCTCACACACTCAAAAAACAAAAATTGCGTCTCAGCTATGTTTTTAGCTCCGGTGAAAAAAATTAACGGAGTGGCTGGGCGTATTTCTTTCACACCGCTATACAATTATTTTCCTGTACAGCTATCTCTTAGCTACACAGATACAGAGCTATACACTTATAGCTGTACAGGTACTTTGTCCTGCAGCCAATTGTTTGGCCCGGGTGCTTAATTGTCCTGTGCAGCAGTCGATCAGCGCAGAACTGCATTTTATTATTTTTTTTGCACATCCCCCGCAAACCTCCCGCATATAGTCCAGAGCAGCGCGTATACCGTTTTTCCAGACGGACGTCATCGACTGGACAGGCAGACCCACTACCTTGTGCGGCGGGGCGGCGGGGCCAGAGTCCGCAGCAGCGGCAAGTGGCCCGACAATTTATATGGCCATGGCGCCATGGCGGTGTCCGCTACGCGGCCTGGCTCCGCGCGCAGAGATTGTCCTTCGGTAGCCTCGCGCCGGCCCGGCCCGGTGCCCGGTCCAGGCGTAATGTTACACCGCCCCGCCACGCCTCGCCCCGCCCCGCCACGCCCCGCCGTTCTGCTCCAGAAGGCTGTCACGTGACAGATCGGCTGCACTCCACGACAAACGCCGTGCCAGCCGCAATCACGAGCGCCCGCTCGGCAAACGAGGCGGACTAGAAAGAAATAAAAATAAAAAAAAATTGAAAATGTAGAAAATCCACTTACAAGGCAACACGTGTATACGGCGAGATAAGAGCAGGTTTCTTTTCTTAGCGAAGATTTTATTAAGCCTACAATTTGTGGGTTATTTATCTGGGTTTAGCGGTGCAGTTCGTTTGTGAATTGTTAGCTTCAATTTACCTTGAATATTTTTTATTTATTTTTCTTTTGTAAAAATCGCGGTTGGCGAAATGTGGGCCGCGCACCGTGGAGCGTGGGGCCAGGCCGGCCAAGGGCTTCCCTAACGAACGCGCAGGGACAGAGCGCGCATGCGCAGATAGAGGCGGTCGTGCTGCGGGCCGCGCAGGGCAGGGGCTGCGCACGCGCACGCGCGCCGCGGTGCGAGTCGTGACCACCGCGTCGCACTGACCGCGAGCAGAGCGCATGCGCAGCGCGGGGGCGGGGCGGGAGCAGCCGACACTCGCTGACAAATCCACACATAGCGACGCCCTCTGCACCCTGAAAACTTTGTTCTTAATTTGTTTTTCTTTTTTCTTTTTTTAGGCACAAACGTGGCGTTGAGGAAGCCGGCCAACCAGTCGACGACGGTGCGCGGCGGCGCGGCCGGCAACGCCAACGACGGCGACCTGAGCACCGTGCACGACGGCCGCCTGTGCACCGAGACCCAGCGCGAGCACTCGCCCTGGTGGCGCGTCGACCTGCTGCGGCCCTACGCCGTGAGGGCCGTGCGCATCACCACCCGCGGCTGCTGCGGTAAGCACACAGCAAAAAAAAATTGGAAAAATAACAGAAATACACTGTGAAAAGTATTCGTAGATTTACGGGAAAATTTTCCACAAGGTGCTGTCGCAAAATTACAATCACGGATCGTAAATTTACAAAGACTTCCTATCGACTTGAAATTCAGTGACGACAATGATTGGGCTCTCGTAAATTTACAAAATATTTCGTAAATCGAATTTACAAAATTTATCGTAAATTTACGAGGATATTTTTCACTGTGTACTGTAGTTGTAGGTTTACGGGAAATTTTTCCACGAAGTGCAGTGGTAAAATTACAATTACAATTAGACATCGAAATATAACAAGCACTTATCGACTTAAAACTCAATCACGAGCAAGATTCGGTTGTCGTAAATTTACAAACCGGCGATACGTGATGTGTCACACTCGCATTGCTGTTGCACCTGTCCTGTCGTGTATCTCGGGTCGCACACCGCACGGTGTTCCATCTTAGGTAACCTCAACAACGCGGTTTTGCATTCATACGCGACTCTGTTACGCGCTTTTGCGCAACACGCCCTCGCCGGGCCGGGCCGGTGCAGCGCTATAGGCGGCAGTGCATTCGAGAGCGTCCGTTTTCTTCGAGTTAACGAAGGCCCGCTCCGCTGCCGCACGGCTAGGCTAGGCTAGTCGGCCCGCTGCTCCGCCGCCTAGAGCCGTTTTCCAAATGTCAGCGAGGCCCTATTCGGCTTGTATGCAGAGTGTATCACCCAGGCCAGGCCGGCCGGCCGCGCCGGCGTGCATGCCAAGTACAATAACTAGAGTGGCCGACCGGCCCGGCGCCACGGCACAGCACAGCCCGCCGCGCGCCCGGCCCAGCCTGCTGAGTCCGCCTTACAAAATACGGAACCTGTCACGGTAAAAACAATGTCTGATTTTTTGAGGAAAAAGGAAAAACTCCCATAGTTTGAAGGCACCTCCTCATATTTTTAGGATGTTTCTCAAAACTTGAGGGAACTTTCCACATTTTTCTATAGAAGACTTCCTCAAAATCTGAGGATGTTCCCTCAAATTATGCAAAGTTCCTCAAAGCTTTCCCTTTTTTTCTCAAAAAATCAGACATTGTTCTTTCACCGTGGTCTGCATAAAACAGTACCGAAAATAGATTGCCCGATAATTCATTTTCGGTTCGAAGCTTCGAGGCACAAGAGACGATGAGGTCATGTTCATAATGTTTCTTCTCTTTTCGGCAGGTCACCAGCCACTACACGATCTGGAGATTCGGGTCGGCAACAGCAGTCATGACCTCCAGAGGAACCCGCTTTGCGCCTGGTTTCCAGGAAACATTGGTAAGCTCAGTAGGTTTTTGTTTCTGTACAAACTAAAAGAAAAAGAAAAGAAAAGTTGGGATATTTCAAATAAAAATAAGACCGGATGAAAATCACGAGCAGACATTTCGCAATCCCGCTCGACAGTTGATATATGCGGAACGGACGGTGGAAAAAAAGACTTGCGCGATCGTAAAAAGACGTAAGCGAACGGTCGCGCAGAGCGGAGCGGAGTCCCGATCAGCCCAGCCCAGTCCAGCCCGGTGTATTAGCACCAGAAGCGCCGGCCGGGCCGTGCCGGGCAGGCCTGGCGGCTGGCATTGCATTGCTGATCAAGTCGCTATAGTCATTTTGCTTGCGGTTTCATGATTTAGATAGATACAATTTATTAACGCAAGCAGTGCACAAAAAAAAATTGTTTTGTGTGTGATCCGCGGGAGGCTCAGACTCGGTGGCTGGAGCAGGTCAGATAGCATCATGAAGCGGTTCGCCGCGTGTCCCCTCCACCTCCGGCGCGGCCCGGCCCACCCCGGCAATAGTGAAGGAAAGGATAATAAAACGATGAAAAAACATGGGAATCATTTTACGCGGGGCTGTCTCCGCCGCCGCGCGTGATATCATCAACATGGCGTCATAAAAGATTAAAAATAAACGCAGTCCAGCGGCGTCCAGCTCGGTACCTCCCGGCTGTGCATGTGACAGAGTATATAAAGAAATAAATGACAGATAAGACACAGTATATTTCCTGCTGCTGTATTAAAAATGTTTTCATGTTCATTTTTTTTTTGTCGCAGAGGAGGGGACGACCAAGATGTTCAGCTGCGCCCGCGCGCTCGTCGGCCAGTACGTGTTCCTGCAGCTGACGAACGTGGAGGGCTCGCTCTCACTGTGCGAAGTGCAGGTGTTCACGTCAGATGGTGAGTACACGAGCAGGGCTACACTGTAAAGTAGTGTGCGAATGTCGCACACGTGTAGGGGGGTTACTTTCCGTCAGGAAAATGGGCACGTTTGCGAATGGAAATTCACACACCGACAAGTGTGCGACATTCACACACTTTGGTAGAGCAGGTACAGGCAGCGCCTGGCGGAGGGGCAGTCCCGGCGGGCACGCGCGCCCGGCGGGCGTTGGCGAGACTGGGTGGCCTTGAGGTGTGAACCTGTCGGGGTGGGAGTGACTGAGAGAGAGAGAGAGAGAGAGAGAGAGAGAGAGAGAGAGAGAGAGAGAGAGGCGCACCGCCGCGCCATCGTGAGTAATGCCGGGTGTGTGGCGGCCCTGGGCGGGGCGGCAGGTGGCGCTGCACTATGGGCGATTTATTTATACGCGTTGCCAACCCAACAACAGTTATCGACTAGTTCTGGCCGCTGCCATGCCGCTGGTGGGAAGCGTGGCGCGCCTGCCGGGCCGAGCCGCGCGGAGGAGCAGCTGAGTAGGAGGAGAGGAGAGATATCGGCCTGATTGAAGTGGTGCCAGATCAGATTCGATGCGAATAACTGTACGAGTGGCGGGCGGGGCGAGGCGGGGCGGGGCGGGGCGGGGCGGGGCGGGGGTGGTGTGCTGCGCCGCTTCGTCTCCCGGGAGGTAAAGTATAAATCATGACCAGGAGGGGGAAGAGAGAGAGAGAGAGAGAGAGAGAGAGAGAGAGAGAGAGAGAGAGAGAGAGAGAGAGAGAGAGAGAGAGAGAGAGAGACGTGGGAGAAAAGGGATGGGGTAGCGTCTGGCTAGCCATAAGCGCTGGCATGTGCGTATACTACTAGAAATCGGAGGGTGCTGCAGCAGCCGCTTTTTTGCCGATGTTGCAAAAATAAGTCTTTTCTCTACGTGTAAATGTGTGAAACTGAAACTCGTTTAAAAGCTCCCGCCCGTTTCCGCTCCTGTCGTTGCACTGGCGGTGCACTGTGCTGCTGCACGGCGTGGTGCGGCGAGGGGAGGGGAGGGGAGGGGAGGGGAGGTAAGTAGGTAATGCCGTCTACAAGCCCCACGCACGCGAGCCGTTCGAAAACGAGTTAATTTGACCGGCGTAGGGTGGGGTGCAGCCCACCAGCCTCCACTCTTCTCCTCTTCCTTCTCCACCCCCCCCCCCTCTCCTTTTCCTCCTCCTCCTCCTACCCACCCCCTCTTCTTTTCGAATTAGAGCGAGCACGCGTCAGCGTGGAGTAGTGCGTTCCAGGGCGGAGTTAGGTTTGTCTGACTCGTTTATTCCGATCGGGGGGTTTGTTGTGCCGTGACGAGGCTCGGTGCATTCTACTCCTCAAGGCGGGGCGGGGCGGGGCGGGGCGGGGCGGGGCGGGGCGGGGCGGGGCTCCAACGTGAGGTGTCGTGCTCGTTAATGGCCACGAGAGCAGACAGTACTCTACAAAATATATTTCTACAGAAAAGAAAGAAAATAACAACTCGTGCGGATTCATGAGTTGTTGCGCCCGCATCGTTATGGACACTCACACTCCTACAAGTGTGGGTGTCATTCGCATATTTTACGCCCTCAATTCTCTATGGAATAATTTATTTAGGACTGTTGACAGGTTTCTACTCTGCGTACTAGGCAGTTGAAGCAACTATATCATGCATATTTTTGTTTATAGATTACACTCTAAAAGACCATGAACAAGTTTAGAAACTATCTACGGACGTTTTTAAGCTTTACTAATAAGATAAAAGCGAGGATAAAAGGGTGTAGTGCAGTCGAGTTGTGGTAATTTTGTATTGATCGGGGATTAAGTAATTGGGAATTTTCGTAATGGTTTGTGTTTCAGAAGGGCCGCGCGAAAGGCAGATGTGTTTGTTTCCTCTTTCGTGAGGTGTGTGTGGGTGTATGTGTGTGTGTGTATGTGTGTGTTAGGACAGAGGGAGAGGTGGGCTAAGGGGCTGGGGTGGCCACAGCCCACCCGCCCGCCCCGCCCTGCCCTGCCCTGCCCTACGGGCCGACCTGTCTTGTGTGCGCTCTCTGCCGGCAGTAAAAGGCAACAGCTTGCCCCACGCGTCACATTAGGCCCCATGACGCCCCAGCCCAGCTCCTCCCGAAGGCGAAGGACACACTCAGCCTGGAGGTGCCAGCACCGTGTGTGCGCGGGTGTGTGTGAGCGAGAGAGAGAGGAGGTGGGGGGAGGGAGGGGCAGGGAGAGTGAGAGAGATGGATGTTAACCCATAATATACAGTAGAGAGCTGCGTGCCGTGTGTTTGGGTGCGTGTGAGGTCCCTATCATATAACACACCAAAACTTTATAACCTGGCTTATTTTTTTCCCCCACTTTCTTTATACTTCCGAAATTCTCGTCACCGTCCTAATGGCGTACAGCGGTGGTATAGGTGGTTGGGGTCGCTCGCCCCGCCGCTGCTCCCGGCCCGGGCGCGGGGGCGTATGGTGTGTGTAGTGCGGGTGCTCATTCTCGGTGTATAGCCACGCAATGAAATATGCCCCCCCCCCCCCCACCTGCACCCTACCTGTCGCGCACTAGGTCGCTGTCAGCGCAACTACACTACAACCCTTCCTTTTATATACATACACACACACACATGCAGGCCGCTGGGGGGTCAGGCCATTTTGTTGTGTCGTGGTTGCCCGGGCAACGCGCTGTCAGTCATCAACACGCGGCCCGGCCCCGGCCGCTCATCCCCAGCCCAGTCCCAGTGTACACTTGCCGACTGATAAACTGCGATGCCCTCCCTACCCCTTCCTCCCCTTCTTCCTTCCCCTTACCCCTCTCCTACCCCTTCCCCCTTCTTCCTCCCCTTACCCCTCTCCTCCCCTTCCCCTTCTTCCTCCCCCTTACCCCTCTCCCACCCCCTCCCATCCATCGCCCCTCAACCACCCCCGCTTTACCTATACCGAGCCCCGACTCTCTTACTTTCTTACACACGAAAGAAAAAGGCGATTGATTTTTCTCTCTGGGCTTTACATATTACTTATTGATGTTCTTCATAAATGCGAAGAAGACCGGTTGAAAAAAAAAAGTAATCTGCTCTCTAACTGTAATTGTACATTTTTGTGCAAACGTTTGTGCAAAGTTAAACATACACAACATCGTTTCACACACATTTATACGAAAAACTGCATGACTTTGTACAAATGTATGCACATAATCGTTCAAATCACTGCACAAATTTGTGTGAAAAATTTAAAATCGTTTAACTTTGTACAAATAAAATATGCATAAAATCAATCCAGTTAGTGTGTGTGACAGGTAGTGGTGGTTTTATTGTTTAGAAAAGTCAAACAAACAGACCGCGACGATGTTGTTGGTCCGTTTTCGCCTGAATGGCGCGAGGTCAATCAAATGAAGTCGTGGGGGGCACGCGACGGCCAATGCAAGCTTTTCCCACAATTTACTCGCCGGCACCTAGCGCACTTCCTCACTTCCTCTCTCTTCCGCGAGAGAGGGAGAGAGAGAGAGAGGGAGGGAGGGAGGGAGGGAGGGAGGGAGGAAAAGAGAGACCTTTAGCATTAGTTCTCTTGATGCCGTGCGGCGGCGTCAGTTTGATATTTCAAAGCAGGGGTGAATGTGGAAGGTGTAGATCGCGCCCGCGCGTGTGTGTGTGTGTAAGTGTGTGGAGGGGGCGTGTACCGCACCTGCGCGCTTTCCATGAGCCCCATTCAGGCACACGTGTCCCGGTGCGGTGTTCCGTCCCGGTGTTGTAGCCTTGTCCGTACGCCGTGTTTTCGGAAGGCGGCGAAGAGACCGCTGCAGCCAGAAGAGTGTTTCGTTGTTTCCTCCTGAGTGCTGCCCGCCGAGCCGAATGACTCCTCTAACCCTCTCTCTCACACCTCAGCCCGACTCCTACTCCATCGCTTTCTCCCTCACACCTCGGGACTCTGGAATGAAATTCAGAAAGATTTACTCTAAAAGGATTCAGAAATATTTCGGCCAACGCAACACTGTAATGTAAAGTGTTTAACTGACATATGCCAAAAATTGGCATTCTTTTAGGATGATGCCAAAGTTTGGCATTCAAAAAAGGATGTCAATATTGTGGCATTAAAAGTTGCCACAGCGTTTACAGTGAATACTTATCGTCACATGACGCAATTCAGTTTAACAGTGAGCCTCATCGTGCTAACCAGCTCTTTCTCTCCCGCCGCAGAGTTCTCGGACGACCGGTGCGCGCCGGCGGGCGCGGCCGCGGACACGGAGCTGGCCGCCTTCGACCGCGTCTGCTACGAGCTGGCCGTCAAGTCGGGCGGCTCGTTCGAGGCGGCGCGGGCCTCGTGCCGCGCGCACGGCGGCGACCTGGTGCACGGGCTGTCGGGCGCGCGCAGCCTGTTCCTGCTGGCCGAGCTGGAGCGCCGCAAGCAGAGCCTCAAGACGCAGCTCGTCTGGATCGGCGCGCAGAAGGACCCCGGCGTCGTGGCGCGCACCTGGCGCTGGGTGGACGGCGAGGTGGTGCAGCGCCCCGCCTGGGGCAAGGACCAGCCCAACAACTACAACGGCGAGCAGAACTGCGTCGTGCTGGACGGCGGCCGCGGCTGGCTCTGGAACGACGTGGGCTGCAACCTGGACTACCTGCACTGGGTGTGCATGCACTGTGAGTACCGCCGACGGCATGTTGCGCCTCCTGTTTCTCCTCGTCTTTGGCCTGGCGTGCTTCAACAAAGTCATGCAGTCGAGTCACCCTCCGAACTACTTGTTGTAATGTGCCGCTCGGCAGGGCAGAGCTTGACTTATGATTACGTCCGCGGTACGGGTGAGCGCATCACTAGCCGCCCCGCCCCGCCCCGCCCCGCCCCGCCCCCTGGTCGAGCGTTAGGCCGGACGTTGGGCAGGCTCGTGAAACACGCGCCCGGACGCCGCCGTCATCGTCGCGGTCCTCCAAGCGCGACGCGGTACGCCCGCCCCGCCCCGCTCCGCCCCGCTCCGCCCCGCTCCGCCCCGCCCCGTGCCCTGCCGTGCCCACCTGCGTCGTCCCGCTGCTCTGGACATCATCGTGACTTTCGACATCGCTGCCCTGCTGCTTGTTCGCGAATGATTTTGTTATTATTTTTCGTGGCGAAACGAGAGCATCGGCTCGGACCGCGCGGCCGGGGGGGCGGGGCGGGGCGGCCACATCCGCGTGGAGCTCGCGGCGACGTCACGGTGGGGCACGAGAAGAGCCTGCCGCCCCTTCCCCCCTCACCTCCCGGCATCCACCCGCGGGGGGACTTGCACTGCTGCGCTACCGAGTGGCGACATGTTCCTTTCGCCCGCCAGGTCATGCAGGCGGGACGCCACCGCCCGCTTCCCGCCTTTCCCGCAGCAGGGCCTAATTCCGAACCGCCACGCCGCGCCACGCCGCGCCTCGCGACTGTCTCTGTGCCCCACTTGTCGCGGCTGGACACGACGTCCACCCACCGACATAACCAGCCGACGCTATTGCGCGGGTTACTGCCGTGCCGTGCTCACTCACTGTAAGCGCCACGGCCGGAATTTTGGCATTCTTCTGAAATATTCACGCACCTGTAGGGAGCGAATACTGGTACTCTTGGATTTCCCGAGTAGGTATACGGGCCGGCCATGTGTAGGCGTGCCGATCCGTGCCGATCTAGCCTTCTAGCTTTCAGGGCGAGGGCGCGCGCGTCCTGGATCGCCTCTTTGCAGATGAGACGGCGCGATATTCAAGAGCGCAGCGCCCCGCCCCGCCCCGCCCCCGCCCTGCTCCGTGGATGGGGTGATGGTAAAGGCCCGGTTTGTTTAGCGCCAGCTCGGGCCGGGCAGTGAGGCAACGCCCAGAGTGGGCGCATGCCCGAACCGGCGCGGCGCGGTGCTGAGCGGCCGACTCACCGCGTCTCGCTTGGGGCGGGGCGGGGCGGGGCGGGGCGGGGCGGGGCGGGGCGGGGCGGGGCGGGGCGGGGCGAGTCATCCGGGTTTAGCACCGGCCACCAGAAGGCCCGTTGGGGCATGGCCGGCCGGAAAGCCGACAGGTTACAGGCGGGGCGGGGCGGGGCGGCCGAACAGAAAGAGGTTCAATAACTCGGCGGCCTTGGGGCTGCCGCGAAGCGCCTTCTAAGCACGGCACGCCGCCCCGCCGCCACCCACCCCGCCCCACCCCGCCCCACCCCGCCCTACCCCTACCCGCAACTGGTAGTAACGATGCCCCATCTGCAATTACCACACAAGTAGAAAGGGTGTTGCCGGAAAAGCGGTGCGGCAGCGCCCCGCCCCGCCCCGCCCCGGCCGGCGGGAGATGGATTGCCATGAATAAAATAAAGATTAAAACAACGCGCTCGCATGACTGCCCGGGGATTTGAACTCGCGGCAGAGAGTATTGTCTCGGAGTGCACGCCAGGCCTCGCCCGCCGCGCCCGCCCCGCCCCGCCCCGCCCCGCCCCCGTCTCTGCCTTTCTTGAGGTCTTCCCTCGCTCACGGCTGTTTTCCCCGCCAAAATAATCTGGAGGAGAGACTAGACTACTATTACCATGATTACATTCATTTCAGCGTCGCTTCTCTCTCGAGTTAAGTTTCTCTATCTAATCTCACTCTCTCTCTCTCTCCCTCTCGTGCGCAGCGCCCTCGTCGTGCGGCTCCCCGGACAAGCTGGTCAACACGACGGTGGTGGGCAGCAACCACTCGGTGGGCGCCGTCATCCAGTACCGCTGCCCCGAGGGCCACATGCTGGTCGGCTCGGCCAACCGCACCTGCGCCAGGGACGGCTTCTGGACCGGCGAGGCGCCCAGCTGCATGTGTGAGTATAGTATAGTTCGTCTCGCATTACCCAAGTGTGTGAATGTCGCACACTTGTAGGTGTGTGAATGTCGCACACTTGTAGGTGTGTGAATGTCGCACACTTGTAGGTGTGTAAGTGTCGCACACTTGTAGGAGTGTGAATGTCGCACACTTGTAGGTGTGTGAATGTCGCAAACTTTAATTAAAAATGACGACAGTCTTGAACGCTTTGTTGTTCCTTTCCAGACGTGGACTGCGGCGGGGTGTCGGCGCCGGAGCACGGCGAGGTGCGGCTGGCGGACGGGCGCACGACGCACGGCGCCGTGGCGCTCTACACCTGCAGCCTCAACTACACCCTGATCGGGCAGGAGCGGCGCGTCTGCGGGGACGGCGGCAAGTGGACGGGCGACCAGCCGCAGTGCCTGTGTGAGTACCGGCAGGGGCAGAGCAGCCACCGGCGTCCTGGCACTGGAGTGGGGTCACACGAAAAGAAAAAAAAAGATTAGCTGAAATAGCTAGCTGGTATAGCCTGCACGCAAAATAAAATATAGCGTCTCAGCTAAGTTTTTAGCTCTGGGGGAAAAAACATTAGCTGCAGAGGTCCAGGTAATTTTTATAGCACCGGTACAATGTTTTTCACTGTAGAGCTATCGATTAGCTACATAGCTATCTGGTAGCTGAGCAGCTAAGGCCACTTCGCTGTGCAGCTAATTTTTTTTCCTGCGGCCAATTTCTTGCCACGGGTGCTAAATTGGCCAGCTGAAACTGTTAGCACGGACCTGAAAATTATTTTTTTGCGTGTGGAAAGTTGCGTGCTTAGCGGCTATGCAGTTGATAGAGACGCCCTTGTTGCCCTGCTTGCAGTCGACTGGTGCGGCGAGCCGCCCGCGGTGCACGGCGGCTTCGTGGAGACGAGCGGGCGGCGCGCGGGCTCCATCGCGACCTACACGTGCCAGCCGGGCTTCATCCTGTTCGGGTCGGGCGTGGTCTCGTGCGGCCTGGGCGGCGAGTGGTCCGGCAAGGCGCCGCAGTGCAAGTACGTGGACTGCGGCGCGCCGCCCAACATCGACAACGGCCACTACCGCCTGCACAACGGCACCACCACGTACGGCAGCAGCGTCGAGTACCTCTGCGACCCGGACTACTGGCTCGAGCCGGACAACCAGGCCAAGCAGGTCTGCACCCGCGAGGGCAAGTGGTCCGGCGTCACCCCGTCCTGCGAGAGTGAGTACAGCCTCGATCAGCGTCACGCGGAGAGAAAAGACTTGTTGTAGCAGCAAACCTCATTGCTAATATAGCGTATACAACTTTTTTTTGCTAGGACAGCAAAAGTATTGCTGTCATAGCAATCGCTTTGCAGGCTCTGCAAAGTGGTTTGTACTGTCAATTATTTTCTTTTTGATAATGTTGCAAAAAAATGTTGTATGCGATATATTGGCAAGTCTTTTCTCTCCGTGCACCCGAGGGGGAAACAACTCTGAAATTTCTGTACACCTTGTAATTAATTTTTTTTTAAATCAGAAAAAGTTTAGAAAAATTCAAAGAAATTAAGGAAAATTTTGAAAAAAAAATCTAAAAAATTCGGAAAAGTTCAGGAAAGATCAGAAACATTCAGGAACAAATCAAAGCAAAACTTTCAAAAAAAAAATTTACAAAAACTCACGAAAAATTCAGGAAAGTTTACAAAAATTCACATTAGTAAATGAAAATTCAGAGTTGTTTCCTCCTCGGCGTCCTGCCGTTCCTCACAACGCCTGTCCTGACGTGACGCTCCCCTCCCCCGCAGAGATCACCTGCGGCGAGCCCGAGGTGCGCGGCGGCGGCTACGTGGTGGGCTACGACTACAACGTGCACTCGAGCATCGAGTACCACTGCGACGCGGGCCACGTGCTGCGCGGCGAGCCGGTGCACCAGTGCCTCAGCAGCGGCGACTGGTCCGGCGACCCGCCCGCCTGCGAGTACGTGGACTGCGGCAAGGTGCCCACCATGCTGTATGGCCAGGCGCAGCTCGTCAACGGCACCACCTACCTGGGCAGCGTGCTGGCCTACTCGTGCGCCAGGAACTACCGCCTGGTCGGCGCGCAGACGCGCGTCTGTCAGGAGAACGGCCAGTGGAGCGAGACGTCGCCGCGGTGCGAGGGTGAGTCCGTCCAACTCCAGCGCGATGCACCCTGATTCACGGTAGCTTACAGTGAAATTCACCGTAAGCTTTTTAGAGTGCAGTGTCGTTTTGACGTGTACTTGACCGTCCCGTCCTGTCCCGCCTCAGAGATCCGCTGTCCGGAGCCCGTGCTGGCCAACCACCGCATCCTGACGGTGACCAACAACGACCGGCAGTACGGGCGCACGCTGATCCGCACGGCTGAGCACGCCTCCTCGTCCTCCTCCACCACCTACAAGATCGGCGCGCTGGCCAAGTACCAGTGCGAGCGCGGCTACAAGGTGGTCGGCGAGACGCTGTCCACCTGCGAGGAGAACGGCCAGTGGAGCGGCGAGGTCCCGCAGTGCATCTGTGAGTGGCGTAGCGTAGCGTAGTGTGGCGCGCACGGTAAAATAAGTTAGGCAGCACCCTAGTACAGGTGCGTACATGTTGCCTAGTAGGCAGGCGCAGATGCAGCCCGCCTTACTCCACTGTGTTTGGGCGACTTATTGCCTACTTTTCTAGCAACACTGCCACTCGGTCCGCGGTCGCCCCTGCCGCTCAGGCAGCCCGCTGGAGGCGTTCCTTCCCTCTTGAAGGGCTCTTGATGCCTCGGTTTGGCATGGCACTGAATGCACGCAAGGTCTAACTCATGTCTCTCTGTGGTTGCAGTCGTGGACTGCGGCATGCCCAAGCCCACGGCGCACGGCCGCTTCACGCTGGCCTCCAACATGACGTACTACGGCGCGGCCGCCATCTACGAGTGCGACGAGAACTACGAGCTGGACGGGCACGCGCGCCGCCTGTGCATGGAGAACGGCACGTGGAGCTCGGACACGCCCGTGTGCCGGGAGATCCTGTGCCCCGAGCTGGAGAACGAGAACGGCATCACGGTCCAGGTGTCGACGCGCAGCATCGGCGGCGTGGCGCACTACCAGTGCGCGCGGGGCCAGTTCATGGAGGGCAACTCGACGCGGATCTGCCTCAAGCGCGGCCGCTGGAGCAGCAGGATCCCCAAATGCACATGTAGGTTAAACACGTAGTGTGCACGCCCGCCCAAGTAACAAAGGTTTTTTTTTGTGTATTAATCGTTTTTTTTTTGTTTGTTTGTTTGTTTTTGTTTTGTTTTTTTCATTTAGGGGTGGACTGCAAACATCCAGGGCCTATCGAGAATGGACGCGTTATTGTCATGAATGAGACTACAACATATAATAGTGCTGTTGAGTATCACTGTATACCGCACTTTGAGAGAGTGGGGCCTTACTTACGGAAGTGTATGGAGGACGGTCAGTGGTCTGGTGAAGAGCCAACCTGCCAATGTAAGAATTTCTGGTCTATTCTTTTTCTTTTTAATATTTAAAACTGATATGAGTCATGAATTTTCAGTATTATTTAATCACTTTACTTTTCAGTGAGTACAGGGGAGGCAAGTGAGGCGCAGAATTTGGGTCTACCCATTGGTATAGGGGCAGGAGTTCTTCTATTCCTGTTACTAGTATTGGGCCTCATCTATCTTCGGCTGTAAGTGTTCTGTTTTTTGAAGTGTATTCTTCTACTTACTATGATAAAAGTTATTTTGACTCTTTTTTCTCTGTATTCCAGGCGCAAGGAGAGACCTATTAAAAACACAGAAAATGTGCAGGCTGCATTAAGAAAAGAAGACCAAAATGCTGCCGTTATGTCATTCTCTACCTTGAATGATGGCACAAATGGTGGCGTTACTCACCTATCTTCAAACATATATGAAAATATTCATGACCACAGTGATAACATGTATGACGCTCCTTATGAGGAAACAGAAAGGAGAAATGGAAACCATCACTATGAAGCTTCGCCTGTTGGTAGGCCAGGTAACGGGGCAACAGTTACTATTAACGGAGTAGCTGTACGCTGAGACTGTTGGGTAAAAGTTTTAAATTTGCTTAAAACTGCTGCTTTGAATGGAGAAAAAGAATCAAAGAAAGACTGCGTGAAAATCATGTAAAGATATTAAGGGTATTTTTTGTGCAAATGCCAAGTGCATGTGTCGCTGAAAAATAATCATGTCTCAGCTCTTTATATTGGATTCTTGTACTACCACCGAAGCAAATTCTTGTCAGCTATATTTTAGGCTTTTTTTTTAGTGCCAAGTGGATAATAAACCCACATCAGATGTATTTAATAATTTAAAAAAAAAAAAATGGTCAGAACAGCCATCTGAGTTTCAGGGGCAAAATCTATAGAGGCCCGGTGAAATCTTTATTTTAAAGTGAAGATTATTTGTCACTTGTACTGACAGACTGAATTTTCTTTTTATGTTCCTTCTAAATATTAGCTTCCACAACTAAGAAAATGCTGAGTACAGCCATATTGTGGTCTATATACCCTGATCAGTCTAGAGTGCAGAAAAACAGGAGCCCAGCTGTTCAGTATATCTGTCCATTCCATGGTTAGAAATAATTTTGATGGCTTTATTGCTCAAAGTAAATGTGTTGTTAGCAGGTGTATGTGAGAAACATGTACATGATGGCCTGTCCATATCTTAGAAATTAAGTCATCAAGTATGAATTGAAAAGCATTGTACATTTTAGAGAAGTGTGTAAAAATTAATATTTATATTTGTATATACAGTGTAAGAACTGCATAGTGCTGATGTGATGACCAAGATGTGATGTAATGCCAATTCAGTATGGGGGCGTTGTGTTGTGCTGTGGCCAGTGAGACCCTAGTGATATTTATCTCAAGAGCTCCAGCAGCAAATTATTTTGAATGAGGTGGTAAGTACCTTACAGATAAATGAATATTTATGTCTTTATAAGTTCTTTATACATTCTAAGACTGTAAGTAGAATGTTTTCACTATTTTAATTTGTTCAATGATTTGTCTGGAAGTCAAATACAGATCTATCCAAAGTATCTCTACTTTAAACAATGAAATGACATTGTTTCGGCTGAATTTTGCAAGTAAGGAGACAGTTGCCCAAACTTTTCCACAAAATAATTATTGTAATGTTTTACTTGTTTTTATATGCTTTGTGAAGAGACCTTAAGAATTATGAACATTTTGTTGTAGTAAACACTGCTTAGATGATGTGCAACTAGAAATGATTTTATGAGTAGAAAATATATGTATATAAAACTTGATATCTGTGCAATTGTGACTGTGAGTATATCAAGTGTGACCGGTAAAAGAGCAGAAATGATTTTGTGTGAACCCATTCTGTCAAAATGTAGCTTACTAATTGTACATATGTAATTTTATATTACAGACATATCAGTGCCGTAAAATATACTGTAAAACCGTAATATGATCCCTTATTGACTTTCTGTGAGGGGTTCTCTGTGTTTTGCTTTTCTACGACAAAATATTTTCCTTTTTCAAAGTGACATGTTTTATCATTTGCGGTACATAAAGTTGACTTAAATTTAACTTCAAAAACTGCTGCACAATTTTAGGTGAGTATTTTATCCTGACACACCATTACTATGTGTGAGAAATGTATTCTAGGGATGTGGTCCAAGCTAGCAAGGTATTTTAAAAACATTGCAACAAAAAACATGTTTATTGTACTTAACAGTGTAAAATAAATTATGTTGCGGTAAATCTATCCGCATGTAAAACACATGTAAAACTGTAACAAAGTTCCAACAAATAGTTACAGTACCTTTTTACATTGATTGTGTACGATAAGACCTCTTCACATATGTATCACAGGAAAACAGTTAAGCAAATATGACCTTGACACCTCCCACACCTTGCATTGGCTGACTGTGGTGTTAGCTTTGATGCAACTTGGCTGAATCTTCTCCTATAGGTGGATAGGTTTCAGTAGAATCTGAAATTTTGTTTACTTGAGCCTTTTTGAGTAATCTTCCGCCAACAAATCCTTTTAAAGTCAGAATAAAGAAAAAGAAAAAAAATTAGCAGTGTATAAATGGAAAGAAAGAAATACAGTAGTCATTAAGAAATTGATTTACCTAGCAATCCACCTCCTACAGCTGCACATCCACCAGCTTTTAAGCCAATAAAGAGGCCAACAGGACCACCCACAAGAGTACCAACAGCAGCACCCATTAGTGGATACATTGCAGCTTTATATTTCAGAGCTCTTTTTAAATTGAGGTTGCCTTGATGAACATTCTCAACAGTAGCGGACACATTATCATCGATATTATCAACTAATTCTCCTTGACACTAAACAGAAATTACTATTTTGTAAACAGGTATAAAAAGAGAAGGAATGTATTAAGTGGGAAAACTCACTTGGGTCAATTCATGAAGTTGAGCATAGATTCCATGTAGATCTTCGATATCGTCACGTAGCCTCTCCCACGATTGCACATATTCCTCCTCATCTTTGTCTAAGACCGAGGACTTTTCTTCCATAAGTTGAAGTTGAGGGGCAGACTTAAAATCTATTGTTCCCTGATCTGCTACTGGTGTATTACATCTCTTCTCGGGAGACAGGAGCTTATCACCCAAATCTGAAAAATAATATCTTGTAAGTAATCATTTACAATTTATATTGGTTGAAATTAGAATTTATACATGAAATATTTTTAACATAATAATATATTGGTTTCTCTTTCTCTTTTGAAGAGAGATTGGGACCTACACAAATATTCTTCCATGGCCGCAAGTGCTTTTGCACGAGACTGTTTAGTTGCTTTGTCAAATTGTGATATATCTTGAACATCTACTTGGTTACGAAGAGCTTCAATTTCACTCAAGTCTCTTCTTAAATTCTTAATAAGCATTTTTGCAGATGACTGTTCCCTCACAGCACTTGGGTAGTCCCCAGATTGAATTGCCTGAAAAAGTTTCCACAAAAATTACCCCACACCTGGAAAACAATGATAAATGTTCAACTGAGACGAAGTACCAGGCAATGCGCTTGCCTTTTCCATATTGCTTTTGTGTTTCTTCATCATATCCAACCTATGTGGAATGACAACATCATTAAATTGGGAGATAGAATGCTCGAAAAGTTTAAATGGCCTCTTTTTAGAGGTTGGGCTTTGTTGTTCAACCATTTCAAGAAATTAATTGGGTACGAGTTACACAGAGATCCACAGCAGAACCGCTTTTGTAGAAGAGCTTTTGTCTAGAAATGCACAAATGAACCAGAACTTCCCCCAATCTGTTAAGTCTTATGTTAGTGCGCAGAAACGAACAACAACAAGCAGTCTGCTAATAATGGTATTCTGCTGCAAATAATAGGGAGGGTCGACAAATGACGAATGTAAACGTTATATATCGAGAAGACCGTGGTTGTGAGGTAACAAACAAAAGGCAAGGAATCTAGTCAGCCGTAAAGTGCAGCAGCCTGCCCTGGCCTGCCCTGGATTTTCGTGATCTGTCAAGTGAGTCATACGTCGGCTAACATTGTATCATTCGCGTTAAAACTGCCTGTCTATGGTCTTATTATTACTTGTGGACATTATTTTACTCGTAGGTATCAACCGCGCCTCGAAGGTTCAAGAACAATAAAGAACCTAAAACCTACCTGGTTCTGCGTCCCAGTCCTTGATTTGTCAACATGGGGGCCGTTTTGGGCCTATGTTCCGCAGCACAGGTTCGTTTAATTAAACAGTTTATCCTTTTCCTACTTGTACTCATTTCATCTATATACTGTTTACTTCTTGTTCTCTCGTGAGATGAGTTTCCTTGCTTCAAATATTTCTCACTAATGCATGTTGGGATTAGTTGGGATTGTAATGATCATTGTTTGTTTTTTCTGTTTTTTTCAGCTGGCTTGCTGTTGCGGAAGCACAGCATGCTCTCTGTGCGCTGCCTGTCCAGCATGTCGAAACTCAACTTCGACACGCATTATGTATGCAATAATGTTATTGCTTGGAACTGTTGTTGGCTGTATAATGCTGGCACCGGGACTACAGGAACAATTAAAAAAGGTATAATATATTCCTTTCCCTTGATTTTCTTCACACCAAATTTAATTCTGTGAAACCATTTTTCATGCTTAATTTTTGCTCTCTCTGTATTGTGCGTAGGTGCCTTTCTGTGAAGGTAGTCTTGTCAACACTGGATTTGATTGCTCGGAAGCAGTTGGTTATCTTGCTGTTTATCGCCTCTGCTTTGCCCTTACCATGTTTTACACATTGATGTGCATCCTTATGATTGGTGTTAAATCATCAAAAGACCCAAGAGGAGGTATTCAAAATGGGTTAGTATCTGAATAAGCAATGTAGTCTTGCCTTCTTGTCTTTAGAAAGGATGCAACCTATCAGTTTTCTTGTTTGATTGTCTTTTTCCTTTTTTTCTTTTCTAGTTTCTGGGGCTTGAAATATATTGTACTCATTGCTCTTGCCGTGGGTGCATTTTACATCCCTGAGGACAGTCGGTTTGCAACAACATGGCTATATTTCGGGATGATAGGAGGATTTCTTTTCATCATAATCCAATTGATACTCATCATTGACTTTGCTCATTCATGGGCTGAGCGCTGGGTCACTCGTTATGAGGAAACTGAGTCTAGGAAGTGGTATGTGTCTTTAGTTTAATTTTAAACTAATCTATTATCATATCGAGTTTATTAGAATTGTCTTGTCTGCTCCTAGGTATGCAGCCCTACTTTTTGCCTCTGCATTTAATTACATTTTAGCTTTGACTGGAATCATCCTCCTTTATGTGTTCTATACCAAGGTAGGAAATAGTCTAAAAAAGCCACCAAAAAAAAAAAAAAAAATTAATCCTTACTAGAATACTTGTTTTTGATCTGTTTCAGGCCGATGATTGTGGATTGCAGAAGTTTTTCATATCCTTCATTCTCATCATGTCTGTTGCTGTGAGCAGTGTGTCTATTATGCCAAGTGTACAAGAGCGTCAACCTCGATCTGGGCTGCTCCAATCGTCTGTGGTTACACTGTATGCCACATACCTGACTTGGTCAGCCTTGTCTAGCTCATCAAGTATGTTTTTTAGGCGTCTTAGCTGTTGCCTTTCTTTCTTAAAAGCAAAGTTTGATTTATTGTATTTTATTTCAGACCATGAATGTAACCCAGGAATGTTTGGCATTGTTGGTACTACCAAAAGCAAAGTTGGCTTTGATCAGCAGGCCATCGTTGGATTAGTAATCTGGATGTGTTGCATTCTCTACTCTTCGGTTCGATCAGCTTCTTCATCATCAAAGCTTACCATGTCTGAACATGTGTTAGTTAAAGATGGCGGAGGTAAGTAAATTCATCAACAACATGTCAACATTAATTAATTAAACGCTCCTCCACTATAGGGGTTGTTGCACTCTGGGAATACTGTAAAAAATTTGTTTAGGAACATATCTGCATGACACAAACTTGTCTTGTTTGGGTATTCAGTGACTATTCCCTATTACTCTTAAATCTTCTCAAACTGAAATTATTGTCATTGTCTTATGCCTTCAGTGCACTCCTCAATGCAAGGTGACGCTTCACTGATTGATAATGAAGGTATGAGCTAGAGATTCTTTTAGCTGAGTAGCAGAGTTAGGGCTTTTGGGTTATTGCCAATAGACATGTAGACCTGAGTTAACACATTGCAATATTGAGGCTTCACAATATCAAACTTGAAGAGTCTCAGATCCAATACACCCCAACATTGTTGTTAAGGCGCCTACTGAGGTAGTTAGGGAAGTCCATAAAGTATCTTTGATCAGCACTCATTTTATTGCTTTGGTTTTGTGGTAATAATGATTTTGCAATTAAAGTAACCTAGCCTGATTAATTTGTTTCCTAAGTAATTAATTTACAGTACTTTGATTCACATGAATTTCCTTACAGAGCGTGGCTTGACTGAAGATACAGGAAGGGGTGGCCAGAAAGTTTGGGACAATGAGGATGAAGGTGTGGCTTACTCTTGGTCCTTCTTCCATCTTACCTTCTGCCTTTCTACTTTGTACATCATGATGACTTTGACAAATTGGTACCAGTAAGTATTTTTCTTATTTTCAACAAGTTGATGGTGTTTCTTTTCTTTTAACTATGTTGTTTAATTTGTGATACTATTTGCAGGCCTAATTCCTCACTTGAAACTTTGAACTCCAATGATGCTTCAATGTGGGTTAAAGTGATATCCAGCTGGATGTGTATGGGTCTATACCTTTGGACTCTGGTTGCTCCTGTTGTGCTTCCCAACAGGGAATTCAATTAATTTATCCAGTTAATTTTCCTCTACATTCATTGCTTTAAAGACTTAAACAAATTGTTTTTTTCATTACTATTTGCTTTTATTATTGTTTTTATAGTTTGTTAGCTTTGCAGAAATTAAAATTTAAGGTAAGGGTCCGGCGAAGAAATTGAGAAATATGCTTCCAGTATTGAAATATTGGTAATAGTTTAGTAGAAAAAGGTTCAAAAAGATCAAATTTAAAAGCCCATAATTATACCTCAAAATTTGTTGCGCAAGAAGTTCTACAAAGTTGGGCATTAGCTGCTTAACCCAACAGGAAAAATATGTTCGATCCATGTGATAGCTTAGTGAGTAAGTCTGTTTTCAACAATACATTTGAAGTTGAATGCAAGTGTAAACTATAGTCCTGAATATTGCATTTCTGTTTCTTATATCCTGCATGATGAAGGGTTTGGAAATTTTAATGTAACGATTTTTAATACGGTAATGGCATACATACAGTATTATGTAATGCCAATGCCTTTTTAGTCAGTTAAGTAGAGTAGTACATTTTTATTGTTTTTGTAAACTTCTCTTATTTCATTAAGTTTCCTGAAATTATTGTAGTATTATCTTCAGTTAATATTCTATCATACTCTTGAGGTATTTCACAAAACAATATTTGAAAATTTGCTTGATCATAATTTCTTTTTGGCATTTGATTCAGTGGTGTAAATAATTTGCTGTGTTGTGTGCATTTGAAATTGATGTGCAAGGATGTCAAGTCCGGTTTTTACTATTAAATACAGTAGTTCATTGTCGGAAAGATTTGAAACTAATTTTTATATCCTGTATGCATAATTACATTGACTGAGGACGTAATTAAAACAACATCCTTTTGAGATCAACATCAAAATGCGCTTTCACGTTAAAAGTCAAAAGAAGCTAGTTTTCAAAAATACAGTAAAGCTTTTCACAGTTAATGACATTAAAACTACATGTGACATAAAAACAATCTAAGTTGCAAACATGAACAAAGGCACAGTATACAGAGGACACTGAACAGTCATTAGCAAGGAGCTTTAACTTAAATTTTATTATAATCATTCACTCTGTATCACACACATTGGAAATAGAAACACACATACTCTTCTATAAACTAAACAACCAGTGAATATACAAACAATTTGATGTTACCTCCTGTGAACAATATAAAAATACTGTAAGATAACATTTTTACAACATGCACTGCCAGCAGTGCAATTTCCATGTGTCATAAATCACTATCAGTCTTAGGTATCACAAACCACCTCAACAATATATAGGGTCATATACTGTCTGGTGGCCGACTAAAGTCAAGAACAAGTCTTCAAAATCTACATCACATCTTGACATTATCACTTGACACTGACTCCTAAATAGATAGCACGAGTACAATTAAAAAAATATTAATGATAAAAGCATTGTCTTGGAACAGAATGTGACATTAGGTCCCCGGTAGGCGAGGCGAGTCACTCTCGTCCTCTCTGGGCCTTCCCTTTGCCCCACTCTCATGTGGACGTGGACGTGGCCGCGTCCCGCGTCGTGTTGCCGGGTCCCCGCGTGGACGACGACGACGCCATCTCCAGGACCCGGTGCCACAGCGGCCCCCGGTTGTCCGCGTCCAGGCCGACCTCGTTCCACAGCGCCACCATGAAGGCCGGGCGCAGCTCGCCCGCCAGCATGCGCGGCAGCTCGTCCGGCGTCAGCACGAGCGAGGCCCACGAGGCGTGCGTCACGCCCAGGCGCGCCGCCAGCACGCCCGTGACCTGCACGTCGTCGATCCAGAAGTAGGGCGCCCGCTGCACCTCGCGGTACAGCCCGAAGGCCACGTCCGGCGAGTACAGCACGGCCCAGCCCGCGCAGTACGTCGGGTACGTGTCGTCCGCGTACTCGCGGAAGCCGACGCGCCACTTGGAGCGCCAGGTGCGCTTGGGGCGCGCCTTCTCCAGCACGGTGCACGCCAGCAGGCGGCGCGCGCCGTACGGCGACATGACGTTGTGGACGAAGTCCAGCAGGACGGGCGTGTTGACCATGACGTCGTCGTCCACCTTGAGCAGGTACGACGCCTCCGGGCAGCGCTTGGCGAACCACTTGAGCGCCATGGCGTGCTTGTACGTCAGGTTGCGGTACGTGTCGGCGAACGAGCCCTGCACGATGTCCCCGAACGCGGCCGCCTCCTCGGCGATCCGGCGCTGCGCGGCGTCGGGGTCGGCGCCCTCGTGCGACGGCTGCCCGACCATGAAGCGCAGCAGGATCTCGGCGTGCGGCGCCACCAGCCGCGAGCCCCACGTCTCGCGGATGACCGCCCGGTGGTCGACGTGGTCCAGGGCGGTGTGCACGGCCACGAGCACGAGCGGGCGGCAGGTCGCCGGCGCCGCGCCGCCCAGCAGGAAGCGGAAGTCGCGCAGGTCGACGAGCGCGCTGTCGTCGTCCGGCGCCAGGCCGGCGAGCGCCTCCAGCGGCGGCGGCGCGCTGTCGTTGAGCAGCTGGTACGGCACGGGGAGCGCCGGCGGCGGCGGCGGCGTGGCGCCCGCACCGGCGCCGCCCAGCGGACGGCCCACGTCTACGTCCTGCTGCGCGGCGAACCACGCGTAGCACGACAGGCTGACGAACGCGACGAGCAGCAGCACCCGGGGCACCGCGAGCACCGCCAGCGCACGCCCCGGCCCGGCCGCGCCCATTCCACAGCGCCTGCAACAGGAAAATTCACCACATTTGTACACCGAAATTCAGAGTTGTTTCCCCCTTGTCCTTCCCTGCCTGGTTGCAGTTCTGGACCCTCTCTCTTCGAGATCGGGGTAGTGTATCTCCGTCTCTCTTTTTCCGTTCGGGAAAGGAGAGGGGGGGGGGGGGGATCTGCTGTTTCTGACGCAGACCCCCCCCCCCCCTTTTGCGTCCCGCTTGCTCTCGCACAGACAGGTGGGATTCTGTCGCAGTCCAGCTCTGAAGCCGGGCTTGATACGGCCTGAGATACTGAGGTGCAAGAGAGAAAGAGCGACAACCCCCATCTCGAAGTGAGAGGGCCCTGGTGCAGGTCTTTCGCTACGCTTATCAGTGTCCGCCTGGTTTCCTCCTCCGTCGATACATTCCGGCTGCTTCAGCCTCAAAATTGCACTGGTGACATTCATTCTTTTCTTTTTCTACAAATGACGAACCGGTGCGGCACGAACTCTCTCAGCCCTCACCCCGCTGTCCTCAAGATCGTCATGTCGCGCATCCCAACGAGTGTGGAAGAAAACGCAGCGGCCCGCATCTGCCCTCGTGTCCACGCGACGTCCACCGTCGTCCACTTTGTCAAACTATGTAGTACTTCGAGACGCTTTGCGCTCTGCGTCAGAACTGAAACGTTCCAGTCCGTATCCGACTGCTGCTGGCGGGTCGGGCTGCTCAACAACAGCAGCAACAACAACAAGAGCGCGGCCGCAGCAGACGACACGACACGACGCTACAGCTGCTGTGAAAGAGTTGTCGAGCCCGGATCGGGCAGAATATTCGCGACACGGCGCGATTATGTACTCGAGGACCGCGATCCGCCAACCGCTAACCGCGAACCGCAAACCGCGAACCGCGAACCGCGAACCGCGATCCATGAATCTCGATCCGCGAACTGCGGTCCGCGATCCATAAACCTCAGACCGCGATCCGCGATCCGCGCGGCAGTGTAAATAAAACTGTTGTGTCTTGTGCGCGTGCGGGGCCCCGAGCCCAATCGCGTTCTGACCGAATCATCGGTGATGCTGACCCGCCCCGTCACCTGTCGGCTCTGATCCTGTGTCAACATGTGCACAGTGCGCCCGTCCCGTCGACTGCAGCTAACCCCTGCCCACCCCTGCCCGTCAGCTGGTCAGTTGCACCCGCCCCCGGATCGGATCGGCACGCAACATCGGCAAACTTCATACATCGACGCCCTCCTCACTGAAAGTTCTTATGGTGAGTGCGCATCGCCTTCCTATATTTCTTGTTGAAACGAGAACATGGAGAGATTTGTGACATTATGTTGGACAATTTTGAGATTACTGAAACGCAGTCAGGAAAAAATTGCTGAGAATGTTTGATGCACGACTATTACGAAGTGCGTAGTGTGTTAGTCTCACGCTATGCACGACGGTGTGTTCAACATTTTCGAATGTAATTTTTTTACTTCACTGCCTCACTCTGCAGCCATGCGTCCTGTGGTACTTCCCCTTTTCTAGAAATGATTTAGCCTGCTTCACACCTTTTGTGCGAGGCGTTTTCCTCGCATATAATCTAACACGGAAGCGTGACCACACCTAGCAGTAATGTGCTAGAAAAGGTCAGTACATCTTCTAGAAAGCGGGTTCACGTAAATAGGCTCGAGGTTGACCCTGCCGCGCCGAGCCTGGCGGGAGGCTCCTGGTCGTGGCGGGGCCCAGCCCGGGCCCGGGCCCGGGCCCCACCAGCATAGCAGAGCATGCATAGCGTGCTCCGGGTTAATCGCTCATTTTGAGCATGCATAGTATGCTGTCCGGGCGGGGTGGTCTCATGCCGACGCCGACACCGGCACGGCACGGGGGCGAGGGGGAGGATTGGGATGGGGAGGACGATGGGGAGGACGATGGGGAGGACGATGGGGAGGAGGAGGATGAGGAGGATGAGGAGGATGAGGAGGATGAGGAGGATGAGGAGGAGGGGGAGGGGGAGGAGGAGTGCGGCCTGCTGCGCCTGTGCATCTGCATCCCCGCTGTGCTAACCACGTTATGCACCAGGCAGGGGCGTCGTCCTCCTTATAGGCACGGCCCGGCCAGGCGCGCCCAGGGCCCAGGGCGCCAGGAAGCTCTGCAAAGCACCACGCCAACATGCGGGCCGGCGGGCGGGCCTGGCTGGGCGGACCGGGCAGGACACCGCCAGGGCTTCGCTGCCGGCCACGGTGACGGCCTCGACTGCCACGCCACGGACGTGCTGACGGCAGCGGCGGCGCCCGCCCCGCCCCGCGCGTCTGGGCCGCGGGTGCAGTGCGCGGCCTGGGACATGTCGCTGCCCCCGCAGTGGCGGATCCAGAGGCTGCCCTTGGGGGGCATCGGATAATACATCAGGGCGTCTTATGGTTATAACCAAGGGGCATGCCGATGACAGAACACCATTTAAGTTACAACGATCAAAATAGTTTCCTTCGTGTGAGCCTGAGGAGGCCCTGTGCGCTCGGCCACGCCGTCAATCGATGCTTGTGGCTGGTCGGCAGGGTCCGGCCGGGCGGCCGGCCGGCCGGCGTCAGGTAGGTGTATACAATAGATAAGATATCGCCAACTCAGCCGTCGATATTCGTGACCGGCACGACCAGCACGGCACACCCCCGCTGGTGCTCGGCTAGTGCTGGCCCGCGGCCCGCCCCGCCCCGCGCCCCGCGCCGCCAGGGGTGCAGTGCAGTGCTCTGCGCCACGGCCCGTGTCGTGTCGTACGTCTGGTATACCTATGTCTTCTCCTTCTCACACTGTCAAAAATTACAACGGGAATTTGGACGGGACGGCCCGGTAATTTTTTAGCCGGTCTGAACCGTTTTTAAATTTACGCGCCCTCCCACAATGGACGTTACCGAGGCGGAGCGCCTGCGACACACTGGATAGGCCAACCCGCCATGCACTCATGTGAAGGTGGCGGCCTACCCGGAGAGCCCAAGCGCAGGGGGAAGCGGACAGCGGTTGATTGTGGGGCACCTTTAAACTACTATAAATTGAAAATTTCCTAGGAATTTCACACACTTGTAGGGTCAAGTGTACGCGTGGAAATTCGCACACTTGAGATCCCAGTCGTATCGCGCAGATATTTTGCAAAGCAAAACAAAAAAAAGAAAAAAAAATGTTTGACTAGCCAAATGATAATGTTTTTCTGAAAAATTAAACCCTATTTAATTTTTCTGCAACAGGGTAGTGCTTTACGAGAGGAAACAAAAAACGAGGTGTTTGAAAATGCATGCGGATGGGCCATGACAATCAAACCCCTGTCCTGTGTTGGGCGGCGCCGGCGCTGCCTAAACGCGCTGATCAATCGCTCGCGTTAAGGCGGACAAGGCTGCTCCCTCCGGCTGGGCGATTCGCATTGGGTCTGGGTTCACCGTCCGTCCAGCCGGGCCGGGCCGGGCCGGGCCAGGCCAGCGCGTGATAGGCACGGCACAGCGTCTGATAGCGGAGTGATATGGGATAATGCTATACACCCCCGAACCCCACCCCCTGCCTGCCTGCCTGCCTGTCTACCAGCACGGCTCTTTAGTTTTTGTTTTTTCCCCCTCTTTATTTCTCCCCTTTTTTCACTATCCCCCCGCTCGTCCCGCATTCGTCGCGCGCTTTTGGTTTTATCGACGCCAGGTCGGGTTCAGGAAGCTAAGCGCGCGGGCGGTTTAGCGAGTGGGCATACTCCAAAAAAAGTAATTCGCGTCTGACCAAAAATATTAGTAGGTGAACTAATTTTTTAGCTGTATAAGCACACCTGCGCTAGGGTGTTGCCTAGTAGGCAGGCGCTGCCTCTCCGGCCGGGTCCAGCCTGTGCGGAGAGCCGTGCCGCGCCGCGCCGCACGCACTCGTGTCGGCTGGGTTGCCTATCCTCCGTCTGACGGGCGGGGCGGCCACAACGGGTCGAGTACGGGACGGGCCCTGCTGTGGTGGAGATGGAACGTTCGCTCGTCCCCATGAGGCTGCGCGGCGCAAGGGGGGAACGAGTCTCTTATGCGTTACCCCTGAATTACCCCGGGTTACGCCAGATTTACCTTCAATTACTCAAATATTTCATCCTGATAATCTTTGGATCTTTGGTTTTATAAGTGCATTTCGTGGAAAATTTTCCCGTAAACCTACGACTATTTTTCACAGTGACGATGGTCGGGCTAAGACGCGACGAAAACGCGAAACGTGAACGTTAGGAGACCCTACGTAGATTGTACGTCGACACCACGTGAACAACGTAGATTCTACGGCGAGTCTACGTAAACTGCGTAGATTCATGTGGCCTCAACGCATCGCGTTGACGCGTGCACAGACGTAGTGTCCAGTGGGGCCTCAGACCTACCATCGTCCGCGCCGCGCCATGCCCAGGAGCATCGCCGGGATCAGGCTCAGGCGACGGCGCCACCGTTTGGGACAGCTCCGGGGACAGCTCCGGGGACACCTCCGGGGACAGCTCCGGGGACAGCTCCGGGGGCAGCTCCGGGAACAGCTCCGGAGACAGCAGCTGTGCGGTCCGGCGTGAAGATAACTCCGGGGACACACGGAGCCGTCGCGGAGCCCGGCGGGCAGGGTGCGCGCCGATGGAGTCCAGCCCATGTTCTGACGCGGCCGGTGCGGACCGGCGCGGGGCGGGGCGTGGCGTGGCGTGGCGTGGCGTGGCGGGGCGCGGGGGCTGGTTGCCCTGCAGCCTGACCCTGCCCTGGGGCCTGCGCGAACCCCCGTGACGTACTGCCACTTTATCTAATCGCTTCGGTGACGCCCTTTTCCTCAAGTGAATTGTGTTGCCTGCGGAGGCGCGGACACGCTGTGCGTGCCGCCCGCCCCGCCCCGCCCCGCCCCACGCCGAACGACAGCAGAAATGTATGAAAGAGCCGCCTTGAGGTGGCGCCCCGCCCCGCCCCGCCCCGCCCCGCCCCGCCACGCGCGCCAACATACCAATCAAAGGCCCATCTGTGATCGATGGCGGGCGCAGGTCGGGGCAGGACGGGGAGACGAGCAAAGCGCTCTTTGGCAAACACGTGGCCGGGGCGGGGCGGGGCGGGGCGGGGCGGGGCGGGGCGGGGCGGGGCGGGGCGGGGCGGGGCCCGTCGGACGAGACAGGGCGCCAGTTAGGCCACTCGCGGGGCGAAGTAGGCGCGTGGGCGCGCGCGCGCCGCGGCGGTGACGAAGCCGCGAACCACGCGGGGACACTAAGGAGGGATAAGATAAGATTAAATCTACCATTTCGGCCCTGTCCTGCCGCGCCGGGCCGCGCAGCGCCCCGCCCCGCCCGCCCCGCCCACTCCACCCCACCCCGCCCTGCCCCGCCCCGCCCCGCCTCGCCCCGCGCGGACCCGCGCGCCTTTATGCACTGCTCGCCCGACTGATAACGTCGGTCAGTTTAACATTCGACACGTGGACGGAACTGAGTGGCGGAACCATTGGCAGAGGAGTGGGGAGCCTTTCTCTCGCTCTGTCTGTCTCTCTCTCTCTCTCTCTCTTGCTTGCTCGCTCGCTCCTGCTCACTCTTGCTTGTTCTCTCTCTCGCTTGTTCTCTCTCTCGCTTGTTTTCTCTCTCGCTTGTTCTCTCTCTCTCTCGCTTGTTTTCTCTCTCGCTTGTTTTCTCTCTCGCTTGTACTCTCTCTATCTCGCTTGTTCCCTCTCTCGCTTGCTCTCCCTTTCTCTCTCTCTCTCTGTCAGCGTGACTGACTGATGTGGTTAGAGCTCATAAAACTAGGTTAACGCACGCAGAGGTACGATCCGCGTGGCAGGTCCCTCGGTCCGTGCACTTCACGTAAAGTGCCCGGGGTGTGGGTGGGTGGGGTGCACGTGAATGCACTCGCTCCGCCCCGCTCCACCCCGCTCCACCCCGCTCCACCCCGCTCCACCCCGCTCCACCCCGCTCCACCCCGCTCCACCCCGCTCTGCCCCGCTCTGCCCCGCTCTGCCGCGCTCCGCCCCGACCCGCCCGGTGACACTCCCTCCTTTCCTGCAAGAGGTGCTTAATGAGCGAGAAGGAGCGAATGGACGAGAGAGAGAGAGAGAGAGAGAGAGAGAGAGAGAGAGAGAGAGAGAGAGAGAGAGAGAGAGAGACAAGAAAGAGAGAGACGGCACGCGGGCGACGACACGAATTAATGATGACGAGTCTAAGTAAGTAGTCGATGTCAGCGAGGCACGCCACGCGTGTCCGTCTCGCCTCGCCCCGCCCACCCCACCCCGCCTCACCCCACCCCTCCCCACCCCACCCACCCCGCCTCAACCCACCCGCCCCACCCGCCTAAGACCAAGACCCTACCATGTATTTTATCCCTAAAAATTCGTTCGTGCTAGGGAAACCTGCCGGACAAAGATTTTACCGAGAGAGAGAGTTTTGGGGCGCGCATAGTCACCGCTACCCGCTGCCTAGCCGCTGCCCCTGCACGGGGACGGGGCGCGGCAGCCAGAGCTGCGCGCTTGTTGCTGTTAATAAGGGTGGCCGCCCCAGCCCGCCCCGCCTCGCCCCGCCCCGCCCCGCCCCGCCCTGCCCCGCCCTGCCCCGCCCCGCCCTGCCCTGCCCCCGTCTCCAGGGGTCGCGCCCCGCCAGTGAGCGCCGCGCCGCGCCGGCCGGGGTCCTGGCGGGTTGGCCTCTGTGCCGTGCCTGGCCTCCGCCATGGAGTGGGTCGATATGGACTGGGCGTGCAGCTGCGGGGCGGGGCGGGGGCGGGGCGGGGCGGGGCGGGGACCGGGATAGCAATCAGCTGGTCTGGCGTAACGAAGCCACGCCGCCTGGCTCGTCTGCACGTGTTAGCACCCCGCCGCACCGCACCGCAAAACCAAAACTTTCGCGTTTGTAAAATCCGTAGGTTAACAGTTTGGCGATTTTATAAACTGCCAGTGACCTGCCAGCGAGGCGAAGCGGGGCGGGGCGGGGTGGGGCGGGGCGCGCGCGGCGGGGCCTGTAGAGGTCAAGTACCAAGTAATGGACGTCGGAGCGTCATGAGACGCGGCAGGGGTTAGGTTAGGTCCCGCGGCCGACAGGAACCCCCCTCCTGGGAGGCCATCCTGCCTGCTGACATTCCTGCCCTCACCCAACAAAAAACAATGTTCTTAATTGTTCAGTGTATCTTGAAGTTTTAGGAAGATTTTGCTTAAGAGAAGCGGATTTTGTCATCAAACTAAGTTAAATTTCTTAAATTAAGAACACTGATGTTTTAAAAACTTTTATGCTCTTGAATCATGACGTTCGATCAGCTAAATGTCGTCCACGTGCCGGTGGGAGAATGTTTTCACACACTTGTATTTCACACACTTGTATCTCTCACACACTGGTAGGAGTGCGAAAAATTATTCACACTAATAGGTGAGCGATCTCTTCTCTGACACCTCGGCCCTTTCAATATTCAATCTGCTTGTCAGCGACATTGAAGATGTGTTTGGATCGGTTTGGATTTCCAGTGCACTTCTGCTCCATTTCATTTCTATTTCTCGAAGCTCGCACACGTGGAGCAGCGGGCCGTGGCTTTCACTTTGGAAGAATTTACAAGACCTTGCGGACTTGAGTGTGCAGAGCACGCACTGCAGTGGGGGGGGGGAGCAGCCACGTGACGCTCACAAGTGAGGTGCACGTGAGGTGAGCAAGGAGAGAGAGAGAGAGAGAGAGAGAGAGAGAGAGAGAGAGAGAGAGAGAGAGAGAGAGAGAGAGAGAGAGAGAGAGAGAGAGAGAGAGAGAGAGAGAGAGAGAGACTCCGAATACGGAGTGCAGCAACGGAAGGACACCGCGCCGGCTCGGACGGCAGGGGACGGGAGACACGGACGGACCGGACAACACTAGGGATCGTCAGGGAATCTTTTCATGTGTTTTTGCTGCGGTAAAAACAAAATGCATTTTTTAAAATTTAATTAACTAAACAGCGCGCTCGTGATAGAAGAGCGTCGTAGTCACTCTCTCTATCTCTATCCGCTGTTACTCGCTCGAGGAGTCCGCGCTCGAGACATCACTCATGTTTTTCGGAAACTTTGCCCCAATATTTGTCCGAGCAATCCAATCACGCTGCTCCCCCCCTCCCCCCGCCCTATTTCTGCGGCGTGTGTTTGGTCATTAGACTGCTCCCTTTACGGGCCTGTCCGTCGAGCTCGGGCACGGCCGGGGGAGGAGAGAGGGAGGAGAAAGGGAGCGTCTCTCTACGTCACCAGGGCGCCAGTCGTCACATTGGCGGAAAACCAACCAACTCATTGTAGAGGACGGAAACGCTAGGCTTATCCGATTCACGAAATGTGACTCAATATTCCAACGAACGTGACACGGGGTTTACGAATGTGACGTCGTCACATTCCTTAAATAACAGTGTACCAAGTGGTGTGTTGTCTCGCAGCTTCAATGTAAGCTCGCTCGACCCTGGGTCAGAAATATACCGGCGCGCCGCCGGGCGGCAAAGTACCCACAGCGCCGGCCGGCCAGCCGGCAGCACTCGAGCGTACGGCGACGGCGCCTGTGGTGTGCGGTAGCGGTGGGGCGGGGCGGGGCGGGGCTCGGCGGGGCGGGGCGGGGCGGGGCGGGGCGGGGCGGGGCGGGGCGGGCGGCGCTAGGCAAACCCGATCGGCGTGCCGTTACGCCTCGTGACCGCCGATGTGGGTCAGACCTCCTTGGAGCGCAGGGCAAGGACCTGGACGCCGGCGCTCACCGCGGCGCCAATGACGGCGAGCGCGTGGTCACGACGGCGTTCTGATCCTTGTCATCCGCCATGAAGATGACGCCCGCGCATCACAGCACGTGGTCACGACGACGTCATCCTGATCCGTGTCACCCGCCATGAGGACTTCCTTCACACGCGCATGGCAGCGCGTCATCGCGGTGTCATCCTGACCCTGTCACCCGCTATGAAGACGACGCCCGCGCATGACAGCGCGTGGTCACAACGGCATCCTAATCCTTGTCATCCGCCATGAAGATGTCGCACGCGCATGGCAGCGCATCTTCACGGTGTCATCCTGACCCTGTCACCCGCTATGAAGACGACGCCCGCGCGTGACAGCGCGTGGTCACGACGTCATCCTGTTCCCCGCTACGTCGTCCTCGAGGAATGCGAACAAGTTGTCGGACTGGTCCCCTACCTGAGCTGCTGTGTCCTCTGCGCCGACCCCGCGGGTGACGGCCTGGTGACGGACTCTCTCGACGGGCGCGGTCCTGGACGCAGGCGGCCGGCTCGTCAGCAGCAGACATGACGGCGTGCGGGGCGCGGCATCGGCGGCATGTCAGCTGATCGCGCGCGACGTCAACACGGCCGTGTCGGCGCCGGCGCGGGAGACGGCATGCCGGGCCGGGCCGGGCCGGCTCGCGGCGTGGGGCGGAGGTGCAGGAACAGGTGGTGAGGTGATGTGCGGTGGGTGGCGGTGCACTGGCACTGGGCAGGGCCGCCGCCGGCGCTGCTGGCGCGATGTGGTGCTACGCGCGGCTGGCGCGGCGCGGGGCGGATCGAACGGGCCGTGCTCGGGACGTCCTGACCGCCGAGTACGCCCGTCCAAGTCAAACTGTGCGGCTCATGCCGGCGTGGCTCGGGCCGGGCCCGGCTGGCGGGGCCCCGCCGCGACGCGCCGCGCCGCTGTTCAGATCGGCCCGCTCCGCCGCCGCCTCACCGTGGCCGCTGGTCCGCCTTGGGCGGCGGGGCGGGGCGGGGCGGGGCGGGGCGGGGCGGTGAGGATGAGGCGGGCACTTCGTGGAGGGGGAGGATGAAGGGGTTATAGCGTGGAGGGGGATCCGACCGGTCCGGAGGCCGACGCGCTGCTCCGGCCCCAACTACCTGGCGTGTGTGAGAGTGGAGAGAGGATTGAGGAGGAGGTGGGGGTGGGACGGGAAATTGTAGGAATCATACCCGCATCGCAGTATCGTGAAGGAAGAAGATTCCCCCCCTAGTAACACTAAACTGTCGGGTGTGAATGTCGCCCGTGACTAGGCGCATATTTCTCGAGTGCCCGCGTGGGCGTGTCGTGCTGAGGTGTGACCAGACCAGGGCCACCGGAACACACGTTAAGTAGGGGGCCTCTCGAGTCGCACGGGATTTTTGAGCGGTCACCGAGCAGGCGACTGTTGGGATCCCGCCCGGCGACTGCGAGGCCCTTCTATGTTACTAGGGGTCCCGTCTCTTTTCTCAAACTTTCCTTTCAGCTCGTCCCCTTATTTTATATCGCATTCCTTTTAATGTTTTTCGTTTTTGTTTTCTACGAGAACCACTTTACTCAACATCTCTTATTCTCCCTTTTATCCTTCTCTCTTAAAAAGGGGATGTTGTATGTTTTGTATGTGATGAATAATAAGACCTAACTGCCAAGGTTTTTAACTCACAAAAATATAATCCTGGAGAACCAAGTCGCGATGCGATGAGGTAAAGGTTTAAGAATGTTTTAAGTAAAGTTAAGCAAAACCGACGTCTTGTCGCTATCTATCTCTGCAAGCAAGACAGGGTGTAGTGTCTCATATCAACACGGCGTGGGTTGTTAGCAAACTTTATTTCAGGTTTATAATCACATATAAAGACAACGTCTTCGAGACAAATCTCTCGAATCTCCTCAAAATTAAATCTTACACAAAACCTTTCCCACAGAGCTGTCAATGAAGGAAAAAAAAAAAAAGTTCTCATTGATCTACCTTGACCGTACATTCCCAAAATGTAGCGATTCTAAAACTCGATTTGGTCGTCAGTCTGCTCCCCCCTTTTATTTATTATGATTTTTTAAAAAACACTTTCAAAATTATCTCCCTCCTTCTTGTCGTGTGAGTTGTAAAAGTGACGGCTCGGACCTCGCGTTCGAATCTGCTGACCCGCCACCCCCTCCCAGCAAAGGGATGTGAGTCGGTTAGATTCTTTCCTCTGCTCCTGCCCCTCCAGACCCTGTTGGGTCGGCCCAGGCCCCACTAAATGCAACACAAGCCTCCAAGATGCCACCACTCCCCCCAGCCATCCTATGGAATAGTTAAACAACAAAGCGATGGATATATATTATATAATATTCGATAATATTGAAAAAAGCGCAGACACGACATGCGGCGTTAACATTTACATTAAAACATTCACCATTACATCCATCGCCCTTCACGACCTGGCATTCCTACCATCAGTATCGTGTGGTGTTCAGAGTGTTTTGTTCTAGATAAAAGAAATAGAATAAATAACCGAAAGAGTGTAGAAATGTAGTGATGGAATCGAACTGTCAGACAAGAGATCATCCTGCCGTGACCCTCCTCCCCCTCTCCTCTCTCTCTATGAAATAAGTACGTAACGAGAAAATAAACAACAAAAATAACGCGTATATTGTTTCATCATTTTTTTTTAAATGGTCACCGCGAACCTTCCAGCTTTATTACTTTCATTTTTTTTGCGTAGTACGTTTGATGTCAAAGTCAAAAAAAAGGTGGTGCGCCGCCGCCCCTATCACTCTAGTAGGTCTCGGATGAGCTTCTGGTCTCCTGGACCATGTACACCTGGGAGCCGGGGACGGTGGAGGTGGTGACGAACGTGCGGTGCTTGGCGCGGATGAGCGACAGGTTGCTCTCGGCGTTCTCGGCGCGGTCCTCGGCGGCCTCCAGCTCGCGCTGGAAGCGGCGGACCCGGGTCACGGACTGCTGCGACATGCCCTCCTGGAACCGGAAAAGGGATGCGTGAGGCATGGAAGAGAGAACGGTGCTATCGCGAAATTTCAAAGTTTCCCAAAAGGCGAAATTTATCGTTGAAAACTATTGTTTTTACGCCTTTTCTTACACCCCTCATAACTCTTTGCCGTCTGGACCAGCCCCCGCCCCTCTGCCGATGGCGCACCTGTTCAGTCAGCTGTCGCTTGTAGATGTTGACCTTCTGCGTCGTCTTGTCGAGCATCTCCTGGAGCAGGCTGATGTTCTTCTGGTCCTCCTCGTTCTGGATGAGCACCTCCTTGACGTGCCTCTCCTTCTTGCGCAGGATCTTGATGGTCTCGGCGTGGCGCCTCTTCTCCTCGTCCAGCTCCAGCTCAAGATCGCGCATCTATATTTCAAAAGTTTAAAAAAATAAATAAAAATCACTTTTTATGCGTGTTCCCGAGCCGCAAAAAATTATAATTTTTTTCAATAAATGAGTCTTACCCTAGCTTCGAGCTTGCTGATGATACGCTTGCCGCCCACGATGGCGTTGGCCTCAACCTCCTCCAGGCGCACGGACAGGTTCTTGACTTCGATCTCCAGGGACTTCTTGATGGTCTCGATCTTGATGACGCGCTCCTGCTCCTCGTGCAGCTGCTCCACGGTGTGCTTGAGCTCGACCTGGACGCGCTGGTAGCGCTCGTCGGCAATCTGCATCAAGCGCAATACAAAATCCAGAAAATTCAGTAAAGTTCGATAAAAGTAAAACAATACCTTACAGAATAATTCAAGAAAAATTCGAGACAAATTTACATAATTTTCACACCGAATCTAAGAGCTAATGCTGATGCAATGCCTGATTTTTTTGACATTCATTGGAGTTCTCGGAAGTTCACACGTTTCAGTGGCCAAGTGTACGAATAAATCCTCGCTCACCTACAAGTGCGTGACATTCACACTCTTGGATTTCCAGTGTTGTTTTTAACGTGGCCCCCCTCGGAAATCTCCGTCAACATTAAGAGACACTCACCCTGAGCTCCTTGGTGACCTCCTCGTAGTCGCCGGCGAGGGTGCCGAGCTCCTGCTCGAGCTTGGAGCGGGAGGAGGCGAGGTTGACGTTGATGGTGGTGAGCTCGTTGATCCTGCTCTGCGCCTCCTCGTAGGCCTGCTCGGCGGTGCGCTTGGCGCGCAGGGCGGTCTCGCAGTTGGCGCGGACCTCCTCCAGCTCGGAGGTGAGCGACTGGAGGCGGCGCTGGGCGATGCCGTACTGGTCCAGGGTGACGGCCAGCTGGCGCTGGGTCTCGTCGTAGTGGGCCTGGAGCTCCTGTAGCACAACACGCCGGCGTGAAAATCACGATTTGCGAACAAAATGCGGGTGAGTGAGTTCCAAGACAGCTCTAGTCATTTTCTGCGCAGACTCATTTCGAGTGTGAGAGAGACAGACAATGACTAGAGCTGTCGATGACGGGCGAGGACGTACGGTGAGCTGCAGGGACTGCTTCTTGATGGTCTGCTGCAGCTGCAGGTTGTTCTTGTTGGCGACGTCCAGGGACATCTCCAGCTCGGTGATGGTCATCTGCATCTTCTTCTTGATGCGGGTCACCTCGGTCTTGAGCTTGGTCTCGGCCTCCACGACGCGGGCGTTGAGCTGCTCGATCTCGATGGCGGTCTGCTTGCTGCAAGGACCAAAAGTGTGAAAATTAATTACTTATTGAGAATGAGACCAACGGAGTCATCCTGCACTATTGAAAATAGTTGTTAAGAAACAACTCTCTTTGTGATGACCGTGCTGTTGGCCAACAGGAATGTTGTTCGAAAACAACACAAGTTGTTGCAAAGCAACAATGTTTGTTGTGAATTTAAAAGTAAAAATTTATTGTTCCTGGACAACTTTTGTTGTTCCTGAACAACGAATATGCTGTTAATTTGCGACCTTTTTTTTAACGGTGTGGCGTCGTCCACCTGTTTCGTCCGGCGGCATGTTTAGCTGGCGGTGTGGCCTGCAGTCACCCGAGACCTCGTCGCTGCGCTAACCAGCGCGTTTCCCCTGCTCAACAGGCTCCACTTGTTCGCGCAGCGGACGACGCGCGCGAGGCTTTGGCGCCCCCTGACGGCTACGTCAGCAGGCTCGGGTGGCCACGCCACGCCACGCCACGCCACGCCACGCCACGCCACGCCACGCCACGCCAGCGCCAACTAACCGCAATGACAAAAATAGAGCCCCGCCGGGCAATCTAAAAGTGCAGCGCGTAATAAAGGCGCCTGGCCAGCGGGCTTAAGGCTCACGGGCGGGGCGGGGCGGGGCGGGGCGCGCTGGCCGCGCAGGGGTAGCCCCCCCCCCCCCCTGAAACCAGCCTAGGCCTTTGCAGGGTGATTACGCACATAGCGTTTCGCCGAGTGCGTTTTATTTCTTTCCTCTCATTTCGACGGGAGGTACGTGGCACCATACCACCATGGGGCGAAAAAGGTGCGCGATGTCCAGCAGACTGATTCAGAAGATCGCTCTCGTTCCCTTAGTGCACGCCGAGGGGGAAACAACTCTGAATTTTTTTATGTTCAAATGTCGTGAACTTATTGTGATTTTTTTTTCTGAATGGCTCCAGAATTTCTCCAATTTTTAAAAAAATTTGCCTGATTTTTCCTAAAACATTTGATTTTTTTTGCGATTTTTTCTGAATCACGTCGTGTACAAAAATGTGAGAGTTGTTTCCTCCTCGGTTCACACGTTCTGCTGCTGTCAGCCCCTTGCCTATAACCTGGGGGATACACCTCCCCCGCCCGCCCCCGCCCCGCCCCCCCCCCCCCCCCGCCCCCCGCCCCGCCCCCGTGCAGCGCCGCGCCGCCCAAACAGTCCCCGCACGACACAGCCCGCAGCCCCTGTTTCCTAGCCCGATAAAGAAAACGTTCACCCGGTGCGGCCGTCACCCCAACACCCCCACCCTTCCTCCCTCGCCCGGACACGCCACGCGCAGCCGTTGGGGCGCGGCTGTATCCGGTTCCGGTTCCCCCTCCGGGCCCGGCGGGCGAGCTAGCTTGGTCACGCGTGCACAGGGGCCGGGCCGGGCACTACGGCGCCGCGCCTGTGCGCGGGCGGGCGGGGCGGAGGTGGTGGGAATCGCAAAGACAATGAGCCCGTAAGCTTGCGGTATTTACGCAGATCGGCAGCCCCTGAGGGGACCCAGGAAGAGAAGGGGGGGGGGGGGAGGGAGGTTAGGAGGTGGGCTACGCACCCCCGCGCACCCCCGCGCACCCCCGCGCACCCCCGCGCACCCCCGCGCACCCCCGCGCACCCCCGCGCACCCCCGCGCATCCTGGGGCAATTAGTAGGGCGCCTGCCTGGCCACGCACCCAGCCTTCAGTGGCGGGGCCAAGATTGCGCGAGGGAGGCGGCGCGAGACGGGGAGAGGGAGAGTGCGAGATAGTGAGAGCGAGCGAGAGAGAGAGAGAGAGAGAGTCCGTCCCGTCTCTTAGCCACGCCAGTGGCAGCCTTGAGGTACCCCTTGACGCCGGCCTGGGCCCGGGCCTGGCGCTGTGCTGGTCTGGCAGCCCCTTAAGGGTGAGCTCGCCAACCACGGCGGGTGGAGCGGGAGGTACAGCATCCTTGTGACGGCGGAGGCGGAGGCCCCACCACCAGCCCCGGCGCATGCCAGACCAGACACGCCACCCAGGCGCTAGTTTTTCTGGCGGAGCAGGTGTTTGTGTGTGTATGATAGTGCTTTCTGTTTGCACACATTTCTGACGCTAAAAATGCTTCGAGCAAATGCCTCGGCGGATAATCGAGTTCAGGCTCATAAAAGTTCGCGGGTCGTTAGTGAATGCCACCAATTTGTGACCGCGGCGGGTGACGTCTCTGGGCCTGCGCTGCGCCGGTGGAATGCTGCTTTCACTATGTCATTCGAGACATGAGCATCATTTATTTATTTTGCACTGGTGTCAAGTGTCAAGTTGGCAGCACCCGCCGCTGCGGGCTGCGGCGTTCATACAGTGCGCTTACTTTCAACGTTTCGCAAAGCCAGGATGTCAGTCACAGTCTGAAGAAAGTTAGGCTATCAGTCGTGCTGTCCGCCAGCCCTTTTCCATACGCTCGCGCGGCTGCTCATGTCAGATTAGGTTCACCGGATATAGGAGAGAGAGAGAGAGAGAGAGATAGAGAGAGAGAGAGAGAGAGAGAGAGAGAGAGAGAGAGAGAGAGAGAGAGAGATGGGGGAGAGCTACATTTACGTCGGGCCGCCACGGTCCTAACCTAGTCCTGCCCGATTCCGACACACTGAGACCAACTTGGCCTTCCCTGCCTACGTCCCCAAAGCATATCCATCCGTCTGGCCTAGGACTGGTGGGGCGGGGCGGGGCGTGCCGTGTGGAGCATTCCTCGGAATGGCATGGAGCCCCATAGCCGCGTCAGCAGTTCACGTGATCGCCTCGTCACGTCCGTCACGTCCCGTCACTCACTCGACACTACACCGTCACACACCACAGGGGTAATCCGCGGGCAATCTAGGGGGGATAATCGAAGAGGTAATCCGGGGTAATCCGTGTCGTGTCCGCCCTGCGTCAGCACTGCACCTGGTGCCTTCGAGGAACTCGTGGGACTTGGCCTGGATGCCGCGGATGTCCCGCTTGAGCGCGTCCATGGACTGGGAGATGGTCCGCTCCTCGACCAGGGTGGTGGTCTCGACCTCCTCCTCCGCGTCGAGCGCGATGCGGCGCGCGCGGGCCGCGGCCGAGGCGTGCACGGCGGCCTCGCGCTCCTGGTCGAGGCCGAGCGCCGTGGCGGAGCGGTCGAGGCAGAGGTTCCGCACGCTCTCCATCATGAGCTTGCCGGCGATGGCGCGCGCCGACTTGCCCTGGTACTCGTTGGTGGGCATGGCGTCGGTGTCGGTGTCGGCGGCGCGGGGTGGCGAGTGTCTCTGGGGCCGAGGCCGACCCTCGAGCAGCTCCCGTTCGCGACGCTCGCGCTTTTCCCTCTCGGCGGCGCGGGCCGCCTTCTTCTGCTGGATCTCGGCGGCGTCGGCGGCGGCCTCGGCGACGGCGGCGGCGGCGCAGGCGGCGGCGACGGCGGTCACGTCGAGCTCCTCCGAGATGCGGTGCAGGTCGCGTCCGAGACTGGTGTCCGCGTCCTGGTCGGACGCGTAGGCCCAGGCGGCGGGGTGGGCGTCGGGGCGGCGGGGGGCGGCGGTCAGGTTGGCGTTGAGCAGGCTGGCGACCCCCACCGAGCGTTTCACCGCCAGCTGGTCGGCCCGAGTGAAGCCGAGACGCGCCCGAACACGGCGCTCCGCGTCGGCCGAGCGGCGGTGCGTGGCGGGGTCCGTGATGCTGAGCGGCCGGTAGCGCCACGGCGCGTGCTCGCGCAGCTGCGTCTCCAGGATGCGGTCCGAGTAGTCGGGCGTGGGGAAGTAGGCCTTGAGGCCCAAGTCGTCGGTCGGGTCGTAGAAGCGCGCCGCCGGGTTGCTGAAGTGCGGCTCCTTGGGCCGCGGCTTCTCGCCGCGCTTGAGTTTCTGCTCACCCTTGGGCCGTCTCATGGTCGTCGGGGTCGTCGTCGTCGTTTCCGTTTCCGGTCGGAGGGCGGCCAGTGGCGATTCCTGGCCAATCCGAGGGACGCGCGACTCTCGTTTCGTTCGGTCGGCGATCGACTGGCGATCAACTCGTCAAAGTGTGCCGATGTGCCAGGGGGCGTGCCGCGCCCTGCCATGCCGGCCCGGCCCCCGGGGGCGGCGCGCGGGGGCGGCGCCAGGGCGCACGGGGGCGGTCCAGGGCTAATGAAGTGCGGGTCACGTCTTACGCCGCCCCGCCGCCGCCTCCGCCGTGCCGCCCCCGACCCGACATCCGCGATTAAGCCTATTTTTAGGGTCGGATCGATAGAGTTTGCTTTGAGGTTCGAGGTGCGCGAGGCGGGGTGCGGCGGCGGGGCGGACGCGCCCGGGGCGCCAGGGGACACCTGGCAGGCCGCCTGACGACCTGCCCCAACCATCAGTCACCTGAGCGGAGCGCGCCCCCGAGCTGCCGCCCCCCTCTCTCCACCCCCCGCCGCCCCAAACGCGCGTGGCACATCTGCGTTCCGTCAAGAATCAATCGCACGTCAGACAAATAGAGGGCGCACATCACGGAGGGGGCACCGCCAACCGCCACGCCACGCCACGCCACGCCGCGTCGGCGGGAGCCTCTATATCGGAGCTGCCATCTCTCTCCCTCTCTCTCTCTCTCTCTTTTCGCTCTCTCCCCTTCTCGCCCAGTGTTTCCCACTCACTCACATACGTATATACACTTTTGCCCTGTGTTTCCCCCTCCCCCCTTTCCCCTGGACTGTTTTGTGTGTTATTATTTCGCAGAGACCCCCACCCCGTCCCCTCCTCTCCCTCCTCCTCCTCCCCGCCAGCCGCTAGCCGACCTCATGCTGTCCGTCATTTTCCCCGCCATGCTCCGCTTTTCATTTCTGATCAACTCCGCTCTCACTAATCGCCTCTAATCGATTCTTTGACGCGGCGCGGCGCGGCGCCTGCATGCTATGCTAGCGATACTACACACAGAACAGTCCTGTCCCGTCTCCCACCTGCCTGCTGCTGTCAGACGTGCAGGGTGGCGGCGGCGCCCCGCCCCGCCCCGCCCCGCCCCGCCCAGCCACGCCCAGCCCCGCCCAGCCCCACCCCGCCCCGCCCTACCCCGCCGTACCCCGCCCCGCCCCGCGGGATCAGAACGCATTCTGATGACCTCCTCCGGGGCCTGCCCAGCCCAGCCCAGCCCCGGGGGTGCCTCCTGGTCAGGTCACGAACGGCGCCACGCCATTGGCTCCCGGGCTGCCCCGCCCCGCCCCGCCCCGCCACGACGAGAGGTGCGCGTTACGATGTCGTCGTCGCGTGGATCGTGACCTTCTCCTCCATGAACGCCTCGCCTGCTACGTATCGGCTATCGGCCTTGTCGTCGCCCTGGGCGGGGCGTGGCGGGGCGGGGCGGGGCGGGGTGGCCTTGCTCATCCACTATTCACCTCGGCGGCGCGGGGGCGCGGGGCCGTGGGCCGTGCCGGGCCATCTCGAGTGTGGGTCAAGTATGTGAAGTGGGCCGGGCGGGGCGGGGCGGGGCGGGGGGGCGGGGCGGCCAGGAGGCGGCCTGGCCTCGGCCTCTACCGCCGCGGCGGGGTGTGACTTTCGGAGCGCGTGTGACGTCACCGCGCAGCGCTAGATGTCGTGACTGTAGAACGGCGCCTTAGTCTCGATATTCTGACAGTGAACTGGAAAAACGAAGGTGCTAAACAACGCTTTTCCTGGGGCGCTAAAATCAAGTGATAAGTTTAGTGCCTTTCCTTGGGCAATAAATCTTAGTTGCTTTGCAAAGGAACTTAATTTGTATGAAGCTCCTACGAAGCTGGTTAGCTGGAGGTGTTAAGTCCTACCTTAAAGCCACTATAACAAAATTAAGCGCCTTTTAAAGGAAGGACCTTTGTTTTATTCCGGTGTGGTCACGTGCTCACACAGAGGGGCATGGTGGGGCAGGGCAGGGCAGGGCGCAACCCTCTCGTGGCTCTTGTTTGCCTGCACCGAGTGGAGGTAAGCACGATGAGACCCACCCGCCCCAGCCCACCCCAGCCCACCCCACCCCACCCCACCCCGCCCGGCCTGCCCCGCCCCGCCCCGCCCCGCCGCGCCCGACCCCGCGCTCTGTCCTGCCTCAATCAACCCATCGTGTGCACTCCATCAACACGTCGCGGGGCCGACGCGGATATGGGCCGTGGCGGGGCGGGGCGAGGCGGGGCGTGGCAGGGCGTGGCGGGGCGGGGCGGGGCGTGGCGGGGCGTACCGGGGTGTCGGGGTGTGGCTCTCCAGCCAACGCCGTCGCCTAACCTCTCTCCGCTCCACCTCAGCCCTGACCACCACCACCCTCCACCCTTGCACTGGAACTACGTGTGACTTCGGTTGCACATTTGTATACAAATGCGTGTGTGTGCGTTTGTGTGTGAATTTCAATCCGTGCTCGTACTTCCAAGGGTGCGAAATTATTTCGAAAATTTTGAAACCTTTACGTGTGCTGGCCTTGGCGGATATATAATTACCAGGAATGCCCCCGCGAGCTGAGCTCAGACTCAGCTGACTATTGTTCAGCTGCCAGCTACGCCCCCGCCACGCCACGCTCCGCCACGCCCCTCCACGCCCCGCCACGCCCCGCCACGCCACGCCCGGCTGCTGGCTGGGCAGGACTCCACCTATTGTCCCGGTCCCCTGACTTTGAGACGGGGGTGTACTCGGCCCGGCAGGCTGGGGGTGGCCGTCAAGACGCAAGCGCGTCCGAAAATGACCGGTGCTTAGGCGCCTTACAGGCGGAGCGAGTAGGCAGGCCCGCAGCGCGCACACGGAGAGGCGTTCTCGAGCAGGCCCGCCCCGCCCCGCCCCGCCCCGCCCCGCCAGTACAGCACGCGTCGGGGAGGGGGCGCGGGGCGCGGCGCGGCTGCTTGCCAAGTGTTATGCGATTGCGATGGCGATGTGTGGCCCCGCCATGCCCCTCCTCGCCACGCCCCACCCCACCACGCCCCACCCCGCCACGCCCCACCCCGCCACGCCCCACGCCGCCACGCTCCGCTACATCTACCCGCCCCTGGTGCGGGCCGCTCGGACCGGAAGTGGTCCCGCGGGTGCCAGGCCAGGCGGCTTGGGGACCTGAACGCGCCTCGAGGAGGAGCGGAAGCCGGAAGCGCGAACCTGACCAGTGTGCCGCTTGTGCGAGGTTTTTGCTATAGGAACGCAAGGGAGTGCAAGTCGCACGCTTGTGGGTGTGTCGATCTCCATTCGAACATACTTATACGCGTGAATTTTCCCAGGGATTTCACCTGAAGGGGAAACTCACTCACCTACACGTGTGCGACATTCACGCGTTTGGGTTTCTAGTGTGATTGTGCTCTGGAAACTCGTCATCGCGGTTCGGCGGCCTGGCGGGGGTCGGGGCGACAGCGGGGCGGGGCGGGGCGGTGCGGGGCGGTAGGGGCGGTAGGGGAGGCAGAAGCTACCTCTCGGCCGACACTCGCAGTCGGCCCGGGTCTTGCCCGCTGCCCCGCGCCGCAGCACGCCACGCTTCAGGCCTCTAGCCCGCTATAAATAAAGAGTGTGACTTGCATCCTCCGACACCTCGCCCCGCCCCTACCCGCCCCCCGCCAACACTATCGTACCACACTTTGCTTCACGCCGACGCTCGCAGGAAAAAAAGGAGGAAAAATATTGTTTGTGGAATACAATCCGGGGAGTATGTTTCTGTGGGTACATATGGGTCTCTGTGACATCAGGGGCACACCACCGGCCAAGGCGGCTGAGGGCGGGGGAGGGCGGGGGGAGGGGGGGGGGGAGCTGGTGGCTTTTTATCACTGACTGGCGCGAGGCTTGGTGTCGCCGACAGCTGCAGCGTGACCGCTAACCGACCGTACAGTGCGTCCGAAAAGGATTTCGCTTCGTGGTTTAAAAAAATCGGCTCAAAACGCTAAGAAATTTTACTCTCTATTTTTGATTTTAAACAAGTTTTGTTCTCGGAACTGCGTGTAGAAGCGGCTGACCCGCTCATCGAGGTCCTTGAGCCCTACCGCCGCACGCCCTTACTGTCCCCTCTTCTTACATCCCCTCTCGCCCCCCTCTCTCTCTCTCTCACTCTCTCTCTCACTCTCTCACCCTCTCTCTCACTCAGTCGCTCGTCTGAAATAGCCACGCGCAGCTCGCTTGGGCCTGGTCACTCGGGCAGGTACATCTGCCATGCGTCCGTCTCACCTGGGACGGATGTAACCACTCTCACTCTCTTATCAGTTATCTGCGCTCTCTCTGTCTCTCTCTCTCGCACTCTACGTAGCCCATTTCTGAGTCAGTACTGCTAGTCATTCGTTAAAAAATCACCGTTGAGATATTGAAGGGCCTCCCTAATTCACTAATAGCGAAAAAAAATTATACATGTCGTGTCTCGGGAAACGGAGAGCATTTCTCGGAATTACCAGCGCATGATCGCTTTGACACTTCTGAGATTAGAAAGTGACTCAGCAGACACGACCTCGTCTAGACGTCTAGACGTCACCAAGTCACCGCGTGCGTACGTCCGGATAAGTTTCAGTGACGGATAACTGCTGTCCCCGATCTGTACCCGCATCGATGACTAAAGCTCCCCACGTCATCCTGAAGCCCAGGACAAGCACCCCGAAAAGCTGGCGGTGCATTTCACTGTAAGCTACAGTGAACCCTAGCCTACAGCACCGTAGCTTACGGCGAATTTTCACCGCGAGCTAGGAGCTAGGGTGAATGTCACTGTGAGCCGCGGCGAATCAGGGTGCGTCACTGTAGTGCGGGGGGTTGCGGGGCGTGAGAAGTTGGGACGGGAAAGGGCAGGGCCGGTGTTGTCAGAGAAGTAGGCAATGAGTGGAGGATAGCGGGCTGCATCTGTGCGCCTGCCTACTAGGTAACGCCGTAGCGGAGGTGCGTACATGTTGCCTAGTAGGCAGGCGCAGATGCAGCCCGCGTTTGGGCTACTGATTGCCTACTCTACTGGCAACACTGATCGGGGTGGGGCGGGGCGGGGGCGCCTGGCTGCGTAGGCGCCGCCGCCGCACAGCTGTGTCGTGCGTGGTGGCCTACCCTCCGCCCGCCCCGGCGCGCCCTGTCGGCCTTACCCTGCCGTGCCCCGGGCCTGGGCCGGCTGCCAAGCCCCCTGCAGCCGCGGGGTATAGCCGCGGTGGCCTCACCGCACATCCGTCACTACTCCTCTGTAGAGCCCCGCTCTGGCCACCACTGGCCGCGACAACAACCCCCATGTGGTCCTCGCGGACATACCCCCCGCGCCATCAGCAGCAGGACTGCCTGTGGGACTCACCGGATGGACTCGATCTCCTCCTCCTTCTCGGTGAGGCGCTTCTCGCACTCGTGGCGGTAGAGGTTGAAGTCGGCGGTGAGGCGCTGGTTGCGCTGCTCCTCGGACTTGCGGCCGGCCTCGGCCTCCTTGTAGGCGGCGGTCAGCTCCTCGCGCTCGTTCTCCAGGCGGCGCAGCTCCAGCTCCAGCTCGTGCAGGCGGCGGGTCAGCTCGGACAGGTTGGCCTTAGCCTCGTGGAGGTCGTCTGCACATGAGAGAAGGGCGCGTCAGGAGGAGAGGCCGGCAGGACAGGGGTCAGGTCAGCGGTCACCCTACTGAAGAACCTCAGCGCAAAAAAAATGTTTCTTGAATTTCAAGATTTGGTCTTGGATGCCATTGGCGTTATCCATAAGATCCAAGACCCGTTCTTGAAATTCAAGAAACTTTTTTGGGGCTCGGGCGCATGCTGCCAGTGCTCGCCCTCCCCTCGACTCACCGGACAGCTTCTTGTTCTCGCGGTTCAGGGCCTCCTTCTGCTCGCGGGTCTTGTCCAGCTCGTGCACAGTGCGCTGCAGCTCCTGGGCCTTGTTGCGCAGGTCGCGCTGTGACTGCTCGAACAGGGCGGTGGTCTCGTCCAGGCGGGACTTGATCTCGATGTTGATGCGCTCCAGCTGCTCGACGCGCTTCTGGAGGTCGCGGGCGGTGTTGTTGGCCTTCTCCAGGTCGATGATGAGGACCTCGACCTCGCTCTGCAGGCGCGACTTCTGCTTCTCCAGGTTGTTGACCTTGACGATGAGGGTCTCGATGTGCTCCTCCTGCTCCTGGAGGCGGGCGGTGTACTTGCGGCGGATCTCCTCCACCTCCTCGGCGCGGGCGGCGGCCTCGGTCTCGTACTTGCTCTTCCAGGCCTGGGCGTCGCCGTTGGCCTTGATGAGCTGCCTCTCGAGGTCCAGGCGGGCCTCGGACTCCTCCTCCAGCTGCACGCGGACCGACTCCAGCTCCACCTCGACCTGGTGGAGGGACGCCTCCAGCATGGAGCGCCTCTGCGGAAAGCAGACGAGATGTTAGCTTAGGTTAGGCCGCCGAGCGTCCTCAAGTGTGCGACATTCACACTCTTACAAATGAGTGCCATTCTCACTCTTCCAAGTGTATGACATTCACACCCTTACAAGTTTGTGACACTCACACCCTTGCAAGTGTGTGACACTCACACCCTTGCAAGTGTGTGACATTAACACACTTGTGTGCAATGACTCGGTCCTCACCCTCTCGTCATCCTCCAGACGGCGGCGGGCGTCCTCGAGCTGTCCGGCCAGCTGGCTCTTGAGGTAGGTGGCGTTCTCGATGTTGACCTTGAGGTCCTGGACCTCCTTGGTCAGCTCGATGTTCTCCTGGGAGAGGCGGGTCTTGTGGGACGTGATGTCCACGATGGTGCGGTTCAGCTCCTCGATGCGGACGTTGAGCTCGTGGATGGTCACCTCGAGTTTCTCGGAGTGCTTGATGGAGATGATCTACGCACGAAAGAGTTACACATCAGGTTCCCTTCATCATGTAGTTCGTACTTAAGTTGCGACGATAAGTCTGCCGCGACATCTTACCCTCTCCTTGTTGATGTTCTCAACCTGAGACATGAGTTCGAAGACCTCCTGCTGGAATTTGGTCTTTTCCTTTTCAATCCTGCATGACAAAGAAAAGTGCAGAGTCGAGATAAATATGCACGCAAATGAATAAACGGGGTGGAAAAGCTTGCAAACAGCTGTTCGGAAGCTCACCTCTGCCTCTGCTTGGTGAGCTGGTCGATTTGGTCCTGGAAGTCAACAACCGACTCCTGGTGCTTCTTGCGAAGCAGCTGGGCGGTCTCCTCGGACTCCAGGTGGACATCTTCGAGAAGTTTGCGGAGCTTGGTGAGCTCTGTGTCGCGTTTCTTGTTGATCTCGAACTAGAGGGCATAAAGAGAATCGCGGTGTTACATCCGAAAAAAGAACTTGAATGTAGGTTATAGCTTTACAAAAAATTAAGAAAATTCCCATTAAAAAATCACGAAAATTTGCTGAAAATATCAGGGAAGTTCACAAAAATTCAGGAAAATTTACAAAAACCAAGGAAAGTTTGCAAAAATTTTGGAAGATTTACAAAACAAAAAAGAACGGGAAAATTCCCAAATATTCATACAGGTGTACACTAAAATTCAGAGTTGTTTGAAACTCACCTGTCCTTCGGCACCGCACTCCGCCTCCTCCAGACGCTCTGACAGGGAGATGACCTGGACGGAGAGGTCTGCCTTCTCGCGCTCGATCTGCAACAGCGGAGCGGGGTAGATGGGTGGATGAGAGAGGTCCGGGCGGGCCGCGGATATTTTTAGCGTTGCGGCGGGGCGGGTAGTAGGGCATGGGACATTCCTCGCGCGCAGCGGCGTGGCTTGGGCCCGTGCCTGTATCAACAGCCCCCCCCCCCCCCGCTCCATCACCACACGGTTGTCACCGCGCGACTTCCAACGGCTCGGACCGGATGCTGTCGTTATTAGGGCGGGTGAGGGGAGAATAAAAAAGAAGGAAGTGAATTTACGGAATCCCATTCATGCTGGTCAATAAAATTGACGCCAATCAGCAATGCTTGTAATTTATTTATTTTTTTAAAATTTTACGAAACGCATCATGTAAAATTTTCCCCGTGAAACCTATTCAACTGGTTTTGCACAGCGTTCTTCTGCAACGATTTCAGCCATGTCTCGTAATTTTAGGCGTTGAGCCCTTAGGGCCCTGCCGGGTGCCAGTGGCGCCCGCCCCGCCCCGCCCTGCTGTTCCCGCTGTCCCCCGGCAGGGGCAGGCCCTCTGGCCCAGCCCTTCTGGCGCGGCACGCACCAGGGTGAAGGGCAGACAGCAGCCCTAATCACCCAGCAGCAGGTCCCGCCCCACCACGCCCCGCCCCACCACGCCCCGCCCCACCACGCCCGGCCTGGGCACCACGCCCCGGCCGCAGGCGCCACCCTGTCACTGTCACGGTCGCCGCCGGACCCCACCCCGCCCAGCCCCGCCCCGCCCCGCCCCACCCCACCCCTCGCTCGTCCGCCAAAATCCGCGCTAAATTTACGAAAGTCAAGCAGCGGTCTGGGCTGGGCCCGCTCACTGTTCACTCTCACTTCCTTCATGTCGCAGTATATTTGCGACGGGCCGCCGCGGCCCTCCCCTCGCGTGGGTGGTGACTGGGCTCGAGCCCGCGTCCTTGAGAAAGGTGCCTTCCGTGTGGCGCGAATTTGTCACGGCGAAAAAAACACCCCCTCGTATTGCAAATTCAATGGAATTTGAATTTCTTATTTTTTAAAAAATATTTTAAAAAGTTGGTATCCCTGGCACTTACCCTCTGCCTCAGCTCGCGCTCGGACTCGAGGTCCTCATGAAGGAGACGGATTTTGTCCTGGAACAAGAACAAAGACAGTAGGGATTTGCGAACGCAAGGAACAACAAAGGCAATAGAAACAGTGCATCCGCAAATGAACCAAAGCGAGACCGTCAGTCTGAAACTTTACCGGCGATTTCATTTGCAAGATTGGTTGACAGAGTTTACCACAAAATTTCATACAGTAACAGAGAATATTAGCTTAAATTCTACTCGGAGAAATTTTTCTGATGTTGGGAAAACGCGCCTGAAGTACGGCCTGCGAGAACTGCATCCCACGGCCCTACCACGCACCAATGTGGAAGGTGGGCAGGTTCTCGACGCCTGACTGGGTAGGCCACGTGCTGGACAGGCCTTGCCGGCGGGTCGGCCTACTCTGAGCTTCGCAGGCGCTCCAGTCGGCTCCAGCCGCCTGACTGGGACTGGGTCGGCCACGTGCGAGACAGATCTGACCGGCGGGTCGGCCTACCCTGAGCTTCACAGGCGCTCCAGTCGGTTCCAGCCGCCTGACTGGGACTGGGTCGGCCACGTGCTTGACAGACCTGACCGGCGGGTCAGCCTACCCTGAGCTTCACAGGCGCTCCAGTCGGTTCCAGCCGCCTGACTGGGACTGGGTCGGCCACGTGCTTGACAGACCTGACCGGCGGGTCAGCCTACCCTGAGCTTCACAGGCGCTCCAGTCGTCTCCAGCCAACTTATCTAGCAACCCAGTATTAACATAACGAAATGGGTGCCCACAGGATTAACTTACTAATTTCACAGATATAAAATAATTTCGATGTACTGTACTTTCAACTTGCATTCATTTAATTTTATTTTTCTTGTTCATCAAAATTAACCCCCCACACAGATTTCCCTATGCCCAGGCAGGCAAGCTGGGAATGAGGTAGGTGAAAAGGGGGGAGGCGGGGGGATGGGGAGAGTGAGTCACTTGGCGGGGCAAGGGGGGTGGGGGCGGGGGAGCGTGTGCTGTTGGGTGGAACATAAAAGAGGTGGGGGAGGGGAGGGGATAGGAGGGGAGAGGAGGGAAGAGGAGGGGAGGGGAGGGGGCAGCGCCTAGCAGCCGGTTTCCACGCTGCTGTAACGTATCCCGCCGCCGCTCAGACCCAAATCTAGATCCTCGCTGCCGCCCGCTGCTGCTGCAGCTACAGCGGCGGCCGGCCGGCCGGGCTCGTCCCCTGCTACACGCCCGCCCCGCCCCGCCCCGCCCCGGCCGGTGCAGCTCCAGAGAGCGAGCACCTTGGGGTAGGCCGGCCTGCAGCAACCGATATTACTGTACAGTACAATGACTGTAAAGCTCCAAAGCAACTATCAAAATGCGTCTTAAATTTTACAAAATCTATAAATTTAGCGTTACGTCTACATTCCTGAACGGTTTCTAATACAACTGTGGTAAACTAATTTTTGCTGTATGCGTATTTTTGTAAATTCTTGGACGGCCCAAGGCCCCGCCCCGCCGGGTAGTCTGCAAAGTGGTCTTAGGGACCCCCCACGGAGTATCGGCTATTTTTACGCCTGGGAAAGAAGATATCCGCTGACCGACTGATTTTCAGCGGGCGCGGGAGGGCAGGGGGCGCCCGCGTCGGCCCACCGGTGAAGCGAGGCGTCGTGGTCACTTTATCTTCTCCACGGCGAGCACGGGGCGTGGTCCAGCTGCACTCTCCCGCGCAGGAAGGCACAGATTGCGATTCACTTTTTCACTTGGCACTTGGGTTTATTGCGGTTCACTTGAAACTGTTACCACACACTCACTCTCTCTCTCGCACACGAGCCGCGCACGGCAGCAGAGCACTGGCGCGGGGCACTTGAACTTGTGCGGGCGGGAGCCCGCGACGTAATCCCAGTGGACGTCGAGCAGGTCGCGGAGGAGGACCTGATGGAGGTCCCGCAGGAGGTCCCACAGGAGGTCCCGGTGGAGGGCCCGGTGCAGGTCCCGGTGCAGGTCCCGGAAGAGGACCTGATGGCGGTGGAGGGACCTAGTGGAGGCCGCAGTGGAGGCCCTGAGGGTGTCGCTTACCTCCAGCCGGGTCAGCGCGCTGAGGTCGGCGGAGTACTCGATGCTCACGTTGGCATCGCCGCCCCCGTGGCCCGTGCTTCTGTATGTGTACTTGCTGGTCTTGGTGATTCCCGACATCTCGGCTGATTGGGGTTGGTCTTTTTCACGGCTTGAGCGAACAATGAATCTTTCTTTTCGAACGGCGGACCCAGGAAAAAGTCACGTTCACTCGGGGGGTGCGGTGTCGATCGAGGTGGTCGCGGCAGACGAATCTCGCGCCGACTAACTCCACGGCGGGAGCCTCGACGGCGGGGGTCCGCGGGGGCCTCCGGGGGGTGGAGCGGGGCAGGGGCACGGGCCGAGGCGCCCGGCCCGGGGGCGGAGGGCACGGGGGCGGAGGGCGGATGGCGGGGGGTCGCGGGGTCTTCGGGGGCTCCTACAATCTGACTTCGCGCATGTTCGGGCGCGCCGCCGCCGCCGCCGCTGCCGCCCGTCCACGCAGCCTCCTTGGTATTTTGGGAGGGAGGGCGCGTCGCCACGTCAGACCGGCGCCCCGCCCCGCCCCGCCGGGCGGCCAGCGGTGTGCCGCCCCCGCGGGCGGAGTCGCCGCACCCCGCCGCACCCCGCCGCACCCCGCCGCACCCCGCCGCACCCCGCCGCACCCCGCCGCACCCGCCGCAACCAGCTCCCGCTCTCACGGTCCGGGCTGGCTACTCGGGTTCTCACCGGGCCGAGCCCCGCCCAGGAGAGGAAGAAGGGGTCCGTTCCCAAGCTCCACCTCGCTCTCTCTCTTTCTCTCTCAGGTGCCCCCCGCCTCCCCCCTCGCGGCGGCGCCAACGCGCTCGGACGCGCCCTGATGCTAGTGAGGGAATGCGGTAACGAAGGGTACCAGCAGAAGTCCGTGTTTGCGTATCCAAAACCTCGCAAAACCTATTAAACTTCCTGATTTTCGTTTGATTGGCATGACCACTATGACCAATATGTTGTCACGATACAGGACTGAATCATGGTGGATAAAAAAAAAACGCTCCATACTGTATGTGCCAAGATTAATGTTTGGGTGTGCGTATTCGCCAACGTCATTTTTTTCCACTTTTCCTCACTGTTGTCCCCGTTTTTCTCCTTTCCCCCTTGTTGATACCGAGGCGGCCAAAGAGTTACCCCATGACTCAGCACGCCCCCACGGCCCGGGCGCATTTATTTGTCCTGTACTGCAGCGCGCTTAACTGCCGCTCCGCCCCGCCCCGCCCCGCCCCGCCCCACTCACGTCAAGTCTGTCACTGACTCCATACCCCAAAAATATTCCCCCGACTCAAGCGGACTTCCCTGCCGCCAATTCTGCTGCCAAAAAAAATTTCCCTCTTTACCCTTCACCGCAGCCCACCTCAACAAACGTCCAATAACGGGACACTGAGAAAATTAGAAGCTTGAAGACTTCTTAGTGCATCTTTTACTATTTTACCCAGAAGATTTCGGGTCGGGGGAGGAGGGGGGGGGGGAGACAGTGGCGTAGGGCTTCGGCTCCGCCACCGTGAATGCCGTTCTATTTCGACGCGTCTTTGTGTTTGTGACATTGTGATAGTTGGGATGCAGACTATCCCTCCCCTCCTCTGAGCAGGCACGTTGTCGTGCGTGTGCGTGTGTGTGTGAGTGTGTGAGTGTGTTTTCGTTTGCGCCAGGCCCGCCCGCCTGCGCGCACCCATTGAAATCTCGCGCGCTCTGCCCTGCTCTGCTACAAGACCCCTTCCTCCGCGTACAACATCAAGTCGGTGAGGTGGTTGAGGTTGAGGCGACGGCGCCTCGCCTGGCCCGACACTATACGTACGTGAAAATTCTATTAATAAAATAAGCTTGTCGGAGATGTCAGCGCCCCGGCGTGGCGTGGCGTGGCGTGGCGTGGCGTGGCGTGGCGGACGCAAGTGAGACGTCGCCCTGCCCCGCGGAAAAGCAGCGCAAGCGAGCGAGTTCTCAGTTCTCACTAAAATTTTTGATGAAACTTAGAAATTTGTCATTTATTGCATATTTTCAGAAGGGAATGGAAGTTTGCACGCACCTCAGTTTTCATCGTTCACTCACTTGGGTTTCCGGTGTAGCGACACGCGCAGGTGCGGTACGACGGAAATCAGAACTGTGCAATCCTTCTTCACCCCCCCCTCCCCCCTCCCCCGCCCCTCGGGTGCTCTCGTTGGAGGCTGGGGCCGAGGCTCGCACGGCCCCGCCTGACGGACGCACCCACCGGATGATTCATTCCCACTAGACGCTAGGCAACGACCCTAAGGACTCCCCCACCCCCTCTCTCTATCTCATTCTATCTCTCTCTCTCACTCTACCCTCCCTCCCTTCTCACTAGCGCCTTCATAGCTGTGAGCCCTAACGTCCGAGAAGCAGGTGAGACCCCGCTGCCCTCGCCGCGTAGACCTATTTAGCAAACCATAAAGGTTATTTACGTTTGCGAACAAGTAGTGAGTGAATGGGACGCACTACTTCTTGTAGGAGTGTGAGCCTTTACTCGCACACTTGTTCCAGGACTGCACTTGTTCCAAGAAGTGTGTGATATTAACAGGAAAATTTACTGTGTGTATGGGAACTCACACAAGGCGGGTGTGCGTGCTTCATTCACACTCTTGAGCTCAGACAGGTGAAAGAAAAGTATGACGCTGACGCTGCCACAGCTGAACTCACGCCACTAGCGAGACTTGCTCCCCTTTGCTCAATGCAACCCTGTAGGTGCCGCTTTATCTCCCGCCTGGCCCGGCCTGGCCCTGGCCCGGCCTGGCCCGGCCCGGCCCCGCGCGGCCCCGCGCCACCCCATCGGCTCACCAATATCCGAGGAGTGGGACCTCTCAGGTTTGCATTCCTGCCGGCTTTATAAATAAAATGGTGATGCGAGGCGGTGGAGCGGACCGGGGCGTAGCGAGGTGTGGCGGGGCGCGCGGTGGGGCGGGGCGGGGCGGGGCGTGAGAGCTTTGGGGCGGGGCGGGTTAGTGACACGCACCTCTGGCCGCTGCACCTCTCCCTCTCCCTCTTTCTCTCTCTCCCTCTCTCTCCCCCTCTCCCACTCTTCCCTCGCCCCGGATGTGGCAGTTAAAATTAACCGATAAGTGAAAGGAGGACGAGGGGGAGTACGCGAGGCAAACAGATAATAACTGTGGTAATGGGCGGGGGGTCTCGTGCCGTAGCGTTAAGCGCCTGGCCTGGGCCTGGCCTTGTTCAACGTTCACGCACAAGGGTTCCAAGTTTGTATCAAAATTATAACAATGTTGCGGTTCTCGCGGCCAAGTCCTGTACAGCCTGTGGGCAGCGCCGCGGTGGACGCGGACACGCCCCGCCCCGCCGCCGCCGCCGTGACAATAAGGGACTGCCTTGTGCAACAGCAGTGCAGTGCAGGGCAGCCAGTGCGGCCAGCATGGAGTTTTGTTTTGGTTGCGCGAGTTCGTCGTCCTCTGCGGCGCAGTGGTGTGGCGGGCGGGGCGGGGTGGGGGGGGTGAGGTGAGGTGAGGTGGGGCGAGCGGGCGCGTCGGAACACATCTGAAAAGTGATCCGTATCCTCCGATTTGCGACCCCCGCGGCACAGACCGGGATTGAGCTCAGCATTCAAGCCGAAGGCTTGCCTGGCTAGTAGTCTAGGGGGTGCTCCGCACTCCCTATATTATTTTAGGGGGTGCTCAGCGCACACCCTGATCCCCACTTACGACGCCCCTGTGTTAGCCCGAACACCAAAGATATTGAATAATTTTAGGAGTAATTTTTTCAACAGTAGCAATTAGGTACAAGTAGGTTGTAACATTACAAAATCTGGAGCTCCCTGGTACTGCCCGCTCTGGCCTACCGACCCCCTGGCGGAAGCTTTAAGGTTGTTAGTTCCCTGATACTGGGCGCCCGTAAGAGTTAGTCCATATACTCCCATATAGTACTTGTTCCCTTCCCCCTCTCCTCCTATTTCGGGGCACGACCCCTTACAACAGTGCGGTGCGGGTACAAAGTACCGAGTGGAACAGCGGTACAAATCGGCAGCGACACCGGCCGGTTCTGTCGGCGGGGAAGTAGCGACTGCAGGAGGAGGCGGGGCCGGTAGGGGGCGGGGCAGGAGGCTGGCGGAGGGGGAGAGGGGAGGGGGCGGTCCCGCTGCCAGGAGTGGGTCAACCCACCCGGCTGAGCTCCTGCCCTGCCCCTCCTTCCCTCCCACTTCTTGGCCCCTCGCACAGTCCGGCTATAAAAGGCGGGTGTCCGCTCCCCTGCCTCCCGGGCCCCCTCCCGTCCGCCCGCCACGCACCGCCGCCCCCACCCTCCGCCCCCCTCCCCTCGGCCTCGCGCGCGGGTAACTCGAGCCGGTACGGGGGCGTCCCGCCCCGGCGCGGGGCCTAACGGGAGGGCGTCGAGCCCCCGGGCGGCCGGGCCGGGCCGGGGCCCCCGGGCGCCCGCCGAGCAGGGCGAGCAGGGCCTTCCCTCGGCGCTCGCTCGCGGCCGAGTGAGCGGAGCGGCCCGGGGCGGGGTCCGGTCCGGCCCGGCCCGGCCAGGGCGCCGCGGCGCCTCGCGTCGCGACCCGCAGCGGCAGCGCCATCTCGCGGAGGAATGCACGGCGGCGTCGCGGCGCCGCATCGGCCTGACGCCCGCGACGCCCGGGAAGAACCACTTCACTTAGGGGCGAGGACGAGGGGGCCTCGACTCGGGCAATCCAGTGTTACACCCACACGAGCAATCCATGAGCGCCATTGAGCCAGGGGTGGTTTTAAGTCCGGGTGACGGGAGGGGCGATGAGCTGTGGGTTGCCTACATACAGGGGTTTTGCACCTCAAATTGCATATCTTTCAGGCGGCCTTTAGGGGCTGACGGGGAGAGGGGGGCGATCGGCCTCTATACCCCCCCCCCCCCCCCTACAACCGCCACTGCATTGAGCTGACAGCTAGGCGGCGCCTCGCGTCCTTGGGCGCCTCCTCGGTATGCGTGCGACTTTGCTAATAGTTACAGAGAGACTCTGGCCCGTCTGATGATTGTCTTAGGCCCCTACGCCTCGCCACTCGTTGGCTCGGCGCCCCGCCCCCGCGCCCACCGTCCTCTCACCGGGCTATTGTGCGAGGGTGGCTGTGAATGAGTCAGAGTGCGCGGCGCGGCATGCCAGCCTCCCACGGTCCTTCTTCTTGTCTTACAACTTTTCGGCGTCTGGAAATTTTCACAGCCCTATAGCATGATGTCTGTAGAGAGAAACTTCTCTCAAACACTGTACTTTAGTTGTGGCGGTCAGCGTGTTGTCTAAGCCGCTAGAGTTTGTTTTAGAATTCTCTCGTTATTCGCGCAGTCTCTAGAGTGTGCCCGGCGGCCCGGCGGCCCGGCCGGCAGCTGGCGTCACCCGCCCCCTACCGTCGCCGGGCAGGTGTGCAAGGGGAGGGGGAGGGGGAGGGGGGCGTGCAGGAGGGCGCGACGAGGCGGTGGAGCGCGACGCTACCGATTTACGCCCCGTCCACTATGATACGCCTTACGCTTTCCGGCGCCAGGCGGGTGATCGCAGTCACAACAGTTAGATTTTGTCTGCTGGCTTTCTACAGTGCAATTTTACTAGTCTGAAGCTCTGTATTTTCCAACACTTGTAGCAGATACCTTAAAGCACCTAGACTAAACCAGGGATACGTAACTTAACACAAAAGCACCTCATAACTTTATGCTAATTGTTAATGTTTCACCCAATAACTGATAGTGCGTCATATGACACATAATGGATAAAGAATTAACTTGTACACTGCGGGAATAACCATTACAGATTTAACACACATTAGTTTTGTAATTTCAGAGAGTTATTTCTTTTTTGTACCAAAACGATATCAGTAACGAGATAAACAAAAGTAGCGTGTAACAGATAGTAAAGGGTTACATTATTACCGTTAAGACAATAACCAATTCTTAACCATTACGTTAAGTAACTTGACTTAAATTTAACTTCACACTTTGTAACATGTATATGTAACTAACAAATGATGTTCATTATGTTAAGTTACGGGTCCCTGGACTAAACATTAAAAAGTTCATTGATGGCAAGAATCACGCAGACAATTGTCAATTGTCAATTTTGAAGACAACTTTTTTTTATGACGTGTATCATGGAGATGGAATCACTCAACACTTAAATGGAATGTAACTTATTTATTGAACATTAAGCAAGATCTGATTTTCAGTTGCTTACACATACACTATGGTGGAAAAACAAAGAAAAAAATCATACTCTCTGCTGTACAAACATATATAAATTTATTATTTATAAATTGAACGCAGAGTGGAAAGTGACATCCACCATATCGCAGATATTGTGCCTTCGACAACATCAAAAGCAAACAAAAAAACTTCAAAATTATACTTTTTACAGACAGGGATAACTTGTCCATCGAACAAAACATAGAGACATCTGCCATATTGCTCCCTAAACTGGCACTGGGCTTCAAAAAAACAACTTCAAGCGCAACCCTGGCAGACATTCTCATCTAACTTAGACGCCAAATCAATACAAAACTTACTGTACTACGCAATCCATTGCGGCTGAGATTGATGGACAGAATATACCTTTTGTGCCGCCCTCAGCACAATGGACAACTGCCTGTTCGACCACTCAATAATCTTGAGGAAGTTGGCATTAAGGTCTCATTAGCAGTAAGGCCACATTGGCAGTAAGATCACATTGGCAGTAAGGTCACATTGGCAGTGTTCACTGACGCTGTTGCTAAGGTCGAGCACGGCGTCCTCGCGGCGCTGCCTCCTGCCCGTCGGACTCCTCGAGCGACGGAGCCTGGTTGGGGGATGATTTGGTCAGGGCTGCGGGGGCCACGGCGGCCGTCCGGGCCGGGGCCGGGGCCGTCGCCGGGGTGCTGGTCAGGTTCTTGCGAGCCTGCTGCTTGGCCGGCTGCTTGGCCTGCACAGGCTTCTTGGTCTTGGCCGCGCTCGGGGCCGAGGGGAGGGTCCTCTTGCGCACGGGCTTCTTGCTGACCTGCACCCAGACGTGCGACGGCTCCCGCGTCATCTTCCGCGCGCGCTCGTCGCCGCCCCACTTCTTGACGATGGCCCGGTTCTTCCTTTCCATCTTGCGCGCCTTCCAGATGGACTGGATGCTGCAGCCGAACTCCTCGGCCAGCTTGTGAGGGTCCTCCTTGTTCTTGAGCCGCTCCGCGATGTCCAGCTTCTGGCCGAACTCGAGCTGCGCCCGCTTGCGCGACATGATGACGACGTTACGGTGCTCCGACGCGTACCTGGGGACGAGTCCGCTCCGCACAAACACACACACGCACAATCACAATCTAGTGACGCTGGAGACTATTTGACGAATTGCGTTGTCCTGTCCTGTACGTTCTATCGCGACCTCCTCCCTCGCCGCCGAGCCGAACACTTGTTGTTTGTTGTGCTCTGTGCTTGCGCGCATGCGCTGAGAGCTCTACGCGGCCCGCCTGGCAGCCACCTCCCCTCCAGCTCCCAGCTCCCCCCACCACCCCGCTTCCTCCAGGAGATCCAATGCGCAAAACACCGAAATCCTTGTGAAAATTCACACATTTACTCGTGTGTGATGGACGGTTTAGAGAATGAGTGACGACAGAGAGATGCGTTTGTCAGTTCTTCGGCGCGCCGTTCATTTTCCCGCGGCAAGTGTGTGACAATCACACACCTACAAGTGTGCGACATTCACACACCTACAAGTGTGTGACATTCACACACTTGGGTGTCCAGTGCATGATGATGGCGATATCGGTTGCGATAGCGCGTGGGCTGCCCCCGCGACTCTGTCGCCGCGCCGTCGCCGTCGCGGGGCGTAGCGATGCGCTAGCCGTCGCGTCGCGTCGGGGCCGACCACCTACCCTACCCATCACCCATGGGACTCCTGGCTACTCTTGGCTAGCCTCGCGACGACCCCTCCCCTCTCTCCTCCCCGACCCGACCGCAAGTTATTTGTCACGCCTCAAGGAAAAGCGGACCGTTGCTTGGACCGCGGGGAGCTGCAAAGCGATTTCGACTTCGAGCCAAGTCGGAGGTAAGATGAAGTAAAGGCATATTTATGTTTTATTTTTTGCTTCATTTTTTTTAGGGGAGAGGGGCGGTCGCTACTTAGGTTACTTTCATTGGATAATAAAAATCACAATGACTTCCAAAAGGATGGCGGGTGGGCGTTGGAGGGGATGGTGACGGGGTGGAGGAAGGATTCGGCGTAAACTCTGTTAGTAAAAAAAATGTGCAGCCCTTAGGTTCGGTCGCGGGACTCAGCCGGCTCTTCGCTGAGATGGGCTCGGCCAGGCCCGGCCGGGGTGCGCTGGGACTCGCCAAGGACCGCGTCGACGCGTTCGTGTCTGTCTCGCTCTCTCAGGCGACCGGTGACGCAAGCAGGCCGTCGCGTCGGGTCTCGTCCGCAGCGTCGTTGAGCCCCTCTACCTACGCCGCTGCCCATCCCCTCACCGGCGTCACTTGTTTCATCCAGGTTATTTTTACAGAGGGGCGGGGGGAGGGGGGGGCTGTGGGAGCGAATCTCTCGTTCGCTCACTCACTCACCTCGCCACACCTCAGGACCGCACTGGGGCTGTGCCGCGGTGGATGCACTCAAATAGCAGAGCAAGGCGTGGCTCGGACCCTCGCCCCACCCCGGCCCCACCCCCGCCTCCGCCCCCGCCCACCCGGAACAGCCGCAGTAGGGCAGGGCGACTCCAGCGAGACCGGTCTCGTTTCTTTACCCTTGCGTTGACAGAAAAGTAGGCAAAAAGTCGCCCAAACACAGTGGAGTAAAGCGACCTGCATCTGCGCCTGTCTACTAGGCAACACCCTAGTACAGGTGCGTACATATTGCCTAGTAGGCAGGCGCAGATGCAGAGCGCGAACCGAATAGGGAAGTACAGTATGTGTTTCTGCGGGGGTGTCTTTGGCCGGCCCTGGCGCCGGCGCCTGTGGGCGGAGCGGGACGGGATGGCGCGCTTGTTGTAGGGCAGGGTGAACACCCCATGCGCCCCGGTCGCCGTCCTGCTCCACGCACTCGTTGGCCTGCAGCAGAGCGCGAACCGTATGGGGAAGTACAGTATGTGTTTCTGCGGGGGTGTCTTTGGCCGGCCCTGGCGCCGGCGCCTGTGGGCGGAGCGGGACGGGATGGCGCGCTTGTTGTAGGGCAGGGTAACACCCCATGCGCCCCCGGTCGCCGTCCTGCTCCACGCACTCGTTGGCCTGCAGCAGAGTGGAAGCGCGCTCCGCGACGGAGTTCCTCAGTTTCACCACAGATGGCGCTGCGAACATCTTTCGCTCTCACGCTAACTTGAGCGCAGTGGTTGAAACTTGGAAGCACTTGGAAGCTATTTATCTTGCTCATCTGAACGTAAGCCCCCGAGGTAGTTAAAGATCGCCTCTCACTACCGCAGCAGTTGTTCTTTTCTTTAGTTGAATGAATCGCAATTTGTCATACATTACGAGCGCGATCACCTTAGCCAACATCACAAAAATATAATTTCCTGTTCTTTTTTAAAACTATGTATCTGGTCAAAATGAGGTATTTATAAGAAAGTTTATGGTTTTTCAATTATTTACTCATTATAAACTACGTCAACTCATATATCATTAAGAAATTGTTCAATTAATTTCGCAGGGTTTGACAATCGGCCTGCCTCAGAATAATTCGTCCTGACCATTCCACGCTAGATTTGACTCCGTACCAGCCTTGTGCACGAGCCATCCCTGCCCTGATCCGGGGTACAGTCAGACATGAGAAATTCGCCGCTCAGTACACATCGGCTCGGGTCGGCCTTCAAGTTCGGCCCTTGTTATCTCTGGTTCGGCACTCATATACATTTTCTTTAAACATTGAAGATTTTTCAAATTTGACAAATAAGACCGAGATACGGTTTCCCGTTTTTATAAAAGTCTACATTATTTTTTGTTTTGGCCGAGGACGATAGTATCGATGTACATCGAGACCAGGCGCGTCGCGCGTCGTTATCATTCAAACTTGAAACCCAACGGCAGCAACGGCCACTTCTCGCCTCGCCAGCCCCCAGCTCAGCTGCATCTAAAACGCTAAGCATCATGTGACATTTACTGAATGCAAAACTATCCTCGCACCTTCCTCATTTCCATAAAGGTATGCGGGTTTACCCACTTTCATATGTTAAAACAGCTTTTTAAAGCCGATTGAATAATAACCCCGCCCCATTCCTGGCCTGGCTCCCCTCCACCCTTTCATGCACCTTTATGTTTCCCAGCACCGTTATTTGCCTTTGAAATGTCCATATTTGTGCAGAATATTTCCCTTATTCCTTTCCCTTTCCAAAAAGAGAAGTGTTGAACCGTTTTCGATGTCGCAATCACCGGGGAGCCTGAACAACTTTTGAGAGTTCATCACTCCTATCTTGTCTTTCAGGCTTATGCTGTGTTTGGCCATGCCTGTGATATAGAAGAATATAACCCTCTTGATACAATCTAATTTGACCTGTCAGTTCTTGACGGTGTAGTGTAATTAAGCAAACAGCTGGAACCAGATCAGTAAGTCATGATTTGAAGATATTTTTTCTACCCTACCACCCTCTTTTATTTGTTATTGTCAACGTCTTCATAGCTGGAAAAGTGAGACAACACCCTTCAAATTTCTTTGTTTAGTCAACAAGTTTACCTAAGTCAAGCTGGTTCTCACACTCGTCAGTTGAGGCACAAAGCATATGCACAGGCTGTTCACCATACTTGTTTTGGCTGGAGGATGAAGTCTGAAGCAGGCCTGTAGCAGGCATGTACTCGAGGACATGGTATCAAGCCCTGAAGAGAACTTTGGTCTTCGGCTGTGACCATTATTGAACCGTCAGATTGCAATGAGAAGGCAAAAGGTAAGCTCGCATTTTTAACCCTTCAAATTTCTTTTTTTTTTTGTCTATATTGCTGTGCCAGCTGATTGCTACTACTTAATCACTGAACACTTACTTTCATCATTGCTCGTTGTTGCAGGTGTATGGAGCCTCTACTCAGCTACATCAAGAAAGATTTCTGATGGAGGATGCTGGAGGATGGACGACAGAACAGGCCATCTTCCCCCAGTGAGTATTGCCAAAGCAGTTAGCTACTACTCGTCAGCTGAATTTTTCTGTTGGCTAATTTTTGCATTATTATTTTTGCAGGGCCTTCTTCCATCTGAGTTACTGTCGCTGCTTGGTAACTCGGCAACCTGGTGAGTTCATTCTTCAGGGGTCAGTGTCTTCATTGCTGAAAAGCTTCCCTTCGTTGAGTTAGGGATCATAGGGATGATAGGTATAATTGGGATTATTGGGATTACAGGGATTATCGCACATCACACACCATCACACACCACACAACACTCATTTTCATTGTAAAAAATAAAACATTTACCTACATGTACGGTGCTCTCTTACTTAAATGAACTGAAGAATTTTTAACAAAGAATGAATCATTTCTACGGTTTTTGTGGTAAGAATTGTGAAGTGACTGGAGTATATGTGCCATTGCCCCATTTTGAAATTTATTTTTGTTTCAGGAGTTTTGGAAGTAATAAGCCATTCAGTGCCGTGATCAAAAACTTAAAGACTGTTTAGAGATTGACAATAATTTTGAACTTGTGTGCAGTTGCGCACCATTGGGCTTGTGTGCAAAGACTGAACTACTACGGATAAGGAAGCACAGTGGTATGTCAAGCCAATAATGCACACAAGCATATGTTTGAGACATCGCTGTTAAGTTTTATTGGCATGTTATTGGTTTTTTTGGCTTGTCTGAAGAGGCGAACGCCGAAGACACCCAAGCTCAAATGCTGGGGAGGGGGTTCTGGCGAATTTTTCATCTTTGAAGTTCCTCTGCGCTTTACGGCACGTTCGCAACTCTGGTACGGAGTCAAATCTAGCCCATTCCACTAGAGTAAGCAGTCAATTACCTGAAAATACACTCGTTCTGCCGGGGACTTCCAAAGCGGTTCCAGAAAGAGTATTTATGATATCGAAGTAAAATTTGGTGAGTTCAAGTGCTGTCATCAAGCACATCAAGGAATAATTGATGAGCAACTGAAGGGACATATCATAACCTCTTCGCTTTGTTTGTTATCTCTAGAGAGGCGGCTTACATCATTTATTACCCAAAGTCCACTAAATTTGTGTTAATTCTTTCATATTGGTTCGTTTTTAGGTCCCATCTATTCAACAATGTCAAATATGGGCATTGTCATCAAAGTGCACTCTGGACCAGATGTAGTATATACTATTGCCAAACCCGTTGTGGAAAATAATTCTTTGCTAGTTCAATCTCTCAAGGAAGCAAAGGCCGAAGTTAATCAATTTCTGACAGAATTGGTGGTTAAGAGTGGTAATCAGGAGCAAAATCAAGGTGTGTATTTGAACAAAATATCTGCATATGTAGCGCTGTTTTTATGAAGTAGTCTGCTAAATCTGTTGTGAAGGTACAAGTCTACTTATTTCCTCAAAATTCTAAACTTCTTGTAATATGTAAAGTTTTGGGATGCATCCAACTCTGCATGGAGAAATGTGAATTTGCATATAAGTGAAGTGGTGACTTCAAAATAGATTTGGCAATATAACTATCCCTGCTGAACACTATTTATGAAAGGTCTGCGTTATAGATAATTCCAGTATCATAACTAAAATGTAAAGAAACTTTCTCAAAATTTTCAGGAGTAGATGATGCTTGCGATAATGAACAGGATGACGATGATGATGATGATGACGACAGTGCTGGTGAAGAGGAAAAGGAGACATCTTTAAAGGGCTCATTGAATACAAAACGAAAATTTGATAGCAACATTGGAGCTGAAAGTGGCTCTAAATTAAAAAGAGCAGATAAATAACTCTTGGAAACTTGAAAAAATGATTTAATAAATTTTTCTTTTTGTACTTTTTAATGTATTTTATTTAGAGTTTAGCTTGGAGTCTTTACAGTTCTTTTGTACATGAGGAATAAGGACCATACCAAACATAAACAGTAACATGCAACCACACACTATATAACTCATCAGTAATGTTCAATGTTACAGATGTCAGAACTTTCTCTGGCTGGTCCTTCATAAACTGCACCCCATATATTGGCGTAGAAAAAGATTTTCTCCCACCCCTTCCCCAACCCCCAAAGGTTAACCCAAGACTTTAAAAATACATGCACCAGTAAAAAAGTGATAGGATATAAATTTTTACATTTGAAAATTCCTTAGGAAATTCATATAATTTACCCTTAGTAATAATATCAGAAAAGTTTAAAACGACCATTTGCATTACATATCAGCAATACAGTCCATGCCTACATCAAGGATTCAAAATTGGCTCATCCCTAAAATGTTTTTCTTTCTCCCCCAAACCTGAAAGTATATAAGACAACAGAAGTAACGAGCAGGAGGAGTTACCTACATATGTACATGAAAAAAATCAAGTAATTTGCTTTATATTTACATAACTAAGGGAGATGCACCTGCTTGGCTCCATTTCAGAATTTGAAGTAGTAATACAATTGAATTTTACCACCAATTTTTCAATTGTACACATTATCTGACAAAGTATAATTTTTTTTCATTTGTTGCTTTGGCGAAGTTCTGCTTTTACTGCTACAAATATCGTCAACATGTGTGGGAATTTTTGTCTGTTTTTGTCAATCACCAGAGCATGATGTGCATTTCTGTATTTCTTTTTCTTTTTAAAATCTTGAACTGCGCATGGTACATGGTAAATTTATTCTAAGAAGTTAGATACTGTCTTTTTTCTGTGTTTCTCGTTTTGATTTAGGAAACCTAGAATATCTGAACCTGATCAATAGCTGCTAATCCAAATAAGCAATGCCAATTCTGAATAATAAGTTTGTGACACTGGCATCCTTATATCTTCAGTTCCGCCTGGCTTAAGACCTTTGATTTGTTAAAAACCTATGTTTTCCAAACTTATCTTCAATTAAGAAATATACATTTACATTATCATACTTGTAGAAAAATCACAAGAATAAAGTCTTCAATGATTGCATTCTAAACAATACAGGTTAAGATTAAAGGTATTATTACTTTGGATCATAGGAAGGGTGTCAAATACTAAACGAACGAATAAACTGCAGTCTTGAATTGACGGTTGATAGAGAATAAATACCTGTAATGAAACTTTAAGGCGTTGTCAGATAATTTAAGATTCTCTCCGCCAATCATATGCACATATCTTAAAGAAAGATAAAAAAACCTTCAGTTTAATGAAACATACTTTTTTGAAAAATGCCTTTCCAAAATTTGCAAAATTATTTTTACAGCTCTTAATATATGGGTTGCAGCCACCTTCATAGTTTAGAGTAAAAGAAATATCAATTAAACTTCAAAGACAAAGTGAGAGTGGAATTAACAACTACACTTTTGATGGTATTAGTTAGTTGTTAAAGTCATAGATTTATTTTAAAACTGTGCCTTTGAGTAGCACTTTTATCAATCTGATCTGTCATCATGCTTTGGCTCGGTAAACTGGTCAGTGATATGTTCATAGATAGTTTTACCCGCATTCATGATTATATCAAAACAAGAGGAAAATGAAAAGAATCTCATCATATCCAGATGTTGAAGTATGTTTTGGACCATTCCAATTTTGTTTGAACTTAGGTGATAAATACCCATTGATTAAAGATTAAAAAGAAACTTTGCTCTCTGAAACAAAATACAGCTGCCTACTACAAAATCACCAAATTAATCACAAAATGTTTTGTGGTAGTTTTCCAGAGTTAATGCTTTAGTGGCAAAGTTATCTGATGTGCAAAATCTTTGTGACACACAAGTAATTTGCATATTATCATTCTCACTACTATAACAATATGTTTCCAGCATGATTATTTAAAAATTAGAGGAGGAAAGATAATTGTTAGGATTTTTTAGACATTCTTACAAGCTAGTAGAGTAATGGACTTCAATTCAAATACGTTGAATGATCTAGATTTCATCGACTACAGAATTTGATGTGTAAATCTACTTTATAGCACAAAATATAAAGTCCTGAAGATACACAGCTTTTATTGGTCAACAGAGCTGTGTCACTAATCACAAACAGTAAGGAACACGTCTAATTTTTAAAAAAGAATATTTATACTTACATGTTATTTCAAGGAAATTAGAAACAGCCCTCGTCTAAAAAGGGAAAGACAAATCAGGACTTGAATATCATAAAACAATGCATCAAACTTCCCTGTGCAGAACACTGAGAAAAACAACCTTACAAGCTTATATTGCAGTCAATTCTTTGCTAGTCAGGTTTTCATCAACACAATTTCAAACAATGTTTCCCCCCCACAACTAAGAAGATGTGAGAGGATAAACGTTACAATAATTTCAAACCTTAACGGCAAAAGTCATTACGTTTCATCTTCTACCCACGTGCCTCCTCAACCAGTCAATCATGAAAAAAAAATCTAGGCGCGGTTTGTTCTGCGCGAGAGGCGCGTGAAGCTCAGTTTGTGCGCGTCGTTACAGCAGTCCATCCCTCCGCCTCCTCCGAAAACAAAGGTGTAACTTCACACCTTCACAGGTGCGTTGCAAATGACGAGCGCTTAACACATTCAGTGCGGGACGTTTTTTTACCCCGCTATGATTTAACACGGGAGCGTGACCACACGGTGGTCACGCCGCACTCTAATGCCTTTGCAAACTCGTTAATCCTGTGACATGTTTAAAAGGTGGCTAGTCACACCTTTGCGGTGAGGTCAGGTCAGGTGGAGGTCAGGCTAGGCGTCGAGCAGGACGTGCCAGCGGCAGATCTGCTCGCCGCGCACCTCGCACATGTCGTTCCAGTGCGCGGCCTCCTCCTCGCCCGACGACTGGGCGCCCAGCGCGAACCAGCCGATGGCCTCCTTCTTCTTCATGCTGCGCTTGTTGTACACCGAGACGAGCAGCGTCACGTCGGGCAACTGGAACAGGGCCACCTGAAACCCACAACATTGTTCCCTTGAATTAATGAAAAACCCCTTAGATTATAATGGAGATTTTGTCCATGGAAAATGTGATAGAATTTTTACGTGAACCTAATCAAACAGTCAAAAATCGACCGGAAATTAGCGTCTTCAGGTGCCCCCACTATGAACACTTCGGGAGGTGACGTCACGAAAATTTGGGTACCAGGAATTTAATTCCTGCTTCCCCCTGCGTTTGGGCTCTCCGGGTAGGCCGCCAACTTCACACGAGTGCTTGGCGGGTTGGCCTACCCAGTGTGTCGCAGGCGCTCTCCTTGGCTCCGCCTCGGTAACGTCCATTGTGGGGGCGCCATTCGAGACTACCGCGGGGCGGGGAGCTCCCTAACGACCCTCCCGCGGAATCAGTCTGCCGGTAGGGCCTCCTCGGCCGTCTCACCTGAAAGATGAACGTCTCCTTGAAGAGGGGGTTGGGCTGGCCGCGGCGCACGGAGGACTTGGCGCGGGCGATCTCCTGGCCGGAGCTGCTGGCCAGCCTGAGGCGGACGTACGTGTCCGGGGCGCGCGTCATGGCCAGGTTGCGGAAGTGGCTGCCCTTGACGAGCTCGACGCTGAGCCGGCCGGTGGTGCCGTTGTAGGCCAGTCCCAGCAGCAGCTCGGGCACGCCCCCACGCTGCATGGACTGGCTGGAGCCCGTCGAGTCGCTGCGCGCCAGCGAGAGCAGGTCCGAGGCCGACGTCTTGAGCTGTGGATGAGGGAGCAGGACCGGACCTTTTAGATACACTTTGAAACCAAATTGTCATGTGCCGATGAATATTGCTACGAATATTTCGTCACAAGAGCTGTGACGAAACAGTCGTCACATGACATACATTTCGTCACTTGACATGAATCTTTCGTCACATGACATGAATCTTTCTTCACATGACACGAATCTTTCGTCACACTGTGATAACCATTTGTCATGTGACGAACCTTTCAAAAGTAAAATTTAGCACTGACTTTGTCGTAATGTGACGACTTAAAACTATAGAGTGTGTTGGCGGGACTGCGGGCATATTCTCTCACCGCCGTGTTGGCCCGCGGCTCCAGGTTGAGCCACACGTTGGTCTCGGCCTCCAGGTTGATGGCGGCGAAGCTGACGACGCACTCGCCGATGAGGCGCTCCCTGCGCATGCGCTCGCAGCCGTACAGCCGGAAGCGCACGCCCATGCTGTTCACGTCCTCCGGGTTGATGCGGTTCAGGAGGAACGACTCCATGAACTGCGGCTGGTCGCCGTGCCGCACCTTGCTCTTGCACTTCTGCTTCTTGGCGGGCAGCAGCAGCAGGCGCACCTGACGGGGCGGAGACAGGCGTCAACTTCGTGATTTTTGAACGACGATGAGCTTTGATTGAGGATGAATTTTCGCGAATTTTCGTGAACTTTGGTTAACTTCTACCGCAAGTTTTGGCGAATTTCGGTTTTGAATTTGTCGGACTTGAACCTTAGGCTTTAGTGACTTGGGCTCATGCGCACCTGGGTGTGGGTGGAGCCACCGCGGTCCTTGGCCGGGATGTCGCGCGCCTGCAGCAGGTGGATGGTCATGTTGCGCATGGGCGCGTCGTAGGCGAACGCCACCTCCAGCTGGCCGCAGGCGCAGATGGGCGCGGCGGCGGCGCCGCCCCCGGCGCCCCGGGCCGCCGCCCCCAGCCGCCCCCCGGACAGGCCCGCCCCCGCCGTGCCGGCGCTCTGCACGCTCTGGATGTCGGAGGCGGCGCCGTCCTCCTGGTTCATCATGACGATGCACTGCGGGAGAGCACAAAGACACCTTCATTTAAAAAAAAAAATGCGTCTGAGCAAAAAAATTAGCAGGTCTACTAATTTTTTAGCTACCCAACTATTTGTTTTTCTGCTGTTTTGCGAGTTTTTAGCTGTGGTGCTAATTTTTCACATCCAATTTTAGCCAAGCGATTTTTGTTATTTATATATTTATTTATTTATTGTTTTTTTTTTTGCGTGTTGATCGAGTCTCGTCACTATTATAACTTCGCGGTTATCGCTGCACTTACGTCCTGACTCCCACACTGGTCCCTCGTCGGTTCCGGAACCACCTCCAGCGGCGGCTCCATCTTCCGGTGCGCGTACCTCGGCGGGTAGCCCGGCCAGATGCTGGTGCTGGCGCTGCCGCCCGCGAAGTTGACCACTGGAACAAGAGAGTTAGTTTAGCTAAACCTTTTTTTCCGTGTGTGAGAGTGGCGGCCCGGTCCGGACGTAGGTCACAAGCGCTACAGATCACAACCGCTCCAGGTCACAAGCGCTACAGCTCGCTAACGCTACGGGTCGCAAGCGCTACGAGTTACAAGCGCTACAGCTCGGTAGAAGGTCATTGCAAGCGCTACAGCGAGAATCCGCGCGTTGAGCCGAGCCGAGCGAGCTAAATCCCGGAAAATATTACGCACGGCGTGAAACATGGAAAATTTCTTGCGACAGTAAACCTCCCGAGGGAGCGGTTCGCCAGGCACAGGGCTTTACACCCCGTGGCAGCCAACTACTTCGGTAGCCTTCATGGGAACCGGTGCTTTTTGGTCCGCGATCCTGTCGCGCAATTCGACAGATTTGATCCCCGTACTGTCAGATTTAGTCGTACGGTGTTAACCGAACTGCCCTGTCCCCAGAGCATGGAATAGTTATTTTGAGCCAGATTCTAGGATTATGACACGACCGGATCACCAGTCGTGGGCATGGGACGGAACTTCCGGCAACCCCCTGTCGAAGTGAAGAATTTGGTTGAACCAAACTTGCCGAGTCTCACAGACACCCCACGGTTTTCGCGGCACCACTAGACACTAGACGTCGGCTACATTCTTAAGGAGCTTCGGTTGAAATGGGGGCTTGAATTCTACTGTCCAAATTAGTCCTCAGAAAATTAAATGTTTTGGTAAGATTCAGAACCTTCGTCCTGCGATGCTCGCGCGGACACTATCGGCACGGCCACGTCGCCACGGTACAGATACCGGATCACTAGGAGTCATGCTGCAGCGAGAGATTACCGGAAGAAACGAACTGGTGTCATGAGTGCGCCTGCTCTCTGGGCGGCTGTTTAACGGCCGCGTAGCGTCATTGGTATCGACGCTGCTTATAGCACTAGGTGGGCAGTGGTTCAAAAGTCACGTATTTTTCTTGTTTTTTATTTGAGTTTATTTTTTGTTTCGACCAAGTGCTCTTTCGGTGCCTTTTTGCAGTTGCCCAAGTCACAAGGACGGTATAGCTGGAAAGAGCACTTGGTCCGAACAAAAAATAATAAAGAAAAAACTTACGCGGTTTTTGAACCACTACCCGCCCAGTGCTATGAGCAGCGTCGATACCAATGACGCGACGCGGCCGGCCCAGCACTGGCCGGAGAGCAGGCGCACTCATGACACCGGGTTCGTTTCTTCGGTGACTGTGGCTTCTCGCGCAGCATGACTCCCAGTGGTCCGGCTTCTGGAAACGTGGCGTCGTGCGTAGCGTGCCGGCATAGTGTCCGCGCGGAGAATCGCGGAGAGTCGCAGGACGGAGGTTCGAATCTTACCAAAACATTTAATTTTTCTGAGGACAACAATTTGGACAGTGGAATTCAAGGGAACAAGCCCCCATTTCCCCAACCGAGCTCCTCGTGGAATAGCCGATTGGTCTAGTGGTCTAGTGGTGCCGCGAAAGCCGTGGGGTGTCTGTGAGACTCGGCACATGGGGCCTGGTTGGTAACCCAGGTAGGTTCTTCACTGGTAGCGACAGCGGGTTGCCAGAAGAAGTTCCGTCCCATGCCCACGACTGGTGGTCGGTCGTGGGGTCATAAGTCCTAGAATCTGGCTCCAAAATAGCTATTCCATGCTCTGGGGACAGGGCAGTTCGGTTAACCACTGCGTACGACTAAAAATCTGACAGTACGGGGATCAAATCTGTCGAATTGCGCGACAGGATCGCGGCCAGAAAAGCACCGGTTCCCATAAGAACACCGAAGTAGTTGGCGGGGACCGCAACCTCCTTCGGGAGGTTTACTGTCGCAAAAATTTTCCATGTTTTCACGCCACGTGCGTAATTTTTCAGGTTTAGCTCGGCTCGGCTCGCCTAACGCGGCTCCCGGCGCCTGGATTCGCTGTAGCGCTTGTGACCCGTAGCGCTACCGAGCTGTAGCGCTTGTGACTAGTAGCGCTTGCGACCCGTAGCGTTAGCGAGCTGTAGCGCTTGTGACCTGTAGCGGTTGTGATCTGTAGCGCTTGCGAGCCACTCCTCCCGGTCCGGTCAGGTCACCCACCTGGCGTGCGGTGCTGGTGGTGTCCGGCGCCGGGCCCGGTGCCTCCCCCTCGGCCCTCGCGGTGCCGCAGCATCTTGTCCTCCTCGCTGCAGCCCGAGCTGGTGGAGCCCGAGCTGGTGGAGCCCGAGCCGTTGGAGGAGGCGGCCAGCCCCAGGCAGCCGCGCTCCGCCATGGACATGAGGTCGGCGTGGGGCGGGTAGGTGTGCGGCCCCAGCGCGCCCCCGGCCGGGCCCGGCTCCGGGTACGGGTAGGACAGGTGCCGGCCGTTGAGGCCGTTGGCAGCCATGCCCGCGTTGCCTATACTACCCGAACGGTAGGGGATTTCTGAAGAGGGATGATAAACATACAGGGGTTAGGAGGTACTACCGGAGTCCGTGATCAAGTACTTTTTCAAGCTTGAACCAAAAACTCGGTTTTGTCGGTGTCGCTTACGGTAAAATTCGCCGCAAGCGCAAGCGTCGCGTAATGTAATGTACGATCCTGTACTCACGGATATGCGTGGCCTGGCCGTAGTGGGCCTGCAGCTGGCGGTGGAAGGCGAACTCGGTGCGGCCGGCGGGCTGGCCGAGGACGCCGCCGGCGCCGAGCCCGCCGCCGAGGCCGTGGCTCCCGGAGGCCGTCGGGTCCGTCACCATCTCGGCCTCGAGGCGGCGCCGCCGCCCGGCCTCCTCGCTGTCCGAGCTGCTCCCGGCCTCCTCGAAGGAGAAGCCGCGGCCTGCAACGCGGGGAGTACGACGGTGACGGGGGTGAACCTGGCACTCGGGAGGTACCGACGTACCCGGGTACCCGGATAAAGCCCGGAGGAACCGAATGAGACCTTGTCTGGGCCGCGGGCAAACTGTCGCACCTGGACGTCGTGCTGCCCGATGGCGCAGTTCCAGCCTCCCGAGTTCCAGTCGTGTACCACCCAGGTATCCTGGTTCAGTCCCACGACCCGCCTGTCTCCTACCCGTGCCGGCGGGTGCCCGCCGGCTCGCCCGCCGCGGTAAGGTAGAGAGTACTGACCACCTCTGTCCCGCCCCACGCACAGAGCGGCGCGCGTCTGCCGGGCCGGGCCGGGGGCCATGTCCGCGGGGCCGCCCCGCCCGCCTCGCTCCGCCCCAACCCGCCCCGCCCCGCCCGCTGCCCCGCCCGGGCGGGTCCGGGTGGCGGCAACACCACCGCGTCGACTCGACTCGACTACCCAGCACTTAGCGCAATTGCGGTCGCGTGACCGGGTCATTAAGCCCTACAGCCCCCTGGGCCCCTGGGCCCCGCAGAGGGGGCCGGCCCGGGCCCGCCTGTTCCCACGGGTAGGGCATGGATAGGGCGTGGCGGGGCGTGGCGGGGCAGGGCGGGGCGCTGACGCTTGTACCATCACTCACGCCACCCCTCACATCGCCCACCTCCTACCCTATTCGTCCTCCGGCCGGACAGACAGCGGGCACGAGTGAGCGCCCCGCGGGGAGCCCCTGTGGGGTAGACAGTCCCGCGACGCACGGCGGTGTAACGGGACTGCCTACCCCGCAGGAGCTAGCTGCGTGCGGAGAGCCCAGCGCCCCGACGGCCATGCCCTTCGTTTAACTAATGTAACCAACACTACCCTCGCGGATTATGACTCCCACAGCATCACCAAACCGCTAGTCATCCGGATGACACGGGCCGTTTCACTCACCCAGGTCAGTCTTCCTCGGGCGCGGCGCCAGCCGGATGCCCCAGGTGTCATCGCAGCAGTTGAGGCTGTTGATGCCCGTCAGGCACCAGCGCTTGTTCAGGTACAGGATGACGCCGGCGATGACGGCGAGCACGCCAGCCACGCCGACGAGGACTGGCACTGCAACAGAAACAGGGGGCGCGCACCGTCAGCCACAAGAAGTGTCGTATGGGGACACTGTCACAAACTACCACAATTTGACAACAGCGTGGGCCTGTTATTTCTAAACACAATGGAAAACTGTTAAAATTTATTGTAAATTGTAGGATACAAAAAACGGTTTGCACGGTTCTTATTGACGGTATTTTTTACAATGTCGTATCGGAAGCTCAGGGAAAACTTTAAATTAATACTAGTTGACAACGATTTGATAGTGGTTGTGATCACGGATCACGGTTTGTCACGTCGTGCTAACCACATGGTGGTTTGCTAAAACTCAGAATTTTTATAGCCTTCTCCGCCCAGTTCTAGCACAAGCAGCCCCTGCAGCACATCCTATTATGGCGCCCAACTCCGACCCATGCATCACCGTGTTGCATGGCGGTCGCGTTCCACGCCCCCCCCCCCCTGCTGCTGGCAGCTCGTATCCAACTTCACTTTTTGAGCCCGTCCGGCGCAAACTCCCTCTTCCCCTCCGACTCGCGTCCGGAGCGCAGCCCAGCCCAGCCGGCGCCGCACCGCTCCACTCTGGCTCGAATTCGGCGCGCGTTGCCAAGTCAGCTGATAAAACAAATAGTAAACTGGTCTGGACGCTGGCGGAATAATTGAGACCGTCCATGACAGCGACAGCAGCCGGAGCCCCGGGCTGGGCGGGGCCCGGAGCTTGCAAAGACGACGACCAGGACGACGACGACCAGGACGACGACCAGGACGACGACGACCAGGACGACGACGACCAGGACGACGGCGACCAAGATGACGACGACCAAGACGACGACGACCAAACCGTCGACGAGGACCAAGCCATCGACGAGGACCAAGCCGTCGACGACGACCAAGACGAAGACGAAGACAACAACGAACTGGGATTGACGCCCCCCCCCCTCCACCCCGTGACGCTCTCGTACTCCGTTTTTGTCGCACCCATAGCGGTGCCCCTTGTTGGGCACGGCGGCAGAGCAGAGCCGCTCGAGTGCGACAAGGACAGGGCTACAAAAGAGGAATCAGTCGTCGGCAGGCTCCGCCCGACCTACTAGTATCTCCCCCTCCCCCCCTTTTTGGGGCACATAGCCAACGTGGTTAATTCATAACGAGTCAGTTGATCACCTTCTCCAGCGCCTGGCCCGCCGACACGACCGGCGCGCCGCCGCCGCCTATTCCTGTCCTGCCTGGCCTGCACGACATGCAGGTGGGCGGTGTGGCCCCGTCGCGCCGCATCAGGATGCCGCCCTGTTCGAAGATCGCTCTCGTTCCTCCGTCCTTGTCGCACCTATGGCGGTGCCCTATGCTGGGTATGGCAGCGCTACATGAGTGCGACAAGGACAGAAGTACAAGAGCGATCCTCCTCGGAATCAGTTGGCTGGTCACGGCCAGGGCACGGCCAGGAACGGTCGCCGCCCACATCCCTCACGCTAGCAGCGCCCACCCCACCCCACCCCACCCCACCCCACCCCACCCCACCCCACGCCACCCCACCTACGCGCGCAAAAGGTTTTCGGACTCCATCAAGGCCATCAGATTTGTGATGCGTTTTGGTGACGCCCAACTCCACCAAGCGCTATCGTGCCGCACACCGAGGCCGTCGCGTGGGGGTGAGGGGGCCCGGATAGGACACCAGGTGAACTGGACATTGAGCTGGCCTGCAATTAGGGGCGACAAGGAGAACCGAACCGGCGCGGCCAGCGCTGGAGAATGGTCGAGAATACAGGGAAAGGGGTGAGGTGAGGGGGTGGCCATGCTCCGCCCCGCCCCGCCGCGCCCCGCCCCGCCCCGCCCCGCCCCGCCCCGCCCCGCCCCGCCGCGCCCCGCCCCGCCCCTCCCCGCCCCAATCGGCCCGGCCCAGCCCCGCGACACGGCAGGGTACGAGGCACGTGAGGCCTGTCCGACTCGATCTAAAACTGACCAGAAGCGACCGGAACCGGGTGGGGCACTGTGAAAAATAGTCGTTCACGGGAAAATTTTCCACGATAAGTACAGTTGTCGCAAAAATTTTCCATGTTTTCACGCCACCCTTTCACTTGCAGAGCACTTGCGTAATTTTTCAAGTTGAAGCTCGAAAATGTTTGTATGCTTTCGATACGCTGGGCTGCGGTCTTTGGGGGTTGCACGACACGGCGGCGTGTCGCGGTGCTGCGTCTCCGAAACGTTTTGCAATGGTAAGTGCTCTGCTGCAGTGCGGCTGTTGCTTTTGTCTCACGCACGCCCCCCCCCCTGCAACGCCCTTGTCTTCTCACAGGGGCGCGTCGGCCTCACCCCGCCTCACTCCACCCGCTCCTGCACCCCCCCCCCCCCTCCTTCACTTTCCCATGCGACTCAGTTTGATGAATTCATAACATTTGAAATTATGGCTGCAGTAAAAGCGTCGCGCAGCCGTATATCGACCTTCGCCGTGCCCCGCGTACACTCACTGCGAGAGGAGAGGGGAGGAGAGGAGAGGAGAGGAGAGGAGAGGAGCCTCTGCCCTGCCCAAGTTTTAGTACGCCCTGTTTCTTTCGGCGGTCGCATAAAGTTCGCGCGGTGTAGTGCCATGCCATACGCCCGGCCCGGGGAGTTCCCCTTACGCCCTACAGGCAGTAGAGTAGGCCTGCGAGCCTGAGGGGGAGGGGGAGGAGGAGGGGAGGGGGAGAAGGAGGAGGACGAGGAGGGGATAGTGAGCGCCGCCGTCGCTTTTGCGGCCGTCAAAACGTATTGCGAGGAGCAGCAACGGGGACACGACCGGCATACGGCGGCAGTCTGGCGGGGTGCGAGCGGGCGGGGGCGGGGGCGGGGACGGCTATCGTGCGGAAGGTCCGCGTCGTGGGGACGCGGCAGCGGCGTGGTGCGGCGCGCTGGGGCTGGGGACGGTGATACCGTCTCTGGCCAAAGCCGCGCCCGCCCCGCCCCGCCCCGCCCCACCCCTTCCCGCCCCGCCCGGACCCTCACCCCTCAACCGGCAGCCGCGTGGCGCTTCCATCAAATCAACCCCTGCACCACCCCGTCCCGTCCCGTCCCGTCCCCACCCCTACTCGCTTGCGCCCGTCTCCCCGCCGCCTTAACCTTCAGCGGGCTGCCCCCTGCCCCTGCCTCCTGCCCCTGCCCCTGCCCCTGCCCCCTGCCCCTGCCCCCTGCCCCTGCTGTTCTGTGCACCCGGCCCCGGCCCGGCCCGCACCGAGGGTCAGGATGACTTTCCGGAAAGTTCCGACACAAGGGAGACCCCATCGCGTCTCGTCTCGTCGGCCGACGTGCGCAGCGCGCTCTGCTCTGCAAATTTAACTGTTGTACCACATGACAGTTTAAACTGCAAGACTGCTGAGTTTTGCAGTTTAAACTTCAAGACTAGAGTTTTTATTTAAAGCGGCGCACGCAAAAAAAAAGAAGTAGCGTCTCAGCTAAGATTTTAGCTCCGGAGAAAAAATAAATAGCTGCAGAGGCCCAGCTGATTTGTATAGCACCGGTGCAATTCTTTTTACTGCCCAGCTATCGATTAGCTACATAAACTATCTGGTAGCTGAGCAGCTAAAGCCACTTAGCTGTGAAGCAATTTTTTTTTCCTGCGGCTAATTTTTTTGCCACGGGTGCTGAATTGGCCAGCTGAAACGGTTAGCACGGAACTGATTTTTTAAAGCGTGCGTTTTCTACAGTGTATGCTAAATTCACATATGCGTTCTGCGCGTATAGTACACCACACCCTTCGCAAACAGTCGGTCTTCCTGAATGTTATATCACAAATACATATTTACTGCCACCTGGCCTGGGCGGCCGGTCCGGGCCGGGACGGCCGCATACAAATATTGACATTTACACTTGTGTTCGTACAGTACACTGGTACGTATTTGGAACCTCGCGAGGTGTCGTCTTCCTCGTGTTGGAAACCCATAAAGGTGCCGGGGGTATGGCTGTCCCCAGGGCCGGATAGGGCAAGGCGGCCCGGCCGGTGAGCAGAGCACCTCAACTGGCTCTTGCTCCTTGCCCTCCCCCTCCCCCTCCCTCAACCCCTGGCAGGAGGGGGAGGGAGAAGGGGGAGGGGGGATGGTGGGGTAGGGATGTCCTTCGAGACGTATAACGATACCGTATATCCCCTCGACGCCGTGCCGGTGAGGCGTGGCGGGCGGCCGGGCGTAGCGGTAGCTTCATTTCGGGTAGTTGCGCAACCTCGCCCCGCCGTGCTCCACCCCACCCCACCCCACCCCACCCCGCCGCGCCCCGCCCCGCCCTTGCCTGCCTGCCCCAGCAGCACAGGAGCCCCCTCGCCCCTGGAGACTGTTGCCGCTGCTGCTACTTGGCGGGAACAAACACCGCTGCTTGGGCAAAGTCGCCTTAATTTGACTCTGAATTGGAGGGTGAGGACAAGGAGGAGGTGGAGGGGGAGAGGGAGGAGGAGGAGGAGGAGGAGGAGGCCGGGCCGGTGCTCGCCGGGACTAGCTCCAAGGTGAGACTCCATCAGCGTCACGGCCCGGCTCAGTGAAGGGCGAGCGAGACGAGAGGACAAAGAACCCTCGCTTCTCCGCCCCCCGAGGGGGGGAGGCAACATGTTAAAAAGACATAGGGTCGCACCACACCTCCATCCATAGGGGGTGGGCTCAGGAGACCCCCCCCCTCCCCTCCCATGGGTCCTACAAATCGCCTGATGAATAGGCAATCAACGTTAAAAGCCGCCTGAACTTACGCAAAAGGCAACCGCAGCAGCCCCACCCCACCCACCCCGCTGGATCAGCTGGAGCCTTGCACGTCCTACAAGTTTATGAAAACATTCAGTTCCCTGCAAATGACTGACTTTCGTACAGTCGGATTCCCAAACTGCGCAGGGAACCAGGTTATCCTGGTTGAAATTGTTTTACAGCTGGCCATTGTCTTCCCCGTGTGTCATTGCCTTCCCTGACCGGGCCGGGGCCGGGGCCGGGGCCGGGGGCGAGGTCGCGAGGCGCGGTGGGGGAGGGGGCCCGCGGGGCTCCAGGCACTCCGCGGCGGAAATCCCAAGTCTGGTCGATACACGGTGCGCGGGGCGTGGTGGGCGGGGCGGGGCGGGGCGGGGCGGGGCGGGGCGCGGTAGGACGGACCCACCGTGGTGGGGCAGGGCAGTGTAGGGTGAAAAGGGAGGGGCTGAACCTGGGCCTTCGTGACAACTGCGGGGCGATGCTGTCGTCTCCTGGATCTCCTAGGTACCCTGAGCGCCTCTCTCTCTCCCTCTCGCTCTCCCTCTCCCTTCTCCCTCTTCCTCTCTCCCTCCCTCTCGCTCTCTCTCCCTCTCTCTCTCTCCCTCTCTCTCTCTCTCTCTCCCTCTCTCCTTCTCTCTCCCTCCCGCTCCCTCTCTCCCTCTCTCTCCCTCTCTCCCAAACATTGTGCCTGGGTTTGAGCGGCTCCACTGCCCACCGCGCCGTTGGGTTCGCCCCAAGCCTCCCCTCTCTCCCACGTGCCAATGCAGATCGTGGCGCGACGCAAAATCAAACGCCCTGGAGGAATGCGAGTGGAGTGGAGGGGTATTTCATCCCGCAGTGCCTGCCTGCCATCTCTATCTGACTCCCGGCAACCCCCCGCCCCGCCTGTACCAAGATTCCGCCTGCTGAGGGACCCAGGCCAGGCCGGGCCAGGAACAGGCAAACAAAACAGAGAAAGTCAGCGTTGCTAGAAAGTAGGCAATAAGTAGCCCAAATATAGTGGAGTGAGGCGGTCTGCATTAAGTGTTGACCCTTGTAACAGCAACAACCTGACCTACCGTGGATAGAAACGATAACTAAACGATCACAAACTAACGGCAGGTAGTTTCTGGTGTTGAAAGCGAATCAAATAAAAACACTTTTCGGTTACTTGCCCCCATTCCTTTTTTTTCCCAGTTGCTTCACTCACTCAGGTCAAAAGGAAATAGGGTAGGCCGGGCCGGTCCAGAGTGTGCCCAGCCCCGCCCAGCCTGTGAGGCCAGAGCGCGCGCGCACACACACGCACACAGGTTGTCGCTTCCGCCGAGGCCCAACAGTGCACACTCCGAGAGCAGCTATTGTTCTATGAACTCCGCCCCGCCCCACCCACCAACCCCCTTGCTACTGCTGCCACAGCCGCCGTACGGGACGAGGAGCTCAAGGTCAACCACAACTCTCGCGCCCCGCTCCAGCCCGGGCTCCAGCCTGGGCTCCAGCCTGGGCTCCAGCCTGGGCTCCAGCCTGGGCTCCAGCCTGGGCTCCAGCCTGGGCTCCAGCCTGGCCTCCAGCCTGGGCTCCAGCCTGGGCTCCAGCCTGGGCTCCAGCCTGGGCTCCAGCCTGGGCTCCAGCCTGGGCTCCAGCCTGGGCTCCAGCCTGCGGGCTCCAGCCTGGCCTCCAGCCTGGCCAACAGCCTGATCGTAAACCGTTATTTACAAAATTTATCGTTAATCGACAAAAAAAAATTTACACAGCGTTTGCGGTCGCTTCTGCCGGATGAACCACGCGGGGATTTTGGTTTAAAAGTGCGCTCGATGGTGATGACACGTTTCGTTACGTGGTATGGTTTTTTTTTTCTTCGTGTGTTGGTTTTGGTATGACAGACGGGCAGAGGGACGGACAGATAGACAGACATAACGGGTAAATGGATATGGCTGTCATGTGGGTCCGGCCCGGCCCTGTGCTGCCATCGACCACCCTGGTGCCGTGCGCGTGCGGCCAGCCCGGCGACCAACTCAATACACAACGACATCAAACATTATTTACGAGTCGCCCCCCCCCCCCTTTACACCAGCCCTCCCCCCTCCCGCCGTATTGGGCACGTGCCCTACACCTTCCCCCTCACCCCACCCCGCGGGTGTCCCTGGACGTAGTGAGGAATGTGGCATATCAAGTGCATCTCGGCTCCAGCCTTGGATCCAGCCCTGCATCCAGTTGGGCTCCAGTCTGGCTCCAGCCCACTGTGAGAACTGGTTGTAAGAGTCACGGGAAAATTTTCCATGAGAAATGCAATATTTTTTCCATTTAACTGCATTAAAAAAAATGTAATGGTTCGGTGTATTAAAGACCATAACGAACATTCTGGTCGTTCTGGTAATTTCGTGCAGAATGCACCTCCAGTGTCTTCGGGGGAATGAAAAGCCCTGGTGGACTTGTACAGGGGAGAGGACCGGGACCGAGGAACAGGATGTCTCCATTAGTGAGGGAGGCGAGGCGGGGCGGGTCGGGGTGGGGCGGGGTGCGGCGCCAGCTGCCCTCTCTTCCTCCCCGGACCAGACCGCGCCAGATCGACGCCAGCTCTGCGCTGTAGCTCAGCAAGCTCAGCAAGCTCAGCAAGCTCAGAAGCTGGGGCTCTACTCGTAGTTACGTGCCGCGGGGCGGTGGCGTCGCATCGGCGTCCCGCCTTCAACACACTGTAACTAGAGGAGTCACCTTTCTCGCTCTTGGGAAAGCGACTTTTCCGTCCCAAATTTTCTCGCTCCTCGGAGAGCGAGTCGAGTCCTTTTGACGACTTTTTCGGCGATTTGCTAGACTCTTTTTGAGTCATGTAAGCCAACATTACTCGAATGGAGCAATTTGAAAATATCAGAAAAGACTCGTTTTAGCAAACCTCACTCTGATTGAGCGATGTAGAAATACTTCGCTCAATACGGGCGAGAAATGTGACTATAATGTTTACAGTGCAGGTAGGGCCGAGCCGGGCCGGGTCCCAGCCCGTTGGGGCTGAACGCGAAATTGAGTTGACGATGGGCGGGTGGGGCCGGTCCCTAACCAGCCCCAGCCCCGGGCCCGGGCTCTGCTCGCGCGCCCCGTAACGGTACACTGTAAAACGCCTATACAAACTAAATTCTTGCGCAAAGTTGCAAAGAATTTTCGTTTTTGCTTGTAACGGACCATTTCTTCGTAAACCCATGAAAACTCCCGCATGCGAATAATGATGATTGGTTTGCATTAACATTTTGTTCGTAAGCGTGTGGAGAATTACTTCGTATTGCAACACTTGAAAATTCTTCGTGAGACGAACAGTACAGTTCGCATTACGAACCAGCTGTTCGCAAGCATTTTGCAGTGCAGAGAAACATAAAAGAGAATGCACTAATAAAATCTTACGGTGAATTTTTACCGTAAGCGACGGTGAGAGTCAATGTAAGTTGCAGTGATAAACCCTGATTCACCGCAGTCTACAGTGGCATTCACCGTAGCTTACGTTGAAAATTCACCGCAAGTTACAGTGCTGCAGGTAGATTTACTGTGACCATATTATCGGTGTGACAGACGGGGTTCATACTAATGAACAGTATTGCAGCCCAGCTGGTGGGGGTGGACTGAAGTAGCTAACCCATAACGTGAGTCGTTGTTTTTATTATTTTATGAAATACAGCGAGTCATGTCCGGTGCGGCACCCTGGCACCCTGCAGCTAGAGGAGGTGGCCACCACCGCATCGCGTGTGGCTCCCGCGACTGCAATGAATTTTGACGACTCGGCCAGCCGGGCGGGGCGTGGCGGGGCGGGGCGTGGTGGGGCGGGGCGTGGCGTGGCGGGGCGGGGCGGGACAGGGTCGGAGCCCCCTCGGGGGTCGTGTGCTGTGGTTGTCTTTGCGGCACGCGACGGCCCGCCCCGCCCCGCCCCGCCCCGCCCCGCCCCACCCCGCCCCACCCCGCCCCGACACGCCGTGTTCTGGGTGCCCCGTGGTCCCCCTATTGATTTTGGCCCAATGAGCAAGGTGTCCCCGGCTATGGGCTCGATGCCAGCCCCTACGTAGTCTGGTGTGACGTAGCGTGGAGTGGCCAGGCGACTTCATAAGTATTTCAAAGGCCTTGTCAGGCCGGCGTCCGGGACGCATTTCCGGGGTTCCCTGGTCCGCTCTTGTGTCCACAGGACGGCGCGCGCTGTCTCAAGAAACTACCCCTCCCTCCTCACTTACAAGGGAGTGAATTTATTCGCTCATCTACAAGTGAGCGACATTCGTACACTTGGATTTCCAGTGTGCACTCGCTAACAGGAAGACGGCACACCATGGTGCGTCTCATTGAATGGGGCTGCTGCATCACATGAATGGGACTGGTCCATGGCATCCCCGGGGCGGGGCGGGGCGGGGCGGGGCCGGGCGGGCCCGCCGGGCCCGGGCACCTGGCTGGGGGCGGGATCAATATGGCGCCAAGGCGAGCCACGTGGTTAACTGCCCCCCCCCCCCTCTCTCTTTCACTCCCGATCCCCGCCATGCCTCATATCCCGACGCACTCCTGGCCTCGCTGACAATGCATGTGCGTTAAGTAATTTGCGCCTACCATGTCCCTGCTGTATAGCTGTATAGCTATACAGCTGTATTTTCCTGGGAATTTAACACACTTGAAGGGGAGGACATTGACACTCTATCCTTCGTTTTCCTGTGTGACTACTCATTGTCCTCCACTGTTTCGCCCGCCTGCCCTGCAGGTCGATGTTGATTATTGATGGGGCCTCGTATCGTAGCCTCGGCGGCCTGGCAGCGTCGCAGCGGCTCATACACTGTAAAATCCTTAAGGAGTAGATTCCACAAACAATAAAGCCCCGAATAGCTCATGAGGTGGGTAAAATTTATCGGAAGCTTGTGCTTGTCGCGATTGGGTTTTAATAATCGACACTCTGCCAGCAGGTGGGCCGTGGCAAAGTACAGACAGACACGTGTTGGGGTTGCGAACAGGGGTCGGAGAGCTCGGGGGTGACCCGGGGGGAGGCGAGGGCTTGGGGGTGGTTACGCACGCGCCGCACTCCGCAGCCGTGACCCCAGCCCCAGCCTGCCCCAGCCTGGCGGTGAGCCGTCGCGTCTGCCGTCAGCCTGCGAGGTAGGCCACACGACGCAGACGTGCACCGCGGGCTTGCCTATCCTCGCATCGACAGGCGCTCCCGGCAAGTAAAAAGTCACTGACCGACTATTCCAACAATAGGTTTTGGAATTCATTGACGAGCACGATTATTCTGCTTACGATTTAAATCATATTTAGTAAATCCACTGTAAATACCAGAGCGAAGGTTCTCGCCCTCAGGAGAGCGAGAAAAATTTTCTCTCGCTCTTTGAAAGCGAGGTTTGGTTTTCCCGCTCGATTAGAGCAATAGTTTTAAACATTTCGCCTTATTTAAGTGTGGATCGGCATACCTCACCGTTTTTGAGTGAGGATTTATATCCTTAATCTTACTTAATTTAAGTGATGTTATAGATTTTTCCTCAGTAAGTAAACCAGTAAGAAAATTCTCAGCTCTGGGGCGTGATTAGAGGGGCGTGGCGGTGGCGCGTGTTTTGAGGGTCCACGACGTTTAGTGAGGCTGTGCTGCCCCGCCCCGCCCCGCCCCGCCCCGCCCCGCCCCGACGCTGACCTGTTGACTGCGGCCCCTTTGCTGATACCCCCTGACCTTTTAGGGCGGCCTGCGATTCCTCCCCCGGCGCCGGCTGAGGCGTAAAGGCCCCCCCCCCGCTCCTCTCACCTCCTCCGCGTCCAACAGCAAACGCTCGTTATCACGAATTACTCCGTCCAATTACCGCTCCTAAACACCACGGCCCACCCGCCGACAACGCGCCACAAACCAACCGAGTTACGCTAATATGACGTCGCATCGTTACTAGGTTATTAGAGCACCATCGTCACTAAGCGCACGCCAAAAAAAAAGCGGTAAGCTGGTTTAGCTAACTCGTTTGGTTCTACGGTAACAGCAACAGCAAACAAAAATGATGTGTTTGCCAGCTTAACTTCTTTTTCGCATGCAGTACGTTGCAAATTCCAATCTATAACATTTATATATACCTTTGGTATTCCGCACTCAAAATTACATCCGTATCTCAAGTTTTGAAATAGTTCCCGAAGCCGGCTGGTTGTTTTTGGAATTATAATGGAATTCCATGGCATCCAGCGATTTAAAAATTTGCTCATGCCTGTGGTATAACCGGAAAACCGCGATGTATTCGGGATGAGCCCACTGTGGTCCCTGTGGGATCTTCTGCCCCGCCCGGCCCCGCCCCGCCCCGCCCCGCCTCGCCTCGCCTCCTCGCGCTTCCGCACCGCACTACGCCACGCCACACCATCCCGGACCGTGCGTCGCGCGTTTGTTATTCCGGGGAGCGGAAAACAATGGACTCTATCTTGTGTCTCCCCGCCACACCCCGCCACGCCCCGCCACGCCCCGCCACGCCCCGCCACGCCCCGCCGCCACGCCCCGCCCCGCCAAACCCCACCTCCCTGACCCACGCCTTGACCCAGTTCTACCCCGCACCCTGCCCTGCAGTACTTTACTTTACCCCGCCCTGCTCTTCCTCCGGAGGGCAAAACGGGTACATGTGTAGAAAGGTACTCAGCTGATAGTACTACTCTGGAAAAAACAAACGTGCTAAGTCCTATACCTGAAAAAGGCGCTACCAAAATTTAGTGCCTTAAGAAAAGCAATAAGGTTTAATGCGCCAGGAAAGGCACTAAACTTAGCCCTTGATTTTAGCGCCCCAGGGAAAGAGTTGTTTTTCCGGTGTATCTTTTTAAAAAGTTAAAGCAACGTCACTTGAACATTTCAAGCGATGATAAATTCGTTTGTAGGAAGAAGAGTCATGGCACGGGTCTCCTGTGAGGAACCCCTTCTCTTAAGGAAGGGCACGGGTGAATCCCTTTGGCAGATCCTGTTTGTGTGCGTGGGGTCGAGCAGAGGAGAGCGTGGTCGCCTCCCCCTCCCCCTTCCCCCTGAGTCGAGGCCTACGTGACCTTCGGCACGGCTCTTTGGCGCTTACCTCGAAGCCCAAGAAAAGTCACACGCTTCAAGACACAGCCCCTGAGCCACCTGAGATGGAAATTTCGTGTGACCCCCTAACATTTTTTTTTTTTTTGCATTGAAGGTAAGACGACACAAGCTGAATGACAGGGTTGGCATAGAGTATTAAATGGGGCCAAATTGTGCCAAACTGTGCCAAATGCAATATACTTGGGGACACCTCATGACCTCCAAGAGGACTTAATAAATTCGCAGTTGATAGCGTCGTGAGTTTCAGCCAGGTTAGACGCTGGCTGAAGCGCAGGACGCCGCGCAGTGGAGAGAAGGGCAATATTATTTGACCAAATAAAATAAAATAAAAATTTAATTTAATACTGGGACGTAGGTCACAAGCGCTACAGATCACAACCGCTACAGGTCACAAGCGCTACAGCTCGCTAACGCTACGGGTCGCAAGCGCTACGAGTCACAAGCGCTACAGCTCGGTAGCGCTACGGGTCACAAGCGCTACAGCGAGAAACCGCGCGTTAGGCGGAGCCGAGCAAAACGAGCTAAACCTGAAAATTACGCACGTGGCGTGAAAACATAAGAAAATTTTGCGACAGTAAACCTCCGAAGGAGGTTGCGGTTCCCGCCAGGCACAGGGCTTTACTTCCCCGTGGCAGCCAACTACTTCGGTGTTCTTGAGGAACCGGTGCTTTTTCTGGCCGCGATCCTGTCGCGCAATTCGACAGATTTGATCCCCGTACTGTCAGATTTAGTCGTACGGTGGTTAACCGAACTGCCCTGTCCCCAGAGCATGGAATAGCTATTTTTGGGAGCCAGATTCTAGGACTTATGACCCACGACCGACCACCAGTCGTGGGCATGGGACGGAACTTCCTGGCAACCCGCTGTCGCTACCAGTGAAGAACCTACCTGGGTTTGAACCAGGCCCCATGTGCCGAGTCTCACAGACACCCCACGGCTTTCGCGGCACCACTAGACCACTCAGATCGTCGGCTATTCCACGAGGAGCTCGGTTGGAAATGGGGGCTTAAATTCCACTCCAAATTGTTGTCCTCAGAAAATTAAATGTTTCGGTAAGATTCGAACCTCCGTCCTGCGACTCTCCGCGCGGACACTATGCCGGCACGGCTACGACGCCACGGTACCAGATGCCGGACCACTAGGAGTCATGCTGCGCGAGAAGCCACAGTCACCGAAGAAACGAACCCGGTGTCATGAGTGCGCCTGCTCTCCGGCCAGTGCTGGGCCGGCCGCGTAGCGTCATTGGTATCGACGCTGCTCATAGCACTGGGCGGGAAGTGGTTCAAAAACCGCGTAAGTTTTTTTTAGCTAATTTTTGTTTGAACCAAGTGCTTTTTCCAGCTATACTGTCTTTGTGACTTGGGCAACTGCAAAAAAGGCACTGAAAAGAGCACTTGGTTCAAACAAAAAAAAAAATAACAAAAAAACAAAAAATTACGAACCACTGCCCACCTTGTGCTATAAGTAGCGTCGATACCAATGATGCGACGCGGCCGGCCCAGCACTGGCCGGAGAGCAGGCGCACTCATGACACCGGGTTCGTTTCTTCGGTGACTGTGGCTTCTCGCGCAGCATGACTCCTAGTGGTCCGGCATCTGGTACCGTGGCGTCGTAGCCGTGCCGGCATAGTGTCCGCGCGGAGAGTCGCAGGACGGAGGTTCGAATCTTACCGAAACATTTAATTTTTCTGAGGACAACAATTTGGAGAGTGGAATTTAAGCCCCCCATTTCAACCGAGCTCCCTCGTGGAATAGCCGACGGTCTAGTGGTCTAGTGGTGCCGCGAAAGCCGTGGGGTGTCTGTGAGACTCGGCACATGGGGCTCCGTTCCAAACCCAGGTAGGTTCTTCACTGTAGCGACAGCGGGTTGCCAGGAAGTTCTGTCCCATGCCCACGACTGGTGGTCGGTCGGGGTCATAAGTCCTAGAATCTGGCTCAAAAATAGCTATTCCATGCTCTGGGGACAGGGCAGTTCGGTTAACCACCGTACGACTAAATCTGACAGTACGGGGATCAAATCTGTCGAATTGCGCGACAGATCGCGGCCAGAAAAGCACCGGTTCCCATAAGAACACCGAAGTAGTTGGTCGCCACGGGGGTAAAAGCCCTGTGCCTATGGCGGAACCCGCAACCTCCTTCGAGGTTTACTGTCGCAAAATTTTCTATGTTTTCACGCCACGTGCGTAATTTTTCTTAAGGTTTAGCTTCGGTTTCGGCTCGGCTCCGCCTAACGCGCGGTTTCTCGCCGTAGCGCTTAGACCCGTAGCGCTACCGAGCTGTAGCGCTTGTGACTCGTAGCGCTTGCGACCCGTAGCGTTAGCGAGCTGTAGCGCTTGTGACCTGTAGCGGTTGTGATCTGTAGCGCTTGCGAGCCACTCCTTAATACTGTATGCCAACCCTGCTGAATGAGTTCCCGTAGCCAGGCAGGCAGGCAGGCCGCGCTGGTCTGGGTTCGGCCTGCGCCACCCACAGCCCTGTGCAGTTAGTGAATGGGCTCGCCCGGGAGGTCCCCCCCCCCTCACCCCCTCCCCCTCCCAGCTCACCCCCAGCCCACCACCCCCAGCACACCACCCCCTGCGCGCCCGCCTGAGCCGCTGAATGGCCTGACAGCTAGGCAGCCTCGCTCGCTACAGCAGACGCCAGGCGCTTGGCCCGGGACCCCGCCAGGCCCCCCTCCCCCCAGCACCCAGCAGCCGTGGCATCGTTCTTAACGCCCTCATTCGCCGTCCCCCAATACATTCATATATGTGTCGACCCGACACCCGCAGCCTCGCCAGTCTCGCCGCAGCGGAGAAGAAGAAAATGTCTGCGGAAAAACGTAAGGAGGAGAGGTAAATGTTGTCAAAAACTGGTAAAACTACACTGGCGAAACGTAGTGCAACCCCCTTTCTTCAAGCTTACTTAGTTTACGGTAGAAATGAGGCTTAATCTGGCTCATCCGCTCAGATCCCGGCTATCTACATGTATAGTCTTTAAGGGTAGTTGTATGCTTGACTTGACTCAAGCGTAAAACTACGCCTTAGTTTTACCAGTGCAGGGTTTGGTTTGGTAAATGATATTGCCCTCCCTTAAAATCCAAACGGCCATAATCGCGCGGAAGACTGCCTTCCAGCACGTGTGTCCATTACGTGGTCACGCACATCTATGAAAGTTCTTACTAGACGCTCCAGTCTCAGTAGTAAGTGCGCTACGCAATAGACTACAGTAGACCGTGGAATCGAAAACAAAATTGAACCTCCTTCTCTTCTTTCTGCGTGGCGTTAGGGTCGCGACACTCTACACGAAAGCGCCCGGGGCAATATCGAGAGAAGCCTGGCAAAACAGATGCCCTCCCTCCCCCTCCCCGCTACCCCTCCTTTTTTCGCTCGGACGTCGTTACACAATAACCCGGGTCGCCCTGCGGCGAGAGATGCGGGTATTGGGCTGAGAGACAATCTCTCGGTTGTCTCGGGTAGTTAACCACGAGCTCTGACAGTATAGCCGGCGAAATGTTATTGGCTGCGAGCCAAACATTGTCAACAGTTTTCGTTGTTTCGGCGAGTGAGGGCCGATAGGGTATTTCACTGAATCTCTAAGAAGGAAGAAAGGAAGTAAGAAGTAAAATGGCAGCACAAAAAGCGGAACCAGTAGCGTTTCCTCTCCCTGAGGTTTTCTGTATTTCTATTTCCGACCGTAGCCTCCAGTTTCCCATTTTATTCTCCTCCGGACCGCTGCCAAGCCAGATAGTATAGCGGGTAGTGTTGGCGGGGGTGAAGAAGGGGAGTGAGGGAGAAGGAGTGAGGGGGAGGGGGGGACGAATGGATTAATGTCCTGGCTCAAACGAGCCTGCCGTAAAACGCCGCCCCATCTCCCTGCCCCCGACCTACCCCCGCCGCCCCCCGCCGCCACGGATGTACAGCGGCGCACTGCGTCGGCTGAGGCTGGGGGGCGGAGGGGGGCGGAGGGGGGCGGGGCCCAACTGACCTAGTTAGGGCACAACACACGACCCCGGGGAAGGGCAGCGGGTCCAGCGCCACGCAGCAAAGGGATGACGGTTAGGTGTCGCGTTGGGTGGGTGGCGGTATGACAAAGCAAGACAATTTAAAAAAATAAAAAAATAAAAAAGGAAAACGCGGAATTACTACTTTGCACGGAAAACCATTGTTGTTACAAAAATTTGGCAATAGTTTTGAAACTAGGCGTTTCAACCACAAATTATCTGCCCAAATATATTTTTTTAATTTATTTTTTAGATACAGGCCGTAGCGTTTTGCCTCTTTTGAAGTGTTGTGTGTGGTCAGGGCAACAAAGACAAGAAGTGCGTGTAGAGCTTGTGATTACAGCCCTTCTCCTGCACGAGTGACGAACAGGACTGTACTGTGCGTGCCTTTTACACCTTTTGTTGTGACGACCATACACACACACACACACACACACACACACACATCACAGCAGGAAAAGAGGTGGAAAACGCTGCATACTAGCCGGAAAATAAATGCAAAACAAAACGAGCCAGAGAATGCCGGTTGGCGTGCGTGCAAACGTCGGCACTTCGCACCTCCGTTGTGGCGGGCCGGGCCGGGCCGGGGCCGGCCGAGGTGACGGTGTGTTTACACGGGGGCCGATATCTCGATTATAATTACGAGGTGAAGGCCAAGGGGTCGGCGGCCGCCCGCACGCGGAAACAAATAAGTCAACTCACACTGGAAATGAACGAATCCTGATTCTCGCTCCTATACGGGCGAGAATTTGAGGGTAATTTTATTACTCTCTGGAGAGTAAGAATTGTTTTTCCTCCCTCTATTTGAGGAAGAATTTTGTGATCTCGCCCTTATAAAGTGAGAATCCCTGCTTGAATAAAGTGAGGCTAAGAAATCCTTACTCATATAGAGAAAGGCTAAAAAATATCTCGCTCAAATAGAGTGAGGTTTAAATTCTCACCCTAAATAAGCAAGGAGAAGTGTCCTTTCCCTTTTCGGGCGAGAATCTGGATTCGAAGACTTGCAGTGCAACTCTAGCTGGCAGAGCTTATACACTGTAATCGAAAGTGTTGAACTGTCACACTTGAGTTAAGAGTGTAACAGCGTGGGTCCTATAGCGTGCGTGGTGTGGGGTGGCGCACAGCTAGCAGCAGAGACCTCATCGCCACGGGGCCCCCGGGGTGGTGGCGGTGGGGGGTGGGGGGTTGGGGCTGATGCCCGAGCCGGGCTGCGCCGTAAATCGCTAACAATCTGCATATCAGCGACATGCACTGCATGGCGCTGCACAGCGCGGCAAGGCTCCTCGCGGAGAGCACCGTGGTGCATGATGTTCCCTGCCCACCCGTTTGGTGGCCGGGGCCGGGCGGGGACACTGTTAACCCAGGGGTGCGATAATATGTCACCGAGAATGTCGCACTACAAATGCTGGAGTCAGATGTCTCATATCTAAAACGTATGACGTTTTCCCCTTGCTCTTATTCTGTGAGATTCTAAAATATAAAATATCACTGAAATTTAGTGATATCAGGAGTGGAATCCCCTCTCAAAGAACGAAGATTCCGTATTTATTAGTCAAATAGAGTGAAAGACTTAAGCTGCCAAACAAAGAGCGGGGTCGCAAGTCACCGACCACCCCTCTCTTTCTTCTGTAACTTTAGGAAAAAAATATGAGCCTTCAGTTATAAGGGCCGTATCGTCTCAGGTCTCTGACCTTATCGAAGCCGCGTGGTAGGAGGACTTGAATGCTTAAGTGGAGGGCCGTGAGGGGGAAGGGGGGCAGAAATAAACACGGGGGAATGCTGATAGCCACGCAAGATATACAATGTGTTTTTAACCTTTGTGATTTTCCCAAATAATTTTCATACAAGGAGCAAAGTAAGATTCATTTAAATATTTCAGTGACGCATCGAGCATTTGACTTCTCCATCTTCGTCATGGCAATGTGCTTAGTGAGAGGGTGCAAGTGGTGCACTAAACATAGAAAAAAAGGGTATTGTCAGGGCAACAGAACAGAAATAATGGTGACGGAAAAAGGAGGCATACCAAATTCGACATTCCCGTAACCTGTGATGGCGTCGAACTCGAATACTTTAGCGTAAGTGTCGTCCACCCCTGTAATAAGAGATGGCGATGATATCCTCCTATTCTCCTTGATCAAGGTCAACTAAGATATTGTATGCATTTGCCGTAATTTTCTTCCATGTCTGTCAGTAGCAGCCAGCCGCAGCCCCTCTTTTAGATAGCCATGCTCGTGACCAGAATTTCATCGAAACCGAAAAATAATGGGTTTTAAAAAACAAAACAAAACACGATAGGTTGTCTGCTGTACCAGGCTGCTTCCTAAAAGAGCAGAAGTAAATAATGCTGTGTTCTGTCACATTTCTTTTACATCAGTCTTCGCTCCTATCATTCGCAACAACTCAAGGGGCTGAATACATATTTGCCAGGCCACTGCGTTTGGCGCATAGAGATGCTGTGCAGAACGGAGACGTAGAAGAGAGAGAGAGGGGTGGGGGGAAGGGCGATACACGAGGTCAACCTAACCTCACTCACCGTTCGTGTAGGCCGACTCCACTGGCATTATCACAGAACTACTTGGCCCGGTGTTGTCCGAAAATCTTGAAAACCGGCGGTGCACAGAACGCCGCCAAACTTTTCACTATTTCACTTTTAATCTTCCCTCGCACACTGAGGAGTCAACTCGTCGGAAATGAAAACAGTCGAAACCCCGGCGGAGTTGACGTCGTTGTTGTCGCAGGTGTTGGCTGGGGAAGGGGGAGAGGGGAGTCACCCCCGGCTGGCGGGCATGGTCGCGGACGCGCCTAGCCCGGCTCATCCTTCTTGAGGGCGGAGCGCGCCCGGGCCATGGCGACGGCGGGGTGGCCGCGGGGCCGGGGCCGCGGCCTCAGCGGGCGGGGCGGGGCGGGGCGGGCCCGAGTCGACGAGGAGAGGCGAGGCGAGGCAAGCAGGGCCAGGCGGGGCCAGGCGCGCGGGGCGGGGCGCGTGGGGACTGCGGCGTGCGTCCGGCGGGCTTGCTCCAGCGCCACTGCTGGGCCCGGCGTAGCGCCAGGGAGCCGCCCCACCACGGACAGCCCCGCCGCCACCCCCAGGCCACCCCCGACCACCCCCACGCCGCCCCGCGACCACCCCCTGCGGAGGGAGGGGGTAGCAGCCCCCACCCCCCCGAGGGACGCAAGGGGAGACGGCGTGAGGCGGGGCGGCGGCGGAGAGGGAGGGGAAGTACCCCAGTCCAGCCCCTCTCTCATCCCCTACGACGCGCCGGCGCGCCGGGGGATGAGCTGCTGCGCCCTCTCCCTTCGTCTCTCTCTCTCTCTCTCTCTCTCTCTCTCTCTCTCTCTCTCTCTCTCTCTCTCTCTCTCTCTCTCTCCCCCCCCTCCCCCCTCGCTCTTGCACCTTACTCTCCTTACAGCAACTTAGCTGCAGTGTTCGTTAGCTGTACGCTTAGTGGGCGATTTGCCACAGGAGTCGATATATTTGTAATTGCGTAGTTCTAGAGGATGTAGATTGAGAATGCTGCCGACATATTGGTATTATTAGAATAGGATATAGGATTTCAAGGAGTGGTCTGAAGGTCGTAGATAGTGCACATGTTTCTTTCTTTGGACACGTCCGTTTATTTTGACCACCTTCCCTTCTTACAATATTAACTACGTTAAATTCCCTTCAAACACGTAGTAATCAATTCAATGGCAAAATAATAAAAAGAACAAGAATAAACTGTTTGCGGATAAAATAAATACAAAAAAGCGAGATAAGATAAAATTAACTGAAGCCACATACAATATCATAGTTGTCATTCTATTCTACCCCATTGGAGTGACGAAGTACGTGTTTTCAGGGACATGTTTCTTCCTCGGGTTGGGCCGAGACTTAGGTCAGCCTCAACCCGATCAATGAGCTCTCCTCAAACTGGAATCCCAAGTGCGTGAATATCGCACACATGTAGCCGTGTGCATTTCCATTCGTGCACTTGTCCCATCAAGCGTGTGATAATCCTTGGAAATTTCGCACTTTTCCTCGCAAAACTGTGCGCGAACGAGAATTCACCCTCCCATAAGAGTGTGACACTCACACACTGAGGTTTCCTAGGCAGAGAGCAAGTGGAAATGTACCTCTGGCCCGGTCGGCCGGGCCGCCCTGACTCAGTGGCGTAGCAAAAGCGCGAGGGCAGTCGGCAGTGCCACGCTGGCGCGGGGCCGGGCGAGGGATCACAGGGGTTCACTACGCCACTGAAACGCGAGCGGCCAGCGGTAGGGCGAAAGGTGCTTTGTTCCCTTGATGAAGGAACTTAAGTCGCAGCCTGTGAATTTGCAGTGCAGGAACTCCATGCGACTGAAGCCGTGACGTCGTGGGCCAAAGCGCGTCAGCTTGCCAATCAAGTAATTTACCTAAGAACTCAAATGAGTTTCGTACTTTTTTTCAGGCTAGAGAAACTGATGTCTCCGTTCTGGTAAAACATCCGAATTATACTAACTGTGTGAGGAGTGGGGCCCTTGCACGTTTCCTTTAACGAACGTTTCAAGTACAGGGAGCGGAATACTAAAATAGTAATCCACTTCCCACCCTTACGCCTACGTCTTCCTTCGACAAAAACGATCACCCAGTGGGGTTTGATTTCCCTGCGGATTTAGACGTCCGACTTGAAGTCTCTTGAGATGCAAAAGGTGTCCGAAAAACCACCACTCATCGACATTTAACCTCAATTTGACGTTAAATCGATGTCGATGTCACCCACTGAGTTTCTCTTGAGGGGTTATTACCTCTGAATCTTGTGCAGACCGCGCAGATCAGAAAAGTTCAAGAAAAAAATTTAAAAACGTTTTGAAAAACTCGCGTTATTTGTGCGAAGAAAAATTCAGAGTCGTTGTCCCCTCGGTTTCTCTTCTTTCCGGTGTGGAGCTGGCGACGGCGTTTCCCGGGGAGAACACTTGAAGTCAAAATGACTTGAAAGTGACATCATTTTGACCCTTTTCTGTCAAATTATAGTCCTTAAAGATGGGTACTTAGACGTCATAATGACTGTCAAGGACCCCATTTTGACCCAATTTCGACATTATGTTCTCGTTGGGGTGGGCCTCAGAAGAAGGAGTCCGAGTCCAGGTTGTCGCCGCCGTAGAGGAACTCGTAGACGGCGGCGGCCATGTGGTCCTCGTCCAGGCCGTCGGCGCCGCGCTGCTCGGCGTCGCGGTCCAGGTCCATGGCGCGCGTGTTGGGCAGCAGGTTGTCCTCGACGCCGCCCTGGCCCTGCGCGGCCTGCTGGTAGCGCTCGCGGACGTCCTTCATGATGCACGCCTCCAGCTTCTTGTGCTTGTAGCAGCGGAAGAAGAACATGGGCCGCAGCAGCTCGCCCGACAGCATGAACTTGTCGCGCCGCGAGTCCGGGATGCATTGCTGGAACAGGGAGCGGAACGGGACGGGAGGTGATTTTTTGTAAATTTTTGTGAATTTTTGTGGATTTTTGTAAATTTTTGCGTACTTCACTGAAATTTTTCTGAATATTTTAAGAGTTTTTCTGAATTTTTTGAATTTGTCTGAATTTTTCTGAATTACTAGGTGTACACAAATTTTAGAGTTGTTTCCCCCTCGAAAATTTTTGCCGGGAAGTAAATTTTCTGCATGCTGGAATTGCAAAAACATGCATGGATATGCCGAGAAATAGCATCCGGAAAATTGCTTTTTTTTTTTTTTTTTTTTTTTTTTGTGCGAAGGGAAGGAAAAAATTTGGAGCATAGTTCAAGTCCAGTGCTTTGCTTGACTCAAGAACTCTCAAGCTCAAGCTCCGCACTGTGTAGCGAGTGCTTACCGAGAACTGCCTGCAGAACTGCACGCCGTCCTGCATGTCCCTGCGCAGCTCCGCCGGCACAGGCAGCCGCCCGATGCGCGCCGCGATGCGGTCAAAGTCCGGTTCCAGCGCCGAGTCCAGCTGTCCGCGAGAGAGAGAGAGAGAGAGAGAGAGGGGGGGGGGGGGAAGAATGCACAAAAGTCATTATTAGAGTTGCTGTGGTGTAAAGTAGATGAAGCGTACTGTAAAATGCTAGGAAACTAAATTCTCTCTGATACGGATCTGATACGGGGCAAGCCCGCTTTGTTTTTAGCGGTTTTCCTCATATTTTTGCGAGCCCGCCCATGCTTTCTCTCTGCGTGAAATGATTTGTGGAGTTTGCAGGCCGCTCCCTCCTCTCCTCTCCTCGCCACGTCACCCAGCGCCGGCAATTACGAGCCGCATTAGAAAGGATGAGCTCCCGCCGAGCCGAGGACTTCTTTTGCTTTTTCCTACTCGCTGCGCTGCGTTGTGTTTTTTATTTTGTGTCGCCAGAACAGCGGCAGCAGCAACGGCATTGATTGTTTTTAAAAGGTGGGATTAGAGTAATGAGGCAGGAAGAGGCAGCGGTAGACGCTCGGGGCAAGAAGATGAAAAGAAAAAAAACATCATGACCTCCGCGGGAACGGGAAGTTATTCGTAGTGGTATACCTGGGCGCCCTGCACACCCAAGTCACTGGAGTAACTGGGTCGCAGTGTTGCCAGGAAAGTAGGCAACAACTCGGTCGAGTACAGAGGGCTGCATCTGCGCCTGCCTACTATAGGCAATACGCACGCACCTGTGCGAACGTGTAGACTAATAATAGGCAGGCGCAGCCGACCTTACTCCACTGTGAGCAACTTATTGCCTACTTTACTCCACTGTCAGCAACTTATTGCCTACTTTACTCCACTGTCAGCAACTTATTGCCTACTTTACTCCACTACGAGCAACTTATTGCTTACTTTACTCCACTGTGTTTGGGCCACTTATTGCCTAACTTTACTCCACTGTGTTTGAGCTACTCATTGCCTACTTGTCATAGGCGACACTGCTGGGAGTCCGCTAGGGTGACTGTGATACTTACGTAGCCCAGCTCCTGCATGACGCACGTGACGTTCTTGACCCTGCCCGTCATCCTGGTGGTGAGGGTCTCGAGCTGGCCCTGCACGTCCAGGTCCCGGGACGCCCTGCTGCTGCTGGCGCCGGCCGCCTTGGCCGCCTTGGAGCTCCTGGAGCTCCTGGAGTAGCGGCTGCCAAAGGCCTGCTGGTAGTACTGCTGCTGCGGCTGCGGCTGTGTCTGCTGCTGCTGCTGGTGGTAGTGGTGCTGGTAGTTGTTCCTGGACTGGTACTGCTGGAGCACCTGCAGCGCCTGCAGAGCCTGCAGGGGGTCCACCTGGGGCATCGCCTGCAGCGGCAAACGGGATGACGTCAGAGCAAGGCCACACCACGCTGGCGACACACTTGTACGTGTGTGAATTTCCATTCGTGAGGAAAAAACAACTCTGAATGTTGTAGTGCAGAGTAGAGCAAATTTATTTTCGTAAACATTCATTAATTTCTCTAAAATAGTTTTTGAAAGTGTCTTGAACTTGAACTGTATTTTGCTCGCTGAATTTTCCTTGTTGTAATATTATTGCAATTCGTTAAAGTTTGTTTGATTTGCGTGGTCTACAAATAAGATATTCAGCATTGTCAACCCCGACTCGAGGCCGCCGCCGCCACCATGACGTCGCGTACCTGGTGGTAGGTGGAGGCGGGGGCGGGCGCGGGGGCGGGCGCCGGGGAGGCGACACCGGTCGCGGCCTGGTACTGGGACAGCAGGTCGGAGAGCCCCGAGGGCGCCGCCGAGTAGCCGGCGGCGGACGAGTACCCGGAGGCGGCGGTGTGCGTGGGCGGGGGCGGGGGCGGCGCCGCGGCCGCCTGCTGCGCCACCGGCCTGTAGGCGGAGTAGCCTCCTCCCTGCCAACAGAAACAAGGGCACTTATTGCCTACTTTTCTGGCAATACTAAAGGGAGCCCGGGCGAAACGCCTGCCAACTTGGGGTAGGCCACCCGCTCCGCGCCGCTGCACTCAGTCCGAGCATGTTGCCTAGGCAGTCAGGCGCTTACGTATGTTTTTCACATTTTTTGTTTCCTAATCCTTTTTTTTTGCTTTTTCTTCTAGGTGCGGCCCAACGGCAGGTCCCAGGCTCCTCAGAGCAGGTAAGCCCAGCCTCCTGGAAATGGGTCAGTTTTATCCGCCCGAGTCCGTCTAGCGGGCGCGGAACGGGGCGGGGCGGGGCGGGGCGGGGCGGGGCCCCTTGGCCCTGACCGCGCAGTGCGGTCCAGCTGCTGCCTGGAGAGGCGCCTACCGACGCGCGAACCCGCGACTTAGCGACAACGCGGCAAAAATCGGAAACAATCCCGGTTAAACGAAGCTCGTCACGGCAACGGCGGCGTGCCGAGGCTGCACCGTCACGGGCGTACTGTGACGACCCATCCGCACGGCACGACGGGACGGAGAGAGGGAGAGACAGAGAGAGGGGGAGGGAGGAGAGACAAGTCGGTGATTAATCTTCATTCTCACCCCGGCTGGCCCGGGCCCAGCATCCCCGTGCCTTCCGGCGCAACCCGGCGTCGCGCCGCTAGGCGCTGAGATCGCGTGCCGGGCCTGGTGTGGGGCGGGGTGAGGTGGGGCGGGGTGGGGTGGGGTGGGGTGGGGTGGGGCGGATAATGGCCCTGCTCCTTTCATAAGGAGCGCCGCGCGCTGTGCCGTGGCGCATCCCGCCTGTCACGAGGACTCTCGGGCCTAGCGAGGGGCGGGGCGGGGCGGGGCGGGTGAGGAGACAGACGTATGATGATCGTTTCCCTGACCCGGGCGAGCTGAATGCTAACTAGGTTACGTCGTGACCCCGTGGCCGGCTGGCCGGCGCCGGTGTCTGTACGCCCCGCTCTACGAGTCACATCGGCGACGCCCGTCTTGCCGCCTCGTGCACTGCAAAACTTTTAGTCGTCACATTACGACAAAGTCAGTGCTAAATTTTACTCCTGAAAGGTTCGTCACAAGGGGTGAGATAAATGTTAAATTACAGTGTGATGAATATTACATGTCATGTGAAGAAAGTTGCATGTCATGTGACGAAAGATGGATGTCAATTGACGACTGTTTCATCTCAGCTCTTGTGACGAAATTCTCTTATCAATATTTATGACAGTTCGGTTTAACAGTGTACATGGTCACCGTCCGCACTTACGGCCTGCCTGTTGAGCACCGCCATGAGCGCCTGCTGCAGGCGGGAGGAGTCGGCCTGCTGCGCCTGCTGCTGCGGCTGCGGCCTGCAGACCAAAGAGCGATGGGATCAGTCGTGTCCACATTGTGGTCACGGAAGCGGATATAGTAGCCAACGCAAAGCAGAGTTATGTAAAGTTTCGGACCCGCAAGTTTTAACGCGTTTGTTAACACTCCTGTAAAGGTGTTACCTCTGTCGGTGCGGTGCGGGCAGGGGCGCGGGCCTGTCCAGGCGGTCCAGGCTGGGCCCGCCGCCGTGGCCCCCGGGCCCCAGGCCGTACGCCAGCCCCGGCGGCAGCGGCGGTCCGCGCTCCTGGCACTTGGCGCTCGCCGCCCGCATCTCCTGGCGCACCTCGCGGACCACCTCGGGGCCGAAGCAGCTCTCGTACACCTGCGCAAGGGGCAAGAGGGTGATTAGCACGTGTTCACAATCACTGTGAGAAATGTTTGTAAAGGTTACGGGAAAATTTTCCATGAGAAATGTCGTAAAGTTACGATATCAAATTGTAAAATTACAAAACTGAATAGACAGTTGGTATCGACTAGTCGTTCGTAAATGAGCACAAATAGGCTGTCGTAAATTTACGATACCGATCGTAAATTTTCAACGTCATTTGTAAATCACAAATTACGAAAAATGTTGTAACTTTACGAAGATATTTGTCACAGTGAACTGCTCTGCAAACTGGAGTAGTGTGGGACAGTCCTATCCTACACCTTTTGATGTTGGACCTCCGTGTCCTAAACACTTTTTGGTGTATAGGTCATATGTTTCGTTAAGAATTACTTGTAACACTCTGTCTGCGTCTTCACAGTGCCGACAGTGCACGCTGCACTTTCAGGCTTTATAGAGACCTCTTTGAACCTCTGCGCTTGATTGCCACCGTCTCCGGCCGTGTGATGATTATAACCCCCTCCCCTCCCCGGGGCCCTACATGGCCCACAACTTCTCTCCTTCCTTTCTTTCATCTTCCTCTTTCTTATTTTTTCCCTCTTTTTTCATTCTTTTCCTGGCAGCTCCCGACGAAAAATTGACGTGTCATGTCTTTGGTGCGACCGGCAACTCACGCACGCGCGCGCACGCGTGATATGGGCCGGCGCCGGGCCGCAGTGAGTGTCCGGGGGGGATAGAGTTCGTGTCCGTGGCGGGGCGGGGCGGGGCGGGGCGGGGCGGGGTTGGGTGAGGTGGGGTTGGGTGTAGCGGTGCGCCGCCGTGCTGTGCGGCACTCAGGTGCAAAAAAAGAAAAAAAGAAATACGGACGTGTCAGGAGTGAATTAAGAAGTTGCACAGCACAAGCAAGGAAAAAAAATCGTAATAAAATGCCTTATATACAAGTAGGAATTTCAGCAACAGGGAGATTTGGCTTTATCATTAACGTAGCCTATTGATGTTTGAACTTCAATGAGGTCCAATAAAAGATTTTCGGTGAAGTTCAACCACAAAGTTCGCGAACTTCATCCTGTGTACGGAGCTTATTTTCTCCTTGTTTTTTTGTAGTTGTTGTAATTTTTTTTTTAAATCAGCATCAGTTAAAAATGCACCTTAAAAATTTGGCGAAATATCGATGTAGCGCAGGCAAGTTCGCCCTGGAGGATCTGGTCACGATAGTAACGCTACGATACGCCGCGTCACGCTTCTCGCACCTTACTGGCCACCTCGGTCGGCGGCCGGCGAGGCGCCCCGGGCCAGCGTCCGAGCGTCACGTGACCATTCACCAAACAGTAACATGCCTGTGGACGCTACGCTCACCTCAGAGTCGAGGAATATTTTTTTGGTGTGCATGTGTAGGAGTACACATTGGTATTCGCATCCTAGTCATCATCATCACCATTTCGCGAAGCCTTTCGAGTGCGTATAGTGTTTCCAAACGTGTTATCTGAATATCTGCTGTTTTGATTTTTTTTAAAATTCGTCTCTAATTAGATAACTTTCTTCCCCTGCCGTCTCTTCCCCCACACCCCACCTCTCTCTCTCTCTCTCTCTCTCTCTCTCTCTCTCTCTCTCTCTCTCTCTCTCTCTCTCTCTCTCTCTCTCTCTCCCCCCGTGTTGGCTGCAGCGCGTGTCGTGGCGGACTATCTCCTCAATCAGAGACAAGCAGACGCCGCCGTGGCCGCCATTAGCATTTCTTTGCGTCCCGGCAGCGCCCTGCGAGGCGTGAGGAGAGGGGCGGAGGTCCTGCCCTGTCCTGTCGTCCTGCCCGCTCCGCTTCTCGGAATGCCGCACACGGCGTACGCCTAAAAACGTACCCGTCCGGTTGCATGCGCATGCGCAGCCCGGCCTTTTACCCCAAATAACATGTAAGAGTACATCGAATATCTCCGTACGTGCCTTTGAAGGTGTGCCGTGCCCTGCCCGAAGGAATATTATTTTATGTACTATTTTGTACTTAGCTTACGTAGGTCTATGCATAGCTTACTTAGTAATTTTACTCGATTAGAGATAAAGAAAATATGGGATTGTGCTAGAAGCACCCGTTTTTATTGTGATCTTTTTAGGGTGTAACAAATATTGACAGACCATCTTTTTAATACTTTAAGTGTTGACCGTGTAATGGTAACAGCACATTCACCACAGAAAAGAGAATTCATATTTTATTCACTCTCATTCCATTACATTAGGAGGAAAGACACGAAGTTGGAGATAATTGAAGTTGAGTGAAAGAAAAGTGCCCTGCCCAGCACACCACGGTCCCGGGTCATGTTATTTTGTGAGACGGCCTGTAGCGGCACGCACAGTGGCGGAAACGTGTGTGAGAGGAAGGAGAGAGAGAGAGAGAGAGAGAGAGAGAGAGAGAGAGAGAGAGAGAGAGAGGGGGGGGGGGAGGCGCGCCATGAGAGGACCGCGAACACTCTGGGAGGCCATGAACCGCACGTGGACCCCGATGTACAAAACGTGCAACGATGCAACCAGTTGCGTATTTTATGAGGCTTCATAGAGATTTAATGTCGGGAGTTATTTCTGACGCATTCCCTACATTGCAAACCCAGTGGTGTCTTTAGTTACCAAAACTTTTGCATTATTTTTAAATGCCAATTTTTGGCCTCTTTGTATGTACAAAATTTAGCATTTCATTTACTGATGCAAAAAAAATAGCGTTTGAGACGAATGCCCAAAATTTTTGTAAACCAAAACTCCTCCAAGTTTACAGTCATCTAGAAGTGAGCGACATTCGTACACTTCCAGTGCTGCTGTTAGAGGGAGCCCGTGCCCCCCGCTGCGGTGATGGGGTCCCCCGACAACTTGTTCACCTGTGCAACAATTAGGAGGCGCCTGTGGTAGTGTAGGGAGGGCGCCGGCCCGGCCCGGCTGCCTCACCTGGGCGCATGCGCGTGACCGTATGTGTATGTGTGTGCGTGTCCGTGTGCGAGTGTGTGTGTGTGTGTGTGCGTGCGCCAAGTCAAATAAGCTTGGAGGTGGAATGAGTTCCTTCTTTTTCTCATTCCCATTGCCGAGGCATTAATTTTGCACCCCCCCCCTCCCCTCCGCCCTCTCCCGACTCGTGTGTAACGAGGTCGTACTCCTACCCCACCACGCGCTTCCAATCAAAAAAGCCTTTTTTAAAAGTTTTTCTCTCGGCAAACGCAGCGTTTCGTCTGTGTGTGTTTCGCCGGTAGCGGAAACAGCGGCAGCTATAGCGCAGGTGGTGCGTTTCTTATCCTGGCGCGCTCGCGTCGGTCTTACCTTCATCATGGCGTACTTCTTGACGAATCTGTCGTCGCTGCCGGTGTAGCCCGTGGCCGCGGCGGCGCACCACAGCAGCCCGCAGCACAGCGCCAGCAGCCGAGACATCCTGGAACACGACACGCGGTACTTGTCACTCTCCCAATTCAAACGACAGAATGACATACCCACATGGGCGTTCCTTTTAAAATGCCAATTTTTGGTCTCTACCTGTACCATAATTTTGCATCTTTTTTCCTTCCTTTTCTATACCGCTTTTGGACTTCCAATCCTTCGCTGGGAGGCTCCCTCCGCAAGGTAAATCTGTTTCCTGGAATTCCCTGGAATTTTCGCTCAATTTGCGTTCCTGGAAAGTTCCTTGGAATTTCCAGGAAAGATCCTGGAAAACTACCAAACTTTCCTGAAAATGCGTAAAACTTCCTTGGAATCCCAAGGACACAGATTTCCCGTGCGTGGGCACGAGGTGGTGTGGTCTCCAGGAGGCCAGCCTGGGCCTGGCCATGCTGCACTGGTCCCTCATTTACCGCATGATTCTTTAGCCTCTAATCCTGCTCGTCAGCGCGTCCTTTCTCATCCCCTCCACCGCCTTCCAGCTGTTCGCGACGCGCCGCCGTCCCGTCGCCCAATCACAGCCGCAGCCGAGCCGAGTTATCCATAAGTCATCCTCATATTCTTTTTCCTCGCGTCATTTCGAGAGACGAATGTATGAGTGATGTGATTGCGGCGCTCTCGCACTGACATTGCTCGTCGAGGTATTCCGCAGGTTAATGAGGGACAATTTCTAGTATTCCACAGTTTAATGAGCGACATCATTTCTAGTATCGTCTTCTATGGAATAAAAACTAACGTGACGCAATTGGTGGGACCAGTTTGGGTCACATCACGCGCGTAATGCGACGTCACACCCGCGTGCCGTGTGGTGCGACGCACGCCCTAAGGGTATGCGGCATTTTACGTAGGAGGTCACATCTTGAACGTGACCAAAACTGCAGTCACACCATGATGTGACCCGTGACCCCTCCATGGCGACAAACTTGCATGTGTGGCGCGTGCCGCACTAGCTTTTTCAGTGTCTAACAACTAATTGAAAACAAAGCAACAAAAATAAAAATGAAATGTGTAAAAGGAAAAAAAAAGTTTCGATAGGAAATTGCGATTTTAACTTGCGCACCTATGATGCTTTTCTCTCCGATGAGAGTTCGTCAACCAATAAAATAAGTGTGATGCGGTGATGCGTGTGATTACCAACGGATACTCTTAACGCTCCTCTCTCTGCTAGGCGGAGCCGTCGGCAGCAAAAAGGTGCGAAAAGCAAAGCTGCTGGCGCTGCACCCCGAGTGAGGAGCCCCCCCCCCCCCCCCCCCCCAGCGTAATTGAAAAATGAGAATAACTAGTCATTTACCGACAGCAAAGCCGTCCAACCGACCATCACTTTATTACCACTCCTCACGGGAGTGAGTGATGGAGAGAGAGAGAGGGAGAGAGAGAGAGTGAGAGAGAGAGAGAGAGGGGGGGGGGGATGGAAAGGTAAAGAGGTGTCCGCCGCTTCCACGGAAGGTGAAACTATAGCCCCGCAAGTGCGACATGGAATTGCAGTTGATGATACGTTTTACTCGGCGCGCCGTTTTGCCATTTTTAATGCGCGCGCGCGCGCGTGCCACGCGAACCGCGGATTAAAACAGCTCTCTTTTGCCAGGCGCCGCGGCGAGGTGGCCTGGACCGTGATGATGATAGACTCGCCCCACAGCGCAGCGCAGCGCGCCTCGGCCGCCACTGACCACCGCTGCAGGTCCCCGCTCCGGCCCCTCGTAAAAACCATATGCGGTCAGGTCCGTTTTGCGCCTCGAGCCCGCCCCGCCCCGCCCCGCCCCGCCCCGCCCCGCCCCGCCCCGCCCCGCCCCGCCACGGTGTCTGTCCATCTTAAAGGCTCAACAAGCAGAGCAGGGCGCGGTAGCTGATTCCGTTTTCCCGGGCGGCTACCACCAGCTGATTAGCGTGCGGGGCATGCTGATTAGCCGCACGTGTGTGCGTAAGCGAGAGAGAGAGAGAGGGAGAGCGAGAGAGACAGAGAGAGAGAGAGAGGCAAGGGCTCAACTAGAGCAGAAGGGGCTTTGCGTCGATGGTGGAATGGTTTTGTGCGCGGGCAGAACAGGATGGGCAGAAGCCATAAGGGCGCAGGCGCGCGCGCCCGCTGGCTGCCGTTACGGGGGCCTGATCACATACTGACAGGGCGTGGCGGGGCGTGGCGGGGCGTGGCGTTGTTAAAATAAAAAGCAGCGGCAGCAGCCCTGCCAGACCCGGATTCTTCCCGATTATTGAGTTTATGTACGGTGGCGGGGCGATGCGGGCGATAGCAGAACGATAGCACGTGTGCAGTGCAGCGGGCTGGGCTGCGGAGGTGCAGCGAGTGGAGCGCCACCGGGGCGCGTCCGCCCCGCCCCGCCTCGCCCCGCCCCGCCCCACCCCACCCCGCCCCGCCCCGCCCCGCCCCGCCCCGCTCTATGGCTCTATCAGGTCCAGCGCGCGTGTAATAGGTGGGTTCGGTTCTTCAATGACCCGAGGAAATGAAGAGTACCGAAAGAATACGCAGTTAAGAGCACTGTAAAAAAACACGAGTTATGAAGCAATTTAATTTACAAAACAAATTTGCTCTTAAATTTAAGAACAAATATTTGTTGAAAATTATGGACGTCTTATGAAAAAACATAAAGCAAATGTGACCGGCACTCGAACCACTGCCCACCTGGTGCTATGAAAAGTGTCGATACCATGGTTTTTAGTCGGTCGCTGTGCTTTTTTGCAAATGTCACAACGACGGTATAGCTGGAAAAAACAATGGTCGACAGGAAAAAAAAGTACATTAAAAAAAAGGAGTGCGCGGTATTTGAACCACTGACCATCTGGCGCTAGGAGCAGTGCCGATACCAATGACGCTACGCGGCCGGCCTAGCAGCTCACGGAGAGCAGGCGTGCTGATGACACCGGGTTCGTTTCTTCGGTGACTGGCTTCTCGCGCAGCATCACTCCTAGTGGTCCGGCGTTTGGTACCGTGGCGTCGTAGCCGTGCCGGCATAGTGTCCGCCCGGAGAGTCGCAGGACAAAGGTTCGAATCTTGCCCAAAAATTCAATTTTTCTGAGGACAACAACTTATGGAGTGGAATTCAAACCCCCCATTTCAACCGAGCTCACTCGTGGAATAGCCGACGGTCTAGTGGTCTAGTGGTGCCGCGAAAACCGTGGGGTGTCTGTGAGACTCGGCACATGGGGCCTGGTTCAAACCCAGGTAGGTTCTTCACTGGTAGCGACAGCGGGTTGCCAGGAAGTTCCGTCCCATGCCCACGACTGGTGGTCGGTCGTGGGGTCATAAGTCCTAGAATCTGGCTCCAAAAATAGCTATTCCATGCTCTGGGGACAGGGCAGTTCGGTTAACCACCGTACGACTAAATCTGGCAGTACGGGGATCAAATCTGTCGAATTGCGCGACAGGATCGCAGTCAGAAAAGCACCGGTTCCCATAAGAACACCGAAGTAGCTGGCTGCCACGGGGGGTAAAAGCCCTGTGCCTGGCGGGAACCGCAACCTCCTTCGGGAGGTTTACTGTCGCAAAAATTTTCCATGTTTTCTCGCCACCCTTTCACTTGCAGAGCACGGACGTAATTTTTCAAAGCTCGAAAATGTTTGTATGCTTTCGATATGTTGTTAGCCAGGCTTCAAAACGCCCAGAAAAGTATGTCTTGTGCGAACAATTTTTCCGCTCAGGAAAAGGCACCCAGTACTCTTTTTCGTCTAAGTCCCAAGCCCGGCGAGATCTCTCGGGGCGTTTGCGTGGCGCGGTGCTGCCCTCTGTAGGGCAGTGGCGCGGCCGCGGCGCCTCGGAGGATCATTACCCTTAACGGAGTGCGAAGAAGACGGGCCCCGCCCCGCCCCGCCCCGCCCCGCCCCGCCCCGCCCCGCCCCGCCCCGCCCCGCCCAGCCTATCCCCTAGCCGCCGGCCCAGCCCGGACAGGCCAGCCCGGACTGCAATGTACGCTAAACTGGACTTGTGCACAAGACAGAGGCATCCGTCGCGCCACGCTACGCTGCGCCACGCTGCCGCAGGCTCCGCCTTCTTATTTTTGTTTCTTATGACAACTTGTTCCCGTGCTCCACTGTTAAAACATATATTCGTAGATTTATGTCACTGCGGTCAGCACTTAGAAACGTTCGTCGGTTTACTTTTGATCAGATTTACAGTGTAGGTATAACTGGAATTCCGTTTGGTTTTCCTAGTCATGTGTGACCTGCGTTACTTGATATTGCCCCCCCCCCCCCCCCCCCCAGCGCGCTATCGGGATCGAGCCGGCGGGCAGTGCACGCTCCCGGTATGAGTTTTACCCGCGCGCCGCGCCTCACGCACGCTCGCTCTGATCACCTCCTCTGAGAAAAAGAGTGGGGCGATAGTCATCGAGCCCGCAGACTCGCTGGAGCGTGGCGGGGCGGGGCGGGGCGGGGCGGGGCGGGTGCGCAGGGATGCACGCATCATTGGCGTGAAGGCACGGCACGCCCCGCCCCGGCGCGGAGGTACCCACTGCTGCATCGCGCAACGCGAATAGCGCAGCAAGCCGAGCATTCGCAGTTACAGTGATTTTATGTCGTTTTAATTTCCTTTTTAATGAAGTAGTATACTCGAAAAGTGCCGCTCGTGTAGACCCGTTGGCGGATTTGTCGGTAGGTGTTCAATTGCCTCCCCCTCTCCCTCTCCCCCTCCCTCTGCGTGTGGTCCGGCGGGCTGCAGCTGCGTGCCAACGAGTAGCAGTGGCGGTGCGATTTATACAGAGGCGAATCATCTGGACTGCTTATCGAGTGGTTGCCCGATGCCCTAACACTGTGAGAAATGTTTGTAGGTATTTTTCCATTATGAAAAATGTCTTACAATGACGTAATTGTATAAGGACACTATGTTTCGACTTGTGATTCTTAAACGAGGCATGAGTCATAAGCTAAATGCGAAACATTGTGAATTGTAGTTTTCATACGCGGCACAAAGAAGTTCCTGTCGGGGAAAATAAAAAGAGATAATACAGGGCAGGATAGCGGTCCCGAAATGAACTCGTCTCTCGGTGCGTAGACCAGACCACCTGCCTCGCCCCCGGCCCGGCCCGGCCCCGGCGTACCCACCCACCGCATTACTGTAACGCGTTGCATTTTATGCAAATTACGCGACACCGCCCGCCCCGCCCCGCCCCGCCCCACGCCACATGCACTGGAGGGGGAACTGGAGTTGATGAGGATCCAGGTCAAGAGTGTGATGCGTTTCCACGCGCTACCGCCGCGGGACGCCCCGGCCTGCCCGCCAGGCCCGTGCACAGAGGTCAGGCGGCGTATATACAGCGCCCCAGGCAACGCACCGCTGCCACCGAAACTGGAAGCAGCGGAGCAGAGTGAGCGGGGCGGGGCGGGGCGGGGCGGGGCGGGGCGGGGCGGAGAAGTGTGGATTCGCAAAACGAATGGGTTGGTATAAGGCGGAGTCGGCATAGCTGAGCTGCCAAGTAGGTACACTATAGTGGTTCTACTCTACTCCTAGTATACTTTCAGGCGCGCTGTATTAAATTAGCTTTTCATCTGAACAACTAAGGTCGCTGATCGATAGGTGCAAACTTTCAAGCTGGCTTTGGATGTTAATTTTGTACTCGTGCGTATTTTTGTCGGATTTTTTTTTTTTTTTTTTTTTTTTTTAAAGTTTATGAAAACAGGGAATCTTTTCGAAAACGACCGGGAACTTCATGAGAAAATGTTTGCTGTGCGCTGTGCGTCGAGTCCCGGCCGGCCGGCCGGCCGCCCCCGCTACACGAGCTTCGCATTTACTACACGATCTGCGTGTGTAATTTGCGCAGGTCGCCCCGCCCCGCCCCGCCCCGCCCCGCCCCGCCCCGCCCGACACAGCGCGCCACTCAGAGCAGCCAGCCGACTTGAAAATTCGCCACATACCTTCCTGCATGCCACTCACACAGTGGCTGGGCTGAGTGATTATCCACTCCTCATAACCCCCGTGCGGGATAAGTCACCCACCGGCCGCCGCGCCCCGCGCCCCCGCCCCCCGGCCCCCGGCCCCCGGCCCGCGCTGCGCACCGCGCACCGTGCGGTTAGCGGAAACCTGTTTTTGAATTTTTCTGAAAACAGTCTCACGATGCTCTCCCAAATTTAACAACATAATAACTTAAAGTTAAACTTAAGTTAAACCTAAAATACAAAGTTATCTCAGTTTTCATTAACCTAGGAGCTCCTTGCTAAGATTTTGTCGGACTTCCTCCCCTCCTACCTGGCCATCTGAAGGCCTCCGCCGAGTGTAACCCCATGACTGAGGCAGCCCGTGTGCTTTCCCTGCTGATCGGCCAACAAGTGGGTCGGATCCGCCGCATGGTAATGGATCCAATTCACTTTCAGGTTCGTATTGATATCGGCAGCGGATCGCGGCGGCCGGGCCGGGCCGGGCCGGGCCAGGCCGCACTGGCGCCGCCACACCTTGGCGATAACTGCGCCGATACCTCACGTGACGCGAGGCGGGGACCGGAACCGGATGTCAGTCGCGCACAGGGGATCCGCATCGCGGCTGTGTCGGTGCAGGAGCAGACCCACAGCATCTGGGCCGCTCGGCGAGGTGACGGTGTGCGCGAGAAAAAGTACAGCGGCGGGGTGGGGCGGGGTGGGGCGGGGCGGGGCGGGGCGGCCGCTCATTTATTTCCCTCCTCTTCCATTAGCTTTCCACACACTCGCGCGCGCTCTGCTATGGACCATTTCGTTCGATTGCCGCGCGACGCCGCGGTCAGTGGCGTGGCGCGGCGTGGCGTGGCGTGGCGTGGCGTGGCGTGGCGTGGCGTGGCGGAGGCGCGGCTGTACGGCGGCCGGCCGTTGCGCCGGGCTACTACTTTTTCTCGCTTCTTTTCTCTCTAAATAGTTTGCTGTTTGTTTTTAGCGACTGGAAATGACCATTGGCGGTGTGATGGTGGCAAACAGGCTCCACGCAGGTACCAATTCACGCGCGCGGAGAGTGACCGGAAGCTACTATCCCCCTCTCTCTCTCTCTCTCTCTCTCTCTCTCTCTCTCTCTCTCTTTCTTTCTCTCTCTCTCTCTCTCTCTCTCTCCCTCTCTCTCTCTCTCTCCTGCACTTAGCCACCACGCCAATAACCGCCGCATCTCTTCTCGGGCCCTGTGCTAATTCTGTACACAACGCGAAACGGGAGTATTTTTTGCCCCTTAAGCCCTAGGCCTTGGCAGTGACTACAATGAGCTGAGAGGTATGCAGCGAGTCCATTCCGCACCCGTTAAAAAAAGAAAGAGGGAGAGAGCCACTGGACAATAATTTTTGTTGTTCCTGGACAGATAACGTTGTTACTGGACAGCTAACGTTGTTGCCAGACAACAGCCGTTATTGCTCTATAGCACGAGTCAGTTAAAAGCTTAACAACAAATTTGCTGTTAATTTACAGAATTAATTTTTCCAGAGTATGTACTACGTGTGCGAATCTTTCATACGTGAGGGGGGGGCGGCCTGGCCCCACCGCGGCCGAGCTCGCGGCGGCGCGACGCCGTGCTGCCGCCAGGCCGCGGTCGAAACACGGGCTGTGAAAATCCGTCTTTTGTCGGCTACTTTTGTAGCTCTGCTAGAGGGGAGGGGGGAGGGAAGTTCTGTGTTTGTGGGGAAGAAAAGGAGGCAGTCGTTGTCGGCGGTCGACATCGGTCATCTCTCACAGCCCGGTGCGGCCGCCTTTCCCAGCCCTGCTGCTGAGTCCTGCTGTCCTGCAGTCCTGCCGGTCTCCTGTCGTGTCGGTTTTTGTCCTCGCCATGCAGCGTCGCGGCCGGCGTTTCCCTAAACGGGGCGGCGGCCGCCACTGAAATGTAAAATAATAAACGCGCTCGTCCAAAAAGGGGGGCAGTCAGGCAGAGAGAGAAACCATCGCCGCGGTGATGAAAAAAAGTATTCCGCCGTCATCGCGGGGCAAACACTACGGCGGGGGCCTATCTGCAACCGCCATCGCCAAAGTAAACTCACTCTAACGTTTGGGGGAAAAATTGAATGTAGAATGGCTCATTGGAACCTTACGTCCACAGTAATGTGAAAGTATCAGCAATCTTTAGTTGAATACTGTTAGAGGAGTTATGGTGTTTCATTCTCCAGAGGGTGAAATTGTGACCCGGCCAGAAAATTAATACCCCCCTGTATACCGAGAGAGTGCAAGACCCCTAGGCGATTAATACCGGGGGGGGGGGGGGGGTATTAATCGGCCAGAAAATTAATACCCCCCTGTATACCGAACCTGCCATACTTCGCAACTCACTAACTATTTCGTTTGTAATACGAACTTTTGCTTCGCAAGGTCTTAACACCGAGGCCGTCAGAAATCAAAATATAGCGCGGTTAAAGTTATCGATGAGGGTGGCGAGCAGCGCGTCGCCGACATCATTTAGCTGAAATCTCGCCGGCCTGCGGCAGCAGCGGCACGCCGCCGCCCCGCCCCGCCCCGCCCCGCCCCGCCCCGCCCCGCCCCGCCCCGCCCGGTGGCATCCAGACATGAAATTATGTTTTTGCTGAAAGGACGTACAAGGCGCGCTGACAGGCTGTCAGGCCTCTCGGCCCGGCTATGCGCCGATTGAAAAGAAATAATAACGATTCATTTGGCGATGCTCTCCCAGCAGGGCGGTGCGTGCCTGCACGGCCAGCTCAGCTCGCGGGCGGCGCAGACCGAGCCAGGCAGGCAGCCAGGCAGCCAGCCAGGCAGCCAGCCGCCCCAGCGAACGCTCACTCTGGTTTGGCGGAACTCGGCGGCGTCCACCAGTCCCGGCTGACCACTGACCGAGACGATGACTGGTTCACTTGCCCTGATCCCTTCCTCCTGTCACTTTCAGGAGGAACTTTTCGTCTATCTGTCTCTCCGGCCGTCTGCTGCTACTCGTTCCCGTCGGGCTGCGACTTTCGCATGCGTCACTTTCTGTGTTGCCTCCGTGCTGCACTGGAAACTCCAGTGAGCGTGAATGTCGCACACCTTTAGGTGTGCTAATTTCCATTCGTTCACTTGCCTCTTCAAGTGTGTTAGATTCGAGAGAAAACTCACATCTTTGCATCGTCAAGTTCACTGAAAATATAGGAATCCTGATTCTCGCTCCTAAACGGGCGTTTGACTGGTATTGCCTAAAGTCCTGGACTTTAGTACTGCCGTGGCTGGGCCGGAGAGCTCCGTAGCGTCAGAGCAGTGGGTCACGCTGTTAGGCCCTGCCCTGGCGTGGGAGTGTGCGCCCGGCCCGGCCCGGCCCGGCCCGCCGCGGGGCGCCACTGCCGTTACCGACCTACACGCATCATAACGCTTTATAATTTCACCTCGCGAGTCACACATGCTTACCCTTCCGTGTGTGTGCGTGCGTGTGTTTCTGTGCGTGTGGGAGAGAGAGAGAGAGAGAGAGAGAGAGAGAGAGAGAGAGAGAGAGAGGTGGGGGAGGGTGCATGAAGCTCTTCACATCTTCATCATATTGTTCATTGCTCTGCTCACATGAGCACGGCTGCACCTCCTACATTGCCCCCTCTCAATTAGGCAATCAGCCATCCACGGAGAGGGAGAGAGAGAGAGAGAGAGAGAGAGAGAGAGAGAGAGAGAGAGAGAGAGAGGCAGGCGTTTGGCGTAGGAGGTGCGCAATCCAAATTAACATGTAAAGCAGCCCGCTGCCGGGCAGGTTAGCTGAGAATGCGCCGCGGTCGTTGAGGACGAGTAATGAGAAATCGTCATTCACTTTAGGGCCTCGGCCTGGCCTGGCGCCGCTGGTCTGTCCCGGGCGGGGAGCGGACCACACAGGAGCGCAGCGCTGCCCGGGAACCTCTCCATTCATATGCCGCGGGGAGACATGGAGTAGGGGGGGGGGGGGGGAGAATTGCAGTAGAACAGTGAATGGCACGAGACAGCACGCTGCGCGCGGCTCAACACTGCGGACCCGAGGGAGGGAGTATGCACCAGGTGGTCACGCTCCCATGTGTGTAAAGGAGATAAAACATTGAATAGTGTGCTAACACTATAAAGAAAATATCTTCGTAAATTAACAACATTACTCGTTATTTTTGTGATTTACAACAACTGTTTGTAAATTTACGATCGATTTCGTAACTTAAAGTGTGATTGGGTGTGCAATTTTTAAGAGAATGTTCGTTTTTGACGAAGTTGTAAGACGAGTGATTCGGTGTGATTTCGCGAATAAGAGGCCTTCCCCTTTCTACGCCACTGGACAGCTGGGGTGGAGAGAGAGAAAGAGAAAGAGAGAGAAGAGAGAGGAATTTTCGCTGCAGATTTTACAACTTAGTTTGCTGGATGGCGTGTGGTTGCACACATACCTCCTCCTCTCCTCCCATTCCGAGAGGCGATGAGCGAGTCTAGGATCGTTGCAGATATCGGTCGCGCGCGTCGCATATTGCAAGTGCGTGTGTGTGAGAGAGAGAGAGAGAGAGAGAGAGAGAGAGAGAGAGAGAGAGAGAGAGAGAGACTGATGCGTCGTCTTCGCAGAAGCGAACCGGACAGCACGTTCCTCAGAGAAAGAGACAAGCCACTCACACGCACGTCAGCGCGCTTGCACCGCGCGCCGTGATTGACCAGCAGTCTGTACCACCTCTCTCTCTCTCTCTCTCTCTCTCTCTCTCTCTCTCTCTCTCTCTCTCTCTCTCTGTCTCGTCCCGCTGCTTGCGCGGAATATAATTGTGCGCATCGCAGGTGCGTATGCAAAATGCCCCGCTCCTCTCCTCTCCTCTCCTCTCCTCTCCTCTCCTCTCCTCTCCTCTCCTCTCCTCTCCTCTCCTCTCCTCTCCTCTCGTGGCCCTCTCACTCCTTTCCGGGCCGGAGGTGCCGTAGGGACGAGAGGGGTGGAAGTCGTGCAAAAAGAAGGAGCAGGGAAGTCGAGCTGCAGAGCGGTGATGAAGATGAAGCGGAACACGTGGGGGGTAGCGGGGCGAGTGGCGTGGAACCCTAACGGACGCCATGCTCCAACTTAGTATGTGCGCGGTACTTTGCACCGGGGGGAGGGAGAGGGAGAGAAAGAGAGAGAGGGAGAGAGAGGGAGAGAGAGAGGCGCGCGCACAGGGAGAGGAGGTATAAAGAGGCATGAAAAAGGTGCGACACGCTGGTGCACGGAATCATAAGGCCGTGGGGCGTAAAAGAAATGCCTGTCTGTCTCGGAGACGTGCAGAACTGCAACACCTCTGGAGAAGAGACTGTTGTATAGAACCTTTGTCATTGTAGAAGTCCAAGTTTCTCATAGATAAAAACGACATCGCGTATCGTAAAAACTGTCCTTTAACAAAGTTTTAAAGTGGGCTTACAAATTATACTGTAATTCTACTCGTAGGATATTTTTCGCAGTGGGCCCCCTGTCTGCTGTTGGTGCAGGACAGTATAGAGGGTCCTCCTGGGGCACCCGCGGCGGGGCGCGGCGAGGCGGGGCGCGGCGAGGCGAGGCGGGGCGCCGCGCCGGTCGCCCTGGGAACACCGCGCACTGCTCGCGACGGGACTGTACATCACCTCTCTCGCCTCACATCCGAAGGAGCAGAACGCCCTCCAGGAAACAACTCCGCCACGCCTCGCCACGCCCCGCCGGCCTGATGCCCGGCCGTTCCCGAATTCACGGTCCTAACGCGCTCCTAACAAATGACTGTAGCTCTCCTCGTGCTCCGGCCGGCTCCCGTCGGGCGTCAAGGGATGCCGCTGCCCCCGCCCCGCCCCCCCCCCCCCTCTTCTGCTTTTTCTTTTTCTTTCCTCACAAAATCATTCGTAGTTTTTAGCAGATCATACATTCAATTACAGCAAGCCTAAACTCCAATGACCACTAACACGCCCACCCTTTCTTCGTAAGTTGCGAAGCAGATGCGTTGCAATAATTGCGAAGCAAATGGTTTGTATTACGAATTGCGAAGCAAATTGCTTCGTAAGGTTTATATCAGTGTGTACAACATTAAACACTTTTTTGTTGCACTGGTTCTCTATGCTGCGCCCACTAGAGCAACATTATAACAGCGAGCGTTGTTCTTTTTAAATGCCCAATTTGACCGCGGCTCGGCGCGAGTAAACTATTTGCCCCATTTGCTTGGGGCGCACACGCGGCGGGGGGTCTCGGGCCCGCCAATGCTCATTGCAATACGCATTACGCCATCCTTAACGCTAAATGTAAAACGTCATAAAAAAATAAATTGCTATTTGCACTCTGCCGCGCCGCCGCGCCGCGCCGGCCACATGCCCTGCTCTGCCCATAACGTCAGGCCGTTTCTTTGCTTCCCGCTCAATCCCACGCTTTGTCCCATAAACTTATTTTTTCTCTCTCTCCCTTTCCGCCGGCCGGCCGGCCGGTCGGCGTCCCGACGCCTAAACGCGGCGGCGGAGCGGCGCCGCGACGCTCCTCCGCAAACACTCGCTTCCGGCGGCCAATAATCCATCAGCCCCCCTGACGCGGCGGCGGGGCGGGGCGGGGCGGAGGCGCCGCGCCAAATGAGACACGGGGCGATAGGCCGGCGCGTTGGGCTCCGTAGGGCGGGGCAGTGCCGATGGAACGTTGGCTCGAGGGTCATAGAAAATAGCTAGAGCTGATTTAAACCGCTATGAGAAAAAAACGGCGCCACAAATAGAAAGCCTCAGCTTTCAAATCGGAGAGGGAGCCCGTAATTGAAGCGTAGTTGGATTTTAAAGGAAAACTCACTATTTTTTTTTAAGCGGTCTTTTCTTTTTAAATTAATAGCACAGGTTCACATTGCTTGCATTTTGCTCGCCGCAAAAATCATAATATACCGCGAGTAGAAAAGATGAAAGAAATATTTTAGGACCATCTGGGTTCCTCTCTTTCTCAGCTGCCTCCTTTTCTCGTCCACTTCTTCGAGAGGAGAGTAAATATATTTATTTCTACTACTTGACAGCCGCGCTGACAGACTGGTTGGCAGTATCGAACTTTATAACATAGGGAAGTCAATCCAAAAGCCGTGACCAACCGCACATAAAGAACTTGTGAAAAAAACATCGCATTTCGCTCTTCCTGAGGGGGCGTCTGTGCGCTATACAGTACTGCCCTTTTTTCTATATTAAATGTGTTTTTATTCCTCTTATTTGCCGCCGCCGCCGCGCGGGCATGATCTACTTGCACCGCCCTTTCGAAATGAAAAGGGAGGCACGTCCACGCGGAGGAATGCCATGGAGTAACATAAACATGTCCGTCATAGAGGAAAAGCTCTTTTTTCGTCGGCCCGCCCCGCCCCGCTCGCCTCGCCGCATTCGACTCACTTCGGTCTGCCCGGGCCTCCCGCCCCGCCCGGCCCGGCGCGGCAGTGTAAGTGACCATTGAGGTCTGCAGGGAGCAGCTGCGCCTGCGCGTCGAGTAAAAACAATACGATGATTCGGAGGAACCGTAAGCAAACAAGCAGCGGGGTGCCTGGTGTTGTGTCTGCAAAGTGGTACACTACATCAGCGGCCAATCACGGGACTCTTGTTCTCTGCACTGGGATGGGCAAAGGTATTTCGGAAGCCCGTAACAATAACACAGCCCCCAGCCGGGATGAGTGGATGGATGGATGGATGGATGGATGGATGGATGGATGGATGGATGGATGGATGGATGGATGGCCCTCTCGTGAAAAGATGAACGTGGCGGTGCGCCGCGCCGGGCAACAGGTAGGAGCAGCGCAATAACTTTTACACTACACATTTCTCCCACTCGCAAAGTACGCATCAGGCTACCAGTGTAATGCCCCTTCCCTCTCCCAACTCTGTCATTGTATGCTCCCCCCCCCCCCCCCCACCTTCTGGGATTAATCCGCCAACACACTGCCACTACCTGGGAGCGGGTCTGCCTTGAAGCGAGCCGCGCACCCGTTGAGGTTGCCCGGTGCACCACACCAGTCGCCTCATATGAATGGGCTACCATCTTGTCATAAAATGAGCCCCCTCCCTCCCCACCTCTTTCTCTCCCTCTCTCTCCCTCTCCCTCTCTCTTCTACCCTCTCAAACTGTACGATTCTTTTTCTCCTGCCCGCATTCTGCTGCTTCTGACCTTCCCCCTACGCGCCCCACCCGTTCAGTAAGGGCGCCCCCCTTAATTGTTTACTGCCCATTCCGACCTCTGATTTAAGATGGAGAGTGAGAAAGGCGCTGTTTTGAATGGGAGTCGCCCATCCCACTGTTGCGAATCTCTGTACGTCGGGACAAACATTCCACTCGCCGAGGGAGGTGAGGCGAGGAGTGCGCCCTCTCAGACGCAGCCAGCGCATATTACAGGGTGTGTGTGGCGGAGCGGCAGTTAACCAGAGCTTATGCCTGCTTACGGTGATTGCTCCCCAGGGCCGGGGTGTTTGGGTGGGACAGAGCACAGAGAGCGGCTCGTCCCGTGCATCAGGTCAGGAGTGAACGGCCGCGGGCAGGCCGGCGGGCCCGGCGGACCAGTCGCTATCTGGTGGCAAATTACTTGAAATAAAAGAGGCGCACACCGAGCCCGCCCCGGCGGAAGGGACGGTGGCGCTTCCGGTCCGGCCAAAGGATGTACTGTTGCCCGGGTGGCCAGGCCCGGCCCGGCTGCACGGGGCAGCTGTTCTCATTTTTATGGCGGCCAAGTCAGATAAGCTGTCGGGTATTTTAGTGTTATCAGGGCGGATTGTTGCGTTTCTTTTGCGCTACGGCGCCAGTCATGTTGTGATTAATCGAAGGGGTATGCACTCGCGTAATAGTCGGGTCATTCTATCTGTAATGAATGCGAAATACAATGCGTAATAGAAGCGCAATAGCAGCGTAATAGCCAAAATTCTCCATTTTATACTAATTTTTGGGTCGTTTTGGACTGTTTTTGCCTGTTTGGGCTGAATTGGTTCAACTGCAGAGCGTAATACAGCGTAATAGACGTAATAGTCGGGTCACGGATTTCAAGAGTGAATACCCCCTCGTAACTAATAAATTATATCGAATTCAATAAAAATTCCTGTTTGTAATGAGGAAAGGGTGGGGTTGACTGGTTATTGTCAGTAGATTCGTGATAATTCTCAATTTCGGTGGCAACGGAGTTGCCACGCATTAATTTTTTTTCTCCACCGCGCTTGTCTCCTACTAATGAAGATTTATTCTGACGGTGTACGAGGGCCGAGCGCGCATTTATGCGCGCGAAACCCGCTGTAAGTGCAGAACGGTAAGCACGCCAAATTAGAAAGAACAGCCCACCTGACCTGGACGAGTGGGCACTTCATCCGGACGAGTGGGAGAGAGAAAGAAGAGCCGGCCATGGACCCAGTGGGGAACGGGTCCGAGAGAGAGGGGAGAGGGGGAGGGGGCTCTTCAGACTGCTACACCGCCACGCCACGCCCACCACGCCCGGATACAACCAGCAATTAATTAGTTACTCCTCACGGCCTGTCTCTCGGACCCATATATACACACACGCACACGCCATCTCTCTTTTACGGAAGCCAACCCCCTCTTTTTTTACTTTTTTTCCCTTTTTTTGGCGCCGTTTTCGTTGTGAGGGGCCCCAGAAGACGCTTTGCTTTGCAGCGCGCTGCTTCCGTTTGGAGAAGCAGAACAGATGACTGTCGCGCTATCCGTCCCGCGTGGGAACTGGGTCCCATTCACGAGAGTACCCCGCCCCCCCGGGCCGGCCCGGCCGGCATCACGCGTCCCAAACACAAAGCTCGACCAAACAGAAACAATTATTCTATCTGTACACAGCTTAGTACCTGAAACTGTACAACTCTGTGATCAGCACTTGTGAGCAGTGTGTGCCAGCTGAACACTGTTGTTGATTAAAGTGAGACTGGATGCGTGTTCTCCTGTCTCTCTCCTCGCTGGAATGATAGCGACCTGATCAGGGCTCATCGCTCGCAGGTACACCAACCCCCCGGCCCCGCCCCGGCGCGGACATGCATTCCTCTACGCAACCTGTCCATACGGCGACTTCTTGCGCAATTATTGACAAATTGCAAATACGTGGCGTTTTGCGCTAACAAGTTGGCAGCCGTGCGACACTGAATGTGAGGTCGCGCGGGCAAGGAGGAGAAGGAGGAGGAGAGAGAGAGAGAGACAGGAAGAGAGGGGGGAGAGGAAACTGGCCCGACCTGTCAACGTGACGCAGCTATGAAGCCATTATTGGCAGAGCGCTAGTTATGATTAGAGGCACGCGTTGCTGGTTAGATTGGGCGCGACTAGACCAGCAGACGACGCGACCGCACACACTCGGATCAGATGCGGAGGAATGGCGCTGCAACACTCGTAAAACTAAGTCGTAACATTGGTCGAATTTTGGCATTAAAAGTAGCCACAGCATTTACAGTGTTCCTCCTATCTAAATGCATGGGGAAAATGGACTTAGCGTAGTTGTACGCTTCAAGAAGGGCGTAAGGTCTTCGAACGTAGTTGTACGCTTAAAAATTGGCATACAAACTAAGGTTTAGTTTTACCAGTGAGACTAACGCGCGCGTCAAGAAATTTACAGACCCGAATGGCATCCGGGCCAAAGCGGCTACAGGCTGGGCGAGTGCGGCAGGGCAGGGCAGGGCAGGGCAGGGCAGGGCAGGGCAGGGCAGGGCTGGGATGCGCAGGGCCGTATCCCGTTACTAGGGTGTTGTATATGCCATCGGATAACTATTGGACCTGCCGAGCTATCGTGTGGTCGCCCAGCCGGCCGGCGGCCGGGCCTGGCCTGCGCGCGCGCGCCTGCCGGTTTGTAAATTTGCAAATCAAACCGAGGTGGATTTGAGATACGGCACGAGATTCTCGACGACCGAATGCCGCCGCGGCGGCTTCGGCTTCCCTTTTCCAGCAGTTTCCCTTTATCGGCGCGCGCGCGTCTTTTCGATGCGTTATGTGCGGTGATCGTCGCCGCTCCACGAATTATACTAATGTCTATTGACTTAAATCGGACCAGGGGGCAAAATCCGTTATCCGCCACGCACTTCCCACTCTGGCTTCCACTGTGGAAAATATGTTCGTACATGGCCAAAATAAACGCCTCTGGGGATAATATTATCCATGAGAGGTATCGCAATGTTACTATATCAAATTCAACCATGTTAATCGACTTGGCTTATTACTATGCCATGCCAGTATGTAACACTAATCGTAAATTTACAGCATGTTTACGTTAACATATTACGAAACATTTTGTTGCTTTACATAGATGTATTTTCACAGTGCGGGTTCGTGTGAGAAGAATTACTTTCTCGACACTTAACTCGATTCGTACAAATTGCAAAAGGGGGTCACGGCGGCCGAGACACAGACACTCTTCACGTCCCGAATCGAGGAGGCCGCCAGAGGGGGCCGGGCCAGGCCGCTGACCACCGGCAACACCTGATGCGCCCTCCAAACGAGAGAGAGAGAGAGAGAGAGAGAGAGAGAGAGAGAGAGAGAGAGAGAGAGAGAGAGGGGGGGGGGCAGCCTAGGTTGGGTGAAGTGATTCGATTCGCCTTTACAATTCACATTGTGTGGCGAGGCGGTACGAGGCGTCATGGCGCAGAACTATGGAAGCCATCGTCATGTTCGCGTTGTGGTATAGCCCGGCTCGGCTCGGCTCCACCCGACTGGACTGCGTTGTCACCCACCCCGTACTCCACTCCACTCTCCACCCTTTGGTCTGGTCAGAGGTACCCCAAGGGCAGTTCTGTCAGAAAAGTCGTCAGACTGGTAAAACAAAGGCGTATTATAGCGCCTTTCTTCAAGCGTACGAGGCCGTACGCCCTTTTTCAAGCGTACAAGGGCTCATGCGCTCCTTTCCTCCTATCTAAATACATGGGGGGAACTGCCTTGAAGCGTAGTTGTACGCTTGAAAAAGGGCGTAAGGTCTTGTATGCTTGAAAAGGGCGTACAACTACGCTTTAGTTTTACCAGTGCAAAAATCGTCGAACATAGACAGCCGTGCTGAGCGGTCGGTATCAACACGGCTGTGTGTCGGGCGATTATTGCCTACTTTTTTGGCTACACAACGCTGCCCAAAGGGGCCGGCAGGGCACGGCGCCGCTCACCTGGTGTATATCTTCACCGCCGGGTCACGTGGTCAAAAGTCGCTCCCTCACTGGTCGGGTCGGGCCGCTGAACTGCACCTCACTGCACTTTGCACTCTCACTGCACTGCGGAACACTCGCGGGCCGCGGACGATCTAGACGCGAGGCGCGCGCGCTACTCTCTCTGTCTCTCTCTCTCTTTCTCTCTCTTTTTCCCTCTCTCCTCTCTGCTGCGGTCCGTTTCTGCGGCGAGCCGGGACGCCACTGAGCGCGCGCCGCCCGCGGCGCGGTCTTTTATAAACGACGCCGGACCGGCCGGGCGCGGGGCGGGGTGGGGTGGGGCGGGGCGGGGTGGGGTGGGGTGGGGCGGGGCGGGGCGGGGCGGGCGGGCAGGTGCCGCGGTGCAAGTGCGTTCCCGAAAGTGTATGAGCCGGAGCTGTACTCTTCCACTGGCGTCGAAGTCTCCGCGACCTCCTCTTGCACTTCTAAATGTCGGACACCTAGAATGCCCCCCAAAATTGGACATTCTTCCTGGAGAAGGCCAAAATTTGGCATTCAAAGATACCAAAAAAATTGGCATTCAAAGATGGCGAAAAAATTGGCATTCCTGAAGAATGCCGAAATTCGGGCACACAAAGTTGCCGTAGGATTGACAAGTGTTCTTAATCTCGAGTTTGTACGAGGATATCGCCACGGCCTTTTTGACAGTGTAAGTCCCGAAAGGGACGACGAGAAAGCCCGCGGGGCTGCACTGGCGGCAGAGACACCACGCGTCTTTGGACCGGACGTCTTAGGGCGACACGCAACTGCGAGCTCAACAAGTGCGGGCCGGAGACCTGGGCTGTGCCAGGACGCTTTTGGACATTTGCGTTTTCGAGGTCGGATGCTGACTGCCCTTCCTCTCTCTCTCTCTCTCTCTCTCTCTCTCTCTCTCTCTCTCTCTCTCTCTCTCTCTCTCTCTCTCTCTCTCTCTCTCTCTCTCTCTCCTGATACATGTGGGTTAGTCGTCCTGTCACTCAGAAGGGCTCCATTCTCGTGTCCTGCTCAGGAGGCGCCCCGCCCTGCTGCCCCGCGCCGTGGCCAAAATTACGGGGGTATTATCACAGGACAAGTAGCACCGCTGTTGTAGTGGAGCGAGAGGAAAAAAAGAAAGCACGTCGGGTTTTTCTTTATTGTGGCCCTGACTATTTTCGCTCTGTTGTTTGCAGTCGTGGAGTATGTCATTATTCAAAGGACCGCGCCGGCTGCAGTTACACGCATTAGCCTTATTAAGATGAGGGATGTCAAAATGTTTTTTTGATCCCCGGAGCCTCCGGGGACGACGCGACGCACTTAGTGAGACAAGTTGCCGGTCCGAAACTGACAGGACGGTAGATTTGTCCATGCGGGGCATCTCTTCTAATTGGACGCTTAAAGGCCTGCGATAAAAGCCTGGAAAAAAAAAATGGCTCGTCATATAAACATTAATAAGAAGAAAAGAAGGAAATAAGTAAGAACAGCGAAATCAAAGTAACATACGAAACGTACGAAATAAAAATAAATCTTCTAACAGTAATCACTGTGACCCCTGGTCTGGTCGGGCCGCCTCTTTTCTCTCGCTAATTAGCCGGGTCGGCCACGTCGGTACATCATCGTCATGCTCATGCATCACTCGGCACGGCGCGCGGGGGCGGGGCGGGGCGGGGCGGGGCGGGGCGGGGCGGGGCGGGGCGGGGCGGGGCGGCGGGAGGGGCCTAAGTGAAGTGAGGCGACGAGGTGCTTATTCACCGCGAAAACACAACAGCTCCGTTACCGACGCATTATCTAGGCTAACAACGACGCGTTGGACCATTTTAGTCGGCGTTTATATGAGTGTAATTTTAATACCTTGTGATATTTGTACATTTTTTTTTTTTTGAAGCAAATCGCGTGTTGGGGAATAATTAGTAATCAACACGATCACGTATATCATGTCAGTAAAATTGTTTTCTCATTAGAGGTGTAACGCTAAAAGTCTCGGTGCGCGTGCTACTCGTGCTACCTTATCGATATCATCACTTTTATGAGTACATGGCCATTAAATATACGTGATTTTTGTTTCCGTTCCGCTCAGAGGGTTCACAGAAGTCGCCAAGAAGTGGGTTGTTACATCCATAATATTGTCATGATTTTTGTGATCCCCTAATTGTGTGATTGTCACACTCCTTCAAATGTGTAAAATTCCTAGGAAAATGTTTTTGTTTGAGTGTACAAACGGAAATTCGCACACCTGCACTCGCACTTGGGTTGCTAGTGTGTCGTGGCGTGGCTGTAAATTTACGACGGAACATTTTTTTCCCTCCTGAATTAATTTCAAGCCGATGTGTAGTGCTAGTAATTTTACGATTTGTAATTGTAATTTTACAACTAACTGCATTTCGGGAGAAATTTTCCCGTAAACCTACGACTATTTTTCACAATTGTGATAAGAGTTCGGCGTGATAAATGTTTTTTTCTCAAGCTTGATCGTGTGAGCGTGTGTAGCAGGTGGCTCGGCCCGGGCGCGCGTCCCAGTACGGCATCCAGCCCCCTCCCCCCTCCCCCTCTCTCTCTCACTCTCTCTCTCTCTCTCTCTCTCTCTCTCTCTCTCTCCTCTCGCCATCACCACGGCCATCAGCCCGGTGTGCCGGTGTGCAGTGCAGTGCCGCGGCGCCCCGTCCGTCCCGTCCACCCATCACTGTCCTCTCCTCGCGCACCGCCCCCTCTGGCCCGCGGGCCCGCCCGGCCCGACAGAGTTGTAACTCGACTCAAAAGTAGTGCGCGACACGACACGCTAGGCAGGCCGAGCCGCGCGGCGCTTCACTCATCTCGGTGCGAAAGCACTCTGTTAAACAGCGCCCCGCCCCGCCCCGCCCCGCCCCGCCCCGCCTCATAAAGAACTATGTGCGCGCGCATCACAGCTGCTTGATGGCTCCGCCCTCCGGCGAGGAGGGGCCCATTCTTAATACCCCCCTGTATACCGAGGGGGGTACAAGATCCCAGGGTGTTCTATACTGGGGGGGTATTAATCGCCTAGAAAATTAATACCCCCTTGTATACCGAGGAGCGACTCATCATGGCGTGGCGACTTAAGTGGCGGACGGGGGTGCAGGGGTGCATTAGCGAGGATAAGCCAATGAGGGGCACGAGTCGGCAGGGGAAGTTTGTTTGCAATAACGAAAACCGTCTAAAGTCGAAAAAAAAGGAAATAATTTGGGTCGATAGTGATGCTGCCTGAACTACCCACTATGGTGAAACTGCCGAGAGTTTAGTACACCAAAGAGCTGAGTGCGTCCCTCGCCGAGAGTTTGTTCGCAGGAGGCATCGACGGACCTTTGTGGGGCGATGAACTCCAGCCTATATAACGCCGATGGACGCGTGACGATTCGTCAGCGAGAGCTAAGACGCATATTAAGATTAGAGAGTGAAGAAAAGCCACGAAATTTAAATTGTGCACGTCGAGGGAAGTGCTAACTAGGCGCTACAGCGGCCTTGCACGTAGGAAACACCGATCGAGTACGTTATTATTGCCACCGTGTTATCGCTGAACGGGAGGAGTGTGAATTCGAAAAGGAAATGTCAGATGCATCGTTTGTGATGCCTCCTGAACTTGCATTTCTCTACATTCATGTAGTTTTTCTCCGGCGTACATGACCCAAGGAAAACGTTTTTCTCACGATGACATAATTGTGATCTTTTCATGACTTACGAGGTCACGATTTTTGCACATATGACGTCACTGGTGATGTCAAAAAACAAACGTCACAGTGACATCTTTGTGACACCCGTGACGATTTTGTGAGTAAAACGTATTTCTGGGGGAGGGTCGACGAGCCGGAAAAAAAGGGTCGATTGTGATGCTTCCTGTAGATTTGTATTCGCAAACAGTACACTCTAAAGGTTGCTCATTTTTCGCAGGAAGCATCGGCGGACCTCTATCGCAGCGGCATTACTAGCGTATATAAGGTCGAGGGACGCGTGGTGAGTCGTCAGCGAGAGCTAAGGTGGCGGAGAGGGTGAATGAATGAGTGAGTGTGACTTAAATGGTCCCAGGTTTGCAAATTGAATATCAATCAAGTGTTGAGCAGTTGAACACTAGGTTCAACAGTGTACAAGTGTTTGAGAAGTTTCCCCCTTGGTTTGACAGTGCCTGGTCCACAGTCTGGTCCACGGGGGCACGCTGGCGTCCAGCCCAGCTGATGACTATGGGAGCTGTCGGACCCGTTAATTAGTAACAATGCTTCCGCGGCCCGGGCCACGCCACGCTACGCCACGCCCCGCTACCGACCGCTACATCTACTAACTTCACCCTAAAACCTCAAAGCACCGTGTGGGGCGGGGCGGGGTGGGGCGGGGGGCGGGGCGGGGGGCGGGGCGCGGGGCGGGGCAGGGCGGGGCGGGGCGCGGGGCGGGGCGGGGCGGGGCGGGGCGCCCACATTAGGCTCACACAGCAGCCGGCGCGCCTTGCCGCACCGCCGCGCCGAAACCTTTGCTACGCGAGTCGTGAAGGGAGGTGTTTATTAACCGCCCGAATAGAAATGTTACGGTCGTTAGAGACATTGTCTGCCGTTGGTACCGGTTCACTCACTCACTCACTTATTCACGATTCTTTCGCTTTTGCCCTTAATCAGGAGTTACTTTTTTTACGTGTTTCATCACTCAAGTCCCATATTATCGCTAACCACCTAAGTTTACTCCGTTACTCAAGAAATTCCAATACCCTTCCACCTATCTTTCTCTCTCCCTCTCCCATGTCAGGCGAGCCGGCTATTCTCGTCTGCATAGCGCTGCCGTCTCTTGGTATTTTTTCGGACGTGAACGTACCCGGCTGTTTCTTCCCTCTTCGTGTGTGAGTGTGTATAACGCAGGAGCTTAATATGGAAGGCGTTGAACGGTATGCAGCCCGCCCCCTCCCCCCCCTCTCTCTCTCTCTCTCTCTCTCTCTCTCTCTCTCTCTCTCTCTCTCTCTCTCTCTGCCCTCCCTCTCTCCCTCTCTCTTAGAGAAATGAAAAGTTGCGTACGAATGTATACTGGACACCCAAGTTCGCACACATTTGTTGAGAATTTTCACTTGTTGACTTAGAAAGCGACAAATATAGAAAGATTGCCTATATTCGAATTTTTTGGGACACACACACACACACACACACACGCAATAATGCATTCCCTGGTTTCGTATTCCAGGTGGAGGCGGGGCGGGGCCGTCCCGTTTGAATCCCTGGCGGTCCGTTTCGCATCCAGGAGGTGCCGGCCTGACAGGAGTGGTGGGGGAGAGAGCTTCTCACCGGCGGGACGGGGCGGGGCGCGGCAGGGCGCGGCGTGGCGTGCCTTATTGACTCCATCTGTCTCCGTTTCGCGTAGGTAGCGGCGCGAAAGCAAGGAACCTGCAGTGCTATCGGCGTGTGAATACTGAATACTGTACACCTGTGTATGGAGGCCGCGGGGTCGGCGCAGCACGTAGGCAATACGCCCGGGATACCGCGGTGTGCCTACCTGCCAGGTGCCGCAGCAGGCTGATAGCGCCCGCAGCGTAGGCAACACGCGGGGGGCGGCGCACACCGGTGTGCTCCGGGTGCCTACCTGCCAGGCGCCGTCGCGCGCACGCGCTTATTCGGTGTTCCCCGTCGCGCGTTCCCAGGCACACGGGCGGCGCCGTCATGACGGTCGTCACGTGACGTCACGTCGTGTGACGGGCGCGGGCCGGGCGCAGCGCAGGACTGCCACGACATAATAAAAAGTGGAGAAAAACGGCTCCGGGCAAAAACAAAGGGGACTCGTGTCGCGGCGGCCCGGCCGGTGCCGCGCCGGTCGGGTCGGGGCCGCGCGGGGCGGCGCGGGGCACATCGTGATGGGAGCGACTGTAGGATGCTGTCTCGTTTCCTTCAGCTGCAAGTGAACCGCCAGGTCGGGCGCGGTACTTCCTCCTCCCTCCCCCTCCTCCTCCTCCTGCTCCTCCTCCTCCTCCTCCTCCTCCTCCTCCTCCTCCTCCTCCTCCTCCTCCTCCTCCTCCTCCTCCTCCTCCTCCTCCTCCTCCTTCTCCTCCTCCCGTCGACAGGGCGGTGAGCGATGAGGCGGTCATGAGAAATTCAAGCTCACACTCACGCGTCCAGCAGGCCGCAAGGGTATCAGCGGCTGCAGGTGAGAGTGACCAGGACTACTGGACCACTGGGGCAACACTCTGTGTGTGCTTGGGAGGGGGGGGGGGTGACGTATTGGGGCTAGTTAGGTCGGTAACGTCCGCGTCGTTGATGCTGCGGTTGTTGGCCAAAGAAGCAGCAGCTTCAGAGTGTCTGCCACCGCGGCCCCCTTCAGCGCTCTCTCTCTCTCTCTCTCTCTCTCTCTCTCTCTCTCACTCTCTCTCTCTCTCTCTCTCTCTCTCTCTCTCTCTCTCTCCCTAAATTACGGCCACCTACCGGTTCCTCCTCGACGCCGGATCGAGTAATCCGGCATGACGGACGAACGACACCCACGCCCCCTGGCGGGACGGGACGGGCAGCCCGTTTCCGTTCCGACTGCTAACCGTTCGGTTCCGTTCCGCCCAATAAGTTCGTCTTTCTCGGCCGCCGCCGCGCCGGAGTCCGTCAACAACCGTATGCAAGCCTTGCGGCAAAGCGAAGTATGCAATGTAGGGCTGTAACGTTTTGACAAAAAAAAAAAAAAAAAAAAAAAAAAAAATCCGGACTGCGTGCCGCTACGCTCGCTTGGCAAAGAACTCTGTAGACTGTAGAGGCATAGCAGGCAGAGTGGATGACGTCATTTTCGCGACCGGGCGGAGGTCAAGAAGACCGCCGCACGACGATGCGGTTGGCGGAGCTGGAAGCTGCTCGACGAAACCAAAGATAAGAGTAGGTAAAGAGATAAATAAAGCGGGGGAAAGGAGAAAAAAAAGTAAAATGGCGCTCCGTGTCTCGGGGGCCGGTACCGCGAAACTTTCGATCTGCTGACACCTCCGCGAACACAACCGGACACCTGCCCGGCCGGCGGCCGGCCCCAGGCACAGCCATACGGCCCGTCCGCGTCCGAACCGCCCGCCTGTCTTATTGGCCAGTGTAAGCTAGGACAGGGCGAGGAGGGCGTGTTCGGAGACAGTTTCCCAATGAGGCTCCTGGGTGACTCGACTCTCTGGAGACGGGCGTGAAACCGCAACGGACGCCTCGCAGCTCGCAGGGTCGTCTTTCCCTCCCGGGGCTGCGGGGCTGCGCGGCGTCCGAGGCGTGACCAGTGACCAGCGGGTGACCACGGAGGGTCCATTCTAGTGTGCGCTCGAAAAGAATGGGGGCTCAGGGGAGAGGCGCGGAGGGGGAGGAGGAGGGGCAAGCTACGGTGAATGTCACTGTAAGCTACGGTGATGCACCCTGACCGGTCAAAATTCACCGTCAGCTACAGTAAGTGCTGCAGGGTTCACCGTAGCTTACAGTGAAAATCACCGTAAGCTTTTATTAGTGCAAAATTGTCATCATGGCGACTCAAGTTGGTTCAGAATGTTAATCGAACCTAAGAAAGAAGAAAGGATCGGACTTGCAAAGAAGAGGAACAAAAAGAAGAAGAAAATCGAGTGTCGGGTCGATAAAAATGTTGAGGTCAAAGGAGATGCTCCCTGGTTCAGGTGCTGCAGCTGTAGGGCTTCAATCCCAAACAGTACACTCAAACGGTTTCTCTCCTGTGTGGTTTCGCAGGAAGCATCGGCGGACCCCTCCCGAAGCGGGATTCCCAGCGTATATAAGGTCGAGGGACGCGTGGTGAGTCGTCAGCGAGAGCTAAGGTGGCGGAGAGGGTGAATGAGTGAGTGCAGTGTGACCAGGCCGCTGGGCGGCACGACATTCCTCCAGCTGAGGTCGAGGAAGTTGCTATCCACTGGCGCTCACGCTGCACGCGCCGCACTCTCGGTTTAGAGCACTGTTTCAAAATACCGTAAACCGTAAACTGTAAAAACCGTCATTGTACTCGGAAAAAACGGTTTAAAAAAACTTTACATTCAGCGTCACCCTCCCGACAATTTAGAATAAGATTTTACGGTCTATCATTGTGCTTAAAAATAACAGTGTCAACAGTTGTTAATTTTTTTTATTTCTTTTACAGTGTGTACGCGGCAGTGCGCTGGGCGGTGCGGTACGCGCGGATGGAGTTTTCATGTAAGTAGTGGGATGGACTGGGATAAAGTTGGCCAAAAAAATTTCCTGGCAAGGATTTTTTTTTAATACGTCACCCATAGCGTCTCTCCTATGCTGGGTAAAACTCTGAAAATCACATGGAAGGTGTATCTCGATGTCCTGAAGACGTTTTTTTCGGTTTACGGTTAGGCACTACTGTGGGTATTTTTAAACAGCGCTCTAAACCGAGAGTGCGGTGCGTGCAGCGTGAGCGCCAGCGGATAGCAACTTCCTCGACCTCAGCTGGAGGAATGTCGTGCCGCCCAGCGGCCTGGTCACACTGCACTCACTCATTCACCCTCTCCGCCACCTTAGCTCTCGCTGACGACTCACCACGCGTCCCTCGACCTTATATACGCTGGGAATCCCGCTTCGGGAGGGGTCCGCCGATGCTTCCTGCGACACCACACAGAAAAGAAACCGTTTGAGTATAGTGTTCCGAGTGTGACCATATCGGGGTCATCAGTGTACTGGTTGCCAGTACAAATCTACAGGAAGCATCACATTCGACCCTTTTTTCCGGCTCGTCGACCCTCATGTCCGCCGGAGAAAAACTATTTGAATGTAGAGTAATGCAAGTTCAGGAGGCATCACAAACGATGCATCTGACATTTCCTTTTCGAATTCACACTCCTCCCGTTCAGCGATAACACGGTGGCAATAATACCAAGAGACGGCAGCGCTATGCAGACGAGAATAGCCGCCTCGCCTGACATGGGAGAGGGAGAGAGAAAGATAGGTGGAAGGGTATTGGAATTTCTTGAGTAACGGAGTAAACTTTCGTAGTTAGCGATAATATGCGACTTGAGTGATGAAACACGTAAGAAAAGTAACTAGTGATTAAGGGCAAAAGCGAAAGAATCGTGAATAAGTGAGTGAGCGAGTGAACCGGTACCAACGGCAGACAATGTCTCTAACGACCGTAACATTTCTATTCGGGCGGTTAATAAACACCTCCCTTCACGACTCGCGTAGCAAAGGTTTCGGCGCGGCGGTGCGGCAAGGCGCGCCGGCTGCTGTGTGAGCCTAATGTGGGCGCCCCGCCCCGCCCCGCCCTGAGCCCCGCCCCACACGGTGCTTTGAGGTTTTAGGGTGAAGTTAGTAGATGTAGCGGTCGGTAGCGGGGCGTGGCGTAGCGTGGCGTGGCCCGGGCCGCGGAAGCATTGTTACTAATTAACGGGTCCGACAGCTCCCATAGTCATCAGCTGGGCTGGACGCCAGCGTGCCCCCGTGGACCAGACTGTGGGCCAGGCACTGTCAATCCAAGTGTAAAGCTTCTCAAACACTTGTACATCGATGAACCTCGTGTTCAACTGCTCAACACTTGATTGATATTCAATTTGCAAACCTGGGACCATTTAAGTCACACTCACTCATTCATTCACCCTCTCCGCCACCTTAGCTCTCGCTGACGACTCACCACGCGTCCCTCGACCTTATATACGCTAGTAATCCCGCTTCGATAGAGGTCCGCCGATGCTTCCTGCGAAAAATGAGAAACCTTTAGAGTGCACTGTTTGCGAATACAAATCTACAGGAAGCATCACAATCGACCCTTTTTTTCCGGCTCGTCGACCCTTCCCCAGAAATACGTTTTACTCACAAAATCGTCACGGGTGTCACAAAGATGTCACTGTGACGTTTTTTGACATCACCAGTGACGTCATATGTGCAAAAATCGTGACCTCGTAAGTCATGAAAAGATCACAATTATGTCATCGTGAGAAAAACGTTTTCCTTGGGTCATGTACGCCGGAGAAAAACTACATGAATGTAGAGAAATGCAAGTTCAGGAGGCATCACAAACGATGCATCTGACATTTCCTTTTCGAATTCACACTCCTCCCGTTCGGCGATAACACGGTGGCAATTATAACGTATTCGATCGGTGCTTCCTAGGTGCAAGGCCGCTGTAGCGCCTAGTTAGCACTTCCCTCGACGTGCACAATTTAAATTTCGTGGCTTTTCTTCACTCTCTAATCTTAATATGCGTCTCAGCTCTCGCTGACGAATCGTCACGCGTCCATCGGCGTTATATATAGGGTGGAGTTCATCGTCCCACGAAGGTCCGTCGATGCTTCCTGCGAACAGACTTCTGGCAGACGCACTTAACTGGTGTACTAAACTCTCGGCAGATCCACCATTGTGGATGTTTCAGGCAGCATCACTATCGACCCAAACTATTTTGGGAATTGGGGGGGGGGGGGGCGGTCGAATGGGTTGCCTATCCAACGGGCGCGCGCTGGGTGCTTCCGGGCGGAATCAGATCCTCTTCCTGCCTGCAGCCGTGCGCAGCCCAATTCCCGTCAGCACAGGCCAGGCGCGTGGGGCCCGACCGGCCGCCTGGGCAGAACTGCACGATGATATGATGAGCAGGAGGTGGAGGCCCTCATGGGAACACCGAGGTGCGCGGCGGGGCGGACCCACAAAGCAGAGCGTCCCCCCCCCCCTCCCTCTACCTTCTCCAGCCTGCCCGCCTGTTTTAACGCCTGGGAATGTGATCATTATCAGACGATGAGTATCTGAGGTACGCAATGAAAGACGGTAAAACCACGCACTTATTTCGCCCGTAGGTGCATTCATGCACTGTCGTGCGCGCGCGCGCGTGTGTGTGTGTGTGTGTGTGTGAGTCGAGAAAATTTGGTTTCCTAATAAGGAGCCTGCGAACATTACGCATGCGCCGACGACGGGCTGATTCGGAAGTCTCAAAATTAATAACGGCTACGGTTACTGAGTGTTCCGCTTATTCCGTTTCCGCCCTCAGCTCGGTCGAGGATAGAATTACCTCGTATTACCCCTGCACAACCCCGGATAACCCCGAACTACCTCAAATTTCCTCGGTTTACTCCTCTCGGCTTACCCAAACGGCTGTCGGCTGTCAGCTGGATTACCTTACTCGTTTCCTCCTCGGGAGTGCCCTCTGGTCCCTGGTCCTCCCGGGCAGCTGGACCTGGACCTCTCGACAGACTTGCATACTCCGCGGCGACGAGGTGGTGCATAGCGTCGAGCTGGTGGTGCAGTTCCCCGGGGAGCCGGCCGAGCCCCCCCACCCCGCGGTGGATGAAATGTTAACGAGCTGGAATCTGCTCTCGTTCTAACTGCTACGCACACACACACACATGCACGTCGCGTCGGGTCCCCTGATGAAAGAAGCCCAAACAGGGCGCGGCGTGGCGTGGCGCGGCGCGTCACCCTCGTTAGCGGGGCGCAGCCCGTCGTGTGCAGCGTAATACGGCCGGGCGGGGCGGGGCGGGGCGGGGCGGGGCGGGGCGGGGCGGGGCGGGGCGGCCACCAGGCGGCGGCAGGCCTGTGTGGCGGTGGCCGTCCGGACCTATCGAGCACCCGCCCGCCATTGCCGCATGGTCTCGCGTCGTCGAAGGCGTCGTTCTGCGGCGCGGCCGCGACGTGCGTAAGGGCCCATTCATTATGGGGCGTTCCCGGGCGGGGCGGGCCGGGGCGCGGGGCGGGGCGGGCCGGGGGGGGCTTGCGCCTAAGGCACCTGCCGTGAGCCGCGACCTCCTCCAACGAGTGCGTGAGTGCGGCGGCAGGGCAGGGCAGGGCGCCCGGCCCGCGCCCCGCCGGCACTCGGCGGCTCCCTAAAAGTTAAGTGGCCCTGTCGCCGGGGCCGCGCGTTAGCCTATATTCCCACGCGACGCCTAGGGCCTGGGGTGCCCTGCGCGGCCCGGGGGAGAGGGGGGGGGCAGTGTTGCCAGAAAAGTAGGCAATGAATAGCCTAAGCAGAGTAAAGCCCAGCCCTCGAGGCGGCGAGCGACGCCTCACCTTCACGCGAGGTGCGTTCGCGGGGCGCCTACCTGCCTGGCCGAATGATTCAGAGCGTCGCTCTCATGCCTCCGTCCTTGTCGCACTCACACAAAGGTATCCCCTCCAGGCCATGAGTGCAACAAGGACAGAGGCATAAGAGCGATTTTCTGAACTAGTCGGCTGGCCCGGGGCCCGGGGCGGAGCCGGCCGGTCCCCCGAGGAGGTCCCTCAGTCATCAGCACGTCCAGTGCGAGCGAGGCGAGGACACCCGGACATGTGGGAGCTGCACGCTGTCCTGGCCAGCCCCGCCCCGCCCTGTCCGTCCGGCCGGCCGCGACAAGGGCGGCTCCTCTCATCAGTGCATTCCGCGGCGCGCTGCCGTGCTGCTGTCCACTGCTGTCCACTGCCGGCCGGCCCGGCCCGGCTCGCCAGCGCGCTGTCCAGGTGGTCCTTCCCCGCCGTCAACGAGTCCGCGGCCGAGCTGCTGGCTCTGGACGTGACAGCATCCGGAGACTGCTCCTGCCCCCCCCCCCCCCCCCCCCGCTCCCCTCTGGGATGCGCCGCGAACGGGCACAAGTAGTAGGGGCACAGGCACGTGGCCCGTAGCCTGTACCGCCCGGCCAGGCTCTCGGAGCTACTCCGCGCTGCGCGCGAGTATCGCCACACACCACTTTCGTTTTCCATCCGCTGGGCCAAATAAAGAGATGACACGGTGGATCTTTCCAATATTGTAGATATGATATTTTCTTTATTGAACCCTAAAAATCGTTAAAAACATAACAAATCCTATAATTTTTTGTAAAAATATTTATGAAGCGCGCGTATTGGCCCATTCTTAAATGTTTTCTTTTCATCTTTTAGCTTGATTTCCACAAGCCCAATATTTTTAAAAAACATAGAATGCAACTAAGATAAGTCATCACTGCACGTTTTCTTAAGCTTAAGTTTTCAGGTATAAAAATAGATAATTGTAAAAAGATAACATGAACTTAGTATAAACTTGTACGAATGACAATATTCATCTAAGTTAAAACACATTGAGTTAAATCCTAATTCACATATATTGGTTTAGGTAAATTGAAAATAAAAATTATACAACACAAATAGGTTTGGCTATAGGGAAAGTAAACAATTATTCAGTGTAGCCAATGAAGAACCATGCAGAGTAGATAAAAATAAGAAACTTAATACTTATGTATTTCAAATAAAATAAATATTTGTTTTCTTTTTCTTTAGAATTACACAGGGCTCTGTCACAAATTTAACACCTCACTCAATTTGAAAAGATGGATCACTTAGAGACAAGATTTTATTTTTGGTTACACTGTCTAAAACCCAACGGGCATTTACACAATGAGAGGAACTTTTGTTGGTCATATTAACTCCAATGATGATATTGGCTTCCTTATGAGATGTTATTAATTCTGCACCACATAACTCCAAAATTTCACGAACATCTTTGGCAGGGGGATTTTCAGTCTTTGGCGAAACATAGATAGCTCCTACTTTTGAAAACAGATTATGTTTGAACTCTTTGCCAACTGCCTGGCGCTTCAATCGGCATTGCTGAAAAATTTTAATAAACAAACTTGCTAGTTTTTAAAAGTTTAGTAAAAAGTAAATATTACAAACACATAGGATTCAATTCAAATATACACACCTTGACAGCAGGGGAAAATTTTGATAGTTCATATTTCTCCTCATCTAACCATTCTCCTGCTTTCGCAGAATCCAGCATCTGTGAAAATGAATTTTGTCACTAGAGAACAGGAAGTAAATATCAAGCAAACTCATAATTTTATAATGATTATACGAGCATTACCCATTTTTGGTCCACAAGCCAACATCCTCTTGCCATACCCTTAAGCATGTTGAGGGTTCTCTTTGGCCCGCTGTTTATAACATGAGTGGTTCGAGATGTGACTTTATTCTCCAGCTTCCATCCACATAATGACTCACCTGCATTGTCAATGCCATTTTGTTCACTGCAAAAGAAAGAAACAAATGAAAAATACTTGGAGAGACACTTGAAACTTATGAAGTTTAATTTTTATAGGGACATTTTAAAAGTGTTGATTTATTTTTAAGAATCAAAATTATGTAGCCACCCACCTTGTAGTTAAGAAGGTGCAGACGATGACTTTTGGTGTATTGCTGGTGTTTGCTCGTGTAAGGCTTCTCGCCAGTCGTTTCTTGGCTACCTCTGATGATTTCCTACTGAATGATTTTGAGCTAGCCACAGACAAGTCAGAATGAGACCGAGTCGCTAATAAATTAGTTGATGAGTCAGCTCTGCTTTGCCTTGTGGCTTTTGTTGTCGTAGTGGGTTCAGATAAGTTCAACTTTGCCCTTTTATTTCTTGAGTTTGGTACACTTTTAGTTCTTTTTCTGCCATTTGTATTTGAAGAGCTGTCATCCTCATCGGTTTCATCTAAAATTAGAGGTGGTGGAGTTGAAGATGTTTCATAAATTTCACTTCTCTTTTTTGCAGTTTCATGGCTAGGAGATGCAACTTCTGATATTCTCTTCCGCTTAGATGAGATGGAATCAGAATTTCTTGTTATTTTAGGACTTTTTTTTAATATACTGACAACTGAGTTTGAAGTATCATAACCAGAACTTGATTCTTCTTTCAACCTTTTGTTCTCTATGTTAGGTGAATGTTTTGGAGAACCAACGCCACTAATTTTGTCCAACCTACTAGTGTGAGTCTCACAATCATTCAGCTCCACAATATGTGATACTCTTACTCTTGTGTGAGGTTTTGTCACACCACTATCTATAGGTTTGTTTTCGGGCAAGATATAGGCTGCACTAGAGGAGCTACTTATACTGCGTCGGTCTTGAGTTTCTCTCTTTTCATTCGTCCTCACAGATCTTGGAGAGGAGAGATTTTGCTTCTGTCGAGCAGACTTTCTTACTTGAGCTATGGTTTCTGAACAAACCTTAGCATCCTCTGATTTCTTTGACTGAGTTTTAAGGACTGAATCTTGGTTCTCCTCAAGCATGTCAAGGATTGAAGATTGTTTACCTGGCTTTGTGGAGACATTTTTATTGACAGCTTTTACAGATGAAACCTGTAGAGAATCCACTGTCTCATCACAAACTGATAGGGCAGGCTTCAAAACAGGTTCAAAGTTGGTCTGTCTGCTATTTGGTGTATCAGACTGTTTCTGTGGTCGTGATGAAAAAAGAGGTACTTTGCAGCTCTTCTTCATCCATGAAAATACAGAATTAGTTAAGGATTGAGTGGGCGATACAATTAAGTTATCTTTATCACATTCCACATCAGCAGCAGGAGTTGGAGGAATAACTTTTGCGTTTGGTTCAATGTTTACATTGATTACATTATCAGGGGTTTCTTCCACATACACAGTATTGCTCTGATTGTTATGAGGAGTTGTGGCAGTTGACAAAAACCTAGGCAAAAATATCTTGTTAATATAATCCATTGGGTTGATGGACACTTTGTTCTTAACAAGTCTGTCAGTGGTAGAGTTGTCTTTTGTCTCAATCTCTAATTTTTTATCCTGTAGACTGTTTTCACTCATATTCTGGGGATCTGAAGAAGTTGAAGGACATCCATCCTTTTTATCAGTAGTTACTAATTTTTTCATAGGTCTTCTGAACTTTGCCTTCTTGATTACAAATACAGGAGATGGATCTCTTTCAGGAGCAGATTTTACTGACATACAACTTACAAAAGAGGAATCTTTGTCATGGTCCATTTCCTCTGAACCTGGGATTATATCTAATGGACTGTTCCTAGAACGTTCAGGTACCATTCCATTGATTAACACTCTGGTACTTGTAGAAGATATTGTAGACCCTGCTTCTGAGGGGCAAGTATTTTGACAATGTTGAACAATTTCTTCATCACACATAGCATCTTCCACATGAACAATGTTTCCCTGGTCACCATCATGCTCATCCGTACCAGATCCCTGTATACTTTGATCATTAACTTCTGACTGCACAGGACTCTCTGAATTTTTTTGAGCTACAGAATCGTAAGCTCTAACAATTTGAGAAAGGGTGACTGGCAATTCACCAACATTAATAGAACCCTTTTTCATTCGGGCCAATTCATCTACACTTGGCATATCACCTGGCTCTTGAGAAAGTAGCATAAAATCTTCTCCAGGTGATTTAGGTAGCTGTTCTCTATGTTTTTGAAGAATAGCTGCACTTGCTGACCCTCGACAAGATTGCATGGTTAATTTTGATTGTACTGCCGACTGTCTTGGGCTCCTTCTGGGCATGGAAGTTTTTGTTGCATTGTCTTTCTTGGGAGGTATTGATGTTGGAGGTAACATTTTTTTGTCATTATCGTATAACCGTTTCCTCCAGGGTGAAATTTCATTAGGCATCCATTCCTGTTTATTTTCTAGCATGGATTGAACTACTGTACTTAAGCCTGCCACAAATTCAGCTCGAGAAATGTCTTTGTCATTAATAATCTTTGAGCGCTTCTTTTTTCTTTTAGCAGTATTTAATGAAGATTCACCCTTCAGTTCACCACAAAAAATAACACTTTCTGAACTTTCTTCCCTCTGTGGAGATTCATTCAATTCTTTTCCAGTTGCAGCAATATTCTCTGCTGTTGAGGCATCAGTTTGCACGTGTTGTTTGCTACAAGAAGCAGAGTTATTGATGACAACTGGATTTATTTCTTTCAGAGCCACATGTCTTACAGGACTTATGGACTTATTGTTTCTTTTCTTTGTTGCAGGTTTCTTGGTGTTAGTTTGACTGGTGCCAGAGGATGGATTCTGAAAGAAAAGAAAAAATATAAGTGAGGAAAGGAAATACTTGGAGCATAAGAAAACTGCAGCAGCCAAATAAGGAGGAAGTAATGAAACTTACATTCACATTATCACCAGAATTGCCATGATCTTTCAAAGGCTCGGCTAATTTAGGTTTGCGTCGCTGTATTCTCTTTCGAGCTTGATTTGTTCTCATGACAGCAACTTCCTCATCAAAGTCTGGTTGCATTGATTTCAGTTTCTAAAATAAGAATTGCCAGGATTACATAGAAATACAGAAATATTTCCTAGTTATGGAGAAATGTATACAACTTGTCGTAATTTGACTTGACATTTTTAAGACAATCCTACCTTGAAGTTTTTAAGACAATGAGGGTCCTCATACAGCTGCTGGCCAATAGGTGGATAGCCTGCTTCACACACCCTCTTTAGTTCTTCTTTACAAGCCTCAATCCATAAAACAGAAACCAAATGACATTTCATTTTCTTTGCCTTTTTGTACGTAGAAGGCAGGCCCTCATTGAAAATCACATGGGTCACCTGCAAATCAATGTAATTAAGATTATGAAAAGCACAGGAAAATCTCACATACCAAAATTTGACTAGCCTGAGAAACTAACATCTTTAGTCAAGGTGTCAACTACTCTCGCTCCAAGTGTTCTTAATTGTGCTTTGACTCCTCTGGATCGATTGTCATGACCTGATCTCACTTCCACATAAGCTACAATATCTGGGAAAAGAAACAAATTATGCTTTAATGAGGTCATATATTATTTTAAACATGTTAACAGCCTGTAATTTACCATTAAGAAGAAGGGATCTAACTGCCTGAGTTGCAGGTAAGCAATCATCATCGTCATCCCTCTCCATTGAACAGAGTTTGTGCTTCTATTCTGAAGGAAAACAATGATCGTTATTAAATAAAAACAACACCATGAACACCTATTCACAGGGAAGTACTAACAGTATACCAGCAAGAAGGTTTTGATCAATCGAAATTAATAATCAATTTGAGTTTTAATAAATTATAAGCAAAACACATTAAAAATATCATAATTCGGAACGATAATTAAAAAGTTTCGAAAACACGTGAGGTTAAGAGTCTTGTTACAAAAATTAAAACTGAAAAAAAGGGTATGGCAAAGTAATTCTTGTTCTTGAATAAACATAAAGGTTACATACTAAGAAATGAAGGCTGAAGAGAAAGTCAAATGTGCAAGTGTGACTGGCCAAAATAGTGTAGCACAAAACCTTTTGTTTGTTTTTGCAAATACGTAACAAAGTTTGAATTGAGAGATGGACGCGGTGATTTGCGCGGTCTTGAGTATCGACTTCTCTCATATCGATTCTCACGGTTGTTCAAAAACTATTTCCTTTTCTAATGCTTTCAATTTGAACTATCAAAGAGCAGTTACAATTCATTCTCCGCAAATAACAATCACCCGAGCTTATGCTTTCACTTAAAATTCCCGGAAAGCCGCAAATTTCTCCCATCCATCACAGCCACGTAGAGTCTTTGAGGCGGGCGGCGGTGGAGCCATCTGTAGGCTGAGCGGCGAAACAGAAAATCGACGTTGAAATGTCAAAGATGGCGGAGACGAGAGTGTAACCGATGGATATTGATCATCAAATTTCGTACTTTTCGCGGTGTAAATAGGGGCGTAGCGCCGCGTTGTGACTGGCGACTTGTAGACCTGGGACCGGCGCTCGCGTGGGCCCGGCATGGCGACGCGCGGCTGAGGCCCAAATGTGCGAAAAACGCGAGTGAAGTGCTGTGTGAGAGTGTCGGTGTCGGTCGGTGACCAGCCCCAGGGCCTCGGCGACCACGGAGAGATGGGAGCCCAGCACGGCAAGGAGCGCCCCGTCCCCCAGGGGACCCTCGGCGGCAACCTGGGCAACCTCGGGAACCTGACGACTCGGAGCGTCAGGAGCAAGCCGCGGCCGCCGAAGGACGGGCGGCTGCAGGGCAACAACATCTTCACCGAGCACAGTGGTAGGTTGGGGTGCCCGTCCCGTCTCCCTCCAGCCCCGGGCCGGGCCGGGCCGGCCAGCCTCCCAGCTCCAGCCGGGATCCTGACGACGCCCCCGGGCCGGGCCGGGCCGGCGGGGCTTGGACACGGGCCTGTGGTGAATGTCAGCCTGAGCCATGGCCCTATAGTAATCTGCTGGGGTTGACTGAGGTTGTTACTTCGAGGAGCTTTTGGATGTGGGGTTAATGAGACAGGAGAAACAGTGACAGGAGATGTGTCAACTTTGTATGTCGTTGACAGTGAACTGTTTCTGTTGTGGTTGTGGTTTGGTAATTTCTTGGAGTTGGAATTAACTGAGTCCTAATCGTTATCAGATGAGCGTCAGAGCTATAAAAAAAGTATGAATGAGACGGTCAATGAATTTAATTTTTTACGGTACCTTTATATCTCATTCTCCTTCTGGTACACAGAAAAGGCCTGCTCACTGATATTTTGTGTTGCTTTGGAATATCTCCTGTTGCTTTATAATTCCTGTGACTGTTGTCTCAAACTCCATTTAATTAGCTAACTCACAGTTGATTTTTTGTGGGTAATCTCTTGCGCTGCACACGCAGCATTTTGTGAGAATCGGTCCAAATTGTGTGATTTAGGTTTACGTTCTTAATAGCTGTGTCACTGTCCTTGGCCATAGCACCCCATATGGTAGTCCACAGCAGTGTTGCCATACAAGTAGGCAAAAATTAGCCTAAACACAGTGGAGTAAAGTGGGCTGCATCTGCTCCTGCCTACTAGGCAACATGTACGCACCTGTGCCAGGGTGCTGCCTAGTAGGCAGGCGCAGATGCCGCCCGCTTTACTCCACGGTGTTTGGGCTACTTATTGCCTACTTTTCTGGCGACACTGATCCACAGCTCGTTCCGCTACCACTATAGAAAAGCTTGTTTCCAGCCTATACATATCGTAATCCTCGACTGTCTAACGAGTATACATATTACACCTCAGAGGTGCACATAGTACGGACCCATGAATCCTTCTTTGCCCTTTATAGGGGAGGAAAATAAATTTAATAGTGGGATTCTACCCCAGTGGCCTGCTCGAGTCCTCTCCATTCCATCGGCCAGCTGCGTCCTGGGCGGGGCGGGGCGGGGTGGGGCGGGGATGGTAGACTGCTCCCGCCCCCTCAGCAGAAGTGAATCACCGTCGCTCCCGCCCCGCGCCTCGGCTCCGCTCCGCTCCGCTCTGCGCTGTGCCGTGCCGCGCCCGGTGCATCGCGCCTCGCCTCGCCGCGCCGCACACCTCCCTCCTCCCCTTGAAGCTCACGGGAGAAATGTTGTTCCTCGTGGCGTAAATCAGAACGATCTTCGGATCGACGGCGACGCCCCCGCCGCGCCCGCGCCGCGTCGACTCCCTACCCCGCCCTCGCCCTCCACCCTACCCCACCCCACCCCACCCCACCCCACCCCACCCCACCCCACCCCACTCCACTCCACAGCGCGCCGCGGTACGGTGCGGCACTTTTGTATTCCACATTTACCTCCCTCCCCTGCCCTCCCCGCCCTTGCCCTCCCCCTTCCCCTCTGCCGCTCTTCAACCCCGCGCTACTGCTGCCTCCCCTCTGCTCTGACCCGCACGGCCCTCCCCTCCCCCTCTTCCTCCTCCCTCTCTTCCTCCTCCTCCCCCTCCTGTCATGAGATGTTAGTTTTCCCTCCTCACTGCGCACAACGACTGGCAGGGCTACTACGGCCCCTGTCCTGCACTGCACTGCGGACTGCGCCGCTGAGCTGAGGACCAGTGTCACCAGACACCGCCTGCCCACTAGGCAACATACACACCCTTGTGGTGAGGCGTTGCCTACCAGGCAGTGACAGGTGTAGCACACTCGGTCTTGCCGCGAACGGAGGCAGCAATGTGTTCTCAACATATTCACACTAATAAAAAAAAAACATTCAGTTTTTACAATAACGGTTAAAATCGATATTTCTGAAAACAATAATAAATCGTAAAATGTTATTGTGTATTGTAAGGAACGTGACGCTAGCTAAATGTACATATTTTTTCACCGTTTTTCCCCCCAAGTATATTGACGTTTTTTACTACTGGCTGTTAACGTGATGGAGTGAAGAGGTGCATGTACTAGGCAACATAACAAACACCAGTACGAATGAGTTGTTGCCTACTGCGCAGCCCACCCTTCTACTTCACGCTACGAGCTACGTAGTATTGCCTAGCACCTTCTCTGCCAGCTCTGCCAAGGACCCACCTACCCGGCGACTCCTCGGCCCAGCCTGCACCCTGTTGTTGGATCGTTTGATCTGCTGATCTGCTGCTATTACTGCCCCTCCTGATCTGAGAGACCGTCCCACTGGATCCGGTCGGGCCCAGTTGGGCCTGTTTTGATTCCCCTTTTATGTCGTCTAGTGCATCTTTCCGCCTCGTAATACCCTTCCCTTCTGCCGTGTGCGGTCCTGTATCCCACGATTTAGTACGGAGCGGGGCGGGGCGGGGCGGGGCGGGCAGCCAGCGCGCCCAGGACATTGAAAGTCAAATTTCAATAACCCTGATCGTTGTGGGTCGTCGCGGAGGCTGGGGCCTCGCAGCTCCCCACGGCCGCCCCGCCCCGCCCCGCCCCGCCCCGCCGCGGCCTACGCCCAGGGTCGGGTCGGAAGCACGCGTGCCCGTACAGTATTTTTATCCTATGGCCTTTCCTATCCCACCATACAGTCCGTATCCCCCCGCTCCCGCTGCCCACGTGACCAGACATATATCCAACTTTTATCGGTTGTATCCGGGCCGGTCTATTGGGCCCCTCGGCACGCTGCAGTAGTAGTGAATGAATGACTCGAAAGAGGCGGGCCCCGCGGCGTCTCATTCATTCTTTCATTCATTAATTTTGATCAATGTTCCATGATGCCGCCGTGAGATGTCCTCCGCCTGGCCGGCCGGCCGGCGTGTAGTGTAGTATGCTTGCCAAGCTGCTGCCGCTGCTCGTCTGGTTCATTCACAGCTCTGCACTCACTTGACTCGCTGTACTACACACGTGCCGCTCCGCCTGAATGAGTGTGTGTTGTAAGGGCGGGGCGGGGCGGGGCGGGGCGGGGCGGGGCGGGGCTGTAACGCCACAACACCCTGCTCTTGGCTCCCCGCGCGCAGCCTCCCATCTGCTGCACGGCTGGACCGGACCACTCGGACTCTCTCACATGCCCACGGCCCGATACACGCCACTGACACAGCTCTCGAGCTGAGTGCCCCTGCGCCACCTCACCCCGCCTCACCCCGCCTCACCCCGCCTCACCCCGCCTCACCCCGCCTCACCCCGCCTCGCCTTACCCCGCCTCGCTTTACCCCGCCTCACCCCGCCTCACCCCGCCCCACCCCGCCCCACCCCGCCCCACCCCGCCCCGCCCGACACTGAGGCGCCCGCCCGGCAAGTGCAAGTGGCAACCTTTTCTTTATTCGCGGTGCTCTGGTCTGGTGTCTCCTGGTCGGGCGCAAGGCGTGGCGGAGCGTGGCGGGTCGGGGTCGGCTGGGTCAACGACCTGCTGTCGTGTCGTCCTCATGCTTGCTACTCTGAATGAATGAATGAATGAATGAATGAATGACAGGACGGAGAGCGCGGCGCGCAGCTAATGAATGGGCGAGTGTGTGTTAAATCAATCACCGGCGAGTGATGAATGAACGGCGACATTCCTCACGGCGGATAGAAACACACTATGTAGTACGGTAATTACTGGTAGACAGCGTGCCTTTTTCTGTACTTTGGTACAGGAATGTTTACAGTGCAGCGGGCCGGGCAGCCCTGTCGGTGGACCCTACCCTGCGGCGCCCGCGGCCTACACCGCTCTAATCCTCTTTCTACCCGACCCTGACCCGACCCTTTTCCGCGAGTCGTGTCCGTCCGTCTGTCCTTTTGTCTGTCTGTCCGGCTGTCCTCCCCGCCTATCGTCGAGCTCGAGTGCAGTGTGTGTGTCTCGCGGAGTGGAAGACGTTTGCTTTGGCTTCCCTCCGGCCTCCTGGCCGCTGTGTCGAGTGGATGTGCCCCGCCCCGCCCCGCCCCGCCCCGCCCCGCCCCGCCCCGCCCCGCCCCGCCCCGCCCCGCCCGCGCCCTATCCCACCACCCCCCGAGCGGCTGAAGGTGAGAGCCGGCGGGGTGGCGTCGTGTACACGGGGGAGGAGGGGTGGCTCGGGCGGGGCGGGGCGGGGCGGGGCGGGGCGGCCGTGGGGAGCTGCGAGGCGCACCGTCCTGGTGGTCCCAGCCCCAGCCCGGCCCGACCCGGCGGGCGTCGCGGAAACAATGAGCCCGACAACGGAACAATAAATAAATTGAGAGCAAAGCCTTCTTATCCCGGGGCCTGCATCTCATCTTGGCCCGTGGGGGAGCGCGTCCTCTCCGACGGCATGCCGGGAGCGTGGTGGGGCGGGGCGGGGCGGGGCGGGGCGGGGCGGGGCGGGGCGACGTCCCCTCCGCTCTGTCTCTCTCTGTCTCTGTTTCGCAGATAAGTAGGCAAAAATTGCCCACGATACACCAATGATAAGGGTGGTATCAACGCCTGTCTACTAGGCAATATAAACTCTCCTGTGGGGAAAGGTTGCCTAGGCAGACTTTTTTTCCCTCTCTCTCTTTCTCTTTCCCTCTCTCCTCCTCTTTCCCTTTCTCCTCCTCTTTCCCTCTCTCCCCTCTTGAAAGGGCCGAACCGTTCCTCTCTTTTTCCGGCTCGTCGCCGTGCAGCCCCCGCACCGCACCGCACCGCCGCCTCTCTGACCGACTTACGGCAGTAGTGCGAATAACGTTTATGACGGCGCGATGGCAGTCTCGCCTGCGAATAACCGGGGCAGCCGAGCAGCGGTGCTACCCAGTGTTGCCAGAAAAGTAGGCAATACGGCGCCCCAACACAGTGGAGTAAAGCGGGCTGCATCTGCGCCTGCATACTAGGCAACATGTACGCACGTGTGCTAGGTTGCTGCCTAGTAGGCAGGCGCAGATGCAGCCCGCTTTACTCCACTGTGTTTGGGCGCCTTATTGCCTACTTTTCTGGCAGCACTGGTGCTACCGGGCGCTGGCCCCGGTGACAGGCCGATGTCGGAAACCTCCACTACAAACTACACTACAAACTAGCACTCTGAACGCGAAAGAACAATTTTGTTCCCCGATTATGAACGGTTTCGTGCAAATTCGTTCCTAAAACTGGATAAGTCGTGTATAGTTTTACACAATTTTTCTCACTGAATTACTGAATTACCTAGGTTCAGAACCTTTAGGTTACTTATTAATTACTGTAATGTAATACGGAATTTTTATTAACAGTGGAACTCAGTAAGGCAATGACAATGAAAGAGCTACACTTTATCTTTAACATGTCTAGTAGTTTTTCTATGTCACGTTTAAATGTTAACTGTGTAGATGGCCTTTCGTTCTTTATGGTACCGCAGTAGCGTGGTCTTTCCTGCCATGCTACTTAACCTAACCGAACTTTGGTTTAGTTTATTCTTGGTGTCTTCTTTTACAAATGAAGATGCCACGGTACCATATTTTGCCTGCTTCTCACTTCCAGCGGTTTGAGCTGATTGTTATTCGTTTCATGATGCTTACTGCTGGGGGTTCACAGAAGTAGGCGGAAGTCCATCTTAGAGAAATTTTGCCTTTTGTACTCCAGTCTATCGGCGTTATGTCTATAGAACTGATAGAGTACAACGTAAGGCGAACAGTATTAAGTATCACCTTTCATATGTCTGTGATCTACTTTGAATTTGGCCACGCTTGGCTGTTGACAATTTCTTTTAACATGGCAGTTTGATTTGTGTTCTCTAAAACTTGCCCCCCACGATACACCTGCGTGAAGCGGGCGGTATCAGCGCCTGATTACCAAATTTTGGGATTCGAAAGTGCATAAGAGATTGTCACCTCCTTTTTATGAGTGGGCATTTAGAGGTGAAAGCGTACGCTTATGACTTTTTTCATCATGGCATGGACGTATGACTAATAATGACTAACGCAACGAAAACGCCATGTCTTGATTTTCAAGCAGCTGCGTCAGCTCCCATGTTGAACTCGCACACATGGCTATGCTTGAAAACCAAAGACGTTTGCTCGAATAAAAGCAAAGACGACGTTTTCGCCATATGAACGTGTTTCTCTGTCCGATTGCAGTTTGTTTTATTTCCTATGAGAGACTAACTCCCTGTTTGTTTCTGTCTGTCCGTGTAGGTACGTACCGCCCGCTCCCTCCCGCGGGCTTGCACTGCACTGCGCGGCCCGGCCCGGGTGAGCTATCAGCACCCCGTCACCCCGTCGGCCCGGAGACAAGCTGAGTCGTATAGTTGATTTGCGTTGCAACCTATCGTGACTAGATTAGCGGCGGGGGCGTGAGGGTGACGCGTTACTACTGCTGCTGTGCTGTGCTCTGCGCGGCGGGGCCCGCTCTGTTTGACTCATGCGCGATAGAAAGAGAAAGGAGTAAGGGGAGGGGAACCGCGCGTAAGCCCGGTTGAATTTTTTCTGTTATTTTACAACATATTTTGTGACGTAATATTTGCGTTTCTTACGAAGATATAAGTCGGAGTAACAGTATAAATGTTGGCAACATTTTCATCTTCTGTAAATGACAAAGATATTGTCTACTATGATGTGTGGCGCTCCATGGAATTCTCGACCAGAAAGTGTTTGCAAATTCTTTGGTTTTCTTGACGGTGTACGTGAACCGTGACGCACGTTGTCTCTGCCGGCCGCCGCTGCCGCCGCCTCTCTCATTACACGTAACTGCTATGCAAAGCCCATTCAGTTACGACGTCCACGTAACGAAGTAACGAAATGATCCTCCTGGTATGGCGTGGCCGTGGCGTGGCCTGGCGTAGCGTAGGTTCCCCTAATTGCCGGGTTTTTACTCCCCGAGCCACGCAGCGCCGCCCCGCCCCGCCCCGCCCCGCCCCGCCCCGCCCCGCCCCGCCCCGCCCCGCCCCGCCCCGCCCCAACAGCGCGCTGTGTGGTCTTTTATCGCCTCGTTTCACAGCTTGTCCGCTCGCCGCGTCGACATCGTTGTCGTGACCGTGTATGACGGGGCGGAGCGAGGCAAGGCCGGGTGGGGCGGGGCGGGGCGGGGTGGGGTGGGGTGGACCACCTGCCCGCCCCGCCCCGCACCCGGGGAGCTCTCTCTGCTGCCGTCGCGGCTGCTGCCTTTGGATTGCACTGACCTTTGAACGGGATGAACGCCCCTCTCCCCCGCCCCGCCCCGCCCCGCCCCGGCGCTAGGTGACCCAGCTGGAACCCAGCTGGTGTCTCACTCTCTAACACACTCCCCCGCCCACCCGCGCCTCTGCTAATGCCAAGAGTCCCCTTCATTTCTTCTTGTTTATGTCCCTCCTCGCTCCCTCTTCCTCGTGTTCAGACGACCCTCTTTTACTCCCCTCTCTCTCTTTCCTCTCACTCTTTCCTCTACCCGGCCCCCTCTGCCTCGCCCCGCCCCCTCGCTCCTCTCTCGCTCCTCTCTCTCTTTCGCTCCTCTCTCTCTCTCGCTCCTCTCTCTCTCGCTCCTCTCTCTCTCTCGCTCCTCTCTCTCGCTCCTCTCTCTCGCTCCTCTCTCTCTCGCTCCTCTCTCTCGCTCCTCTCTCCCTCGCTCCTCCCCCTCTCCCTCTCGGTGTCTCTCCCATTTTCGACATAAATTGAGGCATATTATCATGTCACTGTGAGTTATACTACTCTGCCTGCTGGTAGGGCAGGATGTCGTGGCGGGGCGGGGCGCGGGTGCGGCCGTGTCGCTGTCTTGTCTTGTCCACCACCCGCGTGCGTCTGTCCTGTCGTGTCGTGTCGTGTAACGCTTCCTCTCGTCGCCCTGCAAATGTGTAACAGCGCAACCTGTTGTACCTGCCGTTCACACTGGGAACCCAAACGTATGAACGTCCAAATGTCGCACACTTGACAATTCGTATATGAATCCCTACTATAGGCTATGTAATTTCTCCCGGGCCACGGCCGAGCCGCACTGGCGCGGTGGTGGCCGCCGGTCTGGTCTGGCCTGTGAGTCACCACCTGCAGCAGCAGAGCAGCAGCAGCAGCAGCAGCCCACTGGCCGCCTGCCCGGCCCGGCGCGGCCCGCGCGCTGTATGGCCTTGGGCCGACCCCGCCCCGCGGCCCCGCCCCGCACCGGCCAGATAGCATCTTATTTAAATAGTGTCGGGTATCTCTGCTCCAGGCCCGGGCCGCGCGCGCGTACGTTTGTGCGGCGGGCCGGGCCGGGCGTGGGAGACTGCCGGCGGTGTTCTCGTCGTGTCTTGGTGAAGGGGGAGGTAGGCAGGCAGGTTGCGAGGCGAGGAGGTCGATGATGACTCGAATTTTTTGGCGTACTGACATTGGAAATACAAACGTGACGTTATGCGTCACACTTGCAAGTGCGACCCCTGGACAGGTCGCATCATGTGGTGTGACCGTAGTTTTGGTCACGTTTGTGATGCGACTTCCTATGTGAAATGCCGTATACGTACCCTGGAGCTTGCGTCGCATCACATGGTGTGACGTAAATTTGGGTCGCATTACGTGGTGTGACGAAAAAACGGTCACACCAATTGATGCGACGCACGTCACGTTTGCTTTTCCAGTGAAGCCTTGGTGTGGCCCCCGTCCCGTGGACCGGACTGTGCCGTGGACGCAGCGCTGGGCGGGACGGGCTCGAGGACATCCCCGTCTCCATGGCAACCTCCCTCGCGCTCCCCCGCGGGGTTTAGGGGGACTGCTGGTTGGCGGGGCGGGGGCCCAGGGGGGCCGGGCCGGGTGGCAACCACGCAGGGGCTGTAACTGGTGTTCGCTGGAGCCGCGTGGGGTACAGTGGCAGTGTGAGTGCCCCCGGGGCGCGGGCGGGCGGCACAGTATAGGCATCGCGCCCGACCAGACCGACCAGGGAATGGGAGGGAGAGGGAGAGAAAGAGAGAGGTAGGGAGAGAGGGAGAGAGAAAGAGAAAGAGAGGGGGGAGGGAGGAGGGGAACAGAGAGAGATGTTGAATCTTCTTCATTCAATTTGGCGCCGGTTGCCCCGCCTCTCCTCTCCACCTGCTGTTTGTCCCCGCGGGCGGCCCGGGTGGAGCCCGGTGTGTACTGTATGGGAGGCCCCCCGACAGCCCCTCCGCCTCCCCTCCTCTCCCCCTCCCCCGCGAACAAATCACGGCTGTATGCTGTCATCCGCCTCCCTCTTCGCGCGCAGAGCAAACCCTGATGAGGGCCGTGCTGCACCCCGCCTCCTCCCCTCTCTCCGACCCCCCGTACCCTCTCGCAGCCTCAGCCAACCTTGCCACAACCTTTCGCCCGCCTGCCCTGCCTCGCCTCGGCCCCGCCCTTGCGGGGCCCCGCCTCGCCCCGCCCCGCCCCGCCTCGCCCCGCCCCGCCCCGCCCCGCCCCGCCTCGCTCTGCCCCGCCCCTCGCTGCCGGCCTCGTCTTGCGCCTGAATGACCTCCAGTCGGGGCTGCGCACTTACTGCATTGCGTAACCAGTGTGGGGGAGGGAGGGAGAAGACACCCCATCCCTGCACCCCACACTCGCACCCTTCAATTTTCTAGCCTCTCTAAATTTTCTTCATTTTCCCGTTTTTTGCGGCATTCAATGTTGCGTATCCAGGCTAAAATCTGTATTTTTAATTTTTTTTTTATTTTTTTGTTATTTATTTACTGCAGACCGGAAAGAAGTAGTCCTTGTCTCTGTTTTTCTCTTCCTTTCATTTTCTTGTCGGTGTACTTTGGGGGCCCCCTCCTAAGCGGCCGTGAGGAGTGTCGGGTGTCTCGCCCGGAGCTAAAGCCGCGGCTAAGGCTGCGCGAATGTGTGCGTGTGTGTGTGTGTGTGTGTGGGGGGGGGGGGGGGGGAGCACCGCGTGTTTTCTGAGTTGAGGCGATACCGACGGAAACTATGGAGTCGGACGTCGCGGTGTATAGCCTGGGGGCGGGGTATTCTCATCGGTATATCTCATTCGCGCGTCCATTACAATTGTAAATTTACGAAAAAAAAAATTTTACAGTGGTTTAGTAATTTTCCTGCGTCTGTATCCGTCTCTCAGTGCAGCCTCTGCGCCGTCGCCGCTATTCGTTGTCATTTGCCATCACGTGACCCAGCACCTCGTCTCCCCCGCCCCGCCCCGCCACGCCCCGCCCCGCCCCGCCACGCCCCGCCACGCCCCGCCACGCCCCGCACCGGAGCGGGACAAAGTGAGAGGCCAAACAGTCCCGACTGTCGTGCCGGAACGGGGCGCCGCGGTGGCAGTGCTAGTGCTAGTTTCCTGAGAGACGCGGAGCGGGGCGGGGCGCTCTGTGCGCGCTGGGCTGAATCAGCTGGCCGGGCCGAGGCGGGGCGGGGCGCTACCAATCTGGGACAAAAATGAGGGAAAAAAAATTAGGCAACGTATGCGTATGTGGTAAAGTGATAGTGTTCCTCGAGAGACGCACACTGGGCGGGGCGGGGCGGAAACAAAATAGTTTGTAAGCTTGCTTTGGATGCTTTGAATCAGCTGTTTGTAATACCATGTTCGCAAATGCTTGGGCACTCAAATGCTTCATAATCTGGGACAAAAATGGGGGAAAAAAAATGCTTTGCTTTGCAATTACAAGCAGCCAAATCACTAAAGTGATAGTGTTTATTGCTTTAGTAAGGTTCTTAGGCATAGGCAGGCCCCTTTTTCCGCAGTGTTTGAGAAGGTTACTTTTTGCCTACTTGCCTGCCCCCTCTTCTTTCCGCAGTGTTTGAGAAGGATAATTTTTGCCTACTTGCCTGCCCCCCTCTCCTTTCCGCTACTTTTTGCCTACTTGCCTGGCCATATCGAGTGGTTTCCACTCAATGGTCTACGGTCAATAGTCTATTTTGGCGACGCCGAGCTTTACTGAAGTTTCGAAACTTTTCTGAAGTTTTTATGTGACACTTTTCTGGTAATTCTTGAGAGTGTAGGCGGGCTCGTGCCGCCTCTGCCCTAGGCGGAGGGCGCCGGTCGGGTAGGCACCGCGGTGTGCTCCGGTGCACGGTGAGTTGCCTATCGCGAGGGCGCGGTGTGGCCGAGTGAGAGTCTGTGGCTGGAGTCCTGACTGACGGCCGTGCCAGTCCACATTTTCTTTTAGAAACGAAACGTTCTCTGCGAACTCGGCGTATTGAGGAGATAAATAAAATTCATGATTTTGCTCGAAGGTTGCAGTAACGTATTTAAGTCATATATACTCAATAACTTTTTTAACTGTGTACTGGAAAGGGAAATTGGCCGGTTATCTGTAGCCGCTCAGGCTACCAATTCCCAGTGGGCGGTTTTAACGCGAGATGGACAAACACGATAACGCCATTCTATCGTGGATTCTGCGAGACTGCGGGGCGCACCGCAAAGTGCGATGTCTGGGAATCGATAACGGCAGCACACTCTAAATGACACATGGAAAAAACTTCGACCCACAGTGAAGTCGCGACAGGAAAAGGTGTGAACTATTCGCCGTCTCAACTCGGCACACTGGAAACCCGAATGTGTGGATGCTAAACACTTAAGTGTGAAAATTTCCATTGGCACTCATGACTATGATTAGTCTGAAGTATGAATTTTCCTACCAATATCACACGTTTGGGGCACAAGTTTTGGAATGGAAATTCACTCACTCGCAAGTGTGTGCCACTCTCACACACTTGATTTTCAGTGCAGGAAGGAAATGAGTGACTCATGGCGACATCTTATGGGGAGGCGTGCGGGACGGCATCTTCATAGAGGCGGGGCGGGGCGGGCGCGCGTGTGTTGGATGCCCCCGCCGAGATAGAGCGCTTATGCCGCCTCACGTGCTACTCTGGAGCGGGGGGGTCACGCCCGGATCAACGGGGGTCTCATATTGCGAACGGACGTGAGGACAGAGCTTAGGAATCTGAGAGAGGAGAGGGATGGGTCGTCGAGAGACAGTCGTGTCAGGAGGCGGGGCAGTATGTATGTATGTAGACTGAAGCAGCCGCAGACCATAGAGTTCTCGACTTTCAAATTGGTTTCCACCGTGCATCGGCAGCACCGACAGTGGCAAGCGTGAGTACGTGCAGGAGCAGCAGGTACCAGCAGCACGAGTACTAGCGGTGCTTCGGCGGTGCCAGCGCTAGCACCAGTGTCTACCGCGGTACCAAGCACTAGCACCAGTATCTGCCGCGCACCCAGGGAAGCGTGTTCTTTACTAGCTCAAGTACAATTTGGTGCTTAATCCAAGCCTTCAACCAAGATAATGGGTTTCATTTCAAGCGCGAAGGGGAACAACTTGAGAACAAATCGGGGCTGATTCGCGAGCCCACACGCTCAAGAACATTGATACTTGATCCAGTCACAGTCAAGTACATTGCACTCTATTCAAAGTACAATGCGCATGATCCAAGAACACGCATTATTGGGTGCGCGGAATAGCTGGTCATTGGGGTCTGGTCCGTTCACGGACAGTTATAAGTGTCTTAAGTTCACAATGAACTGCTGCCGGTATAACCCAAGTTGAAGTTGAAGAAGGTACCAGTCACTAGTCTCTCCGCGGTACCAGCACTAGCATCAGTCTCTGCCTCGATACGAGCAGCACTAGCACCTGCCTCTGCCACGGTACCTCACTACCACTAATGACGTAACCCACGTGTAACGCTCTCAAACTTTTGTCCTGGGCTCGCCCCGGCCCGCTCGGTCCCACCCCGCCCCGCCCCGCCCCGCCCCGCCCCGCCCCGCCACGCCCCACCCCGCCCCGCCCCGCCCGACCAGGCAGGCGCGGCACTGCGTGGCGGTGCGTGCGAGGCTGCCGGCCGGTCTGACACGTAACGGGCTCAACACAAACCGTCGGCCCGATACTCCGATTACTCAACGAACAGCGCGCTCCAATTATCGAAAAGCGGATCTCCCGATGGCCAAGGCCCAACCCATAGGCCGCGCGGAGAATGGTACTGTGTATGGGGTACATGCAGAAAAGTGAGAAACCGTCGGAAAGTAGAAAATAGGAAAAGTCAGGTATCGATTCAAGAAGGGCCTACGTCTCGGCCTATGGACTGTACGCTTCATTAAAGGCGCTACGTTACGCCTTAGTTCTACCACACTCTAAATCTTCTACAAGTATTTTTTTCGTATAATACAAAGAAACCTGTGCTGTTGTAATACAGAGGAAAATCCTTTGTATTACAAGGCTCGACCTTTGTATTACAAAGATATTTCTTTGAGTTACAAAGATTTTTCTTTGTATTACAAGAAAAAATCGTATATTTTCTTTGTAAGGATTTAAGAGTGCAGTGAAACTCGTGCTGCTACTGCCGGTACTGGTACTGGTGCTGGTGGTACTGCTCCCAGTACTCGCTAGTGCTAGCTCCTGCCGCTGTGATGTGATCCGTGCTTCCGACTTGCGCTGCTGGTACTACTCGTGTACCGCTGCTGGGGTTCTGCTTTCTTCGGATGTGTCGCTCACAGCTGTGAGTGCCAGCCAGGCCGCAGGGGCGCTCCACTGCTGCCAACCGGTCGCTGAAGTGACGCTCTGCTCGGCTCTGCTCGGCTCTGCTCCGCTCTGCCCGTATGGCTCTGCCCGCGTTTCCTGCATCGCCTCCGCGTCGGCATGCGGAGCGGGTCTAGCCGGTGCCATTACTGTCGTCTCCCTCCCTCCCTCCCTGCCTCCCTGCCTCCCTGCCTCCCTGCCTCCCTGCCTGCCTCCGACACCTCTCGGGGCGCGGCGGTACAGTTATATTGACGCCTACCTGTTCGCCCTCTCTTTTTACCTCATCTCTCCCTCTCTCTATCTCTATCTCTCGCTCCCTCTCCCTCACTCTCCTTCTCGCTCTCTCCAGCGCCCGTCACCAGGGGGATGCCGGGAATTAGATTGATTTGCTCTTGCTTGCGTCATTAGCTTGCCCCCCTTCCGCCCTTCCTTGCAGTTTTATTTACTTCTCTCCACCCTTCACGTTTTTTTTGCAATTATTTTGTTGCTTTGCTCTTTCTTATTAATATATTTCCCTTCCTCTCTCCCTCTCTCTCCTCCTCTCTCCTCTCTCCCCTCTCTCTCCCTCCCCCTCTCCCTCCTCTCTCCCTCCTCTCCCCCCTCTCCTCTCTCTCCTCTCTCTCTCTCCTCTCTCTCTTCCTCTCCCCTACCTCTTCCTCTCCCTACCGCTGGCGTCCCCCGTCCCCTACCCGCCCTGAGGGGGCAATCTGTGAGGTCAGGCAGGACCGACGGTGCCGCAAACGCAATTTATGTTATCCTAAGAGGAAGGCTTATGGCGGGCTGCGTAATCGCCGCCCCTCTCTTCCTCCTCCGCCCCTCTCTTCCCGCTTCGCCCCTCCGCTCGCTCACACACACACACACACACACTCCACGGCTAAGCTGCCGGGGCCGAAGTGCTGGAGAAAGGTGGGTGACCTCTCCTCTCCTCTCTCCTGTGAGGCGATAGCGTGTCGCTCACCACCCCATCGCGCCGTGGCGAGTCAACATACCAAATTATAACGACCGAAATTCTTACTTTTTCTTTTTTCTTTTTTTCCTCTTTTCCCCTCTTTTCCTCTTTTCCCTCTTTTTCCCTCTTTCTTTTTTCCTTCTTTTTCCCTTTTTCCTCTTTTTTTCCTCTTTTTCCTCTTTTATTCCTCTTTTTCCTCTTTTTTTCCTCTTTTATTCCTCTTTACCTGTATATTCGCGTGTGCATTGCATAGTTGCTTGAAAAAGCCCACAACCTTTGCTGCACTGAAATAAAAACCGAAGTGAGTGAATGTCGCACAGTTGCAAAGTTCATCGTGAATTCCCATGTACACTTTACCCCTTCAGGTGCTCTGAAAAAAAAAAATAACACCTTTATGTGTGACTGGGAATGCACACAATTGCAATAGTGCGATATGCGATATTTATGCACTTGGGTTTTCAGTGTAAAGAAGTTAATCGAATTTAAATTTTTAAAACAGCGTTTGAAGATTTCCATCGATAGTTCCGATTTATTCTAAGCGACAAAATAGACTGATACGTTTTTTGAGTTTATTTTTTTTTTACTCCTCCGGAGGGTAACTGTATACTCGCGGTGCTGGAACTGGACCAGCGGCAGCGCGTGGGCGGCGCGCAGCAGCCCGTCGCGTTGGGTAACAGAACGGGCGTGAATGGCCGCCCACCCCGCCCTACCCCACCCCACCCCACCCCACCCCACCCCACCCCGCCCCGCCCCGCCCCGCCATGATCGATTGAGGTTGCGGGGGTCGGTCCCCCCGTGGCCGTGCCGTGCCGGTCACACTCCTCGCCAAAACGGACACAAGTGGTCGGGTGGGACGGTTGGGTCGGTCCGGTCATGCGGCCATGGCGTACCGTACACAGTGTACGGGAAAGGGAAATGAACCCCCTTTCCATTCCAACGCCTCTCCCCGTCATCCACCACCTCCGACCGATGAGGAGGAGGGTTCACGTCCCTGCAGAGTCATTGATTAAGTTTGGCACTGTAAAAAAAAAAAAAAAAAAAAAAAAACTTAGTAATTTTACAATTTTTTTTTTCCTACATAATTTATGATTTACAAATAATGTTATATTTTTACGATCACACTGGAAAAACAAAGGTGCTAAGTCCTACCTTTAAAAGGCACTAACAAAATTTAGTGCCTTTCCAAAGGCACTAAGATTTAGTGCCCCAGGAAAGGCACTAAACTTAGCACTTGATTTTAGCGCCCCAGGAAAGGCGTTGCTTAGCACCTTTGTTTTTCCGGTGCAGTATCGTAAATTTTTTTTCGAGTTTCCAATGAGGAGGAAGCTGACGGCGAGGCGAGGTGCGTCTCGCGGCCGATGCTTGTCGTTAGTGCAAATGTGAGCCCGGCCGGCCTGGCTGCGCTGGGTGTGTTCCCTCGCCGATTAGTCATTAGAGGCGGCGGTGAAAGCGCGTGGCGCGGCGTGGCGTGGCGTGGCGTGACGTGGCGTGGCGTGGCGTGGCGCTGCCGAATCTGATGGATGGCTGGAGCGGGCTGCTGTGATGGAAGGTGTCGGGGCCAGGCCGACAGGGTGCGCTGTTCGTTGCAGTGTTGCCAGAAAAGTAGGCAATAAGCAGCCGAAACAAACAGTGAAGTAAGCGGGCTGCATCTGCGCCTTGCCTACTAGGCGACATGTTCTCGCCTGTGCTGGGGTGCTGCCTAGTAGTAGGCAGGCGCAGACGCAGCCCGCTTTACTCCGCTGTGTTTGGGCTCCTTGTTGCCTACTTTTCTGGCCCTACGCACGCGCACTGTAGGTCGATGGACTGTACTTGTGCGCACTGATTTCAAAAAGTCAGAAAGTTTGTATAAAATCAAATACGAGTCGGGAAATCGTCTCTCGCCGATTGCCTCCACCGGCTACTTCACCTGTTTCTAATGGAGCTTCTCTTCTTTTCTCTTCGTTGTTTTTCTTTTTTTTTCCGTGCATCTTGCCCGTTATTGTCATCTTGATGACGGGCCTGTAATGAATGTGAGTACGACTGCGCGGGGGATTCAGATTTACACTTTCTCATGGCGCAGCGTTCCGGAAACGGAAGAGCGCGAGGTGTGCTGGAGCGCATGCGCGCGCCGGGCCGGGGCCGCGTGGTGGCGCCGCGCTTGATCAGCTGCATTTCCTGTTGGACGCTGAGAGGCATCGCCAGCGGAGGAGAGAGAGAGAGAGAGAGAGAGAGAGAGAGAGAGAGAGAGAGAGAGAGAGAGAGAGAGAGAGAGAGAGAGAGAGAGAGAGAGAGAGAGAGAGAGAGAGAGAGAGAGAGGGGGGGGTCCTCTTCCTTAGCATGCCCGTGCGCCACTGCCGGAAGAGGCTAGAGACAGGACGGACGGTTGGGTACTGCTGGTACCTGGACATGGACAGTCCATCTCTGCGTGAGTTTGCTGACCTGTCAACCTGTCGAGTTTACTGACTTTTTCTTTTTATACCTACGTATCTACCCGGGGCGTTCTCGTTATGTCACACGTGTACGGCTGAGTTGACCCCCGCCCCGCCCCGCCCCACCTCGCCCCGCCTATGGTCGCGGCTGACATCAGGTCGCATTAGGAGAGGAGGGGAGAGTGATGGCGGCGCCAGGTGAGCAGCTGTGGTCGCCGGGGGTCGCCACACCCCACCCCGCCCCGCCCCGCCCCGCCCCGCCCCGCCCCGCCACGACCGCAGTGGTTACGCACGGCGCGGTGGCGCGGCGGCCCAGCCGAGTCCATATTGTGCGGCGCTGCGCTGCCGTCGCTCATCTCCTGCACAGTCGTTAAAATGTCAGGCCGCAAAAGTCGTCTGTCTGTATTCCGCGACTGGAAACAGTATAGCGCGCCGCGGTCGTGTTCTGGTCATTTTTTCGCAATTTACTATTTACGTACCACATTTGTTGTCAATTTACGAGAGGCCATTCTGAGTATGTCGAAAAAAAAATCCAACTTGATGAAATGTGATTGTATTTTTAAACTTTTAAATTGTAATTTTACGAAAGCTTTCGTGGGAAAAACTTTTTTTTGTGAAGCCTAAAAAACTCACAGTGAGCTTGAAGGGCCTACATTTCCCTTAAAAAGCAAGGCATTGGGGCACCGAGCTCAGCAAGGTGTGAAAGCCTTGCGTGCGTGTCTCGTGCGCCGTCTCGTCTCGTGTCACACCTCTGTGGAGCGGAGCGCCCCCTGCCCTGCCGTGGCGTCGCGGCGCTGCCCCAGTGCGGGCGGGGCGGGCGGGGCGGGGCGGGGCGGGGCGGGGCGCGTGTGGGTCCGTGTGGGAAGGTATGCCGGCCGGCCGGCCGGCCGGGTAGGACCGCTGTCCCGTCCAGGAGGATGCGCTGCTCGTTTTGCTGGCGGAACGGAATGCGGCCCTCCAGCCGACCCCGCCCCGCCCCGCCCCGCCCCGCCCCGCCCCGCCCCGCCTCTCCGTCTTGCCGTGCGGCAGGTGCCGGCCGGGCACCCACCCACCCACCCACCGGCCGCCGCGCCGGCCGCTGCCAACGGAACGGGCAACAGCGGGCACGGGCACCTACACACTAAACCCTTATGCATGATTTTTGCATCGTTATTCACGATTTTATACAACCATAGTTATGCACAAATTTTTATTCATAACTATGCACACATTGTACATAAGTATGCACAAATTTGTGCATAAGGGACAGAGTTAAGCATAGTTATGCAGGAAAAATTGTGCATAGTTATGGTTGCGTTAAATCCTGCAAGGCTTGTGCACAACAAAGTGCATAAGGATTTAGTGTGTAGGGGGGACTCCTTTGTGAGTGTATTTGTCTGTGTGTGCAAAGTGTGTGAGTGTGTGTGTATGCGCAGTGTACAGGGAGGAGATTGGTATTTAGCCGCGATATCGATTCCCAATCCAATCCATTTGCGTGCGCTGCGAGCCAAAGAGAGACGAGAGGAGGAAATACTTAAGTGGAGGAAACGCCCCTCCCCCGCAGAGCTGATATTGCGAGCTCTTTTTAATCCCTTGTACTTGCGCCGACCGAACGACCGCGGCGGCGAAAGAAAGAGATGATTTTGTCTGCGAAACGGTCGAAAAACGAAGGCAAAGGACGAAAATGAAAAGTGAATGGGCTGAGCAGGGGTCGCGCGGGGGGGCGTTTCCTGCACGTCTGGCGGGGCGGGCTGGGGACCGGACGTGGACTGGATGGGCGCATTACCTGTACTTACCCGAGCGGCATGGCTGTGTCTGTTGAGTGTAATTGCAAAGAGTGGGAAGAAATTAGCAGGGTCGCAAACGTTGGCTGGATTTTTTTTTTTTTTTACGGTCGTTTTTGCAATCTAGAAATCCAAGTGTGTTGCGAATGTGTCTCACTTCCAGGTAAATGAATGTTGTCACACACTTGTAGGTGAGCGAATTCCCAGTCGTGCACTTGCTAGATACGGAAATGGCTATAGCTTACAACTGCACAAAGTTAGTTTAAAAATAATAAAAATACCGCTCAAAAGAGTGGTATTCGCACTCTAGTAGTACAAGTGTCATTTTTGTAAAACTAGTAAATTCCTTCTTGGAATTATTTTTAAGGTGGCCAGTGTTTGAATAAGTGTGGAAAGTGCTCGCGGGTTTGAGAGGGAAGTTCCCGCGGTGCGCAGCTTATCCAGCATTTATTACAGGTTCATCCTCTCCTCTCCGCGGCGGGGCGGCGCGGCGCACCGTGCCTCGCGGGTTTTTCTCACGAGAATTTACGGAAACGAAATCAACGCTTCTTTTCTATCTTCTCTCTCTTTTTTATTTCCGCCGCAAACAACGCGAGTGGAGTGGGCTCGCGCAAGTGGTGCAGCAGACTCCTTATTCCCTGCTCCCCTTTGGTTTTATTTTACTATTTTTTCTTTTAACGGCGTTTTGCGATGATGTTCCCCTTTTGTGGCTTCCGCGAGATGCAGGAGGAAAGATCCCCGTCCCGTCTGCCGCAGACTCGTTACGTCCCAGTCCCATGACGTCCCGGGAGAAGCACGGCTATAAGATCTGATAAGGATTTGCCTCTCTATCCGACTCCTGGCTGGCAGGGCTGCTGGGGGCTGGCGCCGGGGCGGGGCGGGGCGGGGCGGGGCGGGGCGGGGGACGAGTCTGGGCGGTTCGGGCCGGAAGGGATACGGCGGCCGGAGGAAGAGGAGAGACTGTGAAAGAGAAAAAGAAAACCAGTAGAAGTGTCCCGGGTCCGCCCCGCCCCGCCCCGCCCCGCCCCGCCCCGCCCCGCCCCGCCCCGGGGGTTAGGATTGGAGAAGTGGGCTAATTCCATACGCGCGCCGCCGAAAGTTGATGACATTACTGTCGTCTCGTCTGCGCGTTTGGGATGATGGACCGGGTCTGCCCGCCGCGCCGGGCCTCGGGATGCAGAGTGTCTCCGACTGAACGGGTCCTGTCCTCTGCATGATCCGAGGCGAATTGGTGATCGGACACTCACCGCATTACAAGTCGATACCAAGTGCCCTTAAAATTTTGTAATTTTACAATTTGATATCGTAACTTCAAGAACATTTTGTTCATCTTAGGAACGTTTTTTCCCGTAGACTGGATGCAATATTTCGTTCCACAACTGGACCAGTAAACTGTTTTTTTTTGTTTTTTTAAGAACAAATTTGCACCATATTTTGTGACAAACTTGTTGTGCAAAAATAGAAACAAAACTTGTGTCAACCGGACAAAAAAAAACTGAAGCTGAAGCCCTTTTTCGTGTACAAAATTATTAACGGTGTCTTCGTTTGGAGTGTATGGCAGGGAGGGGCCTGGGCTGTAGGGAAGTCCATCCGGAGCGGCTTTACCTGCGGTAATCCCCCGGCCCTGTCCGGCCCGGCCCGGCCCGGCCCTGCGGTAGTAACGGCTCCATTGGCTCGCACGCCCCGCGCCCGCCCCGCGCCCGCCCCGCGCCCGCCCCGCGCCCGCCCCGCGCAGTGCTCGCTCCCGCTCATAGCTGTTTGGGCCACGTTGTATTTCGCAGCTGGACTCACGTTTGCCTCTGATCCCCTTTTCCTTCGCGGCTAAAAGGCGACTGCTTTTGAGGGTCCCTCCCTGCCCAGTACGCAACGTGAAACTCGATAGTTTTGTGCGTCTCTCTCTCTCTCTCTCTCTCTCTCTCTCTCTCTCTCTCTCTCTCTCTCTCTCTCTCTCTCTCTCTCTCTCTCTCTCTCTCTCTCTCTCTCATGCCATGGCTGCGGATCTAGCATGTGGAGAAAAAGAAAGAAATAAAGAGTGAGGGAGAGAGAGAGAGAGAGACCGAGGGGGCGAAGGTGTCCTCGGGTTCCCTGGAGCGGCTCGGCTCTGCAGTTACCGGAGCCTCCAGCCGCCTCCAGCTCCAGCAGCCTCCAGCAGCCCCGCGGGGATGCCGGCACGTATCCGGACCGGAGCGCCGCCGCTCTTGCTTGCTGCTGTGTGATTTTCAGTTTTGTCTCGTTCATGCGGCAACTCTTTGGAATGGGAAGGAACGACGGAAAAAGAAGAGGGAAAGTGCGACGATGGGGATACAGAGAGAGAGAGAGAGAGAGAGAGAGAGAGAGAGAGAGAGAGAGAGAGAGAGAGAGAGAGAAGGAGAGAGACTGACCGCTGTTTTACACGCGCAGCGTGGCGCAGTGGAGACGAGACGCGAGCGACTATCGGTGCTAATTTCGTTGTCGGAATACCTTTACGTCCGGCTGACCGACGTGAAGACGAGACGACGCACAAGCGCGCACGATACGCCCCTTGCATTTATTTCAATTTTTTTGTTAAATATTTTTTCCATTTTAATAATTACTCTGGAAATTAGAGCGCACCAATAATACTCATTTGCAGGCAGGAGAGTGTTTCTTATTTTTTTAAATGTAGGTGTGTAAGTTTTGACGTACTTGTAGGTGAGCGAATGCCCGAAGTGTGTGAATGATTTGTAGCACACGTACAAATATGACAAAGAAAATTCCTGGGGACACTGAAACGCTTGGATTTTCAGTGTCTAAATATTCATATTCTTTTTTCGCCGATCCAAATTTTCGCTCTTTCTCCCTACCATATGTTACATAAAATAACGCTTCAGTCCGCGCTCAAAAAATATTGCGTTCAAATTTGGGCGCAGTGGACTGGAGGGCAAGGGCCGGCACGGCACGCCCCATTCGCGCCGGCAAACACCTTCGTCATCCCCAGCAGCATTGTATGGACCGGACGCTCCGTGTGCCGAAGCGGGCGAGAGAGAGGGAGAGAGAGAGAGAGAGATGCTTTTGATGGAGAGCACTTGGAGCTGATGGTCAGTCTGGGGTGCACTTGTTCAATCATGGCCGGTCTGTACCCACAGTCTGAACATAGAAGGAAACCGGGCCGATCCAAAGCCTTTGAGCACGTACACACAGTTTGACAAAACTAGCACACAGGTGCATGATGACGCTGCCGATATTGGCAAAAAACCTTTCACAAAAGTGTGTAAATTTAAATCCGCGCGCCACGATTCGTATTGACTACACTTGCCGGACAGGTGGTATGCGTCCGGAAGTGCTGGCGGCGGGGCGGGGCGGCGCGGGGGACAGCAGCACCGCTGCTCCGGGCCATGTAACACAAGAGAGTGGACAGGGCGGCCACGGCGTGACCAATGTATTAATGAGCCTGATTGGAGCGGAGCGGAGCCACGCGTGTCTGCCTGCTAGGCACTGGAAAATTTCAAGTCGTCACATTACGACAAAGTCAGTGCTTTTTTGTGAATTTTTGCTACAATTTTTCCTAAATTTTTGAGAATTTTTGAGAATTTTTGTGAATTTTTCTGAGTATTTTTCTGAATTTTTTTGAATTTTTCTGAATTTTTCTGAATTACTAGGTGTACAAAAATTTTAGAGTTGTTTCCCCCTCGGCTAGATATTACTTTTGAGAGGTTCGTCACAAGGGGTGAGATAAAAGTTAAATGACAAATGGTTCGTCCATAGTGTGACGAAAGATTCATGTCATGTGACGAAAGATTCATGTCATGTGACGAAAGATTCATGTCAAGTGACGAAATGTATGTCATGTGACGACTGTTTCATCACAGCTCTTGTGACGAAATATTCGTAGCAATATTTATCGTCACGTGACAATTTGGTTTAACGGTGCATGGCTCATGGTGCAACCATAAGGTTCGCTCCCTCTATTCTCTGCTGGGCCCCCGCCTCCTGTGCTTCCTGATGGATGTTGGCCATTAGCTTGGCCCGGCCCAGCCACGCGCGTTTGTTTAGGGGCCGCGGTTCTCTCAAGTCAAGTCAAGCCTTTCCATTCATTTGCGGTTGGTGACCGATGTCTTTTTATCTGTTTCAGGTGGGTATCGCCTGCGGACTGGACCGGAAAATTGCCGTGAGTTTTCTCCTGCTTCTCTTCCTTCACTAGTAAAAGCTTGCGGTGGATTTCACTGTAAGCTGCAGACTGTAAGGTGCAGGGAACCCTGCAGAACTAAAGCATACGGTCAGTTCTCACCGTAAGCTACGGTGATGCATCCTGATTCCCAGTACACTGTAAAATTTTAAGTCGTCACATTACGGCAATTTTACTCTTGAAAGGTTCGTCACAAGGGGTGAGATAAATAAATGTTGAATGGCAAACGGCTCATCACAGTGTGACGAATGTTGCGTGTGGTGTGACGAGATGCTTGTGATATGACGACTGCTCCATCTCCGCTATGTGACGTGACGAATTATTCGTGGCCATATTTATCGTCACTTGACGATTCGGTTTAACAGTGTACATTACGGTAGCATTCACCGTAAGCTATACAGTGCTGCAGGGTTCACCGTCGCTTACAGTGAAGTTCACCCCAAGGTTTTAACAAGTGTTCCTCCTCCCGACAGTTGCTTGTATTATTTTCTGCCTCGCCGAAACGAAGTCCCTCCTCCTTGCTGTGTGCTTGCTCGTAATAAAAGGGAGGTGTATTATGATGGACCACACGTGGGGGGACTTATCTGATCTGCATGCTGCAGTCTCACGTGTTTCTTCCCTTTCACCGGTGAAAGCGCAGCCGTGCGGATTGGCTGATGGCGACGCGCTGCGGTGGCTGTGCATCCGAGTGGGGCGGTCAGGGAGAGGACAGCGCCAGCCGGCCACCCAGTCAGTCAGCCCAAGTGTGTGAATGTCGCACACATGTAAACGTTTTAATGGGTTACTGATAAATTTGATAGCTCTGAACAATTTTGTAATAAGTGCCTGCTTAAAGAAGACAATGTCTTAAAAAGGGATGATAACGTATATCTGAAAAAGTTTGTCAGTAGTTTACTAAGATTTTTACACAGCAGGAAGGTATACTGACAAACGGGGTCAAAATAATAACGGACTGAGAGTGCGCATTTTGACGGGCACTTTGCTGTGGTTCAATAAGTCACGCGCTTGCTCGCTTGAATAATACCATAAGCAGCCTGCCTCTTTGAAATTATTGTTGTCAGTGGCACAGTGATCTTAAAAAATGAGGCTCGTCAGTTTGCCATTGAGATGCGATATGCAGCTGCTGCTAATGCCTTTGTGCGAAGCAAGCGCGGACCCTCCACTACTAATGCCCCGCGTCCGGTGCGGCCCACTGCGCCAGTCCACTGTACTGTACACTCTCTAAAGCCTATGACGACTGTGTCAGCACTTGAGTTACTGAAACCTTCTTGGACTTAGGACACAGGATGACGTCCTCGATAAAACTTGAGCCGGTCATAGATAGCAGTGATGACGTGTGTGGTGACGAGAGTTCTAGGAGCACCTGTGCCAAGGTGTTGCCTACACACTAAATGGGAAAGGAAAGGACATTTTTGTACCTGGCTTAGATGTGCTCATAAGCACATCTATCAAAGTAGCATCTAGAAAGTTACTATTTGCATCTAGCTCAGGTACAAAATCCTTACTTTGTACCTGGCGCAGGTACAAATCTGTATCAATTTTAGATGTGCACGAAAGCGCATCTCGGCTACGCTTAAAAATTGTTCATTCCCATTTATAGTGCACGTACACACAGTTTGACAAAACTAGCGCACAGGTGCAAGCATCTTTAAGTGTTCTACACTTTGTAGTGTGTGTCAGTTGTACACTCTTTATTACAGTGTACTTTTCTGGCAACACTGTTGCACAAGTCGGAGAAGGGATGCTATGGCTTTGCTCCCACCCGCTCTGCCGATGACAGCGTCGTTGGCTGCTGGTCCCGGAAAAATCGGCGTCGTCATCTGGGCATTGTCTCTATCAAGTGGGTCGGTCTCATCGCGATGGCGTTTTTCACTCCATTACGCGCTAGCGGCCCCTAACGAGGTTCAACGGCCCAGCCCAGCCTGCGCACTCCGCCCCGCTGCCGTGGGCTAAATTTGATTCTCGCGGTTTGGAGCGCGCAGCAGCCATCTTGTGGTCCAAAAAAAAATGAAATGGAATAGAATGGGAGGGCAGCGGTCTGGTCCGGTCGCTGGAGCTGCCGGCCGGGCTGGGCCAGATGAACTCGTAGGAGTCTCGTGTTTCTGCGACGTGTGATCTTTGTATATCGTGTTCCGCTCGGACCTGGGACTTCCCTCCAGGGCGGGCGTAGGCCCCGAACACGATCCGAATATAGTTTCGCCATTTTCAAAATGCGCCCATGGGCGTTGGACACCGCCGCGCGAGCCCGTCGCACGTTACGCTTGCGTCGGTAAAGAACAAGATATGGAGCAGGGCGGTGTTAAACTCTTTTAAAGTCTTTTATTTTTTTTTCCTGTTCCGTGTCGCAGCGGTGTTTCACGTGATGGGCAGAATGGTGCTGATGGTCTTGACGCTCGCTCTCATCTGCTGGTCTGAGAACGGGCGGAAGTAACTCCTGCTGCGTCGCGGTGGACAGTTACGGGGTAACGGGCGTCAAAATGACCCGAGTGTAAGATGTTGGAGAGAGAGAGAGGTAGAGGGAGAGAGAGAGAGAGGGGGGGGGATGTAAGCTAGCTAGCGTCGCTGAGCCAAGTTTCGACGCGTAATCGGAGAGCCCTGGACAGGAGTCGGCCGCGTATATCGTCATATAACGCAAGAAGCCCAAACCCCTTCCCCCTTCACACACACACACACGCACACAGAAACTTGTGCGCTCCCTGCATCGACTGTAACGCTCCTGCAGCAGTGCAAGACGGGTAGAGAGCCTCATCAAACGCAAACGTTTTGCCTTATTATTTATAACCGTAACGCATTCGCGAGGCGCTTTCTTGTTGCACCTAACCACCAGCCACCACCACCACCACCTTACCAGATTACGTATAAAACGCTATGCTGCAAGAGATGCGGTCTCGACGTTTTTCTCTCATGGATGCTTTTGCTGTGTGCGCGGTCGCGTTGTGAGGTGAGGACACTTTGACGGCACCGAGTGTGCCATGTCCTAAACCTGCTTGCTGCGCACTTCCGGGGCAGGCCGGCCTCGCCCTGCCTCGCCTCGCCCCGCCCCGCCCCGCCTCGCCCCGCCCCGCCCCGCCCCCCCGCCCCGCCCCGCCCCGCCCCGCGCCGCCCTGCGGCCGGACCTCCCGTTTCGTCCCAATCCGGAGGGTTGCATGAGTGAGTGGGAGGCAGTCATGTACTTGTACTTATGCGGTGCCATTGCCGCAGCCAGCCAGCCGCAAATGGCCCAGTCCACCCCACCCTCCCCTGTACTGACTGCACCTCTCTGCCACAGCCCCGCCTCGCCCCGCCCCGCCCCGCCCCGCCCCAACCCGGCCCGCCCTCTGTGCGCCCGATGGCGGTCCAGGGGACGAGGGCTGGGAGGAGGGGCTGGTGCTGCCATGTGTGGGCGGACGAGCCCAAGGGGGTCCCCTCTGCAGCCTGAGCACACACACGCACACACACACACACACACACACACGCCCAGCGACACACATGGAGCAAATGCATCGCGCTGCAACTCGGCGGCATCGCGGGGGGATCGAGCTGCCCTGCCGCTGCTGTATGGGTATGAGGGAGAGGGATAAGGGGGAGAGAAAGTTAATTGTCGAGGCAGTCGGTCTGCCCCCCCCCCCCCCCCCCCAGCCCCGCCCGCGAGCCTAACCGCCGCTTCCTCCTCCTCATCCCCCTCCTCCTCCTCCCCCTCCTCCTCAACCTCCTCCTCCCCTCTCCCCATCCACCTCCTCCTCCTCCTCCTCCTCCTCCTCCTCCTCCTCCTCCTCCTCCTCCTCCTCCTCCTCCTGACGCTTCCCCTTCCACCCCTCCCCTCCCACCCGTCCGCCCGGCCCGGTCCGCTCAGCTGGTTGCTGTAAACACGCTGTGGCCGGGCCCGGCCGCTCCGACTCCGACCGCCTGTCCCGACCCGACTCGCGACTCCCGACCCCGACCAGTCAGTCTGGCGTTGGCGGTTGGAGCGATCGTGCGCGCGTGCGCGTGTGTGAGAGAGTCGTGCTCGGTTCGTGCGCGCGAGCTGTCAAACAGTTTCTTACTCTCTTGTCCCTCACCGGCGGCCGTACTTGCTGGAATATCGTGTCGTGCGCGTGTATTGTACGCGTGTGTGTGGTGGAGTGGATGACGTGGTGAAATAATTTTTTTAACTTCCGGTTGGTGTTGAAGTGTTATTTTTGTGAAGTGATTTAAAAAAAAAAAATTGGAATTACCGCTGTGCGTGTGGATGTGTGACACGAAGAGCGCGCCGATGTGTGTGGATTGGCGGGACGACGAGTGGTCTGGATGGTTTGTCGTGGTTGGTGGTGAAGTACAGTGGCGGTTTGGTGAGGTGTGCTGACGAGGTTGGTGTTGTGGTGACAATGGTGACGACGCGTGGTGACACTGGTGACGACGCGGATGCTTATTGGTCGTGGTGGGTGACACGCGGTCTCGGGCGGGCGACGCCCTCCGCGGCGGATGGTGGTTTGACTCACTTCCTCTGAGATAGCGACGGGGATTATTGAGTGCGTGAAGGAGGGGCTCACTGGCCGTTGCCGGACGGGACAGTGTTGCCAGACAAGTAGGCAATGAGTGCCCAGAACACAGTGGAGTGAGGCGGGCTGCATCTGCGCCTGCCTACTAGGCAACATGCACGCAGCTGTGCTGAGGTGTTGCCTAGTTGGCCGGTGCGGCGGATACAGCAGCCTGCTCAAACCAACTGTGTGCGGGCCCGTGTTGCCTGAAAAGTAGGCAATAAGCAGCCCAAACTCAGTGGAGTAAAGTGGGCTGCATCGCATGCAAATCCCGCAGGCTCTGCGGTGGCGCGTGCACAGGGCTCTGCAAACTGATTGTTCGCAACAGGTGGCCGCCCGGCCCGAGCCTCGCGTTGAGCCCCTTGAGCCCTGCGGGGTGGGGGAGGGGGTGTAGAGGTATCCTGCTGGAAGGAAGAGCGGAGCAGCAATTTGGTGCTCTTTTTTCCCCTTTTGATCATGGTCGTCGTCTTGTATACATGCAAACACCGAGTCGCTGCTGCGCGCTGGAGCTCGCTGGAGCCCGCTGCTCTGGAGTCTGGCCGCTGCTGGAGAATAAGGAGGAGGGGCAGCCGCCGGGCCGTTGTTATGGAGCCCGGCGCCCCGCCCCGCCCCGCCCCGCCCCGCCCCGCTTGTGCCCGTCAGTCGACGTTCAATTGCTCTCCGGATGGACCGACCGCCCCGCCCCGACCGGCCCGGCCCCTCGCGTTGAAGAGAGAGAGAGAGAAAGAGGGGGAAGGGGGAGAGACACTGACTGACTGACCAAGGGAGAGGGGAAAGGGGCGGTGGACGATTACCGGACGAAGCGCGTGTTCCACTGCATAGCACTGCACTCGCTACGCTTCTTTTTTATTTCGACTCTGCTGTTGTGTCGGACGCGGCGGAGGCGGTACGGTGCAGCAGCGACGGATCAGGGCGGCGGTGTAGGCTAGAAAAATAAATCATGGCTGCATCTGCTGCGGCTGCCTACTAGAACATTTACGCGCCTGTGCTTAGGGAAGGTGTTGCCGAGTAGGTGCTTTACTCGACTGTATTTCTGCTCTACTTATCGTCTATTTTTCTGGCGACTCTAGTGGAGTGAGTTATGGATGAATATGGCTCCTCTTGACTCTTTTAAGCGTCACTTTTGTGTAGTACAGATGCGAGTCTTTTTGCTACGTTTTCCGAGGAAATGGATTTGCTTAAATAGAGCGATGTCTCTAGAAATACGTCGCTCGATCCGAGCGAGAAATACCATGACTTTGAATGTCTCTGGTTTGTATGGGGAAAAGCCATATGGCATGCGACCTATTTTTATTTTTTCCAGTCATCCCGGCGGCTTGAGATGGTGGAGGGGCGTTGAGGCGGAGCCAGCTGGGCCCTTTCCGTTATAATATCGTCGCACACGACGACTCATACATGATGCATTTGCGTGCGACGAGGCCCAGGCGTTTTTATATACTCTCTCTCTCTCTCTTTCTTGCTCTCTCTCTCTCTCTCTCTCTCTCTCTCTCTCTCTCTCTCTCTCTCTCTCTCTCTCTCTCTCTCTCTCTCTCTCTCTCTCTCTCTCTCTCTCTCTCTCTCTCTCTCTCTCTCTCTGTTGAGTTGAGCTCGCGGTGGATCAAACGAATAATGCGGGCAGGGCTGCCATGAGAGAGTGACAACCTGAACTGCTGAGCGTGAGCATCCAGCAGCGAGCGTAGTTGTACAACGGAGAGAGAGATATATAGAAAGAGGAGAGAGATAGAGAGAGAGAATAGAAAGAGGAGATAGAGAGAGACGACCTGTCGCAGGATGTGACGTCCCACTTGAGCGTGTGCGCCCCCCACCTGCACATTGTGCCACTGCCTGTCGGCCTGTTCCACACGGGCCTGCCTAGCCTACACACACACACTCGCTAATCGCGACGGACCCCAATAGCATGTCGGACGTATGCCATCTTGCTGTACTGTACGCGTGCGCCCTGCCCCCGGCTCTGTGTGTGTGTGTGTGTGTGACCTACATTATCTCTCATTGTCTCCGATCTCTATTTTCAGCCCGCGATATCAGTCGGGCGTTTGCTTTGTGGCGGGGCGGGGCGGGGCGGGGCGGGGCGGGGCGGCGTTGGAATGAATGGGAACGGAACGGGTCGGGTCGGAGAGAATCTCATGGATGCTGCCTTTAAGCCATTATCCTGGAAACACACTTTACTTCCCGCTGCACGTAACGTCGTAACGCCCTGGAGCCCCGCGGCCCCGGCCGTGTCTATAGTCGGTCACACGTAACGCTATTGCGTGGGCGGGGAGGGCGACGTGTGATTTACGAGACAACGGGACGGGATGGCCCCGCCGCGGCCGCGCCGGTCGGAGGGAGAGCGTTTGTCTCTCGTAGGCCTGAGGTTTCTCCGCAGTGCTGCGGCTGGAGATCGCACAGGACATCCGAAACGTTACACTCAAATTCAAGAAGAAAAATATTCTCAAACGAATGTCCACTCACTTGCAGGTGCGTAATTTTGTCACACATGTCTTCGTGTGCTACAAACTATCCACACACCTGTGTTGGCCACGCCTTTCCATAACTGCAAGTGAAGGAATTGTGTGTGAGGGGTGTGAGAATAATTTTTTTTGCAGACCTAAATAAGTTTGCGAAACAGATTTCTCACCTGTTCTAGATTCCAGCCGGAATCTCTTGAAAAGTTAAGTGTGCGTTGACTGCGGCGGCTGGGATTTACTGCCCCCCTCCACACTTGCCTCTCTCTCTCTCTCTCTCTTTCTCTCGTTACGGTCCTCGCTGCCGACACCGTCAATTTATATCGTTTGTGACAGTGTTCCTGCTCGATGCGCTGTGTTTCCGGTTTGGTCCGCGGCGGGGCGGGGCGGGGCGGGGCGGGGCGGGGCCAGGCCACTGCATCAGGCAGTTTGGCCTTCGCGCTGGGCTATCGCTGCAGCAGCAGGCAGACAGGGGCGGGCTGACCCGGATAGTCTGCGGGGAGATGTGGTGGGCGTACGGGCGGGGCGTGGTGGGGCGGGGCGGGGCGGGGCGGGGCGTTCCTCTGGGTGCTGCTGCCGCTGACCGCGCCGCCGCCGTCACTCTGCGTGCGCTTTCACTGCGACTGTCCTGCCGTGTCCTGTCCGCCTGCTGGCCGCTCTGCCGAGCCGAGCCGACTGGATGCCGGGATTTATTGTTGGTTTTTGGCTGAGCGATGCGGCGCGGTGGCCTGCTGCTGGACCTGCTGCCTCTGTCCTGCTGGACCTGCTGCCTCTGTCCTGCTGGACCTGCTGCCCCTGTCCTGCTGGACCTGCTGCCTCTGTCCTGCTGGACCTGCTGCCCCTGTCCTGCTGGACCTGCTGCCCCTGTCCTGCTGGACCTGCTGCCCCTGTCCTGCTGGACCTGCTGCCCCTGTCCTGCTGGACCTGCTGCCTCTGTCCTGCTGGACCTGCTGCCCCTGTCCTGCTGGACCTGCTGCCCTGCTGCCTCTGCAGGATGGACGGCGCGCTGGCCGGGCCGGGAAAAGGGAAGTGGCGGCCGGGCGAAAGGGACTTGTCCGCCGTCCCGTCCCGTCCCGCACCGCAGCGCCGGGGACATCCGGCATTGGCCGGCCGACTCGAAAGCACCTTAGCAGCAGCGAAAAACTAAAACAAAAAACCAATTTTTACGGGAAATGGAGAAAAATTTTAGAAACTCACTTAATTTTCGGAAAGCTCCTCAAATTTTAAGAACGTCTTAAAAATTGTGGGAATTTTCCTCCTCATTTTTTGAGGAGACTTCCACAAAATCTGAGGAGCTTTTCCTCGAATTATAGGAGCTCCTCAGAGTTTTCCCCTTTTCCTCAAAAAATCAGGCATGTTTTCACTGAGTGAAACTCACCTGCTAGGAAAGTGACGTACGTCCCCTTCTCATTCCAGTGCAAACTTAATAGCAACAATGTAATTTTCGGCGATATATTTTTTTTTAAATGAAATGCGTGATCCGGTCTTGCAGTCCTCCCTCCGCCTGCTTCTGCGGGTGGGCTGACGTGACGGTGCTGGCGGTGCCTTATGACGGCGGTGCATGGCGTAACGCTATAACGCCGCGAGGTCCTAACGAGCCAGGCCCGCAGTAATGTAACGCCCAAGCTGCTGGCTCGGCTCCTCTCGTATTATTTTTTGTTTTAGTCGTTGTTGATGTTGTCACTTTCGCCCTCATGGCCGCAAATGACAGCGCGCCGCAGCGCAGCCTCGCGGTGCCATGAGGGTCCCCTATCTCATGCCGCGCCGACCCGACCCGACCCACCGACCCCTTCCACCCTACCCTAATCGTTCTCTTTAGCCTCCTCTGTAACTCGCCGCCTTCACTGTGGGTGGGTGGGTACACTCGGCCTGGGATAGGAAAATTTTAGTCCATGGCACTGTCCCTTCCCACTGAGGGCGTGCGCTGCAGGAGACCTGCTGCTGGTCCTCCTGCTGGTCCAGACCTGCTGGCTGGGGCCCTCTTTGTGCAGGACCACGTGTGCAGCAGGCCTGCCCTGCTGCGCCTGCAGGCCGGCCCGGCCGGCAGGTCTGAGCAGGTCGGTGCCTGCCTGCCTCTGCCCGAGTCTCGGCCCCCTCCTCCTCCTCCTCCTGGCTCCTCCTCCTCCTCCTCCTCCTGCTCCTCCTCCTCCTCCTCCTCCTCCTCCTCCTCCTCCTGCTGCTCCTCCTCCTCCTGCTCCTCCTCCTCATTCTCCTCATCCTCCTCCTCATCATCATCCTCCTCATCCTCATCCTCATCCTCATCCCCATCATCTCTATAGTCTTGTTGTTTTTTTGTGGGTCGGCTTGCTACGCTCTGCTCTTGCTCTTCCGAACTCATTGAATCTCAATTGTATGTAATTTTTGTGGAGCGGCGCACTTCTGCCTCCTTACGTCCCGGGCGGCTGATCTGAGAGAGGGAGAGACGTAGAGAAAGAGAGA